>JANQDE010000006.1:886135-1566367 GCA_037157785.1 Cephalotes varians | reverse complement strand
GGCTTTCCTGGTTTGCTTGGTGTTCCTGGGATGCCAGGAGTTTCTGGATGACCTGGATACGACGGCGATCCCGGTTTGCCTAACGTTCCTGGAATTCCGGGTGTCTTGAGTTTCCGAATAATTGATATTATTTAAGTTATTTAAAAAATTGTATGTATAATATTAAATTTTTTTCTTGGATAGTATGTTATATTTTTTTACATTTATTTTTTACATTTATTATAAAAATATTATTTTTAAAATTATTTTTAGCGTAAAATTATTTCTTTTCTATTATACCATTTGTATTGTATATTTGGGACCAATTTTTATGTATAAATTAATTGGTATTATTAAAAAAATATATATTTTTTTACGTCGATACGTATAAATATTCTATCAAGTATGTATATATTCTACGTACACATTTTTAATAACACGTTAATTTATTTAATTATATTGTGACAAGATTTTGAAATATATCTTTTGATTTAATACACTAACATCGTTCTAATTTTGAGCATCAAATTGATAATATAATTGTTTTTGACACTCAATTTTAATGATTTTTATGTAAAGGTCAAATTATCATTTTAATAAATGCAGTATATTAATAATTAATTTTACAATTAATTTTACAATTAATTTTATATGTATTGCTCTATATGAATGTGTGTATATATATATATATATATATATATATATATATATTTATATTTATATATATCCTATGTGATATAATTTTGTATATATTATTAATAATGAAATAAAGTATAAAATTCGTACCAGATGAACCGGGCCTGTAAGGAGGTCGAGTCGGTGTTATTTCAATCGTTGATCCGCTTCCGATAGGCGCTGTTTATTAAAAAATAGTCATATATTTATTTTAGTGACACATTTATATACTTGCACATATATATACACATTTTTTCTTTCATGTACGTACTTCCTTCACTTGGTATTACAAGAGGTGGTACGTTTGTGTTTGTGTATTGTGCACACACCCCTGGAAAGTATAACTCTCGCCATGGTGTAATCACACCATGATGTTCATGATCATGACTGCCTCCATTCTCATGATGCTCATGTTTGTGAAGGAAAAGTTCCACGTCTTTTCCTGGCTGAACAATGCGATAACCCCATCCATCACTGATGTAAAACGTTGTTTTTAGTTGACCAAAGGGATCGACATAACCATAACAACCATAAGTGATACCATGTGGGCCACGTGTTTCATGATGGAATTGGCCATGTGGATTGACATCGTAACCATATTTGTATGCATCTATAAAGTACAATAATCAGTTATAATCGCAGTTTGTGTTATCTTTACTTTAAGAAAGAAAGAAGTCCATAATTTTTACGTCTTATTTTAGGTAGAATTTTATATTTAAAGTGGAGATTGCGTATTAAAATTATGGACTCACTTTATTTGTGTATCAAATTTTTTATTATCTGAACTTTTTATTATTCTTTAATCTTTTAATTTACCTGATTCAAAGTTTTGACTTAAGTATTGAATTTTTTGTTCATCGCTGATGCTCAAAATCACTTCGCCATCCCGATTAGTGCTTGTTAATTCCTGAGTGAATTGCGACATAGAAGTAGCAATCACCTGAAAAACAATTTGTTTTTATTGTTTAGCAAGACATACATATATAATTTATATGCTTTTCGGCTATTAACATTCTTTGTTTAACTTTTTTTATTTAATTTTAATTTCTTATTTTCATATAAATTATATCTAATGTGATAATATGGAAGAATGAAGAATACTATCGATAATAGTATGCAGGCTATCAAAGAAAGATTAGTTCGTAAAATGATTTTCTCAATAAATTAAGTAATTATGTAACTAGAAATAAGTGACAAAACAAATAAAAGTTTGAATTAAAAGTAGAAAAAATAATATTCCGTCTACAGAAACTAATGCTATATCGTATTATATCATTAATGACTACAAAAGTTAGTATTTAAATTCTATTATGATATTGATATTTTTGCTATGAAAAACCAAAGATATTTGTGTTCTATATATATGATATTTCTCAATTATTTATTAAGTTATAATTGTCCATACCTGCAAATTATATTTATTGTTTAATTATTTTTTCTGCATAATTATGCAGAATCTTTATGCAGAAAACTTTTACTAATAAGTAACAATTGCTAATCGCAATAATTTGCTCTGTCCAGACTCGTGACATTTCCAATGAAACATGATGTAATTATCGAGTTGTGTTTAAAAACAGTTGGCCTTTAATATCAGTCGGTAGAATTAAGTATTTGATGCGATCTGCAAGTGCGCATCGTGAAATATCATAGTCGGCATTTCCAGTTTCTGCAGTTGGAGCAATTTATAATTCTTAACTATTAATTTTTCCAACATTGTGCGAACTGATAAGACGCAGTCCAAAGTATTTTAGATGTAAATTGTGATTTAAATATGAGAAAAGAAAAAGAACGGAAAGAAAAACAAATGAGAGAAAAAGAGAGAGAGAGAGAGAGAGAATATAATTTATGAAAATCTAATAAGTTCTTCTGTGTCTCCATTTCATATATGTACAGTTTCTTACAATTTTGTGTACATATATTAAGAGATTGTAGATCTTATTAAAGAAAAATATTATATATTAAAAATAAATAATGTTTGTGATATTTTTTTGCATGTTTCGTTCTATTGATTTGTACTTGTATAAAATTTTTATTAACAAGTTTAACTTTTAACTTTAAACCTTAGGATTATAATAAAATAAAATTATAAATAAAATAAATATTATATAATTATTTTATATTTGCATAATTTAACTCTTAAAATTATTACTGATAATGAGTGTTGAATAACACGATAACAATTAAAGAGAAAATTAATTATATCTGTACAAGGAAATGTCAAACAATAAGGATCAATATGATTAAATATATTTCTATCATGTTCATGGATGAGATAAACAAAAAATAAATATTTTAAAAATTATAAAATTAATATTTATTTTTATATACATATGTTTCTTTTAGCAGAAGATTCATCAATAAGGGAACTTTTTTCGAACGTTGCTATTGCTTTTTGATGAAGTAATATGCTTTCACTTTCTCAGATGTGGACAAACTATAATATAACTCTCTCTACCGTTTCTGATCTCAATTAATTATCCATTTTATGTAGGCGAAAGTCGAAAGCGATCAATGACTAACAGTAGAAATTCTTATTCAATTTTCAATCTGTATGAGATAATAATTTGGAACAATGTTGCATGTATACATGTATGTACATATACGTATGTATGTACGTATGTACGTATATATATGCGTGCGCGCATGTGTTAATAAATGTGAATCCTTCATGTGAATATGATACTATAATTTCATAATATTGGATTTCATTGCATTGAGGATTTATAATTATTCCAATTTAATTGAGATCAAATTTGATTGATTGGTATTATATAGATTTATCTTTTTCTCAAATTTTCGGTTTATTCATGATTTACATTGATTTTCTGTTCACGATATATGCATGTGCATAATATAAACGATGGCTTTATGCACTCACGTTTCGGGAGTTTATATTCCTATCCTTTCCTGCATACGGAATATATAACGGAAAAGGCTTCGGTCTTTTGAACTTTACATGTAAAAATAAAAGTTTAACCTACTTCAGAGTTTTCAAATATTCTTTATATATAATATTTATTTTTTTAACTGTACAATATAATTGTTTCTCTCTCGGAAAAATAATTGTAAAAATAGTTACTTTTTGTTTTTTGCTAGAACAGATATCTAAGATAAAGAAAGATAGATCAAAAAACAGTTTTTTGTCTAAACTTAAATACAATTATTGTAGAAGTTTTATGAATTTCCGTAATTTGTTTGATTATCATATTGATTTCTATTTTTTTTAATTGTTTGACATTTTCTTGTACAGATATAATCAATTTTCTCTTTAATTGTTATCTACCAAATTATTATATCATTTATACTATTTATAAAACTTGAATGTTACTCAACACTCATTATCATTAATAATTTTATAAAAGTTAAATTATACAAATATAAAAATAATAAAATATAAAATATAAAAATTATGTAATCAACGTATAAGAGTTGAATTATGTAAGTATAAGAGTTATGTAGTCGCTACATTAGTATTATTATATTGAGGCCAGGTAGCCAATTCGGTAATAAAATTTGAATCTGGTACCAAAATATCCGGTATCAAAATATCCAGTACCAAAATTCTTGCCCATTCTATCTTCTTGTTCCATCACCGGCATGCCTTCTTATGATTCAATAATAATAAGTATCTATCTCATAAAAATATCACCGAATACTGTGAATACTGCAAAAAATAACGATGATCTGTCAGAAACTTACGTTGTCGTATCCACAATCTCCCTACATGGAAACGTAACGAATAAAAAAATTTCTTTCGCATTTATGGTTCGAGCAAGCATCAAGATGAATATCAGTCTTATCAGAAATATCTTTACTATCTTTATTTATATAAGTTGCCTCCAAATTTTTTATTTTTGTTTTAAAATATTTTATAATAAGTAAAGATATTTCTGATAAGACTGATATTCATCTTGATGCTTGCTCGAATCATAAACGCGAAAGAAATTTTTTTTATTCGTTACGTTTCCATGTAGAAAGATTGTGAATACGATAACGTAAGTTTCTGATAGATTATCGTTATTTTAAATTTGAATAAAATTGATCTCTTCAGTATAATATTATCAGATCTGGACATTCGTTTTATATTGTATATATTAGCTGCGCACACGCAAATCAATAATTACGACGATGCATAAATTAACATATTTTATCAACTGAAGATAAATATTATATTTTAATATATATATATATATATGTAATCGTTAATATTCCAATAATCCATTTCATCTGATTATCTAATGTTATGCGTGACCGCCACAAAAGTGGCACGTATCCTGGTCGACTAAGTTAGGTTTGGCCAGGATCCATGGTCGCGATTGATGATCTCAACCGTTGTTCCACCCACGAGAAGGGAAAGTCGTGATTCCAAGAAGGCTACGCGAGCGGGACTCTTCTTCGTCTCTTTTTCTTTCAATCCCGGGTTGACAGACTATATAACGAAAGGTTAATATATGCTAGCTCCCGACCTAACCCTTCTCCACGCGTACTTGTAGCGTCAAATGTTGCCGTGACGATTAATGTCTACGGTATTTATGTCACGATATTTTAGTGGACAATAGCAAGATTGTTCTAGTCAAAGTGATCATAGCATCTAAGTGCTAGCTATTTGCTTTTCAAGGAAATCTTAATATATCTTTAAACTCGAAATAAAATATTACTCCAAATTTTTTGTATCCTAAAAAAAGAAAATAATATTAATAAAGGATGTTTTATGAATAATCTGTAAAAATTTGAAAACTATAAATATCAATTCATTACATATTTTATTAGAAATATTTTAATAATTAATTCTTAATATACACAACGTACACACATGTATTGATTGTTAAAAATTATGAAGAAAGTATGGTGTTGATTAGATTTGTTATTCGTAGGATTTATCTATGTTTTTAAAAGTGTTTAGATATATTTAAGTTTATTTAAGCAAGATGAATTTAACTGAAATTGTGAAATCGGTATTGACTGAATTGAAATTTTCATAAGCTCGCAAAAATAATATTCGTAACAATAACAATTGGAGCAAAATTTTTCTTGTTTAGATAAAATCTTGCAAATTATTAACTCTATCAAAATTATATATTTAATTTTTTCTTGAGGAAATGTAGAGTCATCAGTTGTACGATAAAATATGTTAATTTATGCGTTGTCGTAAGTCAAACTATTGACTTGCGTGTACGCAGCTAATATACGCAATATAAAACTGGGATAGAATGTTCAGACCTAGTAAATCACCTTTAATCTATGCTAATTAAATTGTTCGTGTATTATGATTATGAATGAAAATTTATTCGATAAATTAACCGAGTACTATGATTTGTCTTATAATTGTACAATTGTTAACTAACTAATCATTGCTGATTACTATCAAAAAAATCATGAAAGCAATAATTATTATTATTGTATAATTTACATAACTCTTCTCTTTTAATTGATAATTATTAAATTATTTGAATACATTAATAATTTATATGTTATTGTTATATTTTATTGATTCATTTATTTTATATAATTTTTATGCATATGATACATATGATACATTATTATGTTTTATTTATTTAATTGTTTCAATATTTATAACCTTTAGCATCTATATTTAATATTTTGATGTCAATAGACTAATTATCTCATTACGTATTACGATTATGATAAGATGTCGTGAAGATAAATAAATTGAAAAGATGTAAAGTTAATTTAATTGCATTTTTTTGATAGTGTATGAATCTCGTATTTACTTCTTAGTCGATACTGAACATCAGTTACATTATATTATAATTTTGCACTCAACAATGTAAACGTAATATAACATATGCTGAGTACAAAATTATAATACAGATGTAAAGTAACTCAGTGTCGACTGATTATAGTGATTTTTCTAAGAGAAAAGAGAATGAAAGAGAGGAGAAGAAAGAGAATGAGAGAATCAGGATTCCGTTCAGGGACGCCGGGAATCCGCCAGGAGTATCAAAAATGTGACTGCCACATCATTTCAATCGAAGATTAACCTTACACGATTGCAACTCTCATCCTTGATTATGCAAAGAGTGCAATGCGATCTTTACTATCGCATTAGAAGTCACTATTCAACCTTTTGTTTAAAATGTTGATAGATCAATTGCCTTGGTATTTTGATTTAGTTAATACATATAATTATATAAATTCCGCGCGACATTATAATATGTATGATATATAATGTCATAATTATTTTAATTACATATTTTTGTTATTATTGTAATAATATTGTGTGTAATGATATTGTAATTGGCGGAATTGTTGCTATCATATATTACATTACAATGATAAAGACTAATTATTTTACATTGTAATGGAACAAAATTATTATTGTAATTAAAATATTGATACATTATTCTAATATTTTATAGCCAATTAAATATTTTTAATAATTTAGATGTAAAATTTAATTTAAAAACAATTAGGAGTATTTAAAAAATTTAATAAAAAGGTTTTTATTAAATTTTTGTAATCAATTTTTTTATTAGAAACATTACAATATTATTATGATAATTTCTTTCTGTTTTGTTATAAACTGTTTTTGCATATTGCATATTTAAAATGTGCGTGTGATATATTTTAAAAATTACAAATAGATTTTTAATTACATTATTAAACAATCAAATTTTAATTATATATATTTAATCAGGTATTTTTAATATGGATTTTTAAATTATATATCCTTTGCTTGTGTTATTCTTTTAATTTATATTTGTTCAAAAAATATATATTTTTATTATTAAGTGAGAGATTAAGGGAGAGATAATATTGCAGATAACTAATATTTAAAATTGCATCTAAAGTTTTTGTAAATCTAAACAAGAATCAATTGAAGTAAATAAAATATTCAAGACGTTCAAAAGTAAACGTGACAACATTTGATGTTGCCGGATATCTTAATTATTTGTGACGAATCTGCCGTTCAAATTGCCAAAGCTGTATCATTTTATGAATCACACATAGAGACCAGATCATCCTCTAGTGAAAGTCACCTGTAAGTAGTTGCGTAAGGGACCAGTGATTTAACCTGGGGCGAAGCCTCAAGTGCATAATTGTCAGTCGCATCAATCTCACAATCAGTGAGATTGCATCATGTTGAAAAATAATTTAGAAAAATTTAATTAGAATAGTTAAATTAATCACGTTTTTTTTTTTATATCTTAATGTTCAGGAATTCTATCAGTTTTCATTATCTTGAATAATCCACATATATAATTGTCTTTTGTTTAGAATCAAATTTTATTAATATTTTCTTAAATAAGATTACACAAGAGAAAAAGAGAATTTTAAAAAAATTAAGAGAGTTTAATTTAAAATTTTTTTATAAAATGTAGGCCTTATTTTTTATTACGTTTTTTCAGCTTCTTTAAAAGATTACTTTATTATATATTCCATTATAACATATAATTAATATATATTTTTAAACTGGTATTTAAAAGTAATAAATTCTATTGACACACGTACATATACACAATGAATTTAGTGATCTCAATTATGTTAAAAATTTCAATTAAATTGCAATGGCATGAAAGAATTCAATATCATGTGGAAGGTCGATTATACAGAAATGTGCGTTTTCTACTTCAAATGTTTCTAGATTGCATGTGCGCACGCTTAAGGCAAAACTTCATTTTACACGTACATATGTGGATGATACATCTCGTTGTCTTGCGACAATTGCATACATACATGAATCACGTTGTTGCTTAAAACGAATCGATCTTCTTTTGGCGATGAACTTTTCCCTAAATGTGTATCTGCCTTGTAATTGAAAAGAAACTATTATGTAGAATAATTAAAGTATTATAGAGGATTTTATTTTAAAAAAGTATTTTATATAAAAATAAAAGGAAATTTTACATTTTAAGAAAGAAATTGTTAATTTAATGAAAAAATTGCAAATTTGGGCTGAACAAAATTAAGCATCGTGTACGATTTGTTACATGATATTATTGCAATGCCACGACATTGAAATAAATTATGAATGAAATGTAGTGCAACGACATTCTCGACTTGAATGGAAATCTCGATTAGATAACGAGTCACGACAAACGCTGTTATTACCGAGTAATCAATGCCACTTTCTATTACTTTACTATTAATACGTACTATTACTATGTAATAATAATAGTAATATATATTTACAATAATATTAATAATAAAAAATAGTGATGGTCTGTCATCATATTATTTTTTATATTTATATTTAAGTATATTTTTATTAAATTTTTATTAAATTTTAGCATTTTCTTCCTTTTAAATATTATTAATATAAAAATAATATAACAATTAGGTATATTAATATATATAATATTAATATATAATATTAAAAAATTGTGTATTAAAATATGTGTGTGTGTGTGTGTGTGTGTGTGTGTGTGTGTGTGTGTCGCGTGCGTGCGTACGTGCGTGCGTGTGTGTATTATATATAACAATTATAATAAACATATTACAATTAAAAATCAAATAAAAATGCGTAAATAATAAAAAATGTATCGCGTACGTATCGCGTATCAACAGACATCCTGATTAATATCTTATATTAAATGTTCGTCTATGCACGCAACAGGTAGCGAAACATGTATCAAATGACAAGACATTAACTTAAGTACATTTTACATTGAGTAACATTGAGTTACACTCAGTAATACTTGGATCAAATTTCCAATAAATTTTCAATTTATCAGTAGCGGAGATTTAAATTACTGACATTATGAAAATGTCAGTAATGAAAATGTTGTATATTTATACAAAACTTACACATTAAAATTCACAAATTTTGTACAAATAGTAAATAAACAAGTAAACATCAAATTTAATTTTAAATAATAAATATCAATATCAAATTTCAATTTATTATGTTTAATAATTAAATATTAAAAGCAAATAATTCTTTTTATTAATTTATAAAAATTTTGGCAAATTAGTTTCTTTTGCAGAAAATATCTTTTTTTAAATTTTATTTCTTAAATATTAAAAATAATTTGAATTTAAAATATATTATTATTATTATTAACAATAATAAATTATTTTAATGACATTATTATATTCTAATTTTAAATGACTTTGAGAAAGTTTTTCTTAAATAATTTTTTATTTTTATTATATCTTATAATTCTTCCTTCCATATTTTATATATCATAATTTTTATAATTTTTTTATTAGTTAAATCTTTATCTTTTAGTTAAAAAGATCAAAAAGTCAAAAATATTATCCTAAATAGTACTAAATTTATAACTAATTTAATTAAGTGATATTGTTTTTAATAATAATTTTATATTTTGTAAATTGTATGTGAGTTCGATCAAATTTATTTTTCTGCAGAATTAATAAGTTTGCATAAAGCAAATATAATAATTAAATAAATTTCTTAAATTCCACTTTCTTGTGTAAAGAAGTACTGAAAACGACATACCAGGATGAAGAGGGCTGCAGTGGCACGCCGCAGCATCTTGACGCGAATCCTTTTTTAGCAGGGCATTGTCCGCAGCCTCTCTATAATGACGACGAGAATGATCCCCAGAGATAAACGCACGCAGCGCGTCGTTCGAACTGAACACGTTGCTGGCAGAAAAAGACTTTTATACAGGGTGGGGATCACCGACTCCCCAACTGGTCTCATCCTCACTCTATCTTCTCTTTTCCCTATTCTTCTCATTTTAATTTCTTGAGTATCCTGTGCTTTCCTGTACTTTTTTTCGTCTCCTCTTTTCTCTCTTCCCTTTTATGCAAAACATAATTTTTTTAAATTATTGATAACGGTATATAATTAATTTGATATATTATTTAATTATCAATTTCATTGTTATATGTCAATTTGTAGTTTGCAAGATTTTTGAATTATTTATTTATTTATTTTTTTTTTAGAAAAGACATTACTTATAAAGTTCTGTTTTTCATAAAACACAAGAAGCATTTATGATTGCATTAATATAAAACAATCACAATAATAAAATATCAAAAGTATTTAGTTATTTTATTATTTTATATTGCTATTGTTACACTTAATCTTCGATTATTGTTAATTTCTTTCTTAGAACAATTTTTTTTAGGTTTGATTATATTTTTGTCAAATAACGAATTAAATTAATTAATTAGAATTGAATTAACTTTTGATGTTCGATTGATATTTAATACTACTTGCGGCGAATTGTTTCTACTATTACGCTCTCTTTGGTCATCTAAACAAATGACGAATAGACCTTGATTAAAAATGCTCGAAATGTAGTTCAGGTGTACTCTTACGCAAGTGCACTTAGGTTTCTTCGGTTTATGGCTCCCACGCTTATCGAACAACCTGATGAATTAATTCAAGTAAGTTCTTCATATATGGTTAACGGTAGTGGTGCGATTTCTTGGCTAATGTCAAGATGATTAACAAGAATTAATTAAATATTACAGGTCATGGTGTTTAATTGAATTCGAAGAACATTTTCAATGCCTTTCGTGTGATTGTTTAAACACTATCGACTTTTATAAGGCTTTGTGCATATTCTGAATAATCTTAGCGTGAGAAAATCTGTTCTAATGGATCTATCGCACAATGCAAGTTTATTTATTTATTAAAAATAATTTCCTTATCAAAATTTATATGTGCTTTGTCACTGTTAATAAAGCAATAGACATTGTAATCCGCGGGGGTTACTTTCATTCTTGCTTGAGACTCCAAAGATGAAAAGAGTAGATTAAAATTTAAATAATAAAATGCACAGATAAATTCTAATTTAAATTCTACAATTTTATTGATTTTTTTAGTTTGAAATAAGTATTTGTACTGTAAAAAAGTGTATTGCATAATATAAAATATAACTAATATGTATTAATATACAATTATATGTATATAATATGTAAATATTCAATTCAATCTTAATATAATCAATAATTTAATAAAAAATTGTAATTTTTTAATAAATTGTAAAAACAAATTTTTAAATAGCTTTAAATTTAGTGATGATAATATGACGAGGAGTGAGTCACTTTTATACTAAACAAGATTTTAAATTCTTATTAAATGACGTGTACAATGTTCTTTTGGAAGACAATTCATTAAAATAATTTCGTCTATGTTGCGTAAATTTTTAGATTGTAGAATGATACATGGTTGAATGATATATGGAGTCTTTTAGCATATTTGTAGATTACATCAAGGTCTAACAAATGTGTAGGATGCTTCTGACTTAAGAATGAGGATGCGCTTGAAAATAACTAAGATATCAAATCTTTTAATTTAAGAAAATATATTTCTTTCTTCTCGCGCGCACATTTTGAGCTAAAATAAAATAATTTCTGTCTACATGTCTAAAAGAAGAGATTGAACAGACAATCCTTGCGCAAAACAGAATAGGCATTCGCGCATGTTGAAGTAAAGCCTGAAAATTAAAGAAGATAAGGATTTATCGTCTGTTTATATTTCTGAAGTTTATTTTGTAATAAATTCTCTCGTTAATAATTTTAAAATCTTGAAACGCCTTCAACGCTTTTGTAGAAGGAAGACAATTCTGACAATTAATTTAAAAAATCTGTAAAAGGCAAAATATAAACCTTGTTAAATATGGGATATCTTATATGGTAGGCACGGTATGAGACACGACATTGAGACTTGCCACAAAAATCTTCAGGCACACTTGTTGCCATTCCAGTGACAGCTACGCTTTTCGCATGCCGTTGGCGTAAGGCAGTTTCTCACAATGTCAGCGGATTGATATGAATATTTATATGTCGTTTAGAGTGCATTCATTTCCTGCTCGCTTTACTGTTACAAATATGCAAATCATAAGATATCTTCATAGCGGATGAAGACATAAACTTGCGATAAGCACATTACTTAAGATTAGGATTAAATTCGTGATGTAGAAGGTAGATATACGAGGTTATTGGATTAGATTAGATTAGATTAATTTATACCATGAGATACTGGAATACTTGTGAGGATCACGAAAGATTGCATAAACAAGTGAATAGCAAATTTGCGTGCTTAATCCGGAAATTCAAACGAGTAAAATTAAATGATGTTGTTCAATATTCTTCTCAAAATATATTTTTTGATCATTGTTGTTTATCATTATTGTGGAATATATTATATATTCGAAAATAAAATTTCACTGAGAAAATGAAATAAGCATATAATAGCATAGATATTGTGGAAACAGAACTAATTATCTTCTGTCGTCAGATTAACATTTAAGATAAATTTTAATCGCAGACTTTTTTAATCGCAAAACAAAATGCGAAATACACATGCGTGAAATACCTTATGAAACATCGCAATACATAATTAATTTCGGTTTGTTGAACTTGTAAATTTTTACAAAATCAATAGTTTGATTTAGATATCAAGTGTCTTTGAATTTTATTTGAAGAAGAGAATTTCCAATCAACACTTTGTTTACTGAATATTTTTATTAGTTGATTTTATTTGCAGAAAATTAAGTAATTTATTAATAATGTAATATTACAATTTTGAGAATTTATATGATTTCCTTTTCTTTATTTCATTTTTTCAAAATACTTTATCAAACTTAATGGTTATTACTTTAACAAATCTATAATTCACTTTTTTATACAACAAAAATTTAAACAAGTATCATTTTTCCACAACTTTGTTCAAGATATTAAATTTTATTAAATTAAATTTGAATTAAATTTTTTCCATAAAAATTCCGAATTAAAGAGAAGGAGAGAGAGAGAGAGAGAGAGAGAGAAAGAGAAAATAAATTAATTATATATATATATATATATATGCAAAGTAAAAAATGATGTTACGAATGGAAAAATATAGAAAGTGCAAGTAAAATAAGCAGACCTATTAAGTCAATTTTGAATTATGCAGATTTATATTTTTAATGCTTGTGTTAATTCATCAAGTAACCAAATGTCGGAAATATATCGGAATTTATTGACATATAAAGAAAAGAATTTGAGAGTCAGCAAAACAAATTGATGTGCTAATATATGATAGGAATTTGCCTCAAAGATGCCACATCAGAGACGAATTTTATCGTACATTGGAGAAAGTGCTTGCTTATCGTATATAAGATTTGATCGTTTTTTAAATATTTCCAACGTTTATACATACAATACAAAGTATGAATTGTAATGATTTTTACGTAAAGTAAAAAGAAACAAAATGTAAAAAATAATACAATTAAAAAATATGAGAATATCATTCTCGTTACCTTGACCGCTACATTTGGAATCCAGCCAGTTCAGGTTACTGACACGGAATTTTTTCTCTTTTATGGGAGCCGAGTAATAATTAGAAGCCTTTCCGCAAATTCAGTAGATTAAAAGTTAATAAAATTTTAATTTTTATACTGAATTCTAAATTTCGTTTTGTTTTAAAAATGTTTAATGTAGAAAATTGAAAAATTGCCAATAATAATAATAAAACTTAACACAAAAAATGGTTATGCCATATTATAAAAATAAACTTTAATTTAACAAATTTAAAATTGAGATAAAATTCGAATTAATATTCAGATTGAATTTTGAAACACGATATAACGAAATACGAAATAAACTAAATAGCTATGAACATGATATACTTTATATCACTGTGTAAATTACAACTTATTTAAGTCATCTTATTACAGGTGAAAAATTTTCATTTTTAGTCTTCTTAAATAAAATAAAGCAAACAATAAATTAGCAGATATCAGTATAACTTAAACTTAATAATGAAAGATGTCAAATGCTTAATATCTTCCTAGTATATAATTTCTCACAATTAGTACACGCAAGTTCCTGTATTCCCCTTTTTTTGAAGATTTATATTCGCGACGCGTACGGCATGCTGAAAAGTGTAGGCTTATCTCGTGAACTCGGCACTGCAGTTTAAATTATTGTCTTTGCGAGAAGGTTAAGGACCCAGGCTATTAGGGTGAGCAAACCGGTTTCATGATCTTCGTAACACGAAATTGCTTTAGGGAGTCCGCAGATTTTTTTTAACTCGCAAACGGAATAATGGTTGACTTTAGTTTTTAGGCTGCATTTAAGTTTATATCACATATTATTACGTCATATTTTACAAATTTAATTTTTGGGAATCTCTTAAAAAAAAGAGAACACTTATTCTTATTGTATGAAATCGCTTCCATAAAATTTATAAATAAAATTAATACGTTCGTCATATAACAAAATTAATACGGTTGTTAAATATTAACGGGATAAAAAATAAAAGAATGAGAATAATAAAAGCTTAATTATTGATGCAGAAATAAAAGATTTTCATCCTTTGCTTTTGCTTTTTATTTTTCTGGATATATAGGACAACGATTACATAGATCAAGCACATTTGCTCCGCATTTGACCAACACCGCGATTGGTCATACATAGATCAATGTAGGTTGCTGCAATGATCACATTCTGCAAACTCGATGCGATCGAGGATTCTCCTTTTTTCTGTGCATTTTTCCGCGTATCCTTTTATGGATTTCTATGACTAATATGGATTTTTTTCATGGAAAAATTTCTTTTAAACGTTTCTATCTGAATAAGGATGAGATAGCTTAAAAGATAAGTAATAAACGGACATAAAATAAATATATAAATAATTTAAAAAATTTATTGCGCATTTTTTTAAAGAATATGTGTACTACAATAAAAAGTACGTTGTTAATAAATACGAATACGATAATGACGATGCAAGAAATATATAAAGACAACTTATTTGAGATAACTTATATGATTATTGTTGCATAAAAATCAGAATTTAAAAAAACATTTAATTGGCCAAGAATTTAATTGTTGATTAGTTATTTATTGGTTATTTACATTAAATTAAATTAAATTAGTCAAAATGTCTATAGATAAAAGATATAGATAAAATACTTTGTATATTAAAAACGTATATAGATTAATTAGGCTTAGGTCTAGCATTCTTTTTATCAATTTTTATCTTCTATATTATTTATTACAATCTGCACGATATTATAATATTGCTTATTATTAACAAGAATGCAGGAGTGCAACTTAACAATGCACTATCGGACTCTCCCTTCGGAGTTTCCTTTGATTTTGTTGTGGTGGAACTTTCTTCTCGTTTTTTTGTCGTAGTTTCAGTTGTAGAATTTTCTGTGGAACTGGTAGAACTGGTTTTTATCTCAGCTGTAAAAAATATTTTTTTTTTAATGGAATCAGTTGATATAATGTTATTTCCTTCTGTCGCTAAAATCGTATTTTTAATACATAACAATGCTGATTATATTGATAGGATTACTAGTTACTAAGATAACTATTTATTTTAATGTTTATGAATTAAAATATGTAACTATATGTATATAAATATGTATATATATATATAAAATAAACATATACTTGTGGTAACAATTGATTCAGTTGTGGTTTGTTCTTGTTCTTCTTCGCCTTTTAATACAAGCGCAGCGTTTGCTGTTAATATAAAATTATCCCGTGGAACAGTACCTCTGAAAATATATATCGATTTACAGGATGATTTGTGACTTGTTATATAAAAAAAATTTTATATTTTATATTATGTTTATGCTTTCAAATTATGAAATTTATTAATTTGTTTTTACAGTCTCTGAAGACTCAAAAATTGTTACTTTAATAAAATACATCAATACAAGATTAATAAGAACTTTTGTATAAACTATTTTATACATAACTTACGTGAAGCGAATTGCATTGCTAGAAGCCACAATAACATCCAAAGTATTTTTTAAATTAGCATAAATTGAAGTCAAATTAACTTCCTCTTGCAGGATACCCAAATTAATTACAATAATATATACTGGATGATTTTTCAAAGACCTAATTATTAAAAAAAAAAATAGATTTACAGAAATTTTGATTTTCATATAAATTTTATAAATAAATTTTAAATATTTTATAAACATAATATAAATAAATGTCTAAAAGATATTAAATAACTAAAAGATATTCAATAAAAAAGATATTAATTATTAAATAACTTAGAGAAATAATGTGAAAAAATATGGACTATTGATAGATTTTTAACAAACAAAATAAATAATATAAAAATATCTAAATAAGTTGCTTTTAAACAATAAAATTATTTATTTTATTTTATATTATTATATTTCATTAAAGATTTATATTTTTCTGACGAAATTTGCAGCAGATAATTTGCAAAATCTGTATTAGTTATTTATGTTATCTATTACTACAAATATTGTACCAACCTCTTTAATACCAACACGCGATTATTATTCAAACTTGCAAATTCATAATTTCCATCTGTAAAGACTGGCTCTTTTCTTAGAATAGCCAGCTCCTTGTACGTTTTCAAGTTGCTTCTTTTATCTCGTTGAATTTCTACATTTCGATAAACATAATTAGGATGAATAGGAAGATATGTGGTTTTATTTATAGAGAAACCAGCTGAAGTTCTAGAATTCCATTGCATGGGAGTCCTCGCTGGGTCTCTTGAAAAATATTTGTATTCGTTTACGCCTCTGACACAACCCATGGGATCGATGGTTATGTTCCAAGATATTTTCGTATCCAACATGGCTATTTCTTCGCCATAGTATGTATATGCTTGTCCAGGCAACAGAAGACTAAGCATGTGAAGGCCGTCAATTCGATTGAGCCCGATTCTTGAAGCTGCTCTCGAATTATCATGATTTGAAAGCTGTAATTATCATGGTTATCATAATTTGAAAGCTATATTTATAAAGATACTTAATTTTCTACGTAAAGTAAAAATATATAATTTTTTTGAATAGCAGACAAAAATGATATGATTATAAATAAATAACATAAAACTTTGCTCAGTTTTTAAAATTAATTTCAATTTATTATTTAAGATTCTTACCACCCAATTGGTCTTGGTGTTTTTTGGAAGAAGTTTAAGCCACTTTTCCAAAGTGTGTTTAATATAACTAGCATCGCTGTTGTTATGAATATGTGTAATAAATTTAAAATTGAACGGTGCAATTCCTTTGTGCGTGCCGTTCCCATAATAGTCCAATAAATTACTATCAGAAGTATCATATGATTCCGCAATTAATAATCTGATAATGTCATTACATCATATTAATTTCAATGATTTTATTAATCAATATGTATATAATGTTATAATATATAATATATCAATACTATCTTATATATATTGCATATATAAAAAAATTTACAAGTTTTAAAAATGTCTTTAGAAA
Source organism: Cephalotes varians (assembly GCA_037157785.1). Lineage (NCBI taxonomy): Eukaryota > Metazoa > Arthropoda > Insecta > Hymenoptera > Formicidae > Cephalotes > Cephalotes varians. Next base: position 1,548,563 of record JANQDE010000006.1, on the reverse strand, counting down.
TCATACTTTGATATAGCATTATTTTTCGATACCCAGTTATCGATATGTTCACGAAAAATATAAAGGAGAGCGGTGCTTTCAGGAAGACCGAAAGTATAAGTACCCGCAAATGGTTCATTCCTTAAGGCTTTGTCTTCGAAAAAATAAGGCACTGCGTTAATTTGAAAACCATCGACATTTCTTTTCAACCAAAAGTCAAATATATCCTGTTTACAGAAATGAATATTACTTACGGAATATTATTTATAAATTATTGACAAAGAATAAAAATTATTCACGAATCTCTTATAACTTTAAATAAAGATTATAATACATACGTATTAATTAAATTTAGAGAATAATTATTGCTTAATTAACAATAATTTATGTCAATTAAATAATTAAATTGCTTTTAAATTTGTTTTAAACATTATGAAATTATTAAAAGATTATAAATTGTATAGAAAGCTTGAATCATATTCTAATTCTTTCAGTTTTTCTTAATTTATTTTTTATTTTATTTTTTAATTTAGATTTTCAACACATAAGTAAAATAAATATTATAACACGTAAGTAAAGTAAATATTTCAATATTAAGTTAATGTCTATGTATTACCATTAATTCTTTGATCACTTTCTCGTTTCTCAAATTAAGATCTGGTTGAGAACTATGAAATTTATGATAGTACCATTGTTGTCTTTCATCGTGCCATGTCCATGCAGAACCTTTTTTGTCGCTGTATGTGCTTATCTGTATATAAAAAGATATACTTATTTCAACAAAATATTTTATATTTTATCCTTGCAAATTAAATTCAAATTTAAAAAATTTATCAAAAGATAATCTCTCTTCTTCTTTTTTTAAATCCGATATATCTTTATTTTAAAAAATTTCCAATTATTGATTTTTATAAAAACAGAATTAAAAGATTCTATATTGATTCTATTTAATTGTATATTACATTGTAAAAACAATAAAAAGAGAGAAAAGTATACCCAATTATTTGGTGGAATTTTGTTGCCGTTCTTAATGCCACCATTTGACCAGATATAATAATCAGCATAGAGCTTGACATTTTTTGCCGATAATCGAAACCATGGGTGTTGATCACTAGAATGATTAGGAATAATATCCAGAATAACTTTTAATCCTAAAAAAATTGACAATAAAAATTATAGCAAATAAATAGTGATTAAGAAACATATTACATAACATTACATAATATTTATGTATAATCACGTACATTTACACAGATTAGAAAAAAATTTGAAACATCTTTTTTTTGTTGTGAAGGATTGAAGACACAAATTACAAATTTCTAATTATGTACCAAATTATTATTTACTATTTTATACCTCGATTGTGTGCCTCTTGTATCAAATTATCGAAATCACTTAAATTCCCAAAAAGAGGATTTATATCTATATAATTGGAAACATCGTATCCAGAATCGATTAATGGTGAAAGATAAATAGAATTCAACCAAATCGTTTCGATTCCAAGATCTGCGATATAATCGAGTCGGCTAATAATACCTAAATTGTGTTAAATAACTTTATAAATATAATATAATACATTGTACGTGATTAAAATATACTAATGCATAAAAAATTAATAAGAAAGATATCTTTTTAACATTTATTTTTCTCAAATTTATATATATCGATAAGATCTTAATTTTAATTTCTTATTTAACAGCAACAATTTGTGTTACCTACCCTTTAAATCACCCTCACCATCGCCGTCACTATCCTGAAATCCTCTAGGCCAGATCTGATAAATTAATGTGTTTTCCCACCAATCCCTATCTGCGATCTCCTTATTATCAATCCCATTTATCCAAAACACAAAGATAGTTAACAATGTAATGCAACGCATAAGCGCTAGCATTGCGCATTAAGTTTGATAAAGTTTCCAAGTTTTTAGTCTGTTTTTAGTTTAGTCAATTATAGTTCCAGTTTACAATTTTTGACGAGAAACAAATTGAAGTTTTATCGATGTTTTATCGAAATTTTATCGATGCACAATAACTTCTTAATTTTTCATTCAATTCATCATACGAACTAAAACAAAACAATGTCAAAATTAGCAACGTTTTTTTAATTTTATATTCTTTTAACATAATTTTGTCCAAAAAATTTGATTTTTCTCTGCGCAATGACAATAGCTGCACAATATATGTACACTTTGCACAATATATGTATTCTTTGCACATTATATTATTCTTATTAAAAAATCGAAACTCCAATATAATCCAAGTTAATCCAAGTTCACATTTTTCGTTAACAATTTTTAAAGTTTTTAAATGTTTAAAAATTTTTGCATAGCAAAACACATATTCACCTTTCTAAGTTATCTAATTACATTATTTTTAAACTTTTTAAACTTTTTATGTTGAAAAGAATATTATTTTGTTTCTTTGCATTTTCTTTTAATTTTTATATATTTAAATATCAAAAGAAAATGGTTAATGTTTTACAAATTTGTTAGAAATTAATGTAATATTGCAGTACTTTTTCTTAAAGAAACTGACCTAGGACAATAATTATTGAATCTATACACTCTGTAATCTTGATTCCTTTATTAATGGCACTTCTTGATAATCACAATCAATTTAAATATTTTTCAATACTCCTGCGTCTTAACACAGTCCTTTCGTGAATGATGAAAAACTTACGCGTTAAAGTGTAGTGACACTGATAACTATGTTATCAATATCACTGCCCCGACTGTTGCAGTTTGGGGTAGGGATACTTAATCCCAGTCAAAAAAAAAGATAATACTGATGTACAAGAAACTTTTCGAGGAAAAATTTTCCTAAAATTAATTTAGAATATTTATATTTAATAGAGAGAAAGAGAGAGAGAGAGAGAAAGAGAGAGAGAGAAAGGGGCAAAAGGGAAGAAAGAAAGATGAAAGTATAGAAGAAAAAATGAATGAAAGAATAGGAAGACAAAGAAAAGAGAAGGAAGGAGAAGAATAGAAAGAAAGAAAGAAGTAGAGAGAGAAAGAGAGAGAATTTGAGTAAAGAGATTTAAAATTATAATAAATTATGTTTTATTTGTAAATACATTTGAATTTGTAATATTCATTTGATCATATATTTGTTCATTGAAAAAATAATTTTTAGGAATATTAAGATAATATCGCATCCTTCTCTCGCGGATGACTTTAGTTTATTTTAATTGTTATTAGTAGGTAGTATCATTAATCAATATAACAAAAAAAAATAATGTACATACTTTTTCTAAAAAAAATAATTATTAAATATTAATTATAAATTTATTATCGTAATATAATGTGTATTTACTTTAATGATATAACTTAGAAGAAAAACAGATGTAAATTTGAGTCAAGTTACTAAATAATACCAATAATAATGATTTAACTAGAATAATCAGTTTTCATATACAGAATTCGTAATAAAATTTTTTTTGAAAGTAAAAAACCGTTGACCAAACTGAAAGTAATTAATTAGAACAAAGTTTTATTCTACGTCATGATGTATAATTATATTTTTGTAATGACGAAGAGGTCAAAGCTGTGACGTTATCGAATCGTGTGTATCAAACGAAATGTGACATGAAAAACTCTTTAGTGATGATCTGATAATATAATATAATTGATGTGATAACCCTTGATATCGACCGCTTTTTTGTTTATCGAGATTTCTTTCAAAAGCATAGTCAAATCATGATAAATACTGACGTAATTCATAAAATTACAAGACCAGGAAAAACACATATTAGTCGTATTCTAATATAAATGCTAATTCTACTAATTCTGACAATGCTAAAAAATTTATTTTTAATCATGATTGTATAATTTCATAAAAGACAACCATTATAATCTGCTAGATAAAATATTCATACCTTTCAGTTAAGATTATTAAAAAAGATTATTAAGAAATCTTCGTGCCTTTGTATAATGATCCTATTTTCTCAGATTGTGTTATTTCGACCAATTCTTTTTAAAAAAATAATTTGTAGTTTTGTCATTTGTAAAAGCTGCAATACGATAAACAAATGATAATTGAAGTGCAGTTTAGCGTGGAAAATATACGCGCGCAAATGTACGTGTAAATTGTACTTATAACAATCTTCTTGGACAATCTTTTTGGACAGACGACTCTGAGAAGGAAAAAGAAAAAATAAGAATTATAATTCTCATAACGTTCTATTTCGTAATTATTAGGCAATAACATAACAATACATATATACACGTGTATGTATGTCTACTGGCGAGCAATACGTATGTTCGCGCTTACACGGTATAAAACTCACAACGTGCGTTTTCCTGCGCCTGCTGCCCGATGCAGCTGTTAACTAATTAATCATCCTACACCACGTAATGCGTCACTATCTCTGATTTTTTAGATTGTTTTCTCCCGAAAAACCAAAGTCTAGATTAAATCAATATAGAGTATTGAATTTTGTCAGAAAACTGTTTGGTAATTAGATCAGATTAGATTAGATTAGATGATCCGTATCAGTGACTCAAATACTTGATTGTAAATATTAATATTTGATTGTAAATTATGATACTCGTGGTCTAGGATGATAACTTCGTTTATCTCCCATTATAAAACAGTTCACTATATTAAACTTTAAAAGTAGTTTTACAGTGAAGCGATGTACACATGATGCAAGTACATCGCTAGTTTCCACCATTCATGGAACCATCTTTTAATCTCTTAATTCTAATCTGTAGAACTGTTTTCTAAGGAACACACCGACTATCTTGTACATATTTTATTCTTATCCTTTGATAGATAAAGATCGTCGATGAGATGGACTCCGTAATTATATACGAAAAGTTTAAAGCATAGTCGGACCAAGTCCATGAATTTTAAGATATTTAACTCTCCTGGCACTCTCTAATGATTGCTAGTAATACTAATAAAATACTAGTACCAAGGGAAGATTCAAGAACAGTATATCGCATCAAATACACAGTAATACTTTGTAAGTGAGAGAGAAATAAAGGAAGGTAAAGGAAAAAAGGAGAAAGGGGAACAGAAAGAGAGAGAGAGAGGAAGATGAAAGATAATGATGTATAGATATGGAACAAAAAAGATATTGCTTGAGGAATTACCTCGTGAACAGACTACGTGTTCCATGCATATACATTATTAATTTTAATAAATATTAATAGAGAATGTTACTATAATTGTAAAATAGAAAATAAAAAAAGTATAAATATCAGTATCAAACATCAGTATTGTAGTATAAAAAATTAATAATATCTATCCGTTTATTAATAATACTTTAAATACTAGTACCTTATTAATAAAGCGATAATGCGCTTATAACTAAAATTAAGTAAATCTTTTTAAAGTATCAATACATATAAATACTAGTATTAATTAGTATCAACACCACTATATACAGAATTCACTACTAGTAGTATTAATATTACTGTTCGTACCGGAGAGTGCTAGTAAAGCATTAGTATCAAGCAAATACTAATACTTTAGCAACAACATAATATTTGAAGTAAATTTTATGAAATTGGTCCATTCCGGCTCTAAATCTTTCATATTTTTACTTCTGCAACTTTCGTTCCCCTTTTGAGAGGGACAGTCATAAATACTTTTTGTTCGCTAACAATATCGTTTACGTCGTTAGAGACATGTAAAGACAGTAAAGATAGGATGATAGATTGAACAATAGCATAGAGTGAGGTATCCTTCACACGATAGTATGGAATATAGAATAGTTATAGAATACATACATGCATTACATGTCATGTGTAGTGTGCATTATGTGATGTGACGTGATATGATATGTGTGTGTGTGTGTGTGTGTGTGTGTGTGTGTGTGTTTGTTTACAAGAAAAAGGAAAAGTGAAATCGGAGAAAGGAGAAAGGGAAGAATATGTAGGAAATCTACATTTTCGTAAAATGCAGAAATTGTCAATTGGGAAAGTTTGATATTTAAGAAATCGTGTGGCCAGCCCCAATGACAACATACGAGATACGAAAGTAAAAGATTAAAGAATAAAATATTATACAAGGTCTTGCAATTCTTATAAATTATATTTATGAAATGATTTTTTAACTTTTTTTAGTATGTCTCTTTTACAATAGATTTTTTTCGGAAATCTACTGTTGCTTTTATTTTTTTACACAAAAGGTTAAATCAAGAGATACGCTTAATGTGAATCATCTGTTTTAAAAATGTTTTTAAATCATTATATTAATAATTAAACGTATTTTTTTTAACATTGCAATTTAATTTAAAAAAATTGGAAAATCTTTATTAAAGATTTTTGTCTTTATTAAAGTTTATTTTTTTAACAAAACGTTTCAATGTTTTAAATGGACAAATATTGAAAAATAGAAATTTTACTTTCAATTTTGAAATTTACAAGCAAAATTTTACACTATCCTAGACAAGAATGATATTCAACAATTCATGTACAATCACAATCATACATTAATTAATTCTTGGTCTGAATGGAAAAATTTTTCCGTCGGTTGTTGGTCGTTTTTGCGTAGATAGATAAATGACTAATTAATTGGACCAAAGTGAAAATTAGTTTATATCTATATTGGAAAACTATAATAGTGTATAAGAAATCGATAGTTTGATCAGTCATGTGAAATATTTCACCTAAATCATCAATGTTTCAATTTTTTGCGTTTCTTTTTTTTGTTGATATACGCTTGTAACAATACATTCTTTAAAAGAAAATTATTATTTAATTCACAATTCACAATGTGATACACAATTTACTTTTTAATTCTTTCTGTCTTTATTTTTCATATATTGCTATCTGTTAAAACCTTTAGATGCTTAAAATAATAAATTATCGTAAAATTACGCGCACAAAAAATATTGAGAAGTTATATTAGTTCAATATCCTTCAGACAATCGAAAAATGTAATTCTTTTACACACAACATTTTTTTCACAAATAAACTCTAAAAAATGATGTCTGTAAATTTTATTAAAATTATATATAAATGTAATATTTTTGGTTATTAAAATTTTTTAATTGATTTTATACTCATTATCACATAATTATAATTGTCTATTTCTTTCTTTTGAATCTTCTTTCTCACCATCCGTCTCTCTTTGCTTCTCTTACACTCTTGTCCAATATTCTTTATAATTTATAATTTGGCTACTTCTTTTTATATAACAACATTTTCTAAAATCATATTCATACAATATGTAATAGTAAAGAGTAATGCAAACAATTTATTTGCTTAAATTTCTACTTCAGACTTTTGTTTTGTTGTGTTTTTTTGTTGTGTTTTTGCTGGTCCTTGTTATGCGTATCGTTTTCAATTTTGATTCCACGAACGCTGATTATCGATGTAGATTTTATCAATTAATCTACAACTAAGTGTATATTGAAAGGTAAATTATTATTAGTTTAATTATATCAGTTATTTATAGGAAATTATTTAGTCACCCCTGTTAAAAATCATCTTCAAAGATAATATTTGAATCATTCCGATTTAATCGCGCCAGAGATAAAAAATGTTTTACATGAATCGAAATCCAATAACAATTTATATAAATATAATATAAATAGTTTAATATAAATAATATAAATATAAATAGTTTATAATTTAATATTTATTATGCAGTCTGTCACAAAAATGCATAAACGATATTTTTATTTTATTATTACCTTAAAATCAGAAATTTCATATTATTATTTAAAAGTTAACATATATTATTAACCTAAAATCCAGTTTGAATTGTTATTAATTATTATCTGATAGGATTTTTCTACGCTTTTCATTAAATTTTTAACGTATGTCTATATAACATCACTATATTTGTGTTACGAATTGATATTAAATAACAATGTAATCTTCTAATCTGTATAAAAAGTTTTGTCTTTAATTATATGACTTTTCATACGTTTTTATGTGACAGAATGTAATTCGCAAAATTGGCCAGTTTAATAACTCGTCATAAAGAATTAATTTTGTGTTTTGTATGGCGAGTGTGAGTGTATGTATATGTATAATTTTGTGTATGTGTAAAACTTATTTATATTTCTAACAATAAGTCAATTTTATTTTGGCGGACATATATATCTTAATTTATAATTATTATATATAAGTTTATAATATATATATGTATATATATATTATATATAATAACTTTTATAGCATATAACTTTTAAGTAAATAACACGTACCTATCTCTAACAAAACTAGTCTCTAAAGTATTAAAACTAAGAGTATAAAAAACATACAATATGAAACAACCAACAGCTTCTCAAAGCGGCGCACAGTTGTCTACTGGCCTATCTACACGGTTATTTTATTCGTTGTTTTCAAAATGCTAGAATTTATAATAACATCCTTGATAGACGGTCGTAATCGGTGCTTATGAATATCGAATCCGGGGCTGGCCATGTATACCTATTGACAGTCTGTCTTCTATTTTGAATAAGGCATTGGAAATTGATGTACAGTCAGGCCTCTAAGTTACTTTCTCTATTAATTATTACTTTCCTCCCTGCACTATCAATATTTACATTTACAAGTGACCACGCAAAACTACACATAAACGCATGATATATCATTTTTACTCGCCTCTAAACGTGGCCACGTAATTAAGTGATAAATGTAAATAGCAAGAGAACATCCGCCTCTTCTTCCCTCTTCTCAGCAAAAGGGGAAGTAGTAACTAATAGAAAGTTTGAAAGTAATTAATACAAACGCCCGTCTGTAATTCCGTAAAATTCTGGTGGTTTACATGGAGAAATGACTCAAACCATATAGTACATTCATTTATCTTGTATATGTATACATAAACCCGAAACAACTAAGAAAAATTACCTTGTTTTTCATGCCGTAATTCACGCCGTCTTTGCAAATGTTATGCATTTGAACATTCTTTCAAGTAATTACATAATATCATTTTTAATCTGTAATTAAATTTAAATAACAGAAATATTTTTTTATATAAAAATTCTATGTCTTTTACCATATATTTAATAGTACTTTTTTTAATAGTACTTTTTCTAAAGATATAGTGATCATTGGGTTTGCACTGTTTTCTTACTGCAAGAAAAATAGCTAAGAATTTGTTATGTTAGGACGATTGTCAAAATTATTAGAATTGAATTTGTTGTATATTCACATAAATAACTTGCGATCAACAAAGTTAATTTACAGAGAAAGACTAAATATCTTTGATGTTTAATATTATATTTAATTTATAATTAAAATTCAAAAAATTATTTTTTTCATAAATTATTTTCTCTAAGCAATTATATATATATATATCTTTTTGTGAATTCTCAACTACTTTTTATCTCGCGAAGAGATCTATTTGATTTCGGTCACTATTTTGAAATGACGAGTGACAACGGAATTTCCCCATAAATTCTCACAGAACAGTGCGTGTTCTGGAATTCTTTTTGTGGGACAGTGGCTTTAAGTGTGTCATACATATAGGTTTCGACTCGTCGACCTACGCGCGCTATTGTGACGTTGCGCAATAAATGTTCGGCCTGTTATCGGTCGGCTCAGATCGGAAATTTACAAAGGGAAAAGAATGCGGATAAGCGTTTAACGGATTTCAATTGTGTGTCGATATTTAGATCAATGTCATTTATCAAATATTAAATGTGATATTGCTCAATAAATGTTTAACGCAATTATATTAATATTATTTTAATTCTTTAAAACAGAGAAATTGTTTTATCCACTCTTTTATAAATTTTGCAAGGAGAGAATTATCAATGTATTAATGGTACTTTTTTAATAAAATTTATGGAAACAGTCTTTTATAATTTGACCCTTAGTTACTTTCATAATTTACTTTGTTTCTAATAATAACAAAAAATTTTATAAGTCTAGTTATATTTCATTGTCCGCTATTTGTCGCAAAATTAGTAAAATTTGATAAATTTATGTATGGTTTGTCGACAAAAAATTAAAAATTGTTTATTAAAAACTAAGGTCAATCATGTAGTCATAATCCTAATCGTTCAAATCTTTTTAACCCAAAGATAAATATTCAAATCTCCATATATTTAAATAAAAAAACAAAATAAAATTTAATATTGCAAGAAAAAATAAAATCCGATTGCTGTTTCTGGTGAATGCTATTTTTACTTGAATTTTCCTTCGTATCAGAATTCTCTAAACAGTCGAATCTTCAAATGACTCAATTGATGCAATGATGCAATTGCTGATTCTGTTTTTCTAAGAAAACTGTTCAGATTTGTTTAAATGTTTCTACTTCAAACTGCTCAAACTTGATCATCGAATTTGTATGAATTCGTGTCTAAACTGAATACATAATTGAAAAAACTGTTTTTTATAATAATTTTTTAACAGTTATGCAACAAAATCATTAATTTTTATTCATGTCTCATTTTATTATACAATTTATTATATGGTTAGAGAGTGGGAAAAATAAGAATTCAGAACAGCAAAGTCCACATTTTAGAAGGTCTGCTTTAAGTTATAACGTTTTATATTTAATAGTTCAGGCATTCAGATTTATTACTGCATTCTTGTTCTGAATCCTTTGAGCGGAATAAATATTTGAAAATAGAGGGATGAAGAAGAGCGGGGGAGAGCGGAGATGGAAATAGACGAGAGAAGAGAAGATCGGATAAATAGATAGATGTAAACGGTTAGGTCAAGAAGAATCTTCGCAGAAAGCTAGAGAAGTAGACGGAAATAGAGAGATCGCACATCAAGATGAATCTTCGTCGACGACGCTCCACCGATACGCATACGAACACCGAGGTACATGTAGCACTTTTGATTGCACTCGATTATTTTCACTTGCATTCATCTGCCTCCCGGCGTCACGAGCGCGATAAAATCAAATTCAAACGTGAATAGAAAGTTCATCATGAAAACAAGCCCGCGACGATTTTCGCCTTTTGATATCTGTATCACGTGAAACCACAGCCACAATTCGCATAATTAAGAAAACAAGAAGGGATGGTTTATCTCTATCTGGGAATCAATCGCTCTGCGGAAAATATAGTGAAATTCTTTTATCCTACTTTTAAAGAAATTAAAAGAGACGGACGGTTTTTTATTGACGCATACTACGCATTCCGAATGCTCTTCATCGGAAATCACGCGTTTGCATCAACGAGCTTACTCATAGATTAAATATGGCTGCCGTTGCCGGAACTTTCTCTTGAACAGCGTTCGATCAATCAAGCAGTCGTGCGACGAAGATTCGTAGACACGCTCGGAATCCCCGTTATTATTTTATCACTTGAACGCTTTGCTATTGAGTGCCTCTGTGTATACGTTCTACTATACGTATAAATATTTATAATACAACTATCGCAAATTGTCAGATTAATAAAATATCTATGTGCCTGTTACCCTCATTTTTTTCATAAGCGTTTGTTTTTTTTTTTTCTAGGTGGCTATGTTAAACCTTGCATCTACGATGCTAGAAATCAATTCCAGATTTCGAACGGAGAGATTAATTCTTTCTCCATTTGTGAGATCTCGAATTGATTTCTCTAGCATGGTGGATACAAAGCTTTAGACATTTTTTTTAGATTAATTCCGAGTTTGCAAAAGCACAGTTAGTTAAAAAAAAAAAAGTTAAACATACTGAGTTTTATGATGAGTGTAATTACGTTTGAGTTACTTTAGAATAAGAAATAAATTATCTTTTGCCATTAAATTTAAGATATTTGTTTAACATTAAATTAAGTTTATTATCTCTTTCTCCTGCTCATTTTTTTCATTTGTCTTTCTTTCTCTCTTTTATTAAATTTTTCTTTTTTTATCTACCCTTTCCATATATTCGTGAGATTTATTTTGAGCGCGATTTTATACTTGTAGTAAAGCTGAAAATCGGCGAGCTTAATTTAATTTTGTTTCAAATGTTTTATTCATTAAATGGAACATTTTAAATAATATTGTGAAACTCTTTTTTTAAATCAATTAACAAAATTTTAATATCGGTTTAAGTCAATAGGAACAATAAAAATACTTAAGGGAATTTGCAGTAGGAACATAAAAAAGAAAGAATATCCATTAATTTCAAAAGATTTATTAAACTGAAGTCGCCAAACATAATATTGATATAGCAAACGAAATTTTTTGAAAGCAAAATTAAAGCCAAATTTGTTTAATAACTATGGCGGCGTCAATTCTGAATTTAATAATTATTAATTAAATTATTAAATGTTTTTTTAATGAGGATAAATGAAATTTGTTAAAATTAAGAAAACTAAAATGATTATTTATATTGTGATGTTTATCTACATGAAAATGAGAAAATAATGATATGATTAATAAGCTAGAAAACTGCGAGATTAACGCTGCCATAGTATTTGAGCAATTAACAAAAATATCTTTTAGTATATCGCAATTCACATCAATTATTTATCTCAAAATCCAATCCTGAATTATTCTCATTGTAAGCTTAACATAAAAAAGTATTTAAAAATCATGCAGTTGCTTCTAAATTATTAATTTAAAATAATTTAAATTATATTAATTCGATGACTACATTTAATTTGCTTATGTGTTTTTGTATGCAACATATATGCAACGTTCAAATATGTAACTTTCATAAACATTGTCTCTTTTCACTTTAATATTACTATATATTAATAATTGCCACATATTAATAATTTGTTACATTTAAATATTGTTAAAAATTTTTTTTGTATAATAAGTACGTATAAATAATCGTGTAATAAAAAATAAATTAATTTAACATACTATTGCGAAAAATATTGAGCGAAAATATGATTAATACATATACTAAGTTTGACTAAACCATGGAAGCTTCGTAATATTATAATATCTTCAATTTCAAATCTAATTATTTGATTTAATATCAATAGACATCGATGTATACGCTATATTAAAGACAGCTATATTAAATATCAAATCAAACAAAAGCAATTTTTTTCATAGGCATAAAAATCTCATAATTCAAGAAGAAATGCACAAATGTACTAAATTAATACAAAATCTCTTTTTAAAAAATGATATTCGTTTTTTAACAGATCAACGCGCCATTGTATTTCGCAGGCATTTAGATTATGATATCACGTTAGATTATGATATCACAAATCGAAAGATTATATAAATTCTTTTTTTTAATTACATATCTCGAAACAGATGAGATTTCTTTCCACGTTTAATAAAGCAAACTTGGGAAATGAAAATCGACAAGATAGTTACTAATAAAAATAAATCATAAACTTATTTTGCATCTATTAAACATAAAACTGACACTTATGAGAAATTAACATCACTTAAACCCTATACAGTACATAAATAATAGAAATAAATATAGCATATTAGATGTCATCAACAGCTTAAATTTTGCAGAATAATATAATTATGTAACATTTGTACGGCACTTGTAAATATATTTTTACGTTTATTTATATGCAATATCTTTATCGTGCAATATCGCAAGAAAATTCTTCATATAATCTTTTATTTGATATCGTAATCCAATATGACTGAAAAAAGAGAGATTGAGAAAGAGAGAGAGAGAGAGAGAGAGAGAGGAAGGTAGAAGAAAAAGAAGAAATGAAGAAGATAAACGGAAGAGAGTAGGATGAAAGGAGGAAGAGAAATAGAGAACATAGAGAGAAAGTGAGAACTCTATCGCGAGCAAATGAGCAGAAGTACGTTTACAATCATCAAGTGATCCGAAAGTAACCATTCGCTCTATTTCTTTCTCGATTATCAGTTTTTATTTTATGACGTAGAGTTAGGTTGTGTGAACTAGCACTGGCACTAATCGCCAATCATTAGTGCAGCTGACCCGATGGGTGCGTTCGTCCGATTGCGCTCATCTCCGCGCTTTCATAATACTGAGCAGTCAATACGTTCCTTTAAGTTAGGTTGATACTCCTCGTAGGAACAAACAGGTGCAGCGAATTTGTACATATACGAATGCTGCGTAGCAGCCCGTTTAGTTTTGTTCAGACGTAATATCGCCTTTAACTTCCAGCCTCATGATTCTCGTCTCGAGATCACAACAACAGATAAATTCGTGAATCATCGGGGAGGGCGAGGGAATGGAAACAATTTCTTCGTCTAACGTTACAAAAGCTGGTTAACGTTATAAAATGCTAACAATAATATCCAAATCATATCGATATCATGAGGTATTTCCCTGCACTTATGTTCATAGAACATCGCTAAGAACGGACGCCTATTCAGACGTACTTTAAAAATCTCCATAATCATCGTATGAGATTCTTGTAACAACGGTAAACTTAAAATTCAATGGCTGTGCCCGCAAAAATGGTGCTGACTCGTACTCCGAATTCAGTATGCGATTTTGAAGCGATATCGTATTGGGAATCATTCCGTGAATTTAAACGATGTTGGGGTGTAGTCCGTCTGATCCGGATAAATGTTGTATAACCGTTGCCTCGCGACCGTCGAGTGCGACCCTCGATCAAAGGCAGTGTGGGCCAATAGTCAATCTCAAACTTGAGGACATTTTACATCCCCTCTTCAAAAATAACACACCGCGAAAAATCGCACTACTCCGTTTAAAGCCTGTGTCAGATTATGAATTGGAGATTGAGGATTGCAGATTAAAATTTAATCAGTCAGAAAATTAAACTCGTCTGACTGATCGAAACTCTAATCATCAATTTGCAATCTTCAATCTTTAATGTAATCTGATACGACGCTTCCCAGTAAGCAAGAAACATATTGGGACATTCCAGCAACACTGCAGCAAATTTAAAACGTTGCTGCAATGTCTCAAAACGTTTCTTACTTACTGGATTATTACAACGTCAAAACATTCGAATTTTTATCTAGAAAAATGTCGCAAACGAAATTAATCATTTGGACAAAAATTCAAACGTTCTGAAATTAGCATGCATTGCACAAAAAAAAAGGTGACTTTTCGCACATTTTGTAGTTTTTAAAAGCGAATGTAATTTACGTTCGAACGAAGGCCGCGATACAACTCGCGACGGTGAGTCTAATTTAACGTTCGTCGCACTTCTATAACTACTCTTAACAGTAAATATGTTTCTGCTGGTATTCAATTACGCGATCTTGTTGGCAAGACGGTTATCAAGTCTGCTAACGATTTGTGCTGCTCTGATTGACGACGATCTCGAAATCTCTTTCAGCGTCTATAAGAAATTAATCAGAAGCGAGAAAAATGTCTAAAATTTTAGAACTTTACACACGTATTTGGTCTTTCATTAAGATCTTTTTTCGATTTTTTATTACGTCTCTCAAATGCTCACGTGTTATTCAAGTTTCTAAAATCGAAGAACAAAATTAAGAAATAAATGTCGTTCTTATAATTTTTCTTATACTTTATAAGATTTAATACATGATTGTTCTAATTGCTACTCTCTCTCTTTGAGATTTAATGAACAGTGTGCCACCTTAATTATACACATCTTAATTAATACTGCCATTTTCAAGAGCCAATGATTTGCGAGGAAATTAATGGAGTGTTTGATCGGCTGTGACAAATGATCTGTGAATCAACATAATTAGTGCTCGCCTAACATTCTATGAATTATTCATCTACGTCAATTTTGAATGGCACAAAATTTGTTCTAATGCTGATTTCTATTGAAAACATGTTCACACTTTCGTATAAAATTCCAATCTAACGTTGAAGAAATATATTTCACAATAAACGCTGAGAGACGTTTATTGATCGTCAAGGATTGCCTAAGATTCTAGATTTTAACAATGCGTCTTTCATTTCCGGCTTGAAACTTAAATTATCTGTTATCTTTTCGTATAAAAAGAAGAAACTTTTCGTTAAAAAAATTTTATTGTTAAAAAAATGCAATTTCGCTACTTTGGAACAAACTCACTTGCGTTATCAAATTCATCTATTTATTTATTTCGTGACGCGATTATAATGACAGGCTATCTGAAAAAGACGAAGGGATAAAAAGATCTCTCTGGCAATCCTCATCAGAAGCAACCAAAATCAGTTGCATCAAAATAGTAAACTCGACCAATTCATGAAATGCGTGTGGCCTCCACACGCATTTCATAACTATACAATTGCAATGATAAAAATGCACTATGTTTTTGAATTCTATTATAAAAATTCGACGCAGTCATGCAATATCCGATCGATCGCACTTTCTTTTTTTTTCGAACTTTTGGATGCACGTTTTACTCTGGTTTTCGTTGAAATCGTAGTAAATTTAATACATATTAAAATATATTATGCTAAAGTGAGATTAAGATGAAACGTATTTCTAGTGAATTCTAGTAATTTCATCGCTTCTGGTATATAATATCAGAAATAAATTAAAGGATTCAAAAGATCGAGAAACGAACGAGAACAGGGATGTTTTTCGCTCGTTTTTCGGTCTTTTGAATCCTCTAATTTGCTTGACCTCTTTTTTTATTCATTGTTTATCAGAAATAAATTTTTAAAAATTTACAAAATGGCAATGAATGAAAGTCTGACAGACAGCTGGTATATTGCACAACCGTGTCAACGGTTGTCGCTCATTTCTGCTCAGGTGCTTGCGCACTTTTCTCCCCCCCTTGCGAGATCCCCTCGCGACAATCGATCTGACATCAGTTTCTCTCAATGAAAATAATGTATCGTTTAGCAATATATATATAAAATTATCAACGTCGTTTTCCGGCAGAAAAGAAAGTATGGCAATACAATCCGCTACTAAATTACCATATAGAAACCTGTATATTTCTTAAAATTAAATAAATACAGTATGTACACATATGTGTGTGTACCCGCGATCTGACCAGTACATACGTATACTATCTATATTTTTCGCCTTTCTTCTCCTTTTTCTTTTCTTCTNAACAGCCAAATCTTTTTTTTTGCGGGGAATATGGCATGACTAGACGCACTTATTTCTTTCTCTCCTCAAATTATTTTAAGGCAAGCTCACACTTTTTCTCTCGCGCGCACTTTTCTTCAGTTTTTTTTTTTCTTTTTCCCTTCTTTGTTCGTTCTTCTTTCCATTTGCTTTCTTCTCTTTACTGGACACATTCGCAAGCATTCCCATGTTCTCAGATATCTATACATGCATACACATACATACACATATCCATTTAATACGTCACGCGAACATGTTCGTTGTTAATCATCTCAGAGGATGAATTTATGTGAGTACCCGACACAATAGAGTTCGTTCTTCGCGAGATCGTATCGTCCCGATACCGCTTCTGTGTCCTGCAATCAAAATTGAGGATCATTTAAAATAAAAGATTTATATGGATGGAAAGAATTTAAGGAATTACGAATTAAGAAATTAAGGAATTACGCTAGGAAAAAATGCAAAAGTAGTTAACTCAGATAAAAATATAAGAAAGATAATAAATTAGGGGGGAAGAGGGAGAGAGAGAGAAAAAATGGATAATAATTATTAAATTAAAATAGAAGCTATAACGGATTAAATATCTAATGAGCGAAATTTTAGTACTTTCAGAAAGTTAACTAATTTTTTTATTTTTTCAAACAAAATATTTTATTTAATTATCCATCTTTTATTTAATTAATCAATTGCTTTCTTTTTTCTATGATCTTTTACTAATGCTCTGGCAGTAATTATATAGCTTTATAAAAAACAATCAATTAATCATTAAAAAAATGAAGAAATGTAATGTAATTGCTGATTTCTCTTCATAATGAAAATATAATTGAATCAAACTTTTTCACGGTATTATGATAATAACTGACAGCGTTACTTTCCCAATCATATAAAACAAATAGACATATCTTAATATAACTTTATCAGACTATTTTACTAATTTTATTAACTTTGGTAATGTAAAATAATTGATAAATATAAACGTTTGCAGTATAAATTACAATTTTTTATTTTATACATGTTTTATATATGAATAAAATATTTAGAGGTAATGAAATAGCAATATAAGTAAGCATAAACATCTTTTTAATTTGCATAACATTCACGAGTGACTTGAACGTCGATAACGATGTCACGCAAAGCCGACAACTATCTATGTGACTAATCATTATATTTAATCTTAACTTGAGACATTTCTTAACTTAAGGTATTTCTTTAACATTAATTAATTATTAATATTATTTTTTATTAATTAAATTATTATTTATTAATTATTTCATGTAATTACATTCATATCTGTAAGATAACGTTACCGAGATAATGTGGATTTTAATTTTGAAAAATGACACAGTAGAACAATTTTGACATATATTGTGCGACGAAGAATCAAACTGCGATTAAAGAATTAGAGATCTTCCGTACTCACCGGTTAATAGTTTCGTTGAGCACGTGCCTTGGCGGACGCCAGAGAGCTAAGATATATGCAGTGGATAGGCCGACGTAATGGCGTCGAATTGGCCTTGGTTTAGAAACCCTGGATCACGCCGTAGGCCTCAAGGGTGGACATGATGAGGTAGAGCAGCCAGAGGGAGAACAGGAACACCGTTGTGATAAGCTTCGGTATAAAAGGTCCGCCCAATTCACCACCGATCGACTTCACTCGTCTCACCAGCAGCACCACGATCACAAAGCAAGCCTCGCTGCAGAATATGGTGACGGAGAAGGCCAAGCTGCATCATGAAAGAATGTCATTCGAATTATGTACATTGTATTACAGTTGTGTAATACGGGAAGCAACAGCAAAGTTGCTGGAATTTTTGCATGTAGAGACGTGAGCGAGCAACCAACTATGAAATTAAACGTCAAATTCTTTTATGATGACTACCCAAATATCTGTCTTGTATATTTTTAAAACAATATTATTTAAAAATAGAGATTTTTAAAAATTAAAATGTTTCGATTGACCACTATCAGAATCTTTTTTTTTCATGTTTATGCTTATATTTGTGTTAAAATCTATTAAATTTTCAAAAACTTAGCAAGAAAATTAAGAGATTTTCTTCCTCGTTAAGTTTCAGGAAATTTTGAATTTTAGTTTCATCGAAAATGAATGAGAGAACTTTTCTGGTGTAATCAAGGATTTTTCAATTCCAATTGGCAATGTCGAAACTATCATTGAAAGTCAATCGATGATTGAGCATTTGCAAATTCGATCGCGGCTATTATGCCACTTGTGTCTACACAATAAGAGATTACATCTTAGACCACACCTGTGTGCTCAATCTAAATAATTTATTATTCTTAACAAATTGTCATGATTTTTTTTAAAATTTAGCAGAGATATTATTAATCTTATTCTAAAAGGATTTCCTAATATAAAAACGAAAGAACATTCTCTTTAAAACTTAGTATGTAAAATGTTACCAAAAAAAATATAATAATATTAAAAATTAGTTTTTAATTAAAAAAAATTTATAATTAATTGTTTTACTTAACTTTAATAAACAAAGTCGTCACGTAATGAAAATGTGTGTTATGGCAAAATAGTTTTGCATAAAATTAGGGGAGAACGGAGTCATAACGTTCAGCGGATCGGACCGATAATCTTAATTACAAGAATTCTAAAGAATAATATATATTTCTTTTTATCTAATGTTTTACTTGATATCAAATTTATCTAAAATAATATATTATTAGGCATATATAAATAACTACAAAAATATATGTTCGATGAAAATTTTCAATGATAATTCACATAAGAAGTAATGACATACAATAAGATTTTTAGCACATTTAAATGCATGTACACTGTATTTTATGATTACTAATGTAATCTGATTCTTTAAATTTTTCATAAAAAAAAAATCGAATGTGATTATCTACATTTCTTTTATTTTCTGAAATTTTTTTTACTACGCGGATCAGGGTCATGAAAATCATGAAGCGTGAAATGTGGCGCTCGGGTGCGCACAGAGTGCGTATAATTTAAAATATAATTTTAAAATGTTATGAAGCTACTAATCTGTAATTTAAGTTCTTACAAAAGTGTAATAACAGAAAAATACTTAAATGTCGTTTTTTATTATTCAAAAAATATATGATATTGAAAATGTTATCTAATTAAAAAAGAGTTTAATAAACGAATTTTTTCATATAATTGATTTATTGAAAATGATTGTCATGATCTGCAACTGAAATGTCCAATCAAAATAAACATAATTGTCATAATCTCACTGCGATTATCACGACCTAAATAGTATAAAATAGTATAAAATATAATATATTAACTAAATACCAACATTACGTAAACGATTAACAATAAAAGTAGAAACTGCAGTAGAACTGTAATGCATTCTGGTAAGTAATGCACTCTCTAAGTCTGTGATGCACTCTCAGAAACTAGTCTCGAGTTCCAAATCGTTCCAACAAGTATCGTACACTGTGCAACACGGTGTACTGTACATGGTATTCTTGCTGGGAAACATTCAGCATCATCAGATACGAGGATACAATGCTCCATTTTGCGGTCGACAATCCGTCGAAATCCTCGTGAAATAGGATGCGGTGTCAGAATTCGGTGTCAGCGACGTGGCGTAGAAAATCGTATTCCATAAAGTAGAGACTTTTAAACAGTTTTTAAATATTCTAATAGCATTATTTTTCACGACGAATACCCACAAAATATTAAAAAATAAAAAAATAGTTATTCTCTTCACTAATATTATCACATGAATTCCGAGTGCCGATTTGGCTTCAATATCACATCAAATGTCCAAATGAACGGCCAATCTCTCGGGTACTTTCATCGAAATTTCAAGGATGGCAATTTCATAGCGTGGAACAATCGTATTAACTGTCGCCATCACGAGGGCAATGTCAGCCAAGTTACTGTCGCCGCGCATCGACTAAATATCTTAGAAATAGTTTCTCGAACGAGATCGTAAATGGGGATGCTTGGTTATTGAGGTCATGCTTTACCTAATCTGACGTAACGTCGTCTCATGCCATCGCGACGTACTATTCATCCGATACTACGATCGCACGATTTGGAGCTAGTCGTGTATTGTGAAATAAACGTGGATATATATCTACTAATCGAAAATCAATTTTGTTGTTAACTTAACTAATATAAATACGTGTGTATGTGCATACGTAAATATTTTTTACACTTTTTTCTCATGAGATAACAGAAGTAGCAAGAAATAAATGTTCAATGGTATCTCTACTAATTTACTAACGTAAATTTCACCCGTAACCTTGATAAATTAATCGTATCTTTAATTTTATCTTGATCTTCGGGAATTACAATGCTTTGAGTTCGAGTGCAAGTATTTATTGAATTATGCATTTTTATACGCACCGAGTCATCAGAATTACTTTTGTTACTTACTTGCCAGGTTCGACAAGGAACGGTTCGCTGTGGCAAGCACGGTAAATGGCGGCGATACTCCACGCGACGCCGATTCCCAAGAAGACATTTACCGCGTTACTTCCAGTCACATTGCCCACACTCGCGTCGGCATACTTGTCTTGGCAAGCGGCCACTTTGCTCGCGAACGTGTCTGAAATAATTCAGAGTCTTTGTTACTTTGACGAGTGCACGAAGCCATTAGAATAATGTGACATGATTTATTAGAATACGTTACGTTTGAACGTTACAAAGTATTTTATAATATATATATATATATATAAGATATAAATGTTTGGAGATCTTCTAAATAGAGATAAATTTCTTTTTTTACATTATTTTTTATAGATTATTTGTATAATTTATTCTTATTTTTAATGATCAACAAATTATTTCCTAACTGATAGTACAATCGAAAAGAAGTTGATTCGACATGAAGAAATAATGAAAAATAAATGATATATTTTAAATTTGATATCACACATTTCTCTTTCTTCTTTTATAAAAAAGTTTGATATTTTTCTTCAAGCTCGGTATACATAGTATATACGATAAATATTTTATATAGAAGATATAAAGAAATTAAAATTTTTTGTTTTATATTTTTCTAGACAATACATACAATTATATGTAAATAAGTGAATTTTTAACGGTCGTATTTTAAAGTGTCGTATTTGTTATTCAGTCCGTTCTTAAAAATACATTTTCTCATCGAATGGTCAAGGTTGGCGAGCCCAAGGTTGTAATTTAACCGATATCGCTTTTTATTTATCCGCAAGTTTCACGCTTCGTTCGCTGCATTATGCAAGATAAAACCGCCGGATATTTCACGCCTGGCACCGCATGTATGGCCCGCCAAAGTAACAAACCGTGTTTTTAGTACGCATTCTGTCGAGAAATCAAAGATCGCCAAATGCACTTAAAACCGTTGTGTCGCAGGACACGATTTGCGGTAACGGCTTGGTATATGCGGCTTGTACCAGTTTGCAGTTTATGGCAGTGTAAGTTCGGTTGCGCAGTTGTTGCGCAGTAAGGATAAGAAAATTCCGTAGCAGAGCACGTATATGAAACGTGTTCAATAACAAAAACGTGCGCCTCAAATTCGCGCGCAGTAAATACGGTAGATTTCCATAATTATATGATATATTGGCGAACACAGATGTGGATGATAATCGTTCAAAGATTTGTTGGAAAAGAAAAAAAAATTTTTCTCTACCCGAGAAAATATTTGCTCAAAAATTTGGCTAATTGAGACAAGCAAGATTTTTATAAAACACGTTACTATAAAAATTATCTGTAGTGGAACGAAGCACATGCTAGGTAATATTTACATTCATTGCTACATTCTCTGTAATTATTCGTATTCTGTTCACTTTGCGTTGCTACCATTCTGTCTCTGCTATGTAACAACAATACAATAATTAATTAGTCAAATTAGCGAGGACCATTGTTTACGCTGGGCTTACGTCAGTGTATGCTTTTGGTATTACATTACTACTGGTTGCAGTAGTAACGCTCAGTAATTTATCCACCATGAATGATAGTCAACCTTGTCTCGCATTAACATAAGACAGTAATTATTTATCTTAATGTTTGTTTGTAGTAATTAATTACTAATAACAATTAATTATTTAATAATTATACCAATAATTATAATTATAATCCATTAACAATGATCAATAAACACCGACTAGAATTTGAGTAGTCGACAAGCATAGATATTCGTGGAGTATTCCAATTGGACACTGATTACCCGATAGATATCCAATAGCGTTAAAAAAAGATTAAAGACATTCTTCAGTATTGAAATAAATATAAATAAATTTTTAAAAGTATAATGGAATTACATGTATATATTAATAAAAATAAGGATAATTAAATGTAAAAAAAGAGTTTCTATATGGTATGCGGTTTGCCTACGCGACACATTCTTGATACCATTTTGTAGGCAATTCTAGGACACCCTATGTAAGTACTCTAAATATCCTTTGACGTTTTTTGCCGGTGATACGGAAAAGAAGATCGCCAAACCGATCTCGGTGAACGGTACTTTGGAAGATCGGAGGTACCCTCCGGCATAAATATTGATGAAGTCCTGGGAGAAGAAAGTTTCTTGTAAAGTTTCTAAGAGGGAAGAGACAGTATAGAAGGAAAGCACCAGTGGCCTAAGTAATCCAGCCAAGAAGCCGTGCGTCATGCAAATCTCATCGATGTTCAGTCGATGTAGCGACTTGGTCGGCATTTTTAGGACAAACATAATTTCGAAATGCGTATTCTCTAATGCATTTTATAAAGAAAGAGAAAATCTTAGTATAAAATATTATTTATATTATATTTTTAAAAGAAAAGATACGAAAATTTATACTGATATCGGTATATAATCGGCAATGACGAAAATTGAAGAAGCTATTTTCACGAGAAATTTTATGACAATTAAAAATGTGAAAAAGATTTATTTCTAAAACGTATTAGAATTTCTTGCAAAACTTAAAATTGATCGTATTATTTTATTTTCTTTATCCATTTTCTGTAAGTTATAATTTATTTATTGAAATGTAATACTTTTAATTAAATTAAGAAATTAAGTTAGAAATGATGGCCTTTATAATGTAAAATAATATCTAATGAAAATAATGAGATAATTTATTGAATTTTTCTGTATGTTTAACTGTTCCGACAAAAAATATGTTCTGGACGCGCAAGTCACAGTGAAAATAAAATTATGCTTAAAATCTAGCTTCACTATTTTGACTAAAATTTATGATGTATTTTTATTTATGGAACACAAATTTGTCACAAAAAAATGCTACAATATTTTTACTTTATAAGTTAAGGATTAATAATCAAAATTACTACAATTAGAAGTGTTTCCTTCGTATCAAAATAGAGCAGTTCGCATTCACTGAACATTAAGATTTTATGGCTATATTTGGGATAATCAATTTCGAGCCGCTGTTTTAGATGTAAATTTTGACGTAACCTATTGACCCAGAAACTCGAAATGACACGACTGTCGTTACGCTTTTAATAGCTTTTGATAACGTCCACTGAAAGTGATTTATTAAATTCTCTTGTCGTGAATTTCATATAAAAATAATAGAAGACAAAGGTCAGATCATAAACGTTTCTGAAGATTTTTTTGATGTGATTGATTTCTGTAAGTACGTGTGTATATTCAGATTTTTCAGATAAAATTATTGATGCAAAGCATAATCTTCAAACTAAATCGTAAAATTGTAGGTTTTTATAAAGTTATCTCTCTCTTTCTTTTTTTTTCGTCTAACTTTAAATATAAAAAAAAATGTAAAATATTTTCAAACATCTAAAATGTTTGAAAAAATCCAACATAAATCATTTTAATTAGAATGCAGCAACGAGATGCAATCTTGTAAATTGCAATGCAATGTCGAATGCGAAGAAATTTTGTAGAAACAAAGAAATGAAAAATTCCAACACGGTAATAATATTGGAAGCTTGTAGAATAAGAAATGGAACAAGGTCTTGTAATGTATCATTTTCTTCCACGTACATCGAGTTTAATTCCCTGCATTTCAGAGAGAGGCAGAGAAGATTGGTGTATTTTTTGGTCTTCTAAATGTACGTAATCCCTTAACATAAATATATTGCACTACAACGTTTCCATAGTGTGAGTCTTTTAAAGGCGAATTCTTTAACGTTGCTACAATTTTATGAGCGTTGTAATAATATTGCGCGACGTATTCATAATATTGCAATTTTACAATGGAGTTTTTGCAGCAGTCTTGCAACTCTCTGGCGTTATAATCGAAGAAAGTATATTTAACTCGAGTTTATGATCGCACGTGTTAAATGTTCCACCCAGTATATGAAAGAACATAGGCCGTCGGCAGCCATTATTCCCGAATACAAAGACCAGGCGTGCAATACATTATCATTGCCCTCCTCGCTTAATCCCAGAAACCTGCCATCAGATAACAGACGTTACACAGTAAAAAACATTTCGTGCTTGTATTAAAAATGATGCTTGTTAAAATTTTGTGTTAAATTTTTAACATATCTGAGTATTAAATATTCAAATAACATGATGTTTCTTAATGTTAAAATAATTTATGAATGACTGAACAAATAACATAAAAATAATGGAGTTTGAAAACATTTTAAAATAAATGAACAAAAGACTAATGTGTTAACGACGTGCGTGTTAATTTAACATATTATAAATGTTAATTTTACTGAAGAAATACCACAACTGTTTCCAAATTGTGTCAAAATGTTACACTTTTTGTGTTAATTTTTACATAACGTTTGTGTTACTTTCTGACATATTCATCTTGTGTCAAATTAACACAAAAATTTTAGTGGACCGTTTGAAACATGTGAAATGTGTTAAATTTAACATAAATTTTCCACAGTGTATAAGTGGAATGTAATCAATGCGAAATGCAAAAGTAAATCAATAGGATGAGAGATATGTTAGTCGCTTTCTTAATACTACGATCTCTCCCAATATCGCTCTCTTTCCTAATACATTACCCCCAATTTTTAGGTACTTACCGGGAATGCTGGTACCAAGGGCGACAAAAACAACCGCGGTGACAGAGTCCTTGATGCCTAAAGTGCAACCGAAATACGAAGCAACATCGCCAATTATCGCCGTAACAACGCCGATCCCTAGAATGCTGACGATAAAGCACAAATAACCGCCGGCGATATCTGAAATTTAAAAAATTTCTCTCATGCTTTGCGAAAGTATAATAAAGAGATGAATTCAAAACTGAATCAGATAATCGTCAGATAAATATTGTATGCGCGCATTTCTTTGTACATACAATAGAAGAAATAGAGAAATATATATAAAACACATGTCGCGCTCGTAACACAAATAGCTATAGGAAATTAATTAAAATAACTTTAAAATTATTATTAAAATTTATTTTAGTACATTGAACTCGGCGATATTTTTTGGGACTTAATAGAAAAATATTGTGTGGCAGTGCCGTGAAGAACTTAAATCACTTTGCGCGATATGCGGGATGAGCTAAATGCAAATTATAAAGTGATGTTTTTCATTCACGCAAATATGCACTACCACGTGACCACACGTTTGAGAGCTTAATTAGTCTAGTTAAAAGTTCACAATTTTTCCTCATTTACGCTCACTCTCGGGAATAATTACGTTGCTTCTGCTCAATTCCGCTCGATTTTTACAAATTACAAAGCATGTAACATTAAAAGCGCTATTCTACCGTAATTGGCTATTTCCGATAAATAAAATCACTTACAGAAATCAGTTTAAAACTGATATAAATGAACGTAATTTCTATAAAAATTTTGTACGTATACAATTCTTAGAACATGTAATTTTTGTACAATTCTTTGTTGCAAAAATTTAATACAGTGTGCAGCAACATGTACATTATTGCTCTGTACACAATATCTTTTTCTAGTGAATATAAACTATTATTATATTAACATATGAGCTTTATAAAAATTATATAAAACTTTTTTGCAATATATATATATATATATATTCAACATAAATTTTGTACATGTTTTCGTATATAATTTTTTAAAAGCTTTTAATTATAAACTATTTTTCTAAAAATGCAGCTTTTGCGCGATTCCTGACAACTTCCTCAGCAATGAATTTAACTTCTTGTTAATATTTCTTCGTATTCGTAAGTTGCAAGTTCGGCCCATGTCAGAATGTAGGACGCCTAAAAAGTGGAAAGTGCATAATTAATTCTATACAGATTTATATTTCGCAAAAATTACCAAAATAACTTTAATCTCACCAAAAACTGCTTCATGTAAGCAATGTATTCTTCCTGCCTGAACATTTGCATTGTTTGCAAATACTCTTCAAAACTTCACATCACCAATAACGTAGAACCAAAATTGCGACGTATTTTATTTTCAATAATAATGAAACCAAATTTTTTAAATACATTTTCACAATTCTTGTACTAAATCTAGTTCAATAATATAAATCTTTTTGACAATAGCTTCTTTTAGCTCTCGCAGCTTCTTCTTCATATTACATTATTTTCATTTTTCCTACATCTAACTATATTCATTTCTTTTTCCATTTTCTTCTTACATTCCACTCGTTATATTGAAACTGATGTCGGAATATTTTTTCGTATACTATGTGGTTTCTCCCTCAATCCCACTATTATTGTAAAAATTGGAGAGATTTATTGCAAACATAGTTTTGCCTTAACATTCTTGAAAAGGAAGTATCCCCTCGTATTTGTGCGTATGTCTTAGACTTGTAATCGCGTCTCAAACTCAGGCGACGAAAGTCCTTGAAGCGGCATGGCATGGATATCTATTATCAGTTTCTAATAGTTCTCCAAACAGTCAACCGAGATATCTGCAATTGACGTGAAACTCACGGAACACTTTCTATAGAACTGTTATCAAAGACATTTAAAACTCTTTGTGGGCGGCGAGGCATGCCACAAGTAAAATGCTCTTTCTCTCTTTCTCTTTCTTTCTGCGTGGGCGAGCATATATGTGAGTATATGTAACAACAAAAGGAAATTATTATTAGAAATCCGTATACGAAGATACGTTTACGATGAAACGTGGGCGTTAATATAGCTAAAGAGTCTGTAAACACGCGGTTAGTTTTACTGTTAACACGTGGCCGATGTATATTATTGCAACACGCTTGCTCATACTCTCCTATTAAACCAGACTGATTTATTAAAATATTTCGTGGTCTTTTTCAAGCAAGTCGCTCTTATTGATTACGTTATGTAATTATTGAAAAATCGAGCAGGCTCGAGAATTCTCCTGAGTAAATTCGATTAACAGTGTTAAATAAAAAGTTTAAAAATACATTACAATACAATTCTTACATACAATCTACTATTATTTTTAATTAAAGCATAGGGAAAAATTCCCCAAAAAAATTTTTTTTGCTTATTAAATTGTTATTCTCTTTCACATATCGTCAAACTTCATTTATTACTGTCTAAAAAAAAGTTCTATTTATTTTTTAAATATATATGTATATAATCTAATTTATTATATTTTTCATTTTTTCTTTTTATTTTAAGAATTTTTTAAATATATACACGTATATAAATTAAAGTACAATATTGTCTTTAGCACCAAAAAATTTTTTTGAAAATTTTACCAATTTATTTTATTGGAGTCTATCATTTGTTGCGAAAAGTTTATCAACACTCTTAATTTTTTATTTAAGGAAAAATTTGTGTGGTATCTCGCTACTCTGCACAGGCTATTGCCGTAAATTTCGAATGAAATTTACTTTAGAAAAGAGTATAGATCACCATAAATCACGCAGAAATTTCGTGGAAATTTCGTGAGAGAACAGAAAACGCCGTATGTGTACCGTTCTTTATCTATTCGTTTGTGTATGTTCGTGTATTTATCTGTGTACATAGATGACTATAGGATTTTTGAATATCTTTGCAAAGCTGAGAATAAAGTGAGTAAAACTGAGATATTGTGCACATCTCTGCGTTTATGTGCATAACTTGCAAATTAAGTTCTTGGGAATTCAACTATCATCTTCGGATTTTGCTGGCTTTTCCGGCGATACGTCTGACTGCGGAAAATTGCGTTCAGTAAAACGACGTGTTCATAAATCTACAATAGTACTCTCGCTTATTGCAATCGCATATCGCATAATCTGCAGTTGTATAATTCTAAATTTCAGATTATCTGAAAAGTATTGCGAACATAAACAACATATTCTATCAGCTATGTATAATAAACAAATGATACTACATTATTTTCTACTATTATTGCATGATCTTTTTCCTTAACTTTCTATTCATTTTATATGTATTTCATTCAAGTTTAATTATACTATTTCAATAATTTTAATTAATTACACTGTTTTACACTATATTACACTATTTTTATTATATATTCTTATATTAATTAAATTATGTTTTTTTGAATAATTGGAATGTCTATTTGTTATATTCTAATGTAAGATTTGTTTTTGTATCAAAGGAATACCTTAATCACCGGTAATTTCCGGCTGTCCGGAAATTAAGCTTTCTTCTTTGTAAAAGATAAAGCGAGAAGAAAAGGAGTGAATTCTGCATCTTGTGCCTTTGCATGGAAGCATTGATCTAAGAACAACGGGGAAAAAAGAAGAGAAAGATAAATAAGGTGAAATTACGTTGCTCGATACAGTAGTTTCCAGAGCTCTTGCAAGTTCAGCAGGCCTTTGCGATTGTGCTTGCTGAAATAAAGCACGTCTTCTCCCTTTATTCTCTTCTTCCCGTCTTTTCTCGTTTTCTTCCACCTGGATGGAAGTAGAGCCATGACTAAAGAGTGCAGAAGAGCCTTTTCCGTATCTCTCAAAAAGTAGAGGAAAAGGTTAAGATAAAATCAAAGAAATCTCAAAACTAAGATACGAAGGAAATCCGTGAAAAATTCAAGACATAAAATTACGGAAACAATAAGAATTGATTTTCTTCAAACCTTTTACAAACAGGAAGCTGTATGAGTTTCTTCAGTTGCTCTTGCACAAAGATAATAAATATTTATGTAAAATGCTTTATCTTTTCATGTTTTTTAAATTATAATTCTTAAGACAGATTATTGAATAATTTACAATGATTTTAAAATGTTTTAGTTATTCCAAACATATCGTGTTATATAAAACAATTTGTAATTATTCATGTTGCACACGTGAATATTAAAAAATATTATCACGTCGTGAGAGAGTTCAGGTGTGCCATTTTCCGTTTTGCAGATTGCGCCATCATAAATACATTTCGATCGAAATTCGCTTTACTCTTCATCACGTCAAAGCCGATGGCAATTTTGCATCTATCAACGTTATCTTAATGTAAGATTGAAACTACCATTTACGAGCAAATTATTACTTCGAGGATGTGCGGGAAACATCTTTTCGCATACTGATAAAGTTAATTTGTGAAATCGTTCAACAAATATTTTTGCCGAAATTTTGCTGTAAGAATCATTAATAAGAAGTTCTTCTTCTGGTACAATCCTTGTGTACATATATGAAATAATAAATTGCTGAAAAAAATTTTATTTAACAAATAATACATAAATAATAAATGAGTTATTATAAATTTTTATTTTTTATATCAGAATTAAATATAATATAAAACGTCAGAATAAAATATAAAACGTTTAAACTGATTACTTACCATAATGTTGTTATATACAGAATAACAAAAAATTAAAATATTAAGAACAATATTATATATTTATTTCAAAAAGCTTTAATAAAATGGACATTTTGCATAAAAACGCGTGCTATAAAATTTTTATTTAAAACACTTTTATTTAAAATCTCAAAGAAACAATAAAAAATTTTTTTTAATCGGAGGAATATTGAGCGTACATTAAATTAGTTCATATATATACATATATGAATAAACAATGATATTAATATAGAAAAAAATGATTGCTCACCTGTGGGTGGAACGAAGGCAAAGAGGACCTTCCAGAAAATGGTAAGCGAGTGCATAAGATAATCCATCGCGGATGGTGAGGAAGATTGACCACCCTCTGCATCGTCTTCATCACCTCCACTGACGGTTAGCGCTTCCGTGAATTGTTCTTTCCAAGAACTTGTGCCTAAAAACAATATTTCCGAATTTGTACATTAAAAGAAAAGCAGCTTAAAAAGAAGAATATTACAATTCTTTAAAAAAAAATGTTTAAAATCTTTAGTTTTTATTAATAACTTTTAAAAATTAATTTATAATAATTCCTGATTAATTAAAAATAGCTAATGATGTCGCAGAAATTATTTTGTAACATTACAAAAGTTTCTGTTTATTATGCGCTAATGAAAGACTCAGTTCGTTTAATAAAGACTCAATACTGAATGTTGTAAAAAAAAGTGCTGTCAAATAACTTTTGTACACATTCAAATCTACGAATGTGACGAACGAGCGAATAGAGCGCTTTTATCGAGGGTAAAAGTCGAAAAATGCTTTGAGCGATTCCGTTTCACAGGCCGAGTGAAAGCAGAAAATGCAGAAAGGAAAACCGGACAAAGAAAAGCACTATAATAGAGCAACATGATACTCTTTTCTCGTTATAATCGATTCCACTTCTACACGCGTACGTGTTTATACAAAGAGAAAGAGAGAAAGAGAGGAAAAAAAGAAAAAGAGGGAGAGGGAGAGAGAGAATAAGGAAGAAAAGGAGAAAAAGAGAAAAAAGGATATTAGAAATGAAGAAGAAAGAGGATTAAATCGTTTTCATCTCATATTTGTGTAATAAATATTTATCACATAAAATATTTTGATAAAAATTTTTTTTTGTATTTGTTTATAACGTTTTATAATATCTCTTACGTATATAAGTATTTTGTCATATTAAATGTTTCATGTTTCATTCTATAAATATATATTGCCATTAATAATATATAAATAATTATTTATTAAAATGGCAAAAGAATAGAATGGGAAAAAGATTACCACATAAAAAGTTTCTTTGTGAATTCGATTCCTCGACCGAAGCTTTTCAGAGATCCTTTGAGGAAATAAAGCACGTGGAATAATTTCCTGCTAGGAAAAGGAAAGTCTCCTGAGCGAAAGAAACGAATAAAAGTAACAATAGAAAATACGCTAATATCTTCATGTTTTCTATTGTTTTTGAAGTCAATACTGAAAGCAAATGCAACACGGTCATTTTCAAAGGCTTCTGGAAGTTTACGGTATTCGTAATAAAAAGTGACAATCCCGCTATGTCCGAAGAATTTTATTGTTTTGTATTAATTTGTATTTTTTTATTTATATTTATTTAATCACATGTGTCTATTACATGTAAAATTTGTGCAAGTAAATGTCTCTTGTAAAGTTCACAATTTATTTATATTTAAATCTTATTTTTTTAAGTGTTATTAAAGTTTTTTTTTTCTGTAAAATAAAACGTTAAAGAGCGTCATGATATATATGTCAGTGATATAAAATAATTTCACTTAAAATATTTACGATTAACATATTAAACGTCAAGTTTATTGCAATTCAAATTTTTATTTGCAATTCATATGGATCTAGCTTAATGCACGTTAGGAAAAGCTGCATGAGATATGAAGAAATGTAAAAAGTACGATTCTGAACCGGTTGCATATAGCGAACGTAGCAAAATTTTAAGGTGGCAGTGGATGCAGGAAACGCGGAAACGTGAGAATCATGCATATGGCGTCGAGGGAGTCTTGAATTTCACGAGCTCCTACATAACGCCGCATTTCTCAGGGTTGCATTTTTTAAAAACCCCAATCTAGATGCTCGCGCGTCTCCCGTGATACGCATTTTATGTTCCATTGGGAAAGATTAGGTCAAGTTAGTATGAGTTAGGCATACTGTTCAATAATAAATTTATGGCAGTTGGTGAAGAGAACTTTTAAAAAAATAAACAACAGCATGAGAAACTTTACTATGTTTTATATAATTGTTAAACAGTCGGTTCACAATTAATGAATTAGTTGGAACTTTCAGTCCAATTTTTGTCTACTGTCCTTTTCATCTCTTTTTTTCTTCTGCCTCTCATGTTTTAACGAGAAGCTGCTGAAAGCGAGTAATTGCAGATTAAGGGTAAAGAACACAATGCTCTGTCTTAATCTTTAATCTGCAAACTAGGGTCGTTCGTGTCCGTGCAAAATTTACCTACGTTTATAACTTACTTCGTTTATATTAAAAAATTATTTTAAAAAATTAATTTTTTCCAAAATGTTTTGATTGATCTGTAAAATAGAAGATTTAAAGATGTTACATAAATTTTTTCAGAATTTTTCTATGACTTTAACATATAGAAAAATACAGTGAGACATAACAACCCTGGTTTGTAGATAGAAGGGGCCAAAAAAAGTCTTAGGCAGACTAAAGGTTAAGACTAGCTGTAATAAATAATTATAATTATACACTTTTATATTTATACTTAAGTTATAAGAGATTTTTTCTATTATTTTCTTTATATATGTAAATAGCCAAAATATACATGACTTGTCTTTGAACTAATAGCACGATTAAGAAAAGTATAACGAAAGTACAATAAAAAATTAAATAAAAAATGTAAACTAAAAATAAATTGTAAATGTAAATTAAATTTTTTTATAAATATCTATTTCTAAGAAAAATATCTGTTTCTGAAAATTAAAAAAAATTAACTCAGAATGATGTCAAAAAATGATGTAGTGACATCTACTTTGATCTATCTAATTCTTGATGTCACTATGTCATCTTTTAACGTCATTTTGTTATTTAAGAAATATATTTGGATTTTTACTTCTCTTTCAGTTGTACTACAGAGAATTCAAAGAGACATTTTATGTGTGTATACGCGCGCGTATGATTGTAACCTTCATATTTTATAGCAGATGTTCCAAAAAGAGATCATATTAGGAGCTCACCAAGTATTATAGAGGCGTTCGCTCGTTGAACTAGCTTATCCACAGTATTCTTGAACTCTTTGGATTCTTTAATCCTGATTTGCGCTCGGGACACCTCACCTAGGCGCGGTCTGCCCAGCAGTGCCATTTTCTCCTCTTCCGTTCTTTCCTCTGGCTGCTTCATCTCCGCCGCTGCAGCGATTCCTGCTTCCGCTGAAACCAGAAAATCGCGTCTTGCTGCTTTAATAACGTCGGGATGTGTTCTTTAGAAGAATAAAGGGGGAGCCGATTCATGGTCAGATAGAAACAGCGAAACAGTTTCTGTTAATTAACAGTTTTAATTAATTCCAGTCTGGCATAATAAATATGCGAAACATATCGAAAACTTTTTTATTATTTTTTTATTTTTATTAGCTATTGAATGACCCATTTTTGCATTAACAAAATGTTGAATTTTTTAAATAATTTCAAAAGAGTCAAAGAAAAAATTTTAACAAATATAACGAAATATAGAGATAGTTGATAATGATAGTTGATAATTGTAAAACGAGTTATTAGAAATATATATAAGTTATAAAAAATATGTATTATATAAAAGTATATATTATAAAATTTGTACACAGAGCATTTTATTTAGTGTTTAAAAATCATTATTAATTATCTTTAGAAATATTTGATTTTTCGCTAAAATTTTTTTATTACGATATTATTTTTAATACTGTCATTATTTTTACTTGTTATATTTATGTATTATTGATTCATATACTTGCCAAATATTCTATTTAGCTTTTCCAATTCTATATATACATTACATTTTAGATGTATGTATATATAAAATATTTATATATAATATAATTTAACATATACATATATAAATGTATATACATAAAACGCAATATAAAAGGTTAAATAAAATTTTAGTTTTATTGTTAAATCTATCGTTAAAGATAAACTCATGACACTCCGTGAAGATCGATCGTGTGGAAACAATATCAGACAAGATTGATTGATCAATGTCCTTCACGTAAATCCATTTAAATAGATCTTTGACACAGACGACAAACGAGACAAACAGTCGATTTCTCGTGTCGCGGCTTTATTATCGATTGATCTCATGAATTATAGTCGCACCTCTCTTAAGCTAATTTTGTGCTTCGTACTCCGTGTCTGACCACGCATCGACTCACATCACTTGCACTGACACCTTTCTACTAGCACATAGTGAAACTAACTCAGCCTAGAAGAAAAAGTTTGTTCTATGTGGCTACACAAATATGGAGTGATAAACATTAATACGATGTATTCATTTTATCATTGTTACGCAATTAGTACGGTAGTCAGTTTTGATAAAAGAATATTTCGAGATATATTATATAATTATCTGAGGAAATGTTAACATGTAAAGAATGATATGTTAACTATCCAAATATGTTATTTATGTATATAACGATAACAATTTCTACAATGCAATATATATTGATGATTTTACACGAAGTGTTTGCTGCGCTATCGACATATAAATATTACTCAATGACCACATTTATCTCCGTCATCGAGAGATGATCGATACATTGCACCGGGTGTTTTAATCAATGATGAATAACGCATTTATTGTTGGTATCTTCTGTCTACAGCCATGATAGTATATGATCGTATTTTCGCAAAAATGAAAGAAAAATCCGGGGTCAAAATGAAAGACGGCCAAAAGATAAAAGAAGAAATAAAAAAGAGAGCGAAAAAAAGAGTATTATATAGTATATTATTATTATTAGAAAGAAATATTATTATACATAGTTAAATCATTATGCAGTTAATAAGAATAAAAATTTTTAATGTGTTAATACATATAATTTCTTTAAAAAAAAATCAAAACTAAAAAAAATTTATTTTACATTATATTTATACATAAATTTCTAAAAGTCGCTTACAATAAGTTATAAGTTTACAGATCAGTCTTTACTCTAAACTTTCCAACATGAGAAAACAATTAGTAAGCTTTTTCTTTAAATGATTAGTTATGTCTCAAACGCAGCAAAAAAGTTAAAGCATCTTTAGTAGAAAATATGTTATCTTTTTTTAATCGTTTTTTTTTAATCGCTTTTATCAACCGATTTTTAAAATTTTTTTGTGAAAGAAGTTTGATGCGATTAGTAGCAATAGTTATAAAAATGAAATCAAGAGA
Source organism: Cephalotes varians (assembly GCA_037157785.1). Taxonomy (NCBI): domain Eukaryota; kingdom Metazoa; phylum Arthropoda; class Insecta; order Hymenoptera; family Formicidae; genus Cephalotes; species Cephalotes varians. The sequence continues at coordinate 1,512,863 of JANQDE010000006.1, read as the reverse complement.
ACCATTATTCAATAAAATGTTGATGATTTCTAAATTATTTAAATGAAAATGTGAATGAGATAGTAATTATTAAAAAGACTCAAAATTATATCTCTTTTGTGTTCTATGGTTTGAAAACTGATATCTTCCTGAGTTAGTGAGTATTTTAAAAAAGTTAAAAATAATTATTTCTACCATTAACGTCTACTATTAACATCACATTAAGAAAGCTGCAATTGCCCATATCAATCTCTATAGTAAATTGTAATCGTTCTTGAAATTAATTAAAAATTTTAAGTATGTCATTTAAAATTGGATGGAGCAGCAAATAAAATATCATCCACATATCTAAACTAAAATGGAAGAATGCGATCAAAGCAGCAGATAAATTTGTTTGCCTTGGCTTTCACTTAGTGTTACTCTATAAAAGCTTCTTGTAGCTTATGTCTCGACTAAAGCTCGGTAAGCTAGCTTTTCACATTGATTCAATTTTGCTTTACTTTTCCTTGATTCAGAATTCAATGTGTATCCTCCGTTATCTCCCGTATCCTCCCTAATCCTCGCGAAAGATATTTTGTCAAATCGCTATTATGTTACCAACATAATTTTAAAATTTTAAAATATAACAATGAGAGAAATATTCAATGTTTTATAATAATTATAAAAAGCTTTTGATAATTTAATATGTAAGCGGAAAATGATTTTTTACAATAAATGATATGAGATATAAAATAAAGTAATAAATACATTATTTCTATATATAATAATAGTAAACTAATATAATAACAATAATATTATACTATATCCAAAATTGCAATTGTTACATTTGCATATTGTTGGCAGAATAACAATTCATATTATTGGAATACGATTTCATCATCATATCATATTTTTAACGGAATACAAATGTGCTATTTATTATTCGTCTTTTTGTATTTTTTATAATCTATGTTCACATTTTATTTATGCAAAAAAACTTTAAACAGATTAGCTTGTCGATATTTTACTTCCATCGTACAAATCGGAGAACTTTTTTGGAACTTTACGTAAATATATCTCAAAAATTATATATGTGACTAATTAAAACAAAGTCAAAATCAATCAGCACTGTGAGATCTATAACGTACACAAAAATAAAATTGTCGGAAAAATATTCTGTAACATAAATAATTATTAAATATAAATAAATTAATAAATTAATGCATAATAATAAAAATATTTAAGATTTAGTGATGTGACATTTCTCGACATTTTATTCGGATCTTATTCTGAAAACTAATCAATTTTAATTAACCGATTGAAAATTAATTGATTTTTAATTTTCGTATATAAAAGATGCAAGTTAATCAAAATTGATCTATTTTTGCTTCTCAAAGCCATGTTCGATGTAATGCGTCGTCGAACTTGAAACTTATTGAACGTATTCGAACAAAAGAAGCGGGAATACAATTTATCAATGGAGAGAGAGAGAGAAGACAAGGGATTAGCAATGGAGGGTCATTTCTGACATGGATAAGATCAATGAACGATTGGTCGATGAACGCCAGATGCAGTCGGGGTGCGATTTATTGCTCTCGAAATACGTCTTTCTTCGAAAAAACTGGCGCATAAAATTTGAGAATAAAGGAAATGTAATTCGCCTCAGGAATATTCTGCATTTTGCGAACTTTCTAGCGTACTTCTCTTTGTCACTTCCTTTGCTTGCATTAGTGCATTGCGGTGCATTTTAAGTTAGTTGCGTTCTGTCACAGTAAAATTAGTCCAGATATATATAATATATTCTACGTGCCTGCACAAAAATACGAATATATTGTTAATGTGCTAATTTCGCAAAATTTAAGACATTTCATTCCGAAATTTAAGATAATTTAAGATATCCCAATTTCGCATAAAATTTATAAAAAACTAAGGCAATTTTAATTTTAAAATTTACTTATTTACTTAATTATTTACTTTTGTATTTATTAGCAAATAATTCAAAAATTTCTTCTGAAGCTATAAGATTTTTGACAATTTGCAGTTGCATTCTTACAAAATAATGCTTTTGTTATAAAATAATGTATCTATAAATATGATGATTGATGATAAAATAAATAAAAGATATAGAATGAAATTTTTTTAAATACATTTTTTGTGAATTATGAAAAATAAGTTACTTTTATTTTTATTTGTTAAAAACTTCAAATGCTCATTTGAATTGCTTATATTAAATGATCTTAAAGAAATGATCTAAAAGAAAACACACACACACACACACACACACACACACACACACACAGAATATTTATAATCAATAAGAATCATTCCATTTTTTATTGGGTGAACTTTGCAATCGAAAAATTGCTAGCTACAGAACTGGGACACGGTGATTGAATACAAGCGTTGATAACTAAATATGGTCCTGGCTGTTCGATCAGAATATTTAAACTTGATGACAAGTCAGAAATAAATGGCGTCAGAAAACCTCGTCTCATTTCAAGAGGTTTTTTAATTTACTTATGATGGTAGAATTTTTATGAACGCTTCTCAATCAAAACGTCGAAATTATCAGAAAACGTAAAAAATGACAGGCGAAAGCAAACTAAAAGTTCATAGATAGTAAGGTATTTTTTTTCAAATTTTAAAAAAATTTTGAAGAGCTATTTGTCAAGAAATAGACACATTATTCAAGTTAAAAAATTTTGAACTTTTTTGGAAGAAATTAAAGATTGATTTCAAACTGTAACAACATATTGCATATAGTTTCATATTGTAATTAAAAAAATTAAAAAAATTATTTTATAAGTAATAGTAAATAAGTTTATAAGTAATAGTAAATAATATTTAATATTTTGTAAATAAGTAATAAATAAAACATATGAAAAGAGACAAAAAAACTTAAGTGTTTACTATTCAAAATCAATAAACACGATCGTATCTCGCGTGCAGCAAGCATGCAGCGAGACGAATCGATATTTACACGCGAGCTGTCAAGTTGAGGGCTTTAGATTACCGTATCTCAGTAACGCTCATTGAGTTTCTGATAGGTTTAATCGATAGCTGTGGTATCGATTACAGGCTTTTAATATTACTCCGTGTATTCTATCTGAATGGAGATATTGCAATGCAAAATCAGCAAATTTTAAAAATATTTTTGTTATTAGATGTAATTATCGCAAACAAAAAATTTTTCTCCAATTTCTGAGATTTCTACAAGATTGAGTTAGCAAAGTGATTGAAGTCAATCTTGATACTGTCACATACGTGCTGAAGATATGACGAGCAAGACTACTATATAATAACCGTCAGAATAATGGCTATTAACAACCAACATTTATACGTGTAATTGTTCCAGCGTGAATCTAAATGTTAACGTTTAAATGTCTTAATTGTTGCAGAAGTTGTACAATTACTCAAAATGAGATAAATCTTTGCTAATTCTTTTTTAAATATTTAGTATCTTTTCTATTGATTTGTATAGTTAATTGATTAGCAATAACCATCGTCGTTTAGTAAAATTGAAAAGGGTATAAGTTAATATATAAGTTAATCTATACACAGCTCAGAGACATGATATCTAATCACATAAAATATTAAATAAAAGCCAGATTTCTGTTTCTACGATCAGTTTCGACGATCATTTTTAACATATATAAAAAATAAAAATTAACATTATTTAACATTACTTTTATAAGATATATAAATTGACTAAATAAAATTAAATACAAAAGTCATGAATTTTTATTTTTTATTAATTTTTATTTAATTTATTTTTTCTTTCTAAGATAATTTAAGTGACAAAAGTATAGATATTTATACTTTCTAAAAAATTTTTATTTTGTTATATATAGTTATATAAAGTGAAAAAATTTAAAAAAAATTAATAATGCCACGTCGCCACATCAAGATTCGAAACGAAACTCGGAGAAACCGTATGCTGCGATTTTTAACCGAGAGGTTGGAAACGTATATAGGTTGATGGAGCAGCTGAAATTACTTTTACTCAAGAGTAAAATAGATCGATCGAGAGATGGATGGGGTTAGGAATGGGGAGTTAGGAATGAGGGTATTTAATGCGAGAGTGGACTCATCCTGAATCACTCGAATGGCTGTAATTAAGGGATGGTCCAGAATAAAAATTAAGAAAGTTTTAGGTAAAGAAGTTATGACGCAATATTTTTATCAATCTATCAATAACGAATTATTAATGGAATATTACAATGGAATATAAAAAAATCTATATTAAATATATTAGAGAGAGTTTTAAGCACAAAGCAATTGAAAATCACTCTTATTACCGCTTTTCGAATTATCGCATCGTTTAATTTCCTGCTTTTTGTCTTGCATTGTCGATAGAATTTTTCTTTAAACGCGATTTATATGTACTTCCTGAATAATTGTTCCGTGCTTGAAAATTCCCAAGTAAAATTATAAGAATTTTCTCAATTATTAAAAAGTATATAAATATATCCATAATATATTTTAAATCCATGACATCTTGAAATGCACTTTCTTTGCCATATAAAGTTAATTACAATTTGCAACTTGTTACAGTATTTCCGGAAAATTAATTATTATCGCTTGAATCTATAATTTTATCGTTAATTAATTACTTTTTGCTGTTTCTTTTTTCATTCTTCAATTATCTTTAATTACACTTCGTACTTTTGAATATTTTTTGTAATTATATGTCTATTGTGTGCGTAATTAAATATCCAGCTAACGTTTTTAATTACTAAAAGATGCATTTTATAATTAATTGGAACGTTTTAGTGCATTATTCGTTTCAGCTTTATTTGATTATTGCCTTCATTACCTTCTTTGTTTTATTTTTGTCATATTACATTTGTTTAAATTAATTCTTTTTTTACAAACGCATTGCTGTATAAATTCAGTATTTATTCGCCAATACTTTGTCGACCTATTCGTCTTCGAAATACGCTCGGTTTTAGCCCGGGAATCCATTTTTAGAAGCAACGTATGGCACTTTGCAGTCAAAATCTACTTGTTTTAAGTTCGTTGAATTTCTGCTGACTAACTTCGAAATAATGCGGTCTAATTTTCTCTTAAAAATAATCTTACTGCGACGTAAGTTACGTCGCAGTAAGATTATTTTTAAGAGAAAATTAGACCGCATTATTTCGAAGTTAGTCAGCAGAAATTCAACGAACTTAAAACAAGCAGATTCATAAAAGTAAATTTGAAACGTGTTATTTTGTTACTCTGTTATTGCCAGGATTTCAAAAAATAAAAAGAAAACATTTTATAAGCTAAAAAAGTAAACATAGTGATGTGAACGATTCAATTTGTGTGTATTTCTCCTTAAATTATTTTTAAAAAAATTAAAATAATTTTTCTTATTTAAGCAAAATTTTGCAAGTTATACAAATCAGAGTAAACTGTCCCACTTACTGTTAGAGTAACAGCGACAGTTGATAATGGACTGAAAAAAGTTCCGTAAATATAAAATCCGAAACTTTTGTGACCTAAGGAGATTGATTAATTCCTTAATTAAAAGCAAACAGCCGCGGGTTAATTAGTTGCCACGTAAAAACGTAACGAATCATCAGAATTTTTTAATTTCTTTTTCTTGTTTTTCTTAAATAGACAAAAGTGCTTTTAAATAACAAAATGTAATTTCGTAAATTTACATTAAAAAAAAAATCTTTATTAATCAAATAATTTTGTAAACAAACAAAATCCTTTTGTTTTGTATACATATTTGTTTCAATATGTTAATTTCAATATATTAATTAAACAAAATAACTTTATGAAATAACTGTACTAAAAAACTATATTTAATATATTAATTAATATAATATGACAAATTGGGCCAAAGACGAGCAAAAAAATTACACACGGTAAGCTAAAACTTTAATAAATTTTAATGAGATTTAGTTTCGACTTTACTGAGTTAGTCGCTAATTAAAAAAAAACAAAATTGTAAAATCAATAAAAATCGCTGAAATTTTCGGATGAATAACTGTCATATAGATATAATTACAATTAGTTAACTTTATTAGTTCACTTGAGTTTTCGAGATAATCAATTCTTCGTGATATTCGAAATTACATTAAGAGATAAAATTACAAAAAAATAAACTTTTTCTTTTTTTTCTCTCTCTCTCATATGAGTTTCATAAATTTAATCATAAAATGATACGATTTTACATTTATACGTGTATATATAATTTTTATTATTTATTATAACATGAACAAGTTGACAAGTAAAGTTGAGAGAGAGATTATCGCTTATTGCGTTTCTTTAAAGATGGCAGAATTGAAGCAGAATTACGATGAAAGTTATATTTTCATTCATGAAGATCAGTCTTCCGCGCTAATTCAAGTTCGTTAGCACGAACGAACATAGCTAGTTGCAGATAGAGGACATTTCGTTATAGTAAAGGCTATTTTTGTCACTTATTGGCGTCTACCCGCAAGTCAGGAACAACAACCAAAACTTCTAACACATCAAGTTTATCTGGTTTTTATCATCGCTTATGTTTGTGCGGTTTTTTAATATTGCATTATGAATTAAATTTACGATAATAAAAATGAGCGAATTTATTATCATTGTCCCTAAAACAAAACTTTTTTTATGACTCGAAAGATTATTAAATATATTGTCATTGTTATTTACTAATATAAAATCCAATTTCCACTATTAATTTTTTTGTTTGGCAATTTATTTCTCATTAAATTCTCAGCATATATATATTTTTTATTAGAAATATAATTGGTTTCAAATCAAGCTTTCCGTTTAGAAATTTGTGTCCAAAACAATTATTCATCAATGAATATCACATTGTTCTAATCTCGGTATTCGTTTCAACCAACTTGTTATTTTTGACGTATTTTTAAATAATAAAGTAACCATTTCAACGTGCATTACGATTTTATATTATATTAATTGCATCTCGTGGTAGATCATACATTAAATGTACGAATCATAAATAAATACAATGGAAATTTATATGAATAAAAATAAGAGCTATATAAATATCAGTAATAAAGATAAATAAAAATCATAAATAAAATATATAAATATAATTACCGTAGGAATCATAAATAAGGATTATGAAATTTTATCATATAAATCATAATGTAAATAGCAAAAATTTATCGCAAAATATATGAACAAAAATGACAAATGTATTTAATAACATAAATAAAAATCACAAGTAAAAAATCGTGAAGCTTTATTTTGTGAGAAATAAATATTATAAAATTTTATTATAAATAAAAATCAACAAACCTTTCATTTTTCTTGCACTGTACACGTAATAATAATTGCATCAGTTGCATAATCCAATTATATAACACGTAATTGAATTATAACAATAATTTAATGTATCATTTAATAAGAGTATTTGCTTGATTCAGATAAATAAACGCACTTTACTCACTTATCTCTAACTTAATAATTATTTATCATGATTATTAATCATTATATCATCATAATTTATCAGACACTTAAATGACAGTTATAATCATGTATACATTTGCATTCACAAAGATTCTTCATGATACGCGACTTATCGACTTTTTCGTTTTTGCGAGCGATTAAATTACACAATTAATTATATAAATTTGCTTATCTTTTCCTTTTCTCTCTTTTTTCTCTTCTCGTATTTAAACATATTACTGAAAAATTTGTTTGCTAAATATAAACGTACCGAGTAACGCATCTAACTGCAGAAGATAGCTGCGAAATAGAATCGCGTGCACGTGCAGACGTAAAACTGGTGGTTGTAATCAGCACGTTATTTTTTATTTGCCACGTTCATTTACAGCAAGTTATTATCAAATACATAATTAATCATAATAAATAAACATGGCGCCGCCTTATCGATGATTTAAACGATCATAGATATGTGAAAGAATCCCTCATCCTAGCTAGATGTCAGTATCATCTTTTCATTAGATTTATAATCTCCAGTTAATAATAATCTATTGATTGCTATTTACATTCTTTTTTTATATATTTAATAATATATTTAATAATTCTTTTTTTTTATATATTCGCGTAATTCTTTTTTTTCTTATATATTTATGCGTTGCATATTTATGTACATCTCTTTGATTTGATTTAAATAACATTCTTTTCTTAATATTCGAATTTTAAAAGTTTGGCTTTTCAAATTACGGGCTTACGTTGCAACATTTTAATGATAGATGTAAAACCGTGAAATCGATGCTCACAGAATTTCATAGCAATGATATCAGGGTGATTGTTAGTATGTATATATGATACGATAATCTGACTGCCATTAAATAGACATTAACGTTCGTCTATCGCGTAAACGTACATTTTACAAGCAATACCGCATTCTCGATTGCACCTTGGATGCCACAAATACGCCTCACGAAACCGCGAAATACATCGTAATGGTGTTATTCTATTTGTGTTTCTTCAATCACGCGTTAAAGCGAACAAGAAAATATAATGTAAGCATGTATAAGGATATTTTATACAACTGTACATGGATTACTCCGTGAATAATTAAACAGAAAGTATACACAGCTTTAAACAAATTTTAATTTCGAGCAATTTATATAGAAGAAAGAAAAACGGAATCGCCTGGGTTTAATACAGGATATCCTGACCGTAAAATGTAGCTCGTTACGTTACACAATGGATGGAGTTCAGAAAATAAATGAAATTGCAATACTGACCAAACGAAGCGTGAGCTCTGAGCGTATATTGAAAATGTAATAATGGGTCATTCGTAAGTTCATTGCTTCTCTATTCTTATTAATAAAAACGCAATTATAGATATAATAATCATGTAATGTACCTATAGTAATATGCTTAAAAGAATAACAAGTGGAAAGATAAAAGTGATGAGATAAAAATATTATTAATAATAATATCATATATGTTAAATGTACTTATAATTAGTTAAATATATTGTTAATTATAGATACACATAAAAATTAAAAAATATGATATATACTTTTTAATAAAGTATAATTGTTTCTACGCAAATTGATTCTTGTTCTCTTTTTCCGGTCACTCTATATAAAAGTATTAAAGTAATAAGAAAATTATAAAAAATTTATAATTTACGAACTGTGCTGTAATATTTTATATGTTGTACAAATTTTGACCAAATATTTATTTTTTGCAATAACTTTAATATTTTTATACACATTTTTATACACAGAATAATGAAATTAATTAATTAATACAAAAAGTCATATAATTGCATTTAAAGAAAATACGAAATTATACTTTGCCAATTTTTTGAAAATACAAAATAAGAATAAATTATTATCAATACCGTTATATTATTCTAATCATTATGGTCATTATTTTTATTTATGTCAGTATTATCTTTTTATTATTATTGTGTTTTTATATATTTCTTGTCTTATATTTTTTACTTAATATTATTTAATAATAATAAATTACTTACTTAATAATAAATATTATTGATATAATTTTTTTGTATTATTGATAGTAAAATAGAAAAAGAAATAATTTTTATTTTAATTGTTATAATTCCAAGAGTTAAATAAAATTGATCTAGTCTCATATTTATAATAATTAAAATTATAATAAATAAAAATAATAATAATAAAAAATAACAATAAAAAATATCGAACTAATCCTTGTCTCAGTCGTCTCACACATATTTTGTATCGAATGTAACTAGTTACACAATTCTGGACGTCATCTAGTCCGTGATTGATTGACGTCAGACTATATTTAAAGTTCTACAGTGTAAAGTCGACATAGAGCTAGATCAGTCACGCGATATTGTGGATTTTCCTGACTCATACAGGTCGCAAGGGATCGTGGATCCCATTACAATGTCCAAGTTCCACTCGCTCTTCTTTTGCCATCCAACGACCTCGTTTATTCTCCGCCATTACTCAGCATTACTAATCGGAATTTCTAATATGAGCTAATATATTATGAATAATCTGATAGTCTTTCAAGGAATATCAAAAATTCAAGGATATAAAACTCATGTGTGTCTTATAGTTTGAGAATAAAAAATATAATAAAATGCAAGATAGATTTTGCAGCAAATTTTTTGAATTAAAATTAAATTAAATCAATTTTTATTATAAATTTATAAGAGTTTATAAAAGTTTTTAGAAAAGTTTGTAAATTTTTTATTATGAATTTATATGATATGATGATACAATAATATGATGGTGTAACGTGATGATTCGTGCATTTATAGCATTTCCGTTTTAGCGATATTTTTGCTAAAAATACATATTTTTTAATATTTCTTTTTAAACTTATTATATCCAAAAATCCTTTGTGAAAAATACTAACTAAAATTCAATCGGAAAGTTTCATCCACCGAATAGTACTCATCGTTCTTATGTCAAACATTCCAAAATTGAGAGAAACTGGAAGTTCAACTGTTCGTAAAAGAGATCGCCGAGAGCGAGCAACCAACAAAGGATATGGAACATATATTCTTGCCACTGTGGTTCAAAAGCCTCATTTTCAGTTCGCATCAATTTGCACGTGAATATGGCATTAGTTGGGGAGCGATGTATTCCGTATCCTTCATTGTCGTAAATTTCATTCGTATCATCTCAGTCTGCACTAAGAACTGAACAAACTAATTTTAATTGAATTTTGTCAATGAGGTTAACAATTTTTTTTATCCAGTATTATTTTTTAATAAACATTTACGAACCTATGGAACTGTGTTCTATATGTGCGTTTGATCAGTAGAAAATTTAGCTTACGGCAAATTCAACACTAAGGGCAATGATCAGTGAACATAGTGTGAAATTATTAATAAAATTATATTAGTCAGCAAAATTTCATTAACATTTCGGTAAAATACTACATTTTTTGTTTCTCTGTTGACTCTGTTTTTTATGTCTGATATTCAAAAAATTGTAGCACATCATTTTTGTATAGGAGGATTTTTTTTTATTAAATATGCAATTATGACGAGATCTTCTTATAAATCTTGTATAAATGCATCAGATAAATTTTGTTATATGTATGTTTCATCATGAAATCATAAAGTAGATCGCTTACAAGAACTTTGAAGAAAGCTTATAGCCTATTTCGGTTGTTCAAGTTGGAAGGTGGGATAAAAGTTGGGTTCCTCGTATGCCGTATACGTTGTATAGAAAATCCATCTCACGATGTAAAAGTGATATAAGAAGGAAAAACTTTAAATCCATCTCGCGATGTGAAAGTGATTGAAGGAAAACCGAGTTAGATATTTCTATAAAAAAATGACGTCCTGATAAATACCTCAATAACAAAAAAATTGTACTCCTACAGAGTTTTTATTAATATTTTTGTATTCAATGAGCAAAAACCATTAAGACCTACTTTATCTACATGTTACCAAAAAAAAATTTTTATTTGATTATTGTTCTATCGAGAGAAATCTAAATGATAATAAATTTATTTGAGAAACGTTGTCTTCATTGCTACAAGATTTACCTTTAACTGCACGACAAATAATGTGGTATCAGCATGACGAATGCCCAATACATTTTTCATTGGTCGTCAGAAATACATAAAAGATTTCCAGTTCGCTTTTCCCCTAACTGTTGCCATTTGCGCGACGTATAACTCGAAACGCGCTTTGGACGCATTTAAATGCACTCTGAGAAGACGCAGACGGAGTCGGTGGTTGGTGAACTTCGTCAGTCTGGTTTATAATTGGTGTCAGACGGTATTTATCGTTTTATACTCGGCATTATGCACAGCGCTACGGGATAATTTTAAATTTTCGGCGACGCGCGTTTCTGCGCCGATGCGAGCGCGAGTACACGTGCCAAACGCATTTGCATTATTTTACGCTTTGTAGCTCGTAAGTTTCAAACGCTCTCAATTATTAGAATATAATATGACATAGATCTATGTAATATTGTATTTGCACGATACATTGAACACTTGTATTCAATACTAATAATATTATTGATATTATATGTTTACACAAATATTAATAATACTGCTCAATTTTCCTTTTGTTCTATTTAATGAAAAACATATAACATAGAATTTGTATTAATAACAATTATATATATTAATATTTTAAAATATAATAAAATTTAAACTAAATTACATTTAACATATTAGATTATATGTAATTTTATTAAATACAATTTAATTTAAATTTTTTAAATTTTTGGAATATGATATTACATTATATTATAAAATTTCGTGTTAAATTTTATACCAAAGTATAATTTTAAAAGTTTTATATTTTAATTTTAAAAATGTATTAAATTAAAAAAGAAGTTTAAACTAATTCATAAGGTTGTTCACGTTAATTAAATAAGGTTTAATTTTAATGTAAAATTTTGAAATTTTTATTAGTTGTTTATATCAAAAATATGAATTATTTATATCAAATGCATTTTTAATCAAAATGCAGAATTGTGACACAAACACGTATCTAACCATGATTCCGATCACGATCCTTGAATCGATGCAGAAATAAGTGCAAACGTGTAGGCACGTGCCTAATAATAGTACAAGCTAATACGCGATAATGCAGATTATCCGGTTATATATTTTTGCGACTTTTCTGCCTCATTTATTGATTCTATAACGTAATATTTACTAGCTTGTCAAACAGTTTATTTTAGCAATAACTAAATGATTCTAAATAGGAATGCAAAATTTCGCGCAAGTAGGTAAATATGATAACATTATTACGTCATAAAAACACTTGTTTAAATTACAATACAAGATTTTTTAAAAATATATTTTCATATTATGTGTTATTTGTTATGTTATTTAATTATCGTTACATTGTACAGAATGATCCAAAGTGTGATTTTCTTGAAAACAGAAGAAAGAAGAAAATGATAAAGAAAAAATCTGAATAGTTGAATAATTTTATTTATTTATTTTTATGATAAAAAATTATCTAAAGTTTTTCAGGAAAGTTTTCGTAACACCATAGAATTTGGAGAAATTTTGTTTTTAAAATTTGAAAATTTATTGTGTATTTTATTAAATATCTCATTTTTTTGACGCATCTAATAAAAGAGCTTATGCTAAAATAATCCGTTTATAAATATTTAAAGAAAACACTCATAAATAATTTTTTTCTAAATTTTATGATGACGTTCTTAAAACTTTCCACATAATTTTTCGCCACAAACAGTAAATAAAGTCACGAATGCCACGAAAAAACCATTAATTATTTGCATAATATTTAACAGGATTTCGTGATCTGTCACGCAAACTATTAATAGCCTGCAAGATTTATTTTGAGCACTCTCCACCCTCAACTTCTTTTAGAAATACTAATTGATTTTCCTTTAATTTCATTCTTAAATTATTGGTTAAATAATTAACTCGATCATGAAAAAGAAAAAAAAGAAAAGAATGAGAAAAAGCGTTTGTCAACAAACAAAATAAACAATCATGAAGGTTTAGCGAAATGTTTGTTCACCGCGTACACAAATGATTTAAAACATAAATGTCATGAAAATACAAAACTAGCACAAATATCACAAAAAAGTAACACAATTCTAACAAGTTAAAAATGTGGATTTAAGATATATGCTATCAAAAATGTAGGCTTTTTTATATTATTTATATTACATTATAGTTTGTAAACAATCGTTAATGCATTTAAGTGCATTCGACACATTCGATAATATGTAACTATTTACTCTACTAAAAGATTTTAACTGCTTTCGACACATTTGATAATATGTAATCATTTTTTTACTATTTACTCTACTAAAAGATAATAAAGATCGATAAAAAAATATACGAATTGAAGTATTAGTCCTTTGTTACTTAAGTTATATCGCGAACATCTCTAGGTCGCATCGATCCGGGAGACACCGACACGATTTTGGCAAGCTCCGTTGATATTTATAGCTAGATATGCGAAAATTTAGTACTCTCCAAGCAAGAGAAGCATGTAAACTTTCAACGCACATCTAAAGGGCACATCTATAATATTAAAATTTTAAATATGCGTTTTTTTAAATATGCAAATTATTACAAATTTATAATTGATAAAATCATACTTATACATTTTTTAATAAATTTTTTAATTAATTGATATTTTTTATAACTGTTATAATTAATAGAATTTTTTTAATGAATGCGTTTAGAAAAGGGATTTAACACTTAGAGGGATTAAATAATACTCACTTGAATAAAAAATGTTTAATTGTTACAGATAAAAAAATATGTCAAAAATAAAATAAATTTTCGGTTTTTCGTGTTGATAGTAACTGTAAAAATATAGAAAGATATATACCAATGTTAAAAATAATCTCGATCTTTCTTATACACAATTTCTTCAGTAACTTAAATTATCTCAAATTGCTTCATCAAGTGAAACATTGTACTTTCATTTATGTAGATTTTAACGAATTGATAGCTATTAAGAATTTAACAGCGTATGATTATTGAAGATACTCCAAACGGGCAACTCTATTTGCTTACAAAACGATTTCGAATAGCGCATCTATTTGTCTATATCGCATTGCCTGCAACCTCAATTGTCGACTGGTTTCAATTTCCCACTGGACGATAGGCTACAAGCACTAGTACACAAAAGTAGAAATGGACAAAAGGCAATCGATTAATCAATGTTCCCATGCTTCTTTGTCAAGAAGCTAATTAGTTTCTTGATGCTTTTGGATTCAATTAATCCCTATATCGATAATCTTTTTATTCGATAATATTAAGTTTTCTTATTATAAACTTTATCAAACGTGCAACAAATATAATAAATTTACCGTGAACTAAAGCATATGTTTTTCTTATCGAAATTAATTTTCTTTCTGTGTTCCCAATTTATTATGTTCACTTCCTTGTTCCTTATTATCGTTCATTGTATCTAAGCCCTTAGGGCGACCTCGACCGAACGTAATTCTGATCAACTTAATCGACGGTCAACTTGTCAAGAGATACCCGTAGTATTACGTATTATCGTAGATGAAATTATTAATTTCTTGCAATTTGACACGTAAAAAAGATTGCATTTAAAATGACAAATTATGTAGTTAAATTTTGCTGTGAATCACTTCTGCTGACTGAATTAATCATACATCGACTGAAGTATCTTAATTTAGTATTAAATAGTCCTTTTAAAAAATTACGAATGAATCAATCATTATTGATGTTTATTAATTATTAAGGTATATATATATACATATATATATATATATATATATAATTAATTGTTTAAACTAATATATTTTTTTTAATATCACCTAATTATATACCAAAGTTATAATTTGAGATAATGCACGTTGAGCAAGCTATATTGCACATTGACCTTACTTTACATATACACAATATATACTGCCACATCGCATGCATACAACACGTGCAAGCGATGTGTTATTTTGTACACGTAAAGTAAGAAAATCACATTAATAATTTGTATACGTGTTATTCTTAATTACATTAGTAAAATAATTATTTTAGACGCACTTTGTAGATGCAAGCACTTTTGCAAAAATTATTTTTTGTGTACATGTTATTTTTGCTCATGTAAATGGCAATTGGTAAATATTCTTATTATTTTAAGATAATCCATTTGGATTTTAATAAAAGTGCGCTCAATTGATGCTTTTTTTATAAATGAACGTTTGAAAAGTAAAAATCATTGCTCGACACTGTGAGTAATTGAGCGTAAGGATAACGTTTTTTAAAATTAAAAAACTCTGTCAAATTAACTGTTTTATACTAAAAAAAAATTTTATTTGTGTAACACAATTGTCGCATTTTTTAATTTGTTAACGTAATACGTTAATGTAATATGTTCATATAATACGTTACAAATATGTTGTTTTAGAAAGAGTTTAAGTACTAAATCTTGTGCATAGAAAGTAGAGTTCCTCAAGTAAGAATTAGGACAACGGTCGCCATTAATAGGGAATGTCTTATAAGATAGAATAAAAAAGCATTAGCTATTTTATTTTTAACCACTCTGTCTTTCTATTACATGCTCCCTCATATATTTCTCGGAAGGCAATGGCAACCATCAAGAATATATTTACCACGAAAATCTCTGATAAGCCGTTCGGAACAGGCGTTAAAACTGTAGGTTCCATATATTTGTAGATATATGCAGAAGAGGTCATCACATCTCTGTCAAGAGATGAATCGAAAAGACATGTTCTCTCTCACATGTGGCGGGACTAATCAAAAATTATCACTGTCCTAACTTGAGAAATTCTAATGGAAGGCAGATGAACCAGGCATCTGGATTCGCCCGGTGTTGAAAATCTGTGTGATACCGCAATTGGACCTTGTCTCGTATTGAAGACAAGGAACGATTTCGCTATGTAAACCCTGTCTAGAGCGAACCCTCACTTTACATGGAAAATTGCAAATCTAAACCTCTGATTAGACATTTACATATGGTTCCATGGTAAATTTACAACTTTCTGCGCAAAACTGAACTAGAACGGCATGCATAAAATGTTCGAGATAATTTTCGGACTTGTAACAATACGCAACTATGTTATTAACGATACAAATAATTAACGTGATTTAATTATTTCATTTGTGTGGTTGTGTATACAATGTGTACGCAATTGTGCATGCATGCAGTAAAATTGCGGGCGCGATTTAGCTTGCCGCAAACGTGCATCCGTATTTCAAATTATTACTTATGCGTAGTGCAGAGTCTATCTCTCAGTATGCAATTCGGTCGGTTATGCAAATGAGATTAATATTGAGATAAGCAAATGGCGCCATTGACAAACGTTCTGTTGACGAACACTCCTCATACCCCCTCGACTTAAGAACGTAATCTTTTAATTTTTTAAGCTCTAAAAGTATTTTTGGAAACGGAGCATATGAAAATTTTGTTTCACATTTCCGATTTATATTTTGGTGTATCATCTCTCTTAGAATTGTGTCACGTATTTAGAATCCTGTATGTGTAAATATGTATACCATCCCGAAAGGAATCTCTATCATCTCTAAAGGAATTTATTATTCCAATATTCCAATATCATCATGATCATTCCATTATTATTATTAGTTATCGTTTCAGAAATAATACTTCAGACAAAAGTTGCTTAATTTTGTGTGGATAAAAAAAACAATCTCGGGGTAATCTTGCGAAGATCACTTTAAAATTTCTTAAAAGTCTCTTTAAAATTTTTTAATGGTAAATCTTATTTTTATTTTTGTAACTATTGAAGCATTTTCGTAACGGTGGTTATAAGTCTTTTGGTTAAGAACTTTCTAAGTTATAAATCTTCAAAGTTTTAATATCACCTACATTAACGTTACTTAAGATATCGCGATATTGAAGCTACCGTTCAACGAGATGGATTGCGGAAGTATACACAAAATTATACTGTCGCTCGTGCGTACTTGGCGCAAAACATTATCGCGTCTATTGATATTTCCTCAACAAAAAAATCTGAAAAGTTCTATGTCATTATTAATGATTAAAAATATAAAACCTATAAAATTTAAAAAAAAAACTGGAATCGTATTTTAATTATTATTATTTCTTTGACTTTATTTTAATCAAATTTTGATTTGTAACTTAATAGCAGATATTGCAGTATGGAAAATTCAGAAAATATGATAAAAATTACAACTTCTCGTAACGTTTCTCTTGAAGATAAGTTGCTTGCGAATTGATCGAACAAGCTGTAATTAAGAAAATCGTTTTCGGCGCATTCTATATATGTTGATGCATATGCATGAGCATCATCGCATCGCTCGTGTTCCCGCGGTCTTGTAGTATGCAAATCAAATCGGACGATGGCTTTTATTCACTGAGGAAGAGAAAGAAAAAGGACATCAAGCTCGAAGGCTTTTTATTTGCGCAATCTGCCGATATATCGAGTTAACATTAAAAAGTCAATCAAGATATGCTCATAAAAATGCTTATAAAAATAGCGGAACGTTTTACATGATGTTACTCAAAAAACTTTCGGATAAACATTACAAGTACGTTTCTGAACTTATTATATTTAATGATTTATTAGCGACTTATTTAAATAGCTAATCCAGCTATTTAATTCTTTATTAATTAGCAAATAGACCCTATTTATTTATTTATTATTTACGATTTTCTTATTTACTTTTGATATTACCTCTTCTCTCTTCCTTCGCATACAAGTTTAGTATGCCCGCACTGATTAAGAATATACAATATTATATTAATATATAACATTATATATTTATTGCTTTTAAAGATACGGATATTTCTAACTTTTTTATATTTAGAATTTTCCATAATGTGCTTTTCTGAATTTCATATTGAATAAATAATTGATATACAGGATATTCATTTAATTTCCCAAATATCTTCGTTGTTTTCAATGATATTAGAAAATTTATCAGAAAGAAGTTATACACAATTTGAAGGAATAAATATCACAATTAATGAAATATTTAGTTTAAAATTATATCTTTTTAGATTCCAAAATCATTGTATCTGCAAAATCATATATTTTTTTACTGAGCATTCAACAAGATATTATATTATGCCCTATATAATATGTATCTTTTTCTGCCGCACAACTGCTTCTTAAACCTTCCTTTAAAAATAACAAACGATATTTTGAACGGTGGCGTTAAGAGCAATACGAGTTGTATGCAACGTACATTTGTAAGCAGAGTTGACAAGAGAATTAACATGAAATGTAACTCGACTGTTACAAATCTTAATTGTAAATAATCACGGAAGCTAATGCAGAATTGTTAGTGCAGTTAGTATTGCAAAAGTCGAAAATTATGTACACACTCGTTTATTTACGGGAATATAATAAAACGATCGGCAATTGAACACTATCTTTGCATCTTTCTTTCAGTTCGCGCGAACAAGCAGTCTATTCAGTTCTATTCTACTAATTATCATAAATGAAGCATTTTGTGTTATGGCAAAGCCATTAATAATTATGGAGAAGCACTACACAGCGTTACCTGATTGTTTTAAGTCTGTGTTTCAATTTTCATGTAAGATAAGTAACTAAGTAAATAAAGCTCGATTTCCGTATCAGACTAAGAAGAAAATGATTATTTTCGTATTATTAACTGAAGAGAATATTTTTCTTCCTAAATGTGCATAGATGTCCAATGAAATAATTGAATATAAGAGATGGAAAATTTATTAACAATAAATTTAATTGTACAATTTGTATATCATTATATCAAAATTTTTTATTTAAAAATGCAAAATAGAAATATTTAGATTAGAAAAAAACAATATAAACAAAATCATTAATATTTATAATACAATTTAAACAAATTTATAATATTAATTAACAATTTAAAAAAATATTTCTTTCTAGTTTTGCTGCAATATTCCTGAAAATATCACGAAATTTGCGGTGAATAAAAATTCCGTATTAAAATGTGTATACTACTGTGACAATTAATTGAATCAGCGCGGGACTAATTGATGCGCAAGAAAAAATTTGGACAAGCGCAAAATGTCCGTTTATTCAAGACTTACGTTCAATTATGACGAGCCCAGGCAGAGAACCAGCGCGTGATACATGCATGAAGAGACACGTGGAAATCAATTTTCATCAAGAACAAGTTGTCGCTTCTTATCGTGAAATAGGTATCGATTTAATTAATCGCGGTTATTCTTAATAGCGTCGCCAATTGTCACGCTCGTACTTTTATCGATCGACATTTACCTTTTTCCTTTTTCCTTTAAATATTATATTGAATAAATATTTTAATATTATTATAGCTTCTTTTGACTACAACTTTTTATCAAAACTTAATTAAGATATTTATACAAATTAGAGTCTTACGCAGATATCTATGTAATATAATTCTTTATATTATATTAAGATTATTAAAACTGTTTAAAATTTGATATGTCTGCGCACATTTAAATATTAAAACTTACATTTTTATCACAATCAAGTACAATTGTCGAGAAATAGATAAGTTTTCACGTGGTGTTTCAGTTAGATTCAAAGTTTTCCCATCACATTTATCATCGTCAGGAGGTTGAAAGGCTTTCCGCCGAAGTTCGCATCAGCAAAAATTACATCGGATCGAATGAAAAGAAGAACGTAAGCAAGTGACGGCGCTATCGAAATCAAATGTCGAAAGTTCGAATCGAGATTTTGCTTCTTATTTCGCTCACGTGTAGGTGTAAGGCATTTAAATCTGTGTACCAGATTGTCTTACGTGCACGCAAAAGCTCCTCCGAGACAAATCAACCCCACAAAATTATCTCCTAATATCTTTTTATTTAAAAAACAACTGTGTGTAAAATATTTATGGCGATACATTAAAATAATTTATCTGTACGCTTCGTAATTATTGTTTCTGTCACGTTCACGTTTACTGCAAATTTTTAACTTCTTCTCAGGAACTTTTTCGTGCACCGAATTTAAATGCCTGATCCTGTGTAGAGAAAGACGGGGAAGAAAGTATCATCATAACGACTTTAAAGTACACCAGGAAATCTCAAATCGATAAACTTATTCACCTCCTTGCAGCAACGGCTCGCCTAATTCGACGTAGAAAAGGGCATCCTTCTCATAGGAATCCTCTTCGATGATTTCCAGGTTGATAACTTTTCTGCAACAATTACAGAATAGCTTAAAATAATCGTTATGGAAATAGCGTGTGAAAATAGCAAGTTTACAAGGAAAAAATATATATGCATAACAATTTATTGGACCTTTCTACATACATATGTTACTTTTGTATACATATACAGAGCGTATCAAAAGTTAGGTCGATTATAATACATTTTTAATTATTATTTTCAAATTGTTAAGGAAAAAAAAGAGTATGAAGAGTTTTTCCATCGATTATTATTATTTTCTGTTTTTCTAAAATAAACGAATAATTTATCAATTTTATGATTTAATTAAATCATCCTTGTAATTAAATTCATAAGTTTAATGTTCGACTGAACTTTGTATAGTCTTTGCATTATCTTTGGCGTACATAAAGACAATTTCTATTCTTTTTTTCGTTAATTTAATATGTAAATTTTAAAAAAAGTATTAATTAAGAAAACATTGATCTGAATATCCTTACACAGGTTTTTTTTTTATAAATGAACGTTTTTAAATTGCGCGCGCATCAAATTTTCTAGCACAGGAAATTTAAACTCATTATATCAGATTCAATTCTCGTTATGCATAATTAAGTAATTCATTGGAGACGTAAAAGTTGTCAGACGGTTAAACGCGAACTGTCTCGTACTGTTTCGAACTATACGAACGACGGGACAACGTCGCGGAAATCGATTTATTACTTTGGATAATTAAGTATCGGATAACTGTACAACTTTCAGGCGCACATTAGCGTCAGAAAGCATAATTGAAAACTTCTTCTGGGAAGCGTACTATTTTCTACATTATTGCCAGTATAGTCTCGGCGGGATAGTCATCAATTTTCATTGAGAAACAAGAATACCTCTTGATATGCGAAATATTCTCAGTTGAATAGATTAAATTAAAATTTGCCTTGAAATATAATAAAAGATAAACAACGTGGAATCTTAATAAATTGTTATTATTCCAATACAGTTATGTAGTTCTATACATAATATTAATATTATTATATATGTATATATATATATATAAATATTATTTTATTCTATAACTTAACATTAATATTATTATTGCAGAAGAAAATTGCTCGGTAAATCAATTTATCTTCTTTATTATAATTAAATATTAATAACTTTTTCAATTTTTTTATATAAAAATAACGGATCATAAGTTAATTAATTTGTTATAATTATTTATTATTTTTTGTAATGGATGCTTATTAAGGAAATTATTAAAGGAATATAAGTTACAAGGTTATTTTGTGCACGTATGAAACAACATCAAAATGTCAAACAGTATGTCATAGGCACATATCGATATGTCGCGTTGCTTTATGTAAACAATTTTGCTATAAATTCTGTTAATAAACTTTCAGGTAACATACAGTTAATGAGATTCGAATACGCAAGCTTGGCAGCGCTATTAATTAACTATGACAATATAGTAAAAAAATTGACAGTGTATGAAAAAATCGAGTGTTTATGAAAATTACTGAAAATATATTTAAATCAAAAAAGAAACTTGTGATATTTTTAACAAATTGAAAACATCAGATATATCCAAGCGATTTGTGCAAATAAAAAAAAAAATAGATCATATAAGAGATAAAGAATGCAGAGAGAAGAAGCTTATCAAAATCTGAAAAAAACCCTTAAATAAATTTCTTGAGTATTGGAAACTTTGCTGAACAATTCCTTCGAGAATTCCACGCGTGAGAAATTAGCTGAGATATCAGTTATGTACAGCATGTGTCGAGCTTTCATAATATGCAGTCGGGTGGTAATATGAAACTATACAAGTGCAACGGAACGAAAGCTCGTTAAGGCGGAGAACTTCATTTAGCGGCGTTATAATTAAACCAACTAATGCTTGTTATCTTGACAGTGAAGCACCGTTGCACGCAAGACTTAATCCACGTTCATTTATACCACGCATGCAACTATCCCTTTCGCTTTGTTGCAAATCTGTTTCAATGTAATGCTCTTTAACGTGACAATCGGAATATCCCTGGAAGAATGTAAATGGAGAAATGTAAGCTTTGCATACTTAGTTTTTTTTCGAAAGATCATAAATTTGTTTCTGAACGAGGAAATGAAAGATAAGATTAAGAATGTCGTAATTTCCTTCTGATCTTTGAATCTTAATTGAGAAAGATAAGATTAGGAATGTCATAATTTCTTTTTGATCTTTGAATCTTAACTCGCCCTGAAATTTCTCTTTTATAATTAGACTTAAAAAAAATCGCCATCGATATTTAACAGCAAGTTCTATGGAGATTTTTTTATGTCATATTAACGAGGCAACTGCGAAACTAACTGCCATGCAAAATCGCTTGTATCCGACATAAACAAATCACGTCGATTATTCTTCGGTGAGAGAAATGGCGGATGTGATTTACTAAATCCACGAATCCAGAGCAACGCCGAGTTTGCACTTAATTGCAAATTAACTGACTACAAATGGCTGCGGAAAGCAGCGTAATGCTTTTAATAGTCTGAGATATCATTTAACGCGATTAGCTGATCTTTTATGTTGAAGATCTTAAGGTCTTGAGACGAATTGTATTATATCATGTAACTTGGTGTCTTATGTCTTAAAATAAGTTCTTTTATTTTAACAAGCTTGGAAAAGGTCAGAAAAAAAATCGAAAATCTGTAAACTTCTTTACAATCTCAAGGCTTTGATAAAAAATCTTTCTAGAAAAATCCTGAAAAATTCCGAACAGAATTTCCGAACAGAATGAAAGCAACATTGTTCAAATAATCATAAATAGTGTGTAAATAATTGAGATTTTACTTTTCCTAATTTTTGTTTTATAAATTATAATTAAAAATAAGATTATATATATTATAATATAAATTAATATTATGTACTGATATATTAAATAATAAGTAGCAAATAACAAATTCAATTTTTTTAAATATACTTTTTTATAATAAATATAATTTTACGATAAATATATTTTTATAGGATTTAGGTTGTTATTTGGAATACTTTGCACAGTGTGTGGAGAATACCTGTTTCTTCTTTTCTGTCCGAGATAACTCACATCTATCATACCTTAAAACATTCCCTACACGAGCGTGTTAGTGAAAAAGCAAATATTTCGGAGCTATCATCCGAGTGTACGAAACAAAATGTCGTTTACTTGAATCATTCTTGCATGAGACGCGAGTTGAGACGCGAGTTGAGCCGCTCATGCGAGCAGAAGGGGAATAAGAAGGGTTTTCACCCTTGGCGAAGAGAAATGATTAAATATAGCACCAGTGGCGGATTCAGCGTCTTAAACGTGAAAAACATCACGTTTCATCTCTCTTATTTATATAAATTATAAATGGTTTGCTTTTTTTGTTTAATAACTTTTAGATAAATGCGTGCACGTGAAAATATGTACATTGAAGAGCAAATGCAACGTCTTCGACAATATTCGAGGAAAATAAGCGAAAGGCGACGACGCCACCAATGCCGTCGCCCATGGGATTGATCCGATCACCCTGTGCGAGCCAAAGTAACATCGTAACGAGCATAACAACCAGAGCGATTTCGGAATTCATACGTTGGAAACGTTGCCAACGCGCAGTAGTGTCCAAAAGAAAGAAAAAGAAATTTGCATGCACGAACGCACACAAATTTTTTTTTATTTATTTCAAAACGTTGATCGAATCCGACATTTACAACGATATGGATTTTTTGCCCAACAATATTAACGTCCTTCTATCTATTCTCTTCATACGTATAGTAAGATTCAAAATTTCCAATCAAGTTTTCAATCTGATTTACTAGAAAAAAATGGTTTTTTTATTTTTCAATATAATCTTGCGCATTTATTAGAGTGCTTTATCAACATTTTTGTAGCTTCATAAAAATATTCCAAATTTTTCTCAAAAATTGGTCAATGGTTTCGCAGATTTCTTCGTCGATCTTGAATTTCTTTCCCTCGTAAATCTAATTCTTTGAGAACAAATGGTAATCACTTAAGGCCAATGTCGAGATCATGCCGTGGCTATAAGGTGAACGATTCCTTGAAATCGCATTCTTGAATAGCAACCTTCTAAAATCGATATGTACATGGCCACATTATCGTGCAATAACTGCACACCGCGATAGCTTGCTGCGTTCTTTTCTTTAATCTTTACAGAACGGGAAGCCACAGTAATGTGCTGAAACAGTCATATTTTGAGATAAGGAATGAGTTACAGTAACTCTTCACTCTTCTTCAAGGTAACGCGCTAAGATTTAAAAAATGGAGGCCTTCCGGCCCCTAAAGGTTAATATCCCTCGATTGATTAAGAAAATACGTAGTATTCTCCTGCAACGATGGTGTTTGAAAATACGTAGTATTCTCCTGCAACGATGGTGTTTGAAATCAATCAGAAGGCTCTTCTCAGAATCCCAAAGAATCGCTGTGATCTTCTTTTGAAACTGTCACCTTTGCTCCCTCGAGCCTTGGTAAAGCCATTTTATGGATTTTCTTTTTGATAGAGGATCATGGTAAATGCCATGGGTTTTGCCCTCCTAGATTCAATAACTTCTTTCCCTCGGCCTTCTCACGGGATAAAAGCTTTCTGCAACATCTTACTCGCTACTCCTTTTAAACTGCCGAAAAAATATGTGCTGACCTTATTTATGTTAGATATTTGTTAGGATCCGTTGGTGAGCTTTTACAATATACGTATTGCTGGCTAATTTCTTGTTTGTCAATCTGTTTTCCAATACTTTTTTCTTCACAATATTCATATTGTTTTTTTACTGTTTCTTAATCTGCCTTGGTGCGTTTTGTCTTCATCTCCTCAACTTTCTTTCTAAACGAAATTGTTTTGCCCATTTTTTCACGGTAAAATATAAAAGAAAAAGGGCCCACGAATAACATACAGACGCTCTTTAATCTTCAATGAACTTTCTTCTTTCGTTAATGATTTAATTACCACTCATGTACGATTTTAAATATTTTCAAAATTCACGCTCTGATTATGTTAAGTCAATAATATCTCGATAACGAATAAATATACTTCAGTAAAATTTTTACTTGAACTTATTGAAGGATCAGTTAAGCAACTAATGATACCTTTTTTATAATATTGATTAAAACTGATCAAGCCCAAACTTTTGGATCTTACTGCGTAAATACAACATATTTTTTTTACCAGTCTCTTTCATTTATTTTTATAAATTTGATGATAACTTATCAATATTATTCTTAGTCATGATTTTATAAAAATTTTTATTAGCCAATTTAAAATGTTGACACATTTAAATATTTTCAAGACAAAGCTCCAAAAATTTAGATTTCAATCATATCTAATTATGCGGAAGTGACAGTCTAATAGTAACAACTTCTGTATACCATATGTATATGCATGATATATCATATGACAAATGATCATTAGAGTTGATTTGCATGAATTTAAATAACATCGCCAGATTAAATTACCGATAGCTATTCCTGGCAATCGACTGGCACTTCCACTGTAACTTGAATTAATTAATGCCCACGTGAAAGCCGTGATGATAGGCGCGGATGAAATTAACTCTCAAGTTTCAAAAATGATACCGAAGGTGTGATAGCGCAATGATAACGCTTCGCACTTTATCGAGGGCAGATAAGCAGTTTCCATATAGTTGAAACGCGGATGAACACCGGCGGGAGAAGGTCTAACTATAAATAGCGTAGAATATCCATTTAAGCCTGTACGCACGTTAAATCGATCGACCTCTACCCGTTACAATGGGGTCTTACGTTACTGCTTAATAAACACTGATCTCTTTCCTTGAAGAGGGAAATTCATTTATTTATAGCTTCCTCAATCTAACGATAACGAACGTGCGGCACAAAATTTAAGAGTGCATGGGCATATCGAAGCTTACCCTCGAGCTTTGAGAAAATAATAAGGTAAGTAGTTCGCTTGGTATTCATGCAAATTGCATACTGCGCGTGATATTCGTGCCGATCTTACTTAGAATCAAGTGTACAATACTTAAGAAAAATGGAAAAGAGAGCAGTATAAATTGCGCAAAAAATGTCTAACACACGGGTCGAAAAATTGATCTGATCGAAGATGGGAGCAATTTTCGTTTTCGCTACAGGCGACTCGCATGTTTTTCTCTTTTGCATAAATCGATTGCTCATTTTACATATAAAAATATGAAGGTAAAAAGATCGAATAAAATTTTTTATGTCCTATATAAAAATAT
Source organism: Cephalotes varians (assembly GCA_037157785.1). Taxonomy (NCBI): domain Eukaryota; kingdom Metazoa; phylum Arthropoda; class Insecta; order Hymenoptera; family Formicidae; genus Cephalotes; species Cephalotes varians. Next base: position 1,486,224 of record JANQDE010000006.1, on the reverse strand, counting down.
GTTGAAACAAAATATCTCAAAATAAAAAAAATATTTCAAAAAATATTATTAAGCACTATTAGATATCTATTACTATCTATTACTATTAAATATATACTACTAAATATCTACTACTTACTATCTGCTCTCTAAATCTTGAATATATTATTTTTTTAATATATATTTTCTGTATATTTATGTACAAGATATGCTTGTATCAAGCTATATTAATACAAGTATTCTGTTTGTGCAAAAATGTAAGTTTTTAATGCTAAAAAAATCTATTTTCCACTCGGAATTTTGAACACAGATAATACACGAGGATATCTGAAGGAATGGAGCAGCAGCGTCTCATCTCCTATTCGTCTTATTTCTCACCCGAACCTCGAATACCATCCGAATCTCGCTGATACCGAACGGTTGATATCCGGTTATATTTTTCCGCAAAATTCGTGATAGTGAGAGGATTTGCAGGAAATTGTGTGTCGCGCTGAGTGCCCGAGTATTTGTGACCATTTTTCGGAAGCGGAAAAGTCTCTTTTTTGAGAAAAAAAAAGAGCAGTGAGAGAATAAATAATCGTGTTTACGCAAGCTCCGTTGTCGTAATACATGATAGAGAAAACAGATTTTTTTTGTTCAATTCAAAATGATTTTTCTCACTGAAAATAAGAAATAAATGATGAATTTTTTAATTATAAGTGATTGAAAATATAATCATGTTTTATTTATGCACATATTGTTTTTATAGATAGCTATTATTTTTTCTATAAAGCGTCATTTTATTATGATTTATTAGACTTTATATAAGTAAATAATCATTAAAAATCAAATTATATTAATTATTATTTTATCAAATATTAATAGATCAATTATTATTATTATTCTATTAAATAAAATCTTATGATGCACAGTAATATACTTTTATATTACGTAACATTAAATATGGTTTTTATTGATAGTACATTGCGTAAAATTGACCTTTTATTCATTCAAATATTCTACAAAACTATGTATATTATTTGTATATTATTTGAAATTAATTTTGTTCGACTAATAGCAAAATTTGAATGCTCGCGAATTGTGAACAATTGCGAATTTTATCATAAAGTTGTCACAAAAGTATCAAGTTACAAACTGCAATTAAAGTTAAATTCGTTCGTATTTAACTGCATCGTAACTATCTCTTGCGGCAATACGCACATCGTATAATGTCTTCATTGTGCTATGTCTRTCAATATATACACAGGGCATGGGCCATGTGTAAAATCGCAACATAAATTCGCAGACATACGTGTTACATAAAATCTAAATTTCAAAAATAAATAAACGTATTCCGTGATTCAATCGAAAGACATCCAAAGAATTATTTTTTTATAGTTCAAATTGTGCTAAATTGATGGTTAAAATTAGACTTTAATTTAATGTAATTTTAAATTTTTATTATATAAATTTTTGTTGCAAATGCATTGATATGCAAATTTTCTGTAAATTCTTGTTTACGGAGAAATTTCTAGATTTTTCCCAAAACTGCATATTGTATGTATAACTGCATATTAAATGTAGCAAGAGAAGACTGCATCAACTGCATGCTTTAAGAATTATCGAATTATTCCGGAACGTTCAATATAGTGGCGCTATGTTTACTCGAATGTTGCGTACTGCTTTGGCAATCAAGGCAATCCTCCAAAGCGAGAGTACACCTTCATATTTATTCATGCTTTGTATGCCCTCGGCACATAATGTATCGCAAACATTCCCATCTCTCACTCATAATCATCTCGTAGTATTTCACTCTCTACAGTCTGTAATTCGACTAATTAATTAAGTTTTAAAAAACACACACAGCGTGTTGCAAAATCAAAGAGATGTTATATACATATAAGGAAGTTCCACATAAGACACAGCTACACATAGTAAGCAATGTTCTTATATTGCACGATCTTGTGTCAAGGACAGAAAATGCTCAACAACGTTTAAGAGAAATGTCTAGCGTCTTGAAAAGCTGTTGCTGAATACGAGTTACGTAACAAAAATTGTTAAATTTAATCATATCTATTATTCTTTGTTTAATTTACAAGCAATTTTCCGGAAATATCCTATATGTAGGTAGAAGGGCAAGTATATTTTCGACAACGATAAAATAGTTATTTTGAGAGATAATTTGTTCCAGGCTTCGTTTCATTGACGGAAGATGAAGACAACGGTGCATAAAATTCGACATTGCGACGCGAAATGTCGTACGAACCCATAAATGAGCCAGTGTAAGAAGCCCCTGGAGTGTACTATACTGCAGCCCTGCACTATTCACGATCAAATTGCACTATGACGCAAGTTCACTTGTTTTAAGTAAAAGGAAAAAGTTATCGCATATTTTTGCGAATATTGTGCAAAGTTTTAAAAAAAGACTCAGTACTTAGGAAATAGATAATATTCGTCAAATTGAAATTATACAATCAATTATGTACTCAACATTTTGATATTCAACATTGATACTCATTGTAAGAGAAATTTGTCAAAAATAATTTCCAGCTTTATAGTGACACATTTAATTTGATTGTATTTTTATTATAAAACCATATAATTGATTCTTCTCATTATTTTACACATAAAAGTACTAAGGACAGCAAAAATATATTTGAAAATTTTAAGTCGAGAATTCAAAAATTAAAAAATATGATTTAGAGATTATATAATAGATAATATTTCTTTAAACAATTACTTAAATCGCAAAAAGAATAATAAATCGACGTCAATACGGTGTAAACTACGGTCAGATTTTTAGAAACCACATGTATAAAAAGCAACAAAAAATCTGTTACTAAAATTAATATAAGATATTACACAATATGATCGATTATCTTGATCATTTATATCAGACAAAAAAAAAAGATAGCAGAAGTGATGACAGAAGTGACAGACTTGGCAAAACAATAGCTAATGGAACGGCGAAGTTAAAATCACATTCGAGAGGTTTTCAAACCCGTCAAAATCCATCACATAGTTGCGATAATGGATGCCTTTCTGTTCACAATGCAACACAAATAAATATTGTTAATATAACAACAACAATTAAAGATATATATACACATACATGTACAAGATAGTAATCCCAGCATTTTAAACCTAATTTGTCTTCGATGATATGAAATATGTCAAAGGAAAACGTTATTTCTTTTGAAGGAACAAATACTATGATACATTTTTTATTATTTTACTTTTATTATATCATATTTGTATTATTTATTTTCTTCGAGATTTCATAATATTTTTTTAAACGAAATTACATATTTTTATTATCGCGTTGTTACAGCTAAGGTCAAGACCAATTCAATAATCTATAAAAATATCTTTATATAACCTCAAGAAAATATAGGGAGTAGATAAATAATAGGAATAGATAAATATGAAATAACTGAGAAAGAAAGAGAAGAGAGAGACAGAAGAGAGAGAGAGATAGTAAAGAAAATTTACTTTGATAAAATTTTGTAATAATACCTATTAATTTCGATATTTTTGTAGTCAATAAACAACAACATTTTGATCTTACAATTTTCTGATTAATGTTGGCGCATGCTATTCTATACGTTCATATTTTCTCCCAGTCAGCGTCAGGGATCAGTAAATTTCATCGTAATTGCTACCGACGATAATTTTATTGCGTTAAATTCTGTTTCTCCTCCTCTCACACGGAGAAGAAACAAGTTAAAGACATAGGAAAACGTGTTTAATAGGGTCGTAAAATCGCACGTTTCGTGCAAACACGAATTATCCAGTGACCCCAATACGGCGCACTTTTCGCGCGATTCTAATAAGCACAGGTAATATCAGTTAAGCACGTATTTCTCTGTTAACTTTTAAAATACTGAGCCATTTTCAGTTCTACAATAGATTATGTAAAGAAACAGCTTTAAATTGCAAAGCAAATCAAAATTATTTATTAAGCAATTATTTAAAAAATCTAGGAGACAAAACAGTATTTGTTTATATAATATATTGTCAAAAAAAGTTATATATTCGATAGAACTCGGTATAATATAATCACATCAATTCTCATTAGAAGTTCTCAGATACCCTTTAGAAAAAAAGTCCCACCCTCAGCGAACACTTTTATATTTAACAATTTAATTTTAGCTATATGAGACCCCTGTCTATCCCCTTCTGAATCAATAAACTTTTCTCACGTGAATTGTATTTTTTTCATCGAATTTGGATTTAATATCATATTCTTAAACTAAATAAAAACAAATATTATCTTAATTTATCATTTTTAAGATTTAAGATTGCATATTAATATTAAGATTGAAGAGATTCCTAAGATTGATTGCGCCGTAAAAAAAATACAAAATTTAAATATAAATAATTGTATAATATACAGAAACATTTAATTATTTTTTTAATAATAAAATTTTTATTATATAAATATATATAATATAAAATTAAAATTTTCAGTCTTTTTTATAAATAATCTTGCATGTTGTTTCCGTGCATATAACTAAACATTTATCTTTTCCACTTAACATTACAAGCATTAATTAAACCAAATGTCAAATGTCGTTAAAAATAAAAATCTATAATAATAAGTATAATCCAGCATAATGTAATCCCTACTGAAGTGCATCGCTAAAAATGAAGCTTTTGAAGTCGATCTTTCAACGAAAATTTTCAGCGTTGCTTTTGAAAAATTCGTGATTTTTAATATTAAATATTTCAGTGAGTGATAGTCAAATTTTGTCTTATGATAATTGACTATGATAAATGACAATTGATCTTTACGGTCAAGTTCTCATGTCCTACTTTACAATTACTTTTCATAACAATAGATAAGATAATAATTCCGATGACAGAATAATGCTATCTCGTTTGTAGGTCACTTCGAAAGACAATATAATATCTCGCAAATTCTGAACATTCCTTAACTAGACCGCGCTGGAATGGAAGATTTATGAGAAATTTATTTTTAAGCTTATGGAATTTATTGGTAGGTAATCGCTCTCCAATATAGCAATCTTTTTCGCCCTCCTTCTTTTTCCTCATCTTTGTTTTTCCGAAGATAAATTTGAAACATTGTAAAAGAATAACATATCTTTAAAAAATTATTAAGTTATTAAATAATTACAAATTTAAATTAAAACAATTGAGTCTAATTAATAAATAATGCTGCAATAGCATTTTTAATAATATTGAAAAAGAAAACAATTTCATGTATACAAAATTATTGTCGCTGTTCTCTTCAAAATGTATTATTTACTTAATAAAAAAAATCTTACTTCAAAATTAATACATTAAGAGAAATTAATAAATCAGATTTTTTTATATATTTTATTTATATTATATGTATACTTCTCCACAACAATTTCTAAAACTTCAAATGCGATATTTCCTCAAAATCTATTTTATGGTATAAGTCCAAGCAAATCCTCAATTTAGACGCATTCAGAAATCTTTAAAACGATTCTCTGTGCAACATTGTTCGTAAAGCAGTATGAGGCTGCGAACAATCGCGAAAAATTAGAGAGTTGTATGTATCGAAAGCGAGTATTACGATGCAATTGTCAGGATTCAGTAAAAATAAAGATAGTTTGTACGGAAGAATTCTATTACACTTGCAAGTCAAGGTTCAAAAATTTAAATAATGTTTATTAAGAAAATATAAAAAATAGCTAAGACGAATTCGATAGAAAGAATAAATGCGTATAGCAAATATAATAATGCATAAAAGATGTACGTCGATAAAATAAACTTAACATATATTTATAGCCATACAGTAGATATAACATATTTATTGCAGATATATCATATATGTTAAATATATGTTAAATATATTTAAAAATATAATAAAATAGGTAAGTATAATAATTAAGTATAATAATTGTGAATAGATATATGACAATATATTTGAGTGTAAAGTAATTTATTAAATATGAAATTATTTTTAAGAGCAGTGATATAGATATTGTTAAAAAATCAAATTTATGCAATAATAATATACAACATACACTTTAAGTATAAAATAAATAAATAACTTTAAATCTACAACAAATCAAAAAAAAAATTTAAATTGTATGTAAAACTATTAATAAATAAGATATATAGCATGAAAAAGAATATGTTATGTAACGTCTCTTAATATTAGGTTTAATATTGTTATCAAATTTCGTATTTCATGAAACGAGGTTCCGATTATGCATGAGCATTAGGCTGGTTTTCTAATTATCTCCTACGAGTCGCTAATTACTGATAAAGCTGCGATAGAGATGCATTGTGCGAGCTACAGCATCGCACAATATCCCATGTTGTACAGTTAATTGCAGCAGACAAGCGATCTGCATTCTGTCGAACGTTAATGTAGGAAATTTTGGTACATTTATACCAATCAGTAATGTAGTAATGTATCAAAATTAGCGGAAATTTAAGTCATCAATTATATATGAATTAATAAACTTTTATTATAATTCGATATTTTATTTCATAATACAGCATTCGCCATTAAGTCATTTCAAACTTTTAATATCATTTTCGTATTGAACTATCTCAAAAATTTTGCAATACTCCCGTAATTTTATTAGAATTTGAAAATACTTTATTCTTTGCACTTGCCATTTTGAATTTTTGTTCTAATCTTTTGTATTCAGCGATCATAACGACATTTAAAAATAATGAAAATTGATATATTTATTTTTTCAAAAAACTCGAACGTGTTAAATGGTAAATAAATACTCTTTAGTATTTTACATTTATGCCATCTATCAATTTTTAAAATGTCATCATGTAATTTTGTACTAATAATTTATGATGCTAATTGACACAGTAAGCTGACAATCTAATTACATACCACGAGTTTCTAATTACCGATCGTATCGCAATGGCAATCGATCCTTAAGCTTAACCATGTGGTTATAATACAACCTTCGATGACGATGAGTGATACTGATAAAACTAATTTAAATTTAACAATAACAAATTATTACATTGTCTCTTAAATCAATCTTAAAAACATATTAAACTTTCGCATTACACTCAAATTTTCTAAGCATTTTCTCTGAGTTTTAAATAGTGAGTTTTGAAGAAATTATTCTCTGTATCAGTTATTACATCAATTAATATGTTTTAAAATGATATATATATATATATATATATATATATATATATATATATTTATACATTTTTTTTCGCAATTTCTTTAATTAATAAAATATTTTATCCTACTATGTCTTATTATATTTTATTTTTATTTGTAAAAACGTAGCAAGATATATTTGGTATATTTCAATAAAATATTAATTTATTTATGAACATTTTTATTTGTATTTGATCATATTTTATTATATTTACTATCTTCTTTAAAAGAGGAACAATTTCTCTCTTATGATACAATTTTGTTTTAAATTACAGTTTAATCCCCCATCTATTAACCAACCATGTATAGGAAGTACACTATTTAATGCACAGGTTATTAAACTTTAACCTGCTGTAATACACGACAAACTGGACATCCCAGTTAGTTTCTTTTTAAATGACCAGTATATTTTCTTCCTATTTTCATTTAAAATTTAATTTAGTTTATTAATATATAAATATCAATTAGAAAATCACGGAAAACATTTTAAATATAAACGTTAAATAACCAACATCCTCTGTATTTAGTTAAAAATAGTTTATTGTTTTATTTACTTTATTATTTTATTATTTATTCCATACAATTTATAATGTATATTCTTCTCCTCCAAAAATAATTAAGTATGCATTAATTGAGTATTTTCTTAGATTATTCGTAACTAATCAATTTGTTTTACTTTTTCCTTGAAATTTAGAATTACATCACAACTTTATGATACTTTTCAAACATTTTTCTTTTCCCTTTAAAGAGATAAAATCTGTTTTCCTCTTTTTATTAAAGAGACAAGATTGCTAATAAGCTCGTCGACTAAATAAGTCCAAAGGCAATGCCAAAGAAAATGATAAAATCGCATAAAGAATTAAAACAATTCGTCTTTTTCTTAATAATTAATTTTGCTCAGTTAATTTCTTAATTCAAAAAGAGAAAGATCTGTCACTCACTCTGTCTGATTATCTTCAAAAGTCAGGCTGCCTTCGGTATGCATGTATTGCTTGCCGGGTTTCGCAGTGCCCTCCATAGTACGGTAAGGAACAACAACGCGACCTCGGGCCCCGCTATAACGCACCACTCGCAGAGGATACTGACCCACGCTCTCCACTAGTTCTACATCTCTCTCGGGAAACCCGAAAATGCCGCTGTGATCGTCATCCAGGATCATTACCGTCGCCAGGCTCGGCGAGACAAGCATTGCTGGCTGCGACACGTTACTGAGCCTGAAAACCAGAAAACCTTGACATTAATTTATGAAAGATTATACTAAAACTTCAACAACAGAAATCGCTTCTATGAATTCGATATAATAGCATAAAATATTAAAAAATTTTTCAAACAAGAAATAGTATTGCAAATGTCATATTTATTTTTAGAACGAAAGAGATGGTCAATGTATACAAGATTCATTAATCATCATTTTCGCAATAACCAACATAAATAGTTTTCACGAAGTCTTTTGAATTGACTGGATATGTTTTAATTTGCAGATTGACAGATTCTTTATTTTTTATCTAAAAATATCATTTTTTTCAGTAGAATAGAATACTTTAATCAAGTTCGCAGGTAAGCTGGCCTATAATTTCGATGTTGAATATTGGTCATTCAAAAGAGCATCCAAGACTTTATTTTTATCCGTCGATCCTTTGATATCTTTCCTGAGATATTTTCCATTTTACTTATTTTTACTATTATTTAATCTCTTATATCCTCTCAATGATACATACATCATTTTTTATAATACATATATAAATACATATTATATATAATATTATAATACATATTCTATATATAATAATAATTTTTTATCTTTACAATATATCATTATTACAATACCATTTGATCTTTTATCTTTTAATTAGTTTTTATTTAATTTATATTTTATTTAAATTTTTTATAAATTTTTTTTTTATATTTTATAAATGCAAAAATAAAAAATCCTTACAATTCTGATTTATCGTCTCATAATGTAACAATATAGTTGTTCTATTTCACTATTATACCAATTCGTAAGATAATGATATTAATACCAATAATAGTCTTTAAATTTCTTTCAGAATTATAGCATGTTCGAAGATTATCAGATAACAATAGTTTTCTCCTCGACCTATATCACTAATAGTTAATCAGTGTAACTCTTTATTACTATGATTGCAGAAATACATCGCGAGTTAACTTCTCCGTACGTCATTTTCCTTTGATTTTCCTTAGCCAAATTATCAAGTATGTTTATCAGCACACGTTTTACCTATAGATTTAATTGCACATGTATGTGTGATTTTCGTGCGACTTCGCTATACAATCTGACATGCGAGGTAAGGTTGCAAATAACAGAAATAATTGGGTCATCTGGTCGAATCAACACGCACCTGCAATTTTTATGGCGTGAAATAAAAGAATCGATTCGTTTTAACTACATTATTGCATTTAAAAAGAGATACATGTATCTCCAAACTTCTAAGGAAAGGAAAAATCGAAAAAGACCAAAAAAGAAAAAAGAAAAAAGATAAAATATAGAAGAATTGAAACAGATCTATAAAATATCAAAACATGTTTCGATATTTTTCACATTTACAATTTCATATTCTTCATCTAAAAATTTATTTTTGTGACACAAGATCGTTCTATCGCGATTCCTTTCTACATAAGCACAGTGCTTTTATTCGAAGATCACGTGGACGTTTTATTTCTATAACGTCTAATGAAAATTTCAAGTATTTTTAGAAATTTACGAGGCTGACAACACTAAGTGAAAAGAAATTACAAGCCGTAAAGAGAATAATCGTTAAAAAAATGTATTACAGATGTGTTTTAACTAATATAACAAGTGTATTTTTAATAAATTATATATAAGAACATCTGGCTTGATTTTTAAGAAATCTAGTGTATACAAAAATATAGCAAGTAAGTTTATAATCGTTTTCTCATAATATCATCATCATTCAATTTTAATAAAATTCAAATCAAAAAATTTGTTAAAAATAGAAAACATTGCTTAAAAAGAGGTAAACTTATAAACTTATAAGATGTTATTATCAAAATTAATTTATCTATGAAATATATAAAATGTGTGTGTGTGTGTGTGTGTGTGTGTGTGTGTGTGTGTGTGTGTGTGTGTGTGTGTGCGCGCGTGCATATATGTGTAACATTATTAATAAATTAATGTTTAATATTAATTATTGTATATTATATTTTATATATATAAAATACATGAAATTGTATTAATTTAACAAATAAATAATAATATTAAACATATTAGTTAAACGTGATAATAGATATGTTAATTAAATATTATAATTAAATGTATTAATAAATTGTTTCTTAATTTTTTAATTTTTTGAATGTGTTTTTATGATATCTTTCAGTTAAACTTGTGTATCGTATAGAATGCTATTAACATTTTAATTGTAAATAACCTCGCTAATAGTCACTCTTAACATCTTTTATTAAATTAATCAATAGTAGTTTATCTACTGATTAAATTGCAAATGCTACTTCAATTGGATGATAGCCTTTTCACCGCTGTTCAATGATCTGTGATCACAATATATTACGTCTAAAATAGATATACCTTAAGAATCACGCTTCTTTTTAATGGAAATTGAAGAGTAATTGCAACTCTTAAGCACGTTAATTATACTGGATGACCGCATTGATAACAAATGCGGTCATCTTGAAATAAATTATCGATAAAAATCTCAAATATATATGTATATAGACACCTTATAAATTATGAGAAAAAGAGAGAAAGAATAATTAGAAATATAGGATTGTGGCAAATTAAATTTCAAAAAGATATGTAGATATGAAAATTAAAGCTTGTTAATTTAATTTTAGACTTTATTGTAATAAATCATAATTTTTTTATTTAAGTAAGATATAGTTATTAAAATGTTAAAAAATTTCAAAACTCTGCAGATATGTGATATAAAATAATGAAACTTCAAAGTTTCATTGTTTTGATAAAAATAATATCGATAAAAATAAAAAATAAATTGATAAGAAATATTATTTTTTATTTATCAAATATATTTATTATTTTATTTATAAGATAAATATCACTCTTTGCCAAAAATATTTCAAAAATCAAATAACCTGATAATATTCTGATAACTTTAACAATTTAATTTAACAACAATTATTTTAAGCTACATATTTTTTGTTTAAAAAATGCAAAAGTCTCAAAATGCGATATATTTTAATTTTCAAATTATGAGCATTGTCTAAATCTAAAAAATGTATTATAATAGTTTTTATATGTGTCTGACATGAAATTTACATTATAAATTTTGAAATTTAAATTTTGACATATTTGACATAATTTTTATTAATTATAAAAAATACATCAAAATTAATAATAATATTACAACAACTTTTTATTTTAACTTTTTATTTTAATGTTTGTTAATAATTCATTAAATCGTTTCATTTTTATCAATAATCCAAAAACTAACCGCAACAACATTCTATTTTTATCATTTTCCTCATTTCCAGCGTTTAAAATATTTTTGATGACCATCTCAATATCTTATCGCTAAAATTATCAGAATTTCTCTAACATTTTATATATTCTGTTATTACAAGTTTTTGCAAAAAATAAGCAATTCACTAACCTGACATAAAAATGTTCATCCTCCTCGAACAACTCATCATCGATAACTGAGAGCTTGATAGTCTTCGTGGTCTCGCCAGGCTCAAAAGTCAGAGTGCCCTTGGCACTCACATAATCAGATCCCGCTTCAGCGGAGCCATCTTCCGTGCAGTAATCCACAGTGCAGGGTCTGCTGAGATCACCTCCAGCCCTGGAAACGCCCACCTCAAAGGTTCCAACGTTCTCCATCACAGTGTAATGACCAGGTTCGAAAAATATTCTCATAGCGTTGACATGTTCGATATCGATGCTCTCCGCTTCGGCTTTCTGCAACTCGGCCTTGACCTCGCTAAGATCACTCTGCGCTCTTTCGCTGATCTTCCTGCTGAGATTTCCCGCGCCTACCATCTTCCTCGTAGCCTGCACCCTATAAAAAGCCCTGCTCTTAGGACCTTTGCCCAGCACCTCTTCGTGAGCCATGACCTCCAGTTGCTCCAGAGGCAAAGTAGGATGCTTTTTACGCAATTCCTTTAAAGTATTGATGTAATCTCTACGAGTTTGCTCGAACTCTCTCGCTTCGGGGGAATCGCCGTCGGCTAGGCGATCCATCATGCCGTGAAGACCATCTTGCTGAGGCTTGATCTCCAGCTCCACCCCCATCTCGGAATCCCCGGCCTCCGCCTGCACGATTACACCTCGCTTATTCATTCGGTAACCCTTATGCAGGTACTTATAGATCAACAATCGTCGATCAGCAACATAAGCCGTCAATACCGTGGCTGGGAAGAAAGAAAAGGTCAGAATTCCTTCCCAGACCTCCAGTACACCAGGACTGGAAACCGCCAGGATAACGTAGAGCCATACGTAGGCGAAGATGCTCCAAGTGGCGGTGACGAAGAAAACGCGCAGATGTTTTATCTTCCGGGTCTCACCATTGGGGATCACAAACACGCACAAGGAAATGATAACAAAGAGATTGTAAGCGGCGGAGCCGACGATTGTGCCTGGACCCAGCTCACCCGCCTGAAAATTCTTCGCCCAAATCTCGATGATGGACAGCAAGATCTCAGGAGCACTGCTGCCGAGCGCCATTAAGGTCAGATTGGCTACCGTTTCGTTCCACACTCGCACCACGATGATCTGCGGCTCCCTCCCATGACGACGCACCACCAATTCCTTCTCCTTGGACGTAATTACCTCGATGGCAGCCATAAAACGGTCGCTAATGATCGACACGCCGATGAACAGGTATAACAGCAAAAGAAAGTACACCATGCCCCGGAAGATGATGTCGATTAAATGCAGGTTTTCCTCCGGACGCCAGAGCGGTATCACTAGGCCCGGCTCGCAGCGCACCGAGTAGTTCCCAGACATATTGTCAGAGTTGTATGTCGAAAATTGCGGCTGGAACTTGGCGCGATCTCTCAGTAACTTCTTATTCTCTTCGGGAATAAAACTCCGCTTGGAAAAATCTCGTTCTTCATTCAGAATAAATCAAAGCGATTTTCCTGCGGTGTTATCTTGATTCACGACTCGTTTTTGACAGATGAAAATTTTAAAAATTTATTTCTCCTTCGAGGAGAAAGGCGAGAAGCAAAAGCAAATTTCTCTTTTCGAGCATCGAGGAAAACAATCGGACTTAAAAGCTATTTTCTATTTTCTTTTATTTACGTTTCCCTCGCACGAATTTTGCTGTCTGTTACACTGACTGGTGAACCGACATTCACTCTTAAACGTGAGAAACGTAAACGTAATCTTCCGCGTGCGATACAGGCGTGTTTGTTTTTATTGAAAGAAGGGCGATAACGCTTCAGAATTTTTCCATAGGCAACAGCGATTATACCATCAAGTTTCAACTTTGTACTAGTCGCGATCTAATTTTCCCAGCTTCCTTACTAACTAATTTTGTTTGCTAATAAAGTCTTCGACATCGTCTCCCCGTCAAATTGGCCTTGGAATATTTTTGTCTGTATGTCACTGCCCTGTTCTCCCCTGCACTCACGCACTCCCGGCCTGCTAACACCCCTCTCTTTACGCGCGCCCGCTTTCACCCCCGGAAAGACAAGCTAGTACCGCACGGATGACACTGAGAATGGTATATCGGCGTTGGGAATCGGCTACCGATGGAACCCACCGATATTACCGCGGCAGTGAGCTCCCATCACGAAGCGGACCCTCTGACATCACGGGGTAACAGAACCGTACCGGGCCGCGCTCGAACGAACACTGAAAGAGGAGAGAGAGAAAGAGAGGAGGCTAGAGGAGAGAGCGGCCAGACCGAGTGGGGAGTGGTGTCTCGAGCTAGCCAGACGTGGCCACCCCATCTCTTTGCCCTCCTCCTCGCCCTTTAGCCTTCTCTCGTCTCGCTTTAACCGCGTCCTTGTCGGCAGCAGTGCGCCGGCGATACTCCTATCTTGGTCTTCTCCATCGTGTCGACGGTATCGCCGACCTTGTCTCGGTGGTACTTCCGTCCTTATCCAGTTCACAGCATCGGCAGTACTCCCCTTCTTGTCAACTTTACAATGTGACAATCCCTCCATCTTTCTCCACCCCACCGATGGTACTTCCGTCCTCGTCTACTCCACTAAGTGTTACCACCGCCCTCGTCGCATGTTTCCATCCTTGCCTACTTCATCACGCTAGTATTTTACCCTCTTCGTCGACTGCGCCGCACCGACAATATCACCGAACTCGCAAGCGGTATCTCCGTTTGCATCGTTCGCGAAGAAATGCCGCCGCTTTTCTGCGTATCTACACACGTCTCTTGCATTACATTTTACGTGGTGCAGTAGTATCTTGTATCTTCATTCGTATGCGGAATAACAAGAATACATCTATTTTTTTCTAACAGCAGCACCTTCCCTCTTTCCTTTTTTATCCAACCCTTTTTCACCCTGTATTTATATCATTGTCCTCGTCAAACACTAACACTCTTTATCTTCTTTATCTTTTCCCTCCCTCTCACCCTTCCTTGCTCTGTCTTTCTCACCCTCCCTTATCTCTCTTTCTCTAATTCTATACCAGGAGTGGCTGTTACACGGTGGCATATTTCTCATACAATTCTCGTGATGTGAATAAATTAATTTGATTTTACATTTACAAATGCAGGCAAATATTTATTATACTTTTTTGTTGTAAAATCTAAAAAAAAAATAATGAACCAAAGTTAGTTTAGTTTTTTCTTGATACATACAAAGAGTTGTACTTAAAGAAAGGAAAAAAAAGAGGGGAGAAGAAAGAAGAAAGGGAGGGAAAAGAAAAATAAGACAAAGGAGTATTAGGGTTCGACAAGGACAATGGGGTAGAAATATAAATACGGGGTACAGAAAAAGCTATGAATAAAAAAAAGAAAGTGAGGGTATCAAAGGGTAGGTATATTTTCTATCTTTTAAATAGGGAATTTTGTATGTATAGATACAAGCTTCTGTACACATGTATTTAAAAAAAATAATAATTTTAATATATTTTTTATTAAAAAAATAGAATGTATATACATACGTATATATGTAGGCTTCTGTCTTCTATATATTATATCTAAGTATATTATATTTTCATAATATATATAGAGGGATGATGATACATAGTCGAGAAAATACACATTTGTTATAGGAGTTTACAAAGAAATATAGAAGAAAAAAGGAAAAAGAGAGAACAAACGAATTAAATAAAAAAAGAAGAAATGTGTATTTTCTCAATAAAAATTATTCAAGTAAATGTCAAGAATGTTTCTTAACATTAAATTTTATTTATAATTAACAAAATTTATATGTCGATTTATTAATTTAAAAAATCCTTGACTGGTGGTTCTCGATCTCTGCAGCTTCTTTTAAAAATAATTTTAAAAAGAATCTATATCTTTCTCCTCATTCTATAAATTTAATTAAATGGTTTTCCTGATATCACTTTTAGTATAAGATGAGTCTCATAAATAATGTAATTTTAATTGCTATTGTTCTAAATGAATCTATTCAAATTGCATTTCCTCTTCTAAAGTCATTATCTTTGTCGTTCTTAGATCCTTTCTATTTCTCACCCGAATTATCCATGCTTTTGCTCATTCTGCTCTATTCTCTATTCTCGTTATATATATTCATTCTCTCTTCTTCAATCCCATCCCTTGCGCCAGAAACGTATAGAAAGAGAATTTAACATAAAAATTAAATTCTTGGTATTAAATTTTAAAAAATAACATAAATTTCTTTCAAACTGGTCAAGCAAATTTTAGTATAAAATATTGTGAGAATTTACATTTAAAAAAATTAGAATTAAAATTTTGATACATCTTTTGAATGAATCTCTCCCTCTTACAAAGTTTCTATATGCGCTATTGCTTTAAACTCGATCCTTGTCCTGGGGTGTCTATCCCCTTTCCATTTTCATTGCACCGCGCCCTCTTCTCATACCTCGGTTTTCGCTGCAGAATTGCGCATGTGCGCCATCCAGTGCGCAAGCAACACTCCGAAAGGGATAGAAGCTCGCGTCGGTATCTTGCATCTAGCTAGCACAATTAATTCTAAATCGAATGTAATAACCCATTTATACGGGCATGAAGAATTATTTTTATAATTATTTTAATAGTCAATTAATGATAAATAATTATTAATTAAATAGTTATTATTGTAATTCATCATTAATCATACTACATTTGTAATTTTTACTCGATGATTATAAAATGAAAGATTATTGTCATTTTTATTAAAATCTATTAAACGCATATTTATTGCATATTTTTGATTGATATTTACTTCGTAATGACAAATATTTTTAATTTATGTGATGTAATATTGTCATCATTTCATTAAAAAGCAATTCTCTCAGAATTACAAAGAATTCAGTAAATTTGTATAAATTATTAGTGAAATATTACATTGTGTAAAAATGTATTAAATAGCAATCGACACGGTATAATTAATTTTATATTTTTTATTAAATCAATAAATGGAAATCTCACTAAAGGATCTCTTAGAACCTTTTTGATTGATTTAATAATATATGTAATCAAAATTACATTTGCGGAATTTGTAATGTAATCACTTTTTGATTAATGATTAATGATTTTATTATGATTGATGACAATTGTAACTTTGATTAACATTTAATATATTCTGATTTTTAATATTTATATTCGTATCTATACGAATATTATGATATACAAACAAAATCTAAATATAAGTTATAAATGCGACGAGAGAGACAGATATTTTTGGCTACTATTGCATGATATGAAATGCGTTTAATCTTGTAGGACGACTTTGCAATGCGGAACGGAAGAAGAAAAATAAACTAGAAGATTTTGCCGTCTTCATAGAAATCGTAGTGACCTCTAGAATTTATATGCACAAGCTTAAATACTGCGCTCATTTCCTGCAGCGTGTTTGCATTTATTTTGTGACGTCGCTATCGCTCGAGCTATAATGATAATTAGACTAAAAAAATTTCAGACACATCGGATTAAAAAAATTTTTAAACACCGGTAAAAGTATGTCGAGATTATTTTACAAATAAATTATCAATTTTAGAGTAAAAAATTATTACCTTTAATATCAGAAAAAATTTGAAGAATTTCGTATAATTATATTTAATTAATCTAATAAAAAGTTAAATTAAATAGTAAAAGAACTAAATAAATTTGTGTTAATAGGATATATAAAAATATTTACGTGGGCGTAACTTTACATGATAATACGAACAAGTTTATGATAAAATGTCTTTATTTTAAAAAACATAAGCAAAATACATGTAATTATGCACACATATTATATAATTATCTTATAGCAATACATACGATGCATTGCTTGAAATAATCAAACGTACAATAAAGCGTTAGCAAAGTGGTAATATGAATTTGAATAATGTACTCCGTTTTAAATAATTCATTAAGCATATAAAGCATTACAAAACGATAATGATTATTATGATTATTTGATCTATGATTATATGATTATTATCTTCATTTGTAAAACTAAATAAGTATCGTGATATTAAAATTTAATTATTTGCATGATAAATTATTTCTATGTGCTAAAAAACAAAATTATGTTAAATTTTCGTTAAATGAATTGTAAAATGAAAGATGATTTTAGACATATACATTAGCGTAATTAAAACTAATTATTTTATTAAAAGTAATTCAAAACTTTTTATTGAACTTTTTATTAAAAAGTACTTAAAACTACTTATTTTATTATTTAGCATGTTTGTGAACTATTTTTAAATCTGTTTAAAGACAATATTGCAGAATTTAATACAGAAAAAAATTCTCATCTCTAAAAATAAGTATTACAAAGTAATATATTTTTCTAAAAAAATTTTATAAACTACTTTTTTGCCAATTTCTTAATTTAATGTAAACTGAAATACTTAATTTTTGTCATATTTGACAAAATTTGTTTGCAACATATTTTTTAATCAAACAGTTAAAAGTTAAGATTGCAAAAACTTATTACAATTGTTTAATTAAGATAGCGTATCTCATTTAGCGTATTTTATATAAAATCTTTTTAGAAACAAGATTTAATTAAAAATTAATATAATTAAAATTCTAAAGATTCATTATCATTATTCCTATTCTCCATTATAATCATTATTATCATCCTCATCATTGTTATCATTGTCATCATTTTCGCATTGGCACTGTGCACATTTATCCTCAACATGCATATTTTTCAAATGTACCCTTAAATGTCCTGGAAGTGATTGAAAAGATTCTACCTTCAATACTGGCATGGGGTTCTCATCGAGATAAATATTCATCAGTGTTTTAATATTAATCAAGGATATGTTGTCCAGCTCGGTGAAGTTATTTCGTTCAAGATGTAACTCTTGAATGTGCCAGGAATATACCCAATGTGATGGTAGCTGTCTGAGACGATTTCCGGAAAGGTCCAAATACTTTAGGTTCTGGAGACTACGAAAAGCTCGGGTTTCAATAGTGGTTATGACATTGTTTGATAGATATAAATATTCCAGAGTTCTCAAGTGGGGGCAGAAAGTGTCAGAGAGTATTGCACTGATGCGATTTCCAGACAGATTCAGATTTTGTAGTTGTAATAACGAGCAAACATCCGGTACGGTAGCAAGAATGTTATCAGCCAAAGAAAGATTACTAATCATCCTCGTATTATTAAATGTGCCTTTGGCCACATCAGCGATCTTGTTGCCTGACAGATCCAGCATCATCAGGCGACTCATGTCACTGAAGGCATTGGGTGATATCTCTGAGATCAAATTCCTAGATAAAGACAGATTCTGCATTACGAAAGTTCCTTTCAAAGATATGGATTTGTCTTGGCATTCCTCAAAGCATATTTGAGTAATGACATTGTCGTTCATAACGAGTTCTTGCATGTGCCTAAAATTAATATTCAAAATTAATATTTAAAATTAATATTCAAGAGAAAGAAATAAATAACATAAATAATAATAACAATAATTATAACAAATGGTATCAATAAAATTAAAAACAATATTAATAAGTATTAATAATTAATATATTGCATATATTGTAACAATGTACGATAATGGCAATAACAGAAATAGCAAATAACAGAAATGTCAGTTGTTTAAAATCTAATTTTTTAGATAATTTTATAAGCGAAAAGAATATTTAAAAAATATATTAATTAAATAAGAAATAATTTTTGTACCTAAGTTTGTCTTCTTTGACGCGATCAATAAAATTTTGGTTTAGATAGAGATGAGTCAATGTTGCCGGAATATTATCAAAAATAACATCACTGGAACTGATGTTATTATTGTTGAAATATAAGTGAGTCAAGGTAGGCGTCGCTATATAAAAATGCACTTCAAAATTTTGTAGTTGACTGTTGGACAAGTGCAAATATTTCAAATTCGAAAAAATCTCGTATTCTTTTAAGGTCTCTGTAACGGGATTATGGAAATCTCGATTGTTGTCTATAATTAAGGTCTGCAGATTGGTATTTCTGGCCAACGACAGCAACTTCTCTTTCGGAATTTTATTCCCGGAAAGATCCAAATATTTCAAGTTCTGCATCTTGCGGAAAGCGAACGGTGAAATATCGCTTATATCATTGTTATCGAGACTAAGGCTAATGATGTCATTGCTGCTAATAAAATCTCGACCGATTTTTTGAAGACCGACATTTGAAAAACTAAACACATGACTGTGATGAGTGCAGGGATTTGGGAGAAATACTGTTGGTCGGTTAGGGGGGAGATAAATATGGGGATCAATAGGGGGATCAATAGGGGGATTAACATGGGTTACGTATATGGGTGATTTCTCAATTTCTTGAGATTCTTTTGATGTTTCCTTTCGTTTGAAAGGGAGGTGGTCATTAGGTTTGAAATCAAAAGTTGTCATCTTTTTTCTCTCATGTTGAGTCTTTGCTAAGTACACAATGGTGAAAACGAAGAAAATCGTAAATTTGTGGCTTAGCGCCATCTAAAAAAAGAAAAGAAGAAAACAAATCAATATATAAGAGTAAAAACACAAATCGACTTAATAAATTTTTATAAAGTAATAATAAAATTAATTTATTGGTAATATATCACAAAATATTATAAAATAAAAACATAACAAATAAAGTAGACAAAATCACCGATACTGACATAGGTCTCTTAAAATGACACCCCCTTATTTCTCAGAAATTAAATTGCACTTTATTAATACTGATAAAAACATGATTTGTTTATATGATTAAAAAAATAAAAACCTATAATTTATATTAAGACAGCTCATAAGACAGTAATCTAATTTTATATACTGTCCGATTTTTTATATACTGTCTTGTTACATGTTTGCGTCTTATAGAACAGTATAAAATGCATATAAATAAATGAAAAACGTTACAGTAAAAGGATTCTAAAAATCCTCTAAAAAATATGAACTAAAAACAAAGACAATATCGGCAATCTTTCCCTAGTAATGAAATTACAATAAAATTTAAAAATAAATTAAAGTTTAGAAAATAAATAAATAAAAATTAATAATAAGTTAAATTAAACTTAAACAACAGAATAATACAGTCATTATTAAATTAATTTATATAAAACAAATAATAATAAGTAATAAAAAATAAATATGAATTTATGAATGTTGCAAACATTTATTAAGTATATAAATTAACTCAGTTTCTTTATATTTGCATATCAAATTTTTTTACGTGAACATTGGGTCGATGTCGATAGTTTTGATCGATGTTGATAGTTGATCAGTTAATTCACTATTTTCTTATTTTGGAATTGTCATACAAAATTCATTTTTTATAGCCAGTAATGAATATACGAAAATTGATTAAAGGTAAAGCACCGAATTAATTTGCACACTTAATATATATTTATATATATATAATGTTTCAAAAAGAAATGTTTCAAAAAACTTTGCAAATTTATGATACACATTAAATCAAGAAAAATAAAATTAAATAATGTTACTTGCACAGAATTTTACATTGTCTTATTTTTATTATTTTATTATTTCTTTTACGAGAGACCTTCTATATAAACCTTTCAAAATAAATAAAACAACATTTAACAAATTTTGAATATTAAATATATTTATACTAAATAATCAATAAATATTATATATATATATATATATATATATATATTACGGAAATATTATTAAAAAAAATTATTTATATTCTGTTAACGAATTATGTGAAAATAATAATTTCAGACTAAATTTGAGTAATTTGTAGGGTTATTACCATTGATATCGGTCGTGCAGTTTTCTTATAATTGTTAAATGCTTCTTAAATATTTCTCACTCACATATTAATTCACTCAAGCGGTCTAACACCTTTTGTCGCAAGCAAGCAAACTTCTCTTCTTATATACTGAGGATAGATCTTCATGGGGTCTGTCTTCGCGCGAATAACAGTGCCGTCTACATAATGCATCAATCGAAAATAATGCGTTCATATATTGTATTAAATTCACTAAATTAAATTAGTCTTAAGTAAAATTTTTTCGAGAAAATATACTTTATAATGTTTAATATATCATATTAAACATCTAATGTTTACACCCTTTCCGGGATTCAATTGATTTAATGTTCTCTCCTCAAAGCTAAAATGTAAATTTACTTGGCTATAATATACTACTTATAATTTTTAAAAAGAGATGTATTGTCATACTCGATTCTAATATGTGTGTGTAAAATTAACTTAATTATAATAATAACTATAAAAATACTCTCTCTCTCTCTCTCTCTCTCTCTCTCTCTCTCTCTCTCTCTCTCTCTCTCTCTCTCTCTCTCTCTCGCATACATGAACGCAAAAAGTTAAATGTTAATCTCTAACATATATATTTTAATAACAATAAAATATCTTCAATAAATGAAGTTTTAAAATTAAAAGCTATTCTTACTTTGAAATCGAGTCTAATGTACAAAAAATATACATACAAATGTTTTTCTTTTTTAGAACATGTATTATCTTTTAGAATAATTATATTTCCTGAATCTCATTTATATTTTTTTAGATTTTATACTTCTCTATATTTTTTTATGTCTATATATTTTATTTTATGTATTATAACAGAAACGTATTAAAATTTTTATTATGTCGTAAAAAACTCTATGTACTTATATATAATTAAATGTATAAAAATATAAGGAGTAGATAGAAGATAAATGTAAAGATCAAAAATGCTAAAATTTATATAATATCCATATTTTTTAATGCGGGGTTAAAGGTTATCGTCGTACTTTCCTGAACACGTGCCATTAAAACGTATCTCATCCCACGGGGATGACTTCTCATGAACTTCATGCATTCTTACGGCTAGTCTTACACAATTATCATATTATTTATCATCAACGTCCACGAGATAAATAATCTGGGAATCATCTAGAGCTTAGGAGCTAAAGCGAGAGAAAAATTCTGAGAAATACAGACCCGATAAGTAGTTGTTAGCATCATATTAATAAGGTAAGATGTTAGAAAGATTGGACATATTTTATAACATATTCATAACAGTAACTAATTCGTATTGTCTCTTATATATGAATTCTGTATATTTTCTATCTAGACAATTTAATTTTAATTGAGTTACTTTAATTCTTAACAAATAAAATTATTCTATGAATATATGCAGTTTTTAGCAGAATAACTTCTACAAATCAAAGTCCACTTTTTTTTTTAATGAGAAATTCAGCAGCACGCTCAGCAGTTAGCAAAGTTGTAGCGCGATAAGTATCAACTAACAGCTTAATGTAGAAGTTTTCTACCGGTATCTTATTACATCGTTACTACTGAATTACTTCAAATAAACAGACTAGATATAATAAATAATTTTTATTTTTAATTACAAAAATGATATAACAATTATTGAAATAAATTTACATATCGAGAAAAAAATCGGAGTTATAACTAAAAATTATGGCGTGATGAATTAGTTTTAATACGCCTTACATGATAAACATACAACAATTATGAAAAAGAGACTTACATATACAGAATAATAAACGCATGCTTAACATACGCTAGTCAAAATAGTCAAGTTTTAAATAGTATTGAAAGTTATAAACTAAATCATCTTAAGCTAAGTATACGGTAATGCCTTCTGGCAACGGCTCTATTTCACTTGTTGTTATTTTAAAAATATTATTTTTTACTAATAAATGTTGTAGTGAATTTATTGAGAATACACTCATTTCAGCAATACTAGCAAATTGATTTGAATTTAAATTTAAATATTGTAGCTTTGTTAACAGTGTCGCCCAATCAGATGATAAATGATTCAATCGGTTTTCCGATAAATCTAGATATTCCAATTTTTCCAGACGTGAAAAGATTTCTTTTTCAAGCCGTTCTATCTTGTTTCCTCTTAATGACAACTTTTTCAAGGATGTTAAGTATCCAAAATTGTTCGGTTTAATGTTTTTAATCATATTGTAACGTATTGACAATTCATTAAGCCATTGAAGATTTAAAATTGGAACATATGAAAGTTTATTATAATCTAATAAAAGCACTCTTAATGATGGAAACATTTCAAAATGAATGCCTGATGCATTATTAAAGTTATTTCTCGATAAATCAAGTTCTTCTAAATATGACGTATCGAAAAATCCTTTACTTAGATTTGTGCAATTAGCTAACGATAATGTCCGCAATTTTGTAGATGTTATGTCTAGGATTTCGAAAATATTTCCGTCCAAGTACAAAGAGGTAATTTCCGCTACGTTTCGTAGCGTCAGATTACGAAGATAATTGTTCTCCAAATGAAGAACGCGTAATGTAGTCGATATCTTGTCGAAAAAATGCGGTTCTAATTCTACCGCGTTGATATTAATTAGGTCTAACCGTATTAACCTTGGGAATGACATATTAAATTCCCACATCAAAGCCGAAATGTCATTCCCGCTCAAATCGAGATATTCCAAATTTTCTAATGTCATTCTGGTACTATTGAAAATCATACGTTTATATTTGTATATATCTTCAGTTTCTTCAAAACTTTCAACTTCTGATATACTGTTTACGTCTACCATCTCTTGATAGCTTAAGTCTAATACACGAAGATAAGGATGTACAATTTGATTACTCTTATAAAGATTGATACTATTGCGTGAAAGATTGAAACACGACAGATGTGTGACGTAATCCAAAATGTTTTGAGGAACCTTTTTCAAAAAGTTGTCGTGTAAAGATATGGATCGTATGGCGTCGCTTCTTATAATATCGTTCTTGATAATTTGCAAACGCATTTTATCCAAATTGACAAATTCTCCATTTTCGCATTTACTCTCTTTATTTGTGATCTTCAAATCAAATTTTTTTTCGTATTCTTCGGAACGTATTGATATAATTTTTTCTTGTAAAGTATTTTTCAAGAAAAACAGTAATGTAATCAGTATTATTAAATCCATCTGTAAAAAATAATAAAAAATGATATGATGTTATATGAAATTAATGTAGTTTAAAAAATGATACAAGGTGTTCCAAGCTAACTGTGACACTTGTTAATAGCATATTCTTAAGATCAAAAATAAATTGTATAGGGACTATTAATAATAAAATTATTCATTTTTAATGCAACAAAATAAACTTAGATAAGAAATAACACATAAGCCGGCTGCTATGACTTCAAAATTCTCTTTTGTGCTCTTTTATACTGCCGATTTTCTCATGTTTATGTTAGTTGCAAAATAAACATTCATTATTAAATTTAATGTTTCTTAATTCAATAATTATTTATTTCAATATTGATTTAGTAAACAAATTATTAATAAATTAACTTTTGAGATATGTTTGTCTTGCTACGCGAGTACAATAAATACAATATTATTCGGAACGTAAAATTATTAGCAAGAACGTATTTTTGAAACTACATGCATGAAACAAAATTCGCATTTTTTTAAATAATGCTCAAAAACAGTTTATGCCAATCGTAATTTTTAATTCGATTTTGGATAAATTTCGAACAATTTAATTTATCAATTTTAAACTCTTTTCATTTAAAATCTATTACAGCCTCGATATTTTAGAATTTTCGTCTTAAAATGATCTCAAGAATCTGCTATTAACGACTGTCACGATAAGTCTGGAACATCTTGAATTATACGAAATAATTTAAAAAACTATACTGTTCAATAAATTTTATATATTACTCTGTTTTTAACATTAAATAAGTTGGAGATTACATAATTAATAATGATATATATATAAGTTATTCGTGTTAATATATCATTAAATAAATTGGAGTTGAATATTAAAATTCATTTAAATAAAATAAAAAGAAACAATTTATTATTTATAGATATATGAGCATCATATTATCAAAAACGAATAATTAAAATTATATTGATTAATTTCATATTTAACTATTATTAAATTTAATTATTACAATAAAAACTGCACAGCACAACTACTATAATAGCGAAATCTGTAAAGAGACGTTGAATTTTTTATTATTTCTTTACAAATGTATAAAATTTACATGTAAATTTTTAAGAAAAATAATGAAAATACCGTTAATAAATTGTGGTGGTGGCCGAATAATATATATTTTTCTAATTATTTTGCCTTATTTCGATCTTTTAAACTCTCACTGATGGCTCTCTTCTTGCAAAGACTGCACTTTTGAAACTGCAACTTCTATTTATATTACCATGTCATTGTTAGAAACTAGCGTTTCCTCATGTTTTTATTTCCTCATGTTATCATCCGGATGTTCTGACCGGAATTTTTATTATTATTATCGCACGTGTGCTTACACACAAATACACACATACAAGATTTCTATTTATTTGATAAATTAAATGCGTTTATTAGATATCCAAACATATCATTTTTGATGAACTTTACAACAGTTGTAAAGTTCATCAAAAATAATATGTTTGGATGTCTAACAAACGTGTGTAAGCACACGTGCGATATTAATAATAAAAATTATAAAAAACACTTATATTTGATAAAATCGGAGAAATTACACAATATTTACGAAGATATTGCAATTATAAAGAATTATCAATTAATAAATATCGTTTATGCTTGACAGATATAACTTAAATATTATGATCTTCGAAGTTGTGATCGACAAAAAGATTCTCTAAATAATAAATATAATCCATTTCCAAAAGTAAAATTCACTATTGTACATTTTTGTCCTCTAATACATTTTTCTCCGTTTTTTTCTCTTCTAATTCTTTTTTTGCAAACCAAGATTCTCCTCTTACACCCTTTTCCTGCACATGAACACATAGAGTTAGAAAGCAAATGAAAGACAGAAATCATAACATAGTTTTATTCTATGCATAGAATAAGAGTTGAAAGTAAGGGGAAATTTTGAGATGCAGAAAATGTCCGTTGAACCATAAAATAAATAAAACTTTTTGCACTTTTTATATAATTTATTTATTATTATAAATATTATTTAATTCAATTATTACATTATTACAATATTATATTTAACTATATTGCTATTTTAATATATGTTAAAATAATTAAATAATTTATAATTATTAATGTTTTTTTGATTAAAATTCTTTATTTATACATTTAAGATACTTTTAATTAATTTTTATTTTATATTATTGTAACTAATTATGCCATTATTTATAAAATCGTATGTATGTAATTCAAGAGATACGTTTGTAAAAATTAATAGAGAAATAGGAATAATTAAATGCTTTTGTTTCTTAACACGAATAACTTATATATATATTATTATTTTTGAGTTTTCGTAATTATATATTATTGTTGAATAAAGTTATCTGAGTCTGTTATGAAATATAACGTATAGTTAATAGTATTAATATGCATACTCGACAAATCTCAAATATCTTCAATAATATAATATATCACACACCTATACTTGCATACATCATTTTTAACGATTTTTTTTATCATTAGTGGGAGGCTTTGGTTGAGTCTTGTGTATATATCGAGTTTCTGTGATTGAATTTTCATATCGATGCTTTATGTCTTTCCAAAGTCTCTATAATAAACATTAAGAAAATTAATTTCATTAATGATTTTGATAATTTTATGATTTAAAAATCATCATATATAACTTAAAAGAGCATAGAATAGCATTTATTTATATTTTAATGTTTGATATAATATTATAAATATCATACCCCTTTATTTACAGTTTCATATATATAGTCGCAAGCCTGATCATATGCTCTCTCAAAGAACATCGCGCTAATCACAACGCCAAGTGTAAACGTAGAACTTCGCTTGCATACGTAGCGATAAAATAAACGTGCCACGGTATTCAACATGATCAGAAATTATGAGAAATATTATGTGAATGAATATTACATGAAGTACAATGTAAATTGAAATATAGATTGTCAAATTATTCATTTATCATATTTTTAAAGAAAAGAAACATATTCACGTAACTGACCAAATCATATTTTTTGAAATCTTAATGTTAAATAAACGGAAAAGTATTGTTTTTTCAGAAATAAAATCTATTGTTTTGTTATTAATTATTAACTCTATTGCTCAACTTTTAATTACTTTATTTTCTTTTTTCTTTTCTTCTCTCTCTGAAAATATTTAAAATTAAAAATTAATAAAAATTAATAAAAAAGGAAAAAGAACAAATAAAAGAAATTTAACACATTAAAAATTCAACTTAATTAATCTTTTATTTTAAGAAAAAAGATGATGCTTAAAATTGTATAAATAAAAAATAATTTTTAGATTCTAATACTAATTTTCATATCTTATTCAACTCTTACTTTGTATATGATAGTGCGATAATACTTATCATTCTGATATTCTATTATGTTTTTAGTTTATCTAATTCTCTTTTTATCTACTTCTAGGAAAAGATACTGCAAGCGATAGGATGAATCAATCTATTCTATTTTTAATTACGTTCTATTAATTTTATTTTTAAATCTATTCTAATTTTAATTAATTTTTATACTCGATTTCCATTTTCAGTAATATTAAAAAATTATGATAGTAGATGGAATAATAATGTAGAACAGGATTTTTTTATTTAAGATTTTTATTTAAGACTTAAGCTCTTGAAAAAAAATTATCTTTGAAAATTGAAAAATAAATCATGTATTTTTGTCATAATCATGAATCTATCTATATATTATTGATAAGCCAACTTAAAAATACTTTGTAAACTACATTAACAAAAACTCCATTAAATCTTTTAGCAATTTGTACCAATGATAATATATATAACAGTATAGATAAAATACAAATGAATATTTTAATTGCAACGCTTTTATATAATCGTTCAAACAGAGAAAGGAGTGCACCGTACCAAGACGCCCAATGTAGAGCCCCGAAATTTCGGTTAAAAGATTTTTTATTGTTTCTGTCCAATTTAATTTCGTATCCAAATTATAATTCATGAAATTCATAAAGTAATAATTTAAATTCAATAAAATCTTCATTGTTTCAATGAATATTGTATACGATGAATATTATATACAACAAATATGTTGCTTAATCAAATAATTTTTATACTTCGCTTACTATGATAAAATAATATCTAGTTTGGCAGCAGTTGCTTTACGATTATTAGACAGTTGTTATTTTGATACATTGATTATTCAAATTCTTATGCAGTAATAACAAAGAGAGAGCAGTAATAAATAATTCTTTATTATTTTTCAATTTTTTAATTCCTTAGCTGTAAACGTACATATACGATAAAAAAGTAACCGCTCATTTACGAAGCACGCATACACGTTAAATTCGTAAACAAGTAAAGGCTTCCATTCTTATCTTTGCACTAGGGCCGAAAATCTTTTGCATAATCCTTAATAATTATTGTACAAAAATAAAGTAGAGACAAGAAAGAATTAACTATATATAAAAATAATAATCACTTTTTAACAGACTGAAAAATATACAGAGCGTTTTCTTACACATGTATAGCTGGTGTATATTACAATTGTATTTAAACTTAATTCTATACAACATAGATTTCACGTTTTTTCCGCGTTATCACGATGTAAAGTTCTCGGAATCGAAGTTGGTGTCTGCAGCACCTTTCGTGATATCCTTATCTGTCCGGACACTGGATCCCGTCCGAAATATTTGACCTGTATCTCTTGACCGACTTCAAGTCCTAGAGCGCTAGCATGATGAATCTTACGTTGGTCTAATTGGGAGTTAGGTAATAATACTGGCACCATGTTGGAATATAATGTCACCATGACCCCAGTTTCCCGAATTTCCACTATTCTCGCAGTATAAATGGCACCAAACTCCAAGATCGGTTCACGATCCTTTTGTAAAATGCTTTCTATCATTTCCTTGGCCTCAGTCATAGCATCTTCGTTTGGCGCAAATATTGAATAGGTATTTTCGTCGTGCGGATATATCTAAGCGATATAAAAATAAAAAAAATACATCTCAAATTATATAATAACAATTATAATGAGCAATTTTATTTGAATTTAACAGTATTAGATCATCAAAAACGTTTCACTTTTTTAGATCATAATAAAAAATCTTACGTGCACTCCAGTTTCCAAAAATATTTTCTTCAGATTCATCCCACCAATCCCAAGAAACTTTCCTCTTTGATGAATAGGAATTTCCAAGCTATCGACCACTGGCATCTTGTCCTTCCTAGTTTGTCGCGGTATTCGTATCACTTTATTCATAATTTTAATTATTCCCAATTTAGCACTCGTTGCTTGATGTATACACTCCATTATGATTTTTAACGGAACACCTGGTATCTTTATATCAGCCTGCAACGCGGTGAATCCTCGCTTGGTGCCTGCTAATTTGAAATCCATATCCCCGAGGAAATCCTCAATTCCCTGAGGTCAAAAGTTTTTGTCAATCATCAAAATTGTTGATTTAAATACTAATATTTAATCTCGCAGTGATGGTTAAATCTCAACAATTCATAACTCGGGATAAATTTATCCTGAAGAAATCAACAGTCTGTATTCTAAATGTACTTTGATCTCAACTACCCAAATGTGTAACGAAAAATAGATTCTCATTTGAAAAATTCAAAGTAATCTTTATTTGATTTGGATGATATTATTCAAGATCAAATTGATATTCAGTTAATAAAATCACTTCATCAAATAATTTCTGTATAAAACATTTTTTTTATAATAACATACCTTCCAAAATATTTAGAAATATCGATATCATAAACAACTAATGTCTCTGATCGATACTTTCGCTCTACTCTGTGCGCGCACTTCGAACGTAATTTTTTGTATAGGATAGCTCATGTAAGGTTTAACAGCTTAATATTCAGATAATTACGCGATCAATTTTAATTGTTCTGATCTTGAACTTCACAGATTTCCAAAGTCTTTAAATCTGTGTTAAGACTGATCTTCATTTCCTTTGGAGAGTAAAACAGGAATAACTTTGAAATTTCAAATGGGAACCTATGTAAAATCAACCATTTTCAACTTATGTTAAAAAACAAGAATTTTTTATCTGATATATTTTTTTCTTAAAATCTTTCTCCTTCAAAAGTTACAAGCGTTTGAATTTTCGAAGAGAGATATGTGTATGTATACAACTGAGTTAATTTAGTTATCTAAACTGTGTAATAATTATAAATACATACCAATATATCAGTCAATATTTTGTACTCCTCGATATTCGTATTAGTATTATTATATTTAGTCACAAGACCAATAGCCACGCCTGCTGCTGGCGAAGATATCGGTATACCTGCATCAAGCAGTGCCAAACTTCCACCGCAGACGGTAGCCATTGAGGAGGAACCTTTTTGTAGGACAAGGCAACTTTAATTTATAAAATTTCTGATACATCATATCGCAGTTATTATTGAAGATTTGAATCATTCTAGAATCGTCTCACCATTTGATTCTAAAACTTCACTAGTCAGTCTTATAGTAAATGGATAATCCTTTGGAAGAATTGGTCGCAAGGCTTTTTCTGCCAAAGCACCATGTCCCAACTCTCGACGACCCACTCGACTCGAGGATCCCGTTTCGTTAGTCGCATAAGGTGGAAATTCGTAATGGAGAAAGAAGTTCTTTTCCTTTACACCACTGTCACAAAAAATTAAATTTCAAATATTTATTATATGTCATAAAAATTAAATAAAATAAATTCAATAAATAATCAATATTTGGCAGAAAAAATCCAGGTAAAAATAGAAAATAGTAGATTATGAATATTGTATCTGAACAATTATACATAGTAAATATTATGTAGCATATTATATTGCAATATTCTTGCTTGGATCATGTCAATTTTTCTTGCAAAATTACTTTCTAATTTTTAATTTTATCTTTAGATTGAAATCTCTCTAAGAACAATAAAGTCTCACATTACAGTATAACAATCGCAATGTCATAAAACAAAATTAATCAGTATAAAATTAATGACAAAGCTTAATTGTTTCACTATTAATATATATACCTAATCAACATTGAAATAGCATCCATTTTAAGTGCACTTTCTAAAGAATCCAAAGTCACGGTGCACATGACTTGCGTCTGACCCCTTTGAAATACAGCTGAACCATGAAGAGGATTAAAGAGATCTACTTGACACGATATGTCGCGTAAACCATCCAATGGACGACCATCACATCTGCAAATCATTAATAATCATTAATTCTTAATATTCAAGTCATCATTCAAAGATCGATAATAAAATGTCTTATAATGTAACAAAAGAAAATACCTGACATCCTTCTCTAAAATCAATGTTCTGAATACATCTTTAACAATCTTCCCAAAGATTTTTTCTGCTAATTGAAAATCCACGTTGTCGTTTCGCAATGTTTCCATAACACTATCTCTAAGATCTTTAACTGCATTGTCTCTTGATATCTTATCATGCGTATGATTTGAAAATATATCTTGCAGTTTCGTCTCCGAGAGTTCCCTCACAGAACTTTTCAGATTTTCGTCCTGCTGTTGTTCATCAATTTCTCTTTTCGTTTTACCACATGTTTTTTGCAAACTTGTTATCGCTGCCACAATGCTCTGGCATTCTTTGACGCCCAGTTTTATCGCCTTCCTTAACTGATCTTCCAATATCTCATTGGCCGAACCTTCTAACATGATGATTAGATTCTGTTTTGCCGCAGTGATAATAAGATTTAACATACTATCTTGAATTTGACGTCTGGTAGGATTGATTATTATTTCATTATCAATCATTCCTAGTCTAACAGCGCCCACAGGACCATTCCATGGAATATCGGAAACGCTAAGAGCTGCAGAGGCGCAATTAATGGCAATCACATCAGGATCGTTCATGCCATCAATGGCTAACATGTTGCACATTATCTGGGTGTTAAAGTGGAATCCTTCTGGAAATAACGGCCTTATGGATCGATCAATGACTCTGCTTGTAAGAATTTCATGCTCACTTAGTCCAAGCTCTCTTCGTAGGAAGTTGGTTGGTATGCGACCAGCTGCCGCTGCCTTCTGTCTATAATCCACGACGAGAGGAACGAACGAAGAGGTAGATGACTGACGCTGGCAAACTGCCGTAACCATGACAGAAGTATCTCCCAGAGATGCAACCGCACAGCCGTCGGCGAAACGTGCATATTTGCCCGTAGAGAACTGGAGATGCTTGCTAGATACGTAAAAATATATCAATCAATTAAAAATATATACAAATTGGATAGAAATTTTTTCTCATAATTTTTAAGCACTTCAAATATATAAAAACAAGAAGCTTCCGGGAATAATAAACTTCAGAAGATAAATAACAAAACTCATATTTCTCAGTTAATTTCAGATAAATTTTACAACACGTTAACTTAAAATTTAATTACAAAGATGCAGAATATTAATAATTCAAAACTTGCAATGCATGTTTATTCTCTTCGAATTCAGAGAATAAAAAATCGATGTAAGATGTTAAACAAAAACTTTTCTATCAAAAAATAATGTAATTAAAGAAAGAAAACTCGTTACAAAATGAATATAAAATATAAAGATAAAAATGTCTACATGACTAGAACTGTCTTACGTATTTTTCTCAATTTTTTTCATACTTTATAAACTTTATGTATAACACAATTTTTTTTTTTTTGAAACCGTGTAAACAATTTGCATAGAAATATGTCATTTTAACGTAAGATATCCGCTGTAATGCCTAATATCTCATCTAATCTGAATATAGGTTAAGGTATATAAACGTGACAGTCTCACCCATCGGACAACGTGACAGTTTCCGTGTTGGTGTTCTTGTGACTTGCGCTATTAAATCTGACATAATACACATTTCCATTCTTACACAAATTTTTATATGTCGCAAGTATCGATCTATGATACCGCCATAACCTAAAACTCATGAGTGCTATCATCTTTGGCAATGCGTCCACGTGAGCATCAGACTTCTATTAAATCGCTAATAGCGAAGTAATGCTGGGTCTACAATGAATGTGTTCTTTACTCCAGCAAGGAGATGCCAGAGAATAACGAACATGAACGTCGTTAAACCGCGTTAAACCTTGTGTTTTAGGTGGAAGTGATGAAATCCGTTTGCTGGCGCCTCTTACGAAACGTGCGTTGAACTATGACTGCGTTTCGTTATTCAATGCGAATACTGCAAACAGCATTTCATCCTTATTGTTAACGATGAAAACCTGAAAACAATGAAACTGGAATAATTTAAGCTTTTAAGCCTAAAAAAAGTATTTTAATTTAATTTTCCATGCAAAATGTACCAAGAAAAATAAAAATTTAAAATATATAATTTATGTATGATAAAATTTTGAATTTTGTCAAGATTTATATCGTAATTACATTCGGTCAAAACGGAACAGCCTCAAAAAGTAAAGTTGCTTATTTATCTTTCTGTAATAAATATTTAAGTAATGGCATTATATCTGGTCTTCATTGCGTTTTTATATATATATGTATATATATATTTTTTTACATAGAATCACTGATAAATGATAAATCTTAAATAATTGAATTTTAATGAAGATAAACTAATAAAATTTATATTCTTGAACCTCTAATCATCAAGAAGTATCCAAGATAATTTTACCAAAGAATTTTATTTTAAAAAATTATATATATTTTACTCATGTATAGCACAAACATATTATTTTTATTTTACATAGAAACTTAAAATACTTGCTTTTCGTGTATTTTTAATGTCTTTTTAGATTAAATTATTCTAATTTAATATTCTTAATTAAATAATCTTAAATTGTTCTAATTTTCTAACATTATTTTTCTAATGCATTTATTACCCAATTTTATAGACCTAGCAAGGAATAGAACCAAATGTGTGTACGGAATAAAGTCGATAACTATAATGGATGTGTATCCGCCGGAAATATCCATGACTACATGATCCACATCTAGCACGGACGCAAACCAAGCCGGTCGTTTATCGTATAGCACCAAAAAGTGACATGTAGTTCCACTAGCTCAAAAATGGATCCAGTTGGCGCTGCTGAGCTGCTGTACGGCCTAGGAAAAGCGTTCCATGTGAAACGGCGGCGTGGCTCCTCTCAGATTTTTCACTGTTAATAGTTCGTTTAATTCTTCATTCGAATTTAAATGTTATATTAAGATAATATTTTAAAACATTTATTGCTATTATTATATTACAAAATTTGTAAAAAGTCCTCTTTTTTATTCGAGTCTTTTCGAGGTGAAAATTTTTTTCAGAATTTTTATACAAATTGAAACATTTTTCAAAAATACTGAGAAAAATCTACATCTTTTCTTAGAGTTTTTCATATATGTGAATTCTGAAATATTCAAAAATTTCTAAGATTTTTTATTCTGTAATTTTGGGAAAAAATCTTACTTTTTTTAGATTTTATCAGAAATTATACTAATAGGCACTTCTAAAAAATGTTCCAATTTGTATAAAAATTATGAAAAAACATGGGAAAATTATAAAATTATACAGAAAGTCTAAAAAATTCTGAAAAGTGATACGAAATATTCTTAGAAAATTTCTCACCTAGATTTTTAAAAAATCTTTTCTCTGTCGATATTTTAGATATAAAAAATGCCGTTATTTATTTTTCTTCAGGGCTCCGCAATTTGTTATTATACTTCCGACGCGTCGCATAAAACGATAAATATATATATATATATATATATATATATATATATACAGTTAAAAACGATGAAAACAACTCTTCCTTTCTCTTTCTCTTTCTTTCTTTCCTTCTTTTTTCCTTTTTTTTGTAAAAATTGTAAATGTGGTTTAATTTTGTTATTCTGTCATCATTTCGCGCAAGATGAGACGCATTTGCGCTAATATATCTTCTGTTCATTTCTAATAACATGTCATTTTAAGAAATTCTCCAGGGATGCTGCATAACAATAATATATAAAACGATATGTATCTACGATAGATTCGTACACATGAGATAATTAATTATTTCCTCGATTATTTTACAAAATATTTAAATCGACTGGACCATTTTTATTATTAGAATTTCTCAGATGTCATTATGTAAAATGTATTTATAATGACATTTTATTTTTTTTTTGATAGTTTCTTTCACACGTTATTTTAAACGTGACGCTTATAATTAATCTGTCTATACATCAGATCCCTGTGGATGTCTTTAAAATATAATTCGAACATTAGAAATCTCCATGTTACATGTTTATAGATTCTCTGTAAACGCAGTATCTTGCAATCGAGTAACAACGCAAACCAGAACAGTGGATTATCGTCTTAGCGATTATATCATTATATCGACCGCGTTTCTCTCAGCTCATACGAGTGCAGTGATTCGCTCTCGAAAGTTGTCGCCTCGTTCGAGTGTGTGAACGAGAGAGAAAGAAAAGGAGAGAGACTTGAATTGCGCCTTAGTTCCCTCGGTTTCTTTCCTTCGAGCTATCCGATCGCTAATTAACAATACCCAACATTTGCATAGTTCCCCATGCACCGACGAAATTTTTTATCAACGAAGAAAGTCTTCCGAATTCGAATAAACCTGCGAAAGCTTTGTCTTTGCAGTGAGAGAAAGTTTCTCACCTTCTTCCTTTTTAAGCGATTCGCTTCGCTAATTTTTTTTATCGCAATGGATTACTAGGATTTCTTTTGATCGATTTCCATTCGGGTCTCTCGATTGAAAGGAAAATCTTATTTGTCCGTTTATTTTCATCACAATGTCAATTTTTTTCAAAGTTACTGCACAAAAATTGATTTGAAGTCTCAAAGACTTCTAGGGATTCAAAAAGATTTCATTGAATTCCAGATTTTGAGTATCTGAGAATCGGTTAAAACAATCGAGAACATTTTAAATAGAAAAACATTTTAAATAGAAAAACATTTTAAATAGAATTTTTTAAATAGAAAAATACAAAATCCATGGAGCGCGCTGCTCCAAAAATGTTCCGATACATTTTTAAAAGACCAAAATTTTTAAGTAGTTGTAAAGAAATATATTGAAGTAAATTTAAGTTAAATACTAAGGTATCAATTATAATATTTATTTTTTTAAACATCTAAATTTATTAAACGCGAGATTTCTTACTCTTTTTTATATTTATTTCGATCGGGACGTTTCTAAGATTCTTCTAATTAAAAGAGTCTTCTAATTAAAGTTCTATTTCATAAATTACGATCGTAAACAGGTTTTGTGTTCCTCAACATCTGCTAGACCGCATCACTCGCTTTTCCCCTCTCCCGCGATATTCAACGATCACTTTCTTCGAGATCGCTTCGTACCGAAGGATTCGTTCTTCGCTTCGCGCTAATCCTACTCGAGGATCGATTGGCGCCGCCGAGGCCAGTCAGGCTATGCGGATCCATAGATCATAGTGATCGGTGTAGTAATCCAGCGCGGATATTCTTGATTTTGCTGGTGATGTATCGTCTTCGCAGTGATTTGCTTGTTCTGTTGGTGGTCGTTTTAGCGGAGGCTCAATGCGCCATGATAAGAATCATCCGAGAAGATCATTTTAGTAAGTAATTCCTCATTGCGATTTTTCTTACAAGATCTTCTTTTCTTCAGTTTAGAATGTCACAAAGAAATAAAATAAAATTCTGTTAATTAAACGTACAGTTCAAAAGTGTTTCTTTTCTTTAAAGTTTAGATTTGTCTCAGTAATATCTGGCCAATTATATCGATATATATTTTAAAACGATTAATTTTTTATTTAATAATGCGTCTATTTTTTAATATTTTTTACATATTTGTACATTTTTTATTCTTCGTGAGATATTTCTTTCTTTTCTTCAGCGTAACTAAGATCATCATAATCTTTAAAAAACTTCTGATCTTTTAAATTTACAGTTTCTTCTTATAAGTATTTTAGACTAATTTTATATTTTTACGACTTTTATATAGATCTAGAAATTAAATAGAATATTTTTGTTTCGTCGAATTTTGTTTCGTCCTTCATGTTCTGATTCAAAATTTTTATTTTTCAACATATACCTTTTTATAACTTTGAATGATTCACGTGTGTTTTAAGTGTATTTAGTGTTTCACGCGATAAAATATTAAATACATTTTAAAGATATTCGCGAAAATCCCAATAATATCGTAAAATATTCTTGTAATATCTTATTACAGTCATTTTGGATGTATTTCACTCTTATTCACCGATCACGAATCAACTCCAAACATTTAAAAGTTCTTTCTATTCTTGAGTTCCATCGCACTTTTGAATCTTACTCGAGTATCCCTGATGCCGTATTGTACACGTGAAGTTCATATTTCATTACCAATGTGCATCAAACAAATACAAGCGGCTTCGGATAACAGAATGCGGATGTCCAGCAGCGTCGCAGAGGCAGCCGCGATCGATTGCCTCGTCGAAGATCCATCTGAAGGATGGCGTCTCGTTGTCGACGACCACCATCACCACCGGCCGCATCTTCAATGGCAAGCCGAGCCGGAGGGGCGCATGGCCTTGGCAGGTATCCCTGCAGTTGTTGCACCCGAAACTGGGCTTTATTGGTCACTGGTGCGGCGGTGTGCTGATCGACCCTAAGTGGGTGATCACCGCCGCCCACTGCATTCACAAGTGAGTTGAGTTTGGTACTTTCATAAAATGCTGCAGATGAAAAGCTACTTAAGCTATTCCATTCCGCGCCGAATTTTAATCAATGCAATTTTAATTTCCCTAAAACTTCAAATTCTTATTATTCAAGCAAGTTTTTCTTATCGTTAGTTTCTTTTTTCCTCATCAAACTTTCGTTAATTCAATAATACTCTTAACTCCAAATCATCGAACGGATACTTGTATTTAAACGCATTCTCAGTTCATATTCTATTTTTTTCGAGTATTTACCTTATGCTTCGTATTCTCAAGTGGATATTTACTTCAGCGAACTGTTCAATTTACCCATCGGTGCGCTATGGACGGCGGTGGTAGGCGAATGGGAATTGGACTCAGGAGGACGCGGATCCGCACGCTTGCCCGTCGAGAAAGTGATTCTCCACGAGAGATTCAATAATTACGTGCACGACATAGGTGAATCCTTATACCTCTGGAATGCTGAAGAATATTCGATAAAACTCAGTTTCACCAACCTAATTTTATTCAATTTGATCGAGTCTTACATTACTTCTACGCGTTTTCTCATTCTTCCTAAATGAATTCTAAGACTGGAGAAATCTCGCGAATTTCTAGAGTTCTGAAGAAGGTCTTGCTATTACAGCCCTGATGAAACTCGCCAGGCCGGCACCTCTGTCCAAGGTCGTCCGCACCATCTGCCTTCCCGGTCCCGGGCAGGATCTCAGTGTAGGACAATGCGTGACCTCCGGCTGGGGCCGATACGGTCCCTCGCCCTCGCTCTCCACCGCTCTTTTGGAGGCCAGTGTCCCGCTTCTAAATATGGAGGAGTGCCTGCAGGCCTACGGTACCTCGGTACCCATTAGAAAGGGCCACCTCTGCGCCGGTCAGATTGACGGTTCCTCCGGAAGCTGCGTGGTAAATCTTTCAATTTTATAGGCTGCGTTCCACTCTTGGAACTCATTTCCACTCATTTCATCCTCGTTGTTTATCAAATGTTAAACAAGGACAAATGATGCCCGCGAGCGTTGCGATCGCCAAGTGGAACGCACCTCTAGAAATTCATTTCTAACGTTTCTCGAAAATGTGGTTGCGTCACTGATAAATTTTTTTAGAATTCTTCACATAATTATTTTTCAAAGTTTCTGTATAATTCTACAACATTTTAAAATCAGATTTTTTCTTCTCAAACTTTTTTTATACAAATTGGAACACTTTTCAGAAGTGCTAAGAAAGTCTATGTCTTTTCTGGAATTCTTTATATTCTTTATATGTGAATTCTGAAATATTTCAAGATTTCTCATAATTTTCGAAAAAAAACTTCCAAAAGCTGGAGAAGTTCAAAGTATTTTTTAGAAAATCTTCGTAAATTTAAAATAAGAAAAATTCTTAAAAATATTATGAAATATCATGAGAATTTGTTGCCATTTCATCAGAGATATGTAGAAAATAATCAATTTTCTTGTTGAAAATCTCAGTTTTTTATTTACAATCGCGTACGATAAAACGTTTTATCATTGAAACGGTGAAATGGGAAACTTGATTCACCCTGCATAATTCATTCATACAAACGCGCGAAACGCGTTAATACATGCATGCTCCGGTTAGCGAGAGTAAAACGTATCGCTGATAAACACGTTTTATTATCTGAAAGTGTCAATTTGTTGTTAATTACGTCGCTCGCGCACTTTCTCATAATAAAATTGATTGCCCGGTCGACGGCGCGCGAGATCATGAAGATTCGTAAGAGAGAATTGCTATGGGCCTGTTCTTTGTCGCTGCACTGGAATGCATGAAAACTTTCTATCTCGCTTTCGTCGAGCTTCAAATATATATTTATTTCAATAGAGATAAACAAAAACGGGCCAAAAACGAGCTAAATAAGGTGGAAC
Organism: Cephalotes varians; assembly: GCA_037157785.1. Classification (NCBI taxonomy): domain Eukaryota; kingdom Metazoa; phylum Arthropoda; class Insecta; order Hymenoptera; family Formicidae; genus Cephalotes; species Cephalotes varians. The sequence goes on along the minus strand of JANQDE010000006.1, from coordinate 1,446,253 downwards.
TAGTTTATTATGTGTTTTTTTGTAATTTATTCATTTATGCGTTTTTTATACGACTGAAGAGTCAAGTTAAGTTAAGTTAGCTAAGTTAAGCAGAAACGTACCGTTCCATATTTTATATCATATTGTTATGAATAAATATTATAATTTTCTACCTTATTTAGTTCATTTTTTGTTTATCTCTGTTGTTTAGATAACATGAGCTTTGAACACTATTGTGTATTTATTCCATTTTAAGTAGTTCAGCAATAAAAAACAAACCTTATATCGACTTAAAATAAAGTATTTTCTACGTACGCATAAAGCGTATATTTTTTATCTAAAATATTAAACATTTAAAATAAAAAAATCTTGTAATAATATATCACTAATTTTATATGTCATATATATATATATATATATATATATATATATATATATATATACAAATAATTTTGCTGAATCTGTAAATGATTTAACAATTGATTCTTGTTGCATCATCAAAGCAATGATGTTGCAATATTAATAGATACGTATTTATCAGATAATAGTTCAAAAGAATATGTTAAATTAGTAAATAAAATCTAGTTTAGCAAATTCCTATTTCAACGAAAAATTACAGAGATAAGATTTTTTATTTAATCGGCAGATAACAGATTGTTATATCGTATAAGTAATATTAAATATTAAGGTAAATATTTAAGTGATCACATAATGAATATGCAGCAACTTCGTGCATCCCAATCTCTCATCTTTTTGTCTATCCTAATCTTCAAGGGTGATTCCGGAGGACCTCTGCAGTGTCGTCGCACCGACGGCGTTTGGCAACTAGTCGGCGTCACATCTTTCGGATCCGGTTGTGCCAGACCGGGCTATCCAGATGTGTACACCAAGATACAGTATTACCTGCACTGGATCAACAAGACAATCGACGCCAACAATGATGACGAGCAGTGAACACTTCGTTCGTGTAAATACCAATGATGTAAATATGCTATTGTACAGCGCCAGCGTTATGCAGTTTCTTGTATTTGTATATAGTGTATCTCACTTGCATTGTATATTGTATGTTAACTTGTATTGCATATAGAAACCATTTATTTATTTTATATCTTAAGAGTGTGCACGTGTATATTATTTAGCGCTTTTTCTATTATATTATCGCGTATTTAAAATTTCGTTGTTTAATTTATATGAAATGTATCATGTTATTATTTATTTATATGTTATTTATATATATAATAGAAGAAGCAAATAAAAGAAAGGATTTTTGTACATACAAAAGTAGATTAAAAGCAGCACATGATATAATAAAAATTTATTTAATAAGATTATTTTATAATGCGATAATATAATAGAAAATTTTTATATACAAAGTGCATCATAAAATGATCTCCGTTTTTACGTGGCATTTCATATAGTGTATTACACTTATTACATTTATTGTGTATATTTGCGTTGTTTGTATATTTATAATATATATTTGGAAAAAGAAAATTTCAAGTACTTGAATAAAAATTCAACAAAAACAGAAGTTTATATATATATATATAGGTCACGTGAATCGGATAAAGATAAAAAACGTACTAGAAAGCAGAAAACATTAGGGTAACGACGTGTAAGAGCTTTTTCTACAGCCGCTTATAATAATCATTTTATTTACAGAGTGTAATCATCAGCATTCGTAAACGATTCAGTCGATTAAACGTCAGAATTAAAATAAATAAGCTGACAGGTCCCGAGGACCGTAAAGATTCTTTCCGGTACATTGGCCGCGGCCGGTTAAAACTTTCACGATTATTCATTCGACTGGAAAAGATGAGACGATCTCGTTTCAAATCGTTTAAATTATGTCGGAGAAACATGAATTTCTATCTTGCTTGCGAAATTATTTGTTGAACGTAGTGGAATTTCTGGGATTATAAACGTCGCTGAAATTTCCTTAAAATCCTCTGTCCGCTGCATGTAGGATACATCCGCGATCATTATGTAACTTTATTTATATCGAGGGAATCGCAAAAAAAAAAAATAAATTATTGTTCTAATTTATTCTAATTATTAGAACAATAATTTATTCTAATAAATTATTATTCTATTTGTTCTATTTATTCTATCAAGATATGCTACAATGCTTTAATAAACGTACTGCATAGTGCTATGCAGATGACAGAGTCACAGGTATTGATTCACGAAGGACATGAAGGAAGTTATACACGTGACACACTGTCACGTATATTCGATTACCGGCTTAATTAGCCTCAATTATTAATTACAGGTGCGCAACGCTTCGTGCGTGCTTCGTAAGTTCCGTTGCGTGGGCGTGTATCCCGATAACTCATAAAGCAAATAATTCGAACAAGAGCAATATACTAAAGAACATTCCCATAGATTCCAAAGATTCCATTCTCTGCGAGAATATCTTTGGAATCTATGGGAATGTTCTTTAGTATATTGCTCTTTGTTCGAATTATTTGCTTTATGAGTTATGTATGATCTATGATCTTTGAGTATATCTATAGTTGATCTGTATATAATCATGTGGTATAAATGTAGAATACGTAATATTTGATATATATTGATATATACCTGGTGAAAAATTTTTATATTTTATATTTTAAATTCAAGATTTCAAAAAAATATCTTAAACATCTTCATAATTTTATAATTTTTTTCTTCAGAAATTATAGACATATAGAAATCTTAAAAATTTAGATTTTGGATTTTAGAACGTTTCAGAGTTCTATAAAAGACTCTCAGAATTTGTGAAAAGCGTAATTCGTATAAAAAAAAAATCTGAGAAATTTTCTAAAAAGTAATAAAATTATACAGGAATTCAGAAAAATTCTAAAATTTGTAAAAATTGTAGAAATTCTAAGGAATTATATAAAGGATATTATTTTATATAAAAAATTTTTTACCGCGAATATATTATGGAATTAGAATAAAAATAGATTTGTATCTATTACAATATAAAGTACAATATAGAGTTTTGATAGATGTATCGCGCTTCGACCCAGTTACGCAACAACAGAATGGATTCTCACAGAATCGAAATCCTTATATAAATTGATACGGAGGATATCCTCCGTATCAATTTTCTCGTGGCAAATGGCTTTTCTTTCTAACTTTCAAGATGCACATCTTCCTGTATACACATTGCTATTCGCTCTGATATAACGCAATGGGACGAGACTAACAAAAAACAATATGTGCTGAATGAAACTGAAAAAAATCAGAAATACTTTATGCTTATCTTTGCACATTTTCAGCAAATCATGTATCAAAATCTTTCAATAGAAAATCAAAAATTTTTAATACTGTTAAATTAATGAAATAACATTATAAAATGTGGACATATGTAAAACGCACGAAAATGTGCACACATCTCGAAGCTTTTTCCGACGTTCGAAAGTGATCTCATTTTTCCCACCGAATTTGTTTCTAACTATTTGTTAATGACGCCATTAGTTGATGAGTGAAGAGAAACGAGTCTCGGGGGAGAGAAAGGAGTGCCATACTGTATTACTGTATAATCAATACACTTGACTAATATAAAGAGTATCGCATACAATCTTGTACCTCAAAATCGTATGTAAGATATACATTCGAGAGATATTTTATGCATCCCTTTAGAATCTTGCGAATTGAAAGATGAAATTTTTAAAATTCCCAAGCGATCAATTCCTTAGAATGTTGCTCAAAATTGTAATTTACGAGGTTTACGTCGTGATATAATTGAATTCTTGAAAAATTACCTCGAGTATCGAAGATTCGATTTTTGAAATTTTGAATACTCGATATCTCGAATTCTTGCAACTGCAATCTTTTAAATTTTAAAAGTAATTAATCATCCGCGTGTAATCCACTGAAAATTTTTACACCGGTCAACTCCGAGATCTGAAAATACGGTTCGTTGACGCCAGGTACAAAAGTTGGGATTACAACATTTGGCTGCGAAAAAAAATATCATCCGAATATTATCGCTTTACGATTGAATCATCGACTGCGCGCGCGACTCGCGTGCGTTTCCCTCCATTCCTCTTTCCCGCCGCGGGGCGCGTGCTCGTCTTCGTATTTAGATCGAACTTCGCATGCGATCGTGCAGTATACTAGTATACTTTCATCGCACGGAAGAAAGTGAGAGAGAAACCTGCTTGATGAGAGAAAAGAAAGAAAATGGGATAGCGTATTTCGGCTGGGAAGATGGCGCTAACTAACGTACAAGCTCGTTCTTTTCAGCTGACCTTCTTGCACGGATCTTCCCTCTTCCCTTCTACGTTGAAGAAAGGAAGAGAAAAGATAAACCGTACAAGAAATTCAGCTGAAACAACTGGCAAAATATCTCGCGCATGTAACTTTTCCGTTCTTTTCATCGAAATTGCGAAAAAAACGTCCAATAATATCGAATATTTGTGATATTAAATGAAAATCATGGAAAATGTACGCACGCAATTATTATAAACATGAGTACGTGTGTTTATAAAATATGATTAACAAAATTCAAATTTTACTTTTATTTATTTATTTATTCATTATATTATTTTATTTACTGAATTATGTACATATATCTATTTATTTATGCATATTAAGATCATTTTAAATTGTTTATTTATTTTTAGAGATTGTTAAACATTAGAATATATATATATATATATAAAACAATGTATATAAAATATACATATATATAATATAAATAAAATAAATTAAAAATCTTATATATATATCTACATATATAATTTTTTAATTTATTTTAGAAAATTAAATTTTCTTATCAACTGTGTTTCCTAAATTAATTTTATTTTAGATTTTAAATTTATTTTAATTAAACTCTAGAAAGAATCATCAATAAAATAAATATTTAATTTAATATTAATTATTTATTTTATAGATATGTATATATTTAATTTATTATACATATATACACACATATTACACGCAATTTACGTATAAAAAGAAATTTTAAATCCGTGGATCCTTTTTAACTGCACCCTTATGCACTTTGCATAAAAAAAATGTTGAAGCATAGCGGCGTAGCAAAAAAGGAAACGTTTTAAAAAAACGTAATAAACGAGGTCTACGGAGAACAGATTCTGCGTGGCGAGGAGACAGACGATCCTCTCCCTAGCCACGACGCTCGCGGTCCGCTCCGACATGCGCACGAGGCACCACTGGTCGGCGCGACCGTGCCCCTCGCGCCCGCCGAGGGAGGCGAAACAGGCCGAAGCGCCAAGCGAGACCTCGGCCCTCGGCTTTAAAATGGCCACTCCTGGTGTCGCGCGTGCAACGCGAGGCAACGCTGCGCCGTCAGGTCGTCCCCTATCCGGTGCGCTCGCGCGGATCTCGCGAACGTAGACGGTCCGAGCGTCTCGACGAGCGTCCGTCGTGTCGGGTGGTGTCGGGTAACGTGCTCCCCCGGAGATCGCGCGTGAAACGGGATCGGAAACGACGGGAAGAGAGAGAAGGAGCGTGCCGAGGGTCCTCGGCGCGTCGCCGCGCGGCATCGCTGACGCTTCCGTGACGCCTCGCGGTGACACCTCTCGCCTTCGGTACCTGGGCGCCGTCGCTCCCCGTGCTCCCGGCGTCGCGCCGACCACACGGGGATCGAACCCCGAGGGCGTGCGACCCGCCGAGAGGGAACCTCCCGCGGTGGAGCCATCGGCGACGCTTTCGTGGCGCCTCAGTGACCTCTCGGTAATGCCTCGGCGCTTCGCCGCTTATTCTTATTTCCTTTATCCGCGCAAGTCGAGCAAATCGTATATATGCATTCTGAGCGCGAGCTCCCTCACGAGGGTGGCTCGTCGGCGACGCTTCCGCGTTTTAATGTCGCCTCCGGAAACTGGGATCGAGGCGATCCCAATGTGTGTTTGTGTGTCATTGTGTGTGTGTGTGTGTGTGAATCCATCTTCAATGGATTCGAATTCCCGATGTGTCAGGCGTTTAAGCGAGACCATCGCGTTTCCATTGTCGCGAATAAACGTAGAGATTTCTAATTGCTGGTTCTTGATTATATTTTTTTGTATTTTTGGAGGCGACACGCCGGCGATACGCGTAGATAGGCGACCTCCCATCGATCGCGGTTTACGCTACCCTTCTGAAATTCATGGAATGTATACAGTGTGTACATGTGTACAGTATGTTGCGATAAAAGCATGAAGTTATTAGTAGGTGTGTATGATTACCTTATGTGTACAGATTTTATCATTTAAAGTGAGATAGGACTGTTGATACTTTTAGAATATTTTCTCTTCTATTCTAAGATGTTAAAAAAACAAGATAATATATTTTTACAATATATTTTATTTAGCGAAAGTGTACACAAATAATTAAAAAATTTATTAAATAACTTGTTTATTTTTTATACTTTTTATAAATTTTATATTTAGTTTTGTAATAAATATATTTTTTACTATTTATATATCAAGTATTTGGTAACTTGATATAATACTTTGAGTACTTTGAGTAACTTTGAGTATAATACTAAACGAAGTGTATTACAAAGTTATATCATAAATTTTAATATTTTTGTTGGGCTTAAGTTAAAATTAAAATCAAACATCAGATTAAGTTAAGAAAGCATTTGTTAATAAAATATGTAGTAACAAAGAATTTATATCAATTAGCTTTATTAAAATGTTTTTTTAGTATGTATATTCACTAAAAAATGATGCAGCATATATTTAATAATAGTAAACATGTTCATTTTTATTTTTTCTAAAATCTTTAATCAATATAAATGTATATTTAGTAAGTACATATGACTACTGAATTTCTTTTACTGTAACATATTTCACAGAGAGATTTTTCATTAAATAATTATAGAATCATATTTATGGTAATTATTAATTACAAATCAACCATAAATATAGTTAATTATATTCAAACCGTTTAAATTATATTCACACTTTCAACAAACTGTATCATGAAGAAGTTTCTTTAATCACTCTATATGCGTCCTATTAATTAAATGAATTGCATTTAACTCAATTATTATCATTCATGCAATGTCTCTTTAATTAAATCTTAATTAATTGAACTTTCTTGATCTGTTTTTGAAATTAGCATTTCATATGAATTCATAAATAATAATTAATCATTTTAAAAACAATATTGCTATATTAACAATTGTAACATATTGTGTAGATTCTACCTTAATAAATAACCTTCCTGGACCTGATTGACGAGATCAGCATGAGTAGGAGAAACGAAAACGGTATATCGTTAGCGACGCCGCCAGCGATCCACGTTGGACCTATCGTCACACCAGGGTCCAACGAAACTATTTCCATTGTAATACCGTTATCAGCGCAATTGACCACAATGGCTAGTCAGAAAATCGACAAGAATTGTAAGGATTGCGGCAAGGACGCGAAACGGCCGGTCCCAGTTGCCAATCCCACTCGAAGGTACAGGAAACAAAGAGATTTCCCATAGATTCTTCTACAATCTGCGAATTCTAGATTCCTCGATATGATCTAAAAAACTTCGATATGAAAAAATATATATGTATTGGATGAAACACATATGTTATACACAAGTTGAATCGGATATAACTTTATTCCTAGTGTAAGGATATTCTTGGAATAAAGGTTCAATTTTATTGACTTAGATTTCTTAATAAATTTTCAAATTCTTTGAACTATTAATCGTTCAAAACTTTTTAAATATCTTAGTTACACGATTTCAACTATTTTTCCTTAAAAATCAATTTCCACTTCTATCTTTTAATTGAGATCAATAAACAATTGCTATTAAACATTGTTGCTCTTTAGCGATATTTAAGAGTTTAGGTACTTAAATATATATTCTTTCCTCCCCAGTCCGAGGAATGACAGGACAAAAGGTTGTCCCTTTCCCACGTGTGCGCGATATGGACGAGCATTCTCCAGAGCACACGATTTGAAGCGGCATATAGCACGACATACAATGCGCAAGGAAAAGTTGCAGCAAACTGATCAACAGAAAATCGATATTAAAATCGAAAACACAGCGAGCGATGCGACTTTACGAGGCGCCCTTCTACGCGGCACGGAGGATAAAGGATATCCTTGTCCGCGATGTAAGAAGAGATATAATGATGAGGATAAGCTCAAAACCCATCTGGCCTCACATGGCAAGGTACATCTTACTGTACTCACTTTAATTCTTAAATTTTTGCACATGCGCCTCTTAATCCCAGAGAACATCGCTGGAACAATCTCTATAGATCTTTGTACGTTATTAGAGCAATAGCAGAAACAATTGAAACAATCCACAATTTTTAGCAAAAGAATAATAATGAGACGTCCATACCTTGTATATATATCTAACTTGTTATATATTTCTCAATTTACATGTAAATCATTATGTGTGTTATTATTTATCTAGACAACGCCAAAGAGCAATCACTTAAAGCATGAGGAGCATACTAGAAATACGCTGCAGAGTCAAATGATGGACAAGTCCTCAACAATGAAAAGTTCTGCTGAGGACGACTTTCTTTTAGAGGAGATGCTGTTGCTAAAAAAGGATCCTCGAAGGGCAGATAAGAACGATTCGAAGAGTGCGATTAGGTGCGATTATTGTTCAAAGACTTTTAAAACCAAGTGGACTCTGAGCTCACACGTGGCCGCTCATGAAGGCCGTTTCCAATTTGACTGCGGTCAATGCGGTAAGAAATTCGTCAGAAAGAGCCACTATGAGGGTCATATCCGCTCTCATGAGGCCGCCAGACCATACGCCTGTGAGCAGTGTGGTAAAACGTTCAAAGAGCTCAAGCACCGTCGTGAACATACCAAGAGAAAACATCCAAATAATCAGAGCGCAATACAGAGTTTGTTAGATAGCATTGGACCGTGCGCGGCCGAAGAGACGAACATTGATCAGGCCAAATTTACTTTATTAATGCCGGTAAATTTTGGCGCATAAGAGTTGAAGAGGCCTTGTCGTCTAAAAAAGTGGATCCTTCATGTTCAACTAAGAGTTTGATTCCTTGGGAACTTTCGGATTGACAGGATCCAGATTAAAATGCATCCTTTGAATCTTGGGCCTTGGTTCTTTGGCCTTTTGAAATATGACTTTGGATATATGAAAGATTGAATCCTTAGAATTTATTTAAAAAATGGAATTTTGAAACTTTAAATACTTGAAAAATTGAATCCTTTGTATTTCTTGAATTTTGGTTATTTGAGAGATGGAATCTTTAAAAGTTTGAGGTTTTTTGGAAAAATTGAAGCAATTGAAAAGTTTCAATTGCTTGAAACTTTTAAGATTCTTGAAATTCAAATTTTTGAAATTTTGGATCAATATCTTAGATTCGAAAACTTCTGAATGCACTAATTAATTGGAGTAAAGTTTCCGAATGCAACCTTACATAAGGTACATTCGGATATTATGGCCAGTCGTAATTGAAATGTTTAATCTCTATCTCATAAATTTATGATATATATATTTTGAAAAAATGAACACATGGAATAAATATAAAAACTCTAATTCGGAAATGAACATGGAAATGTATAAAAAAAAGTATTTCAAAATAGTGAAAGATATTTAAAAATTCAAAAAATTCAAATCGGCTTAAACTGGAAGGATAATATGACTTTCATATTTTTTTTAATTTTAGAAATGATTCAAATTGTAATATTATATTTGTTTTTATTTAAAATTGAACAAAAATTTATGCCTATTTCTCGTTAATATGTTTTCTTTTTTTCTCGCTTATTTATACCTAGAGAGCAAAATGCTAACAGTTTGCTGATAGATTGGCAGCAAGTTTATGATTAGATTTCCACAGCAGATCCATCAAGTAATCTGTATCTGCATTAAGCTTAGGATCTATCGACAACCTGCTGACATGCTATGCCAGCAAATGGCCAACCTGACAATCATAGATTCACTTTTTTCTAAATAATACTTAAATGTTTAAATTTTTTTAAAAGTAAAGAGGTAAAATATATTAATATATGTATTCAGGAATCCGCATAAAATTATCTTTAAAATATTTTTACATAATATGAGAGATTATCCTTAATACATCATATTAAAATTAACACAATTGAAAATTGTGAAAAGGAAAATATAAAAACAATGACAACAATCTTTTTTATCACAGACAATTGATCACAATTCAAACACAGGTCATTTGATTTAGTCAGGAGTCTTTCATTTTATGTTTAACACATACTAGTATTGCCATTTGTCAGAAATATTTAGTAGTTTTTAAGATATCCATGTGTATTCGTATTAGATAACGTATTATCCGGCCATATTATCCAAATGTATTTATTTAAATCTTTGTGTCTTTAAATTGTCAATTCTTTTGGATCCTCAAAATTCTGAAGGCTCTGAAATGAAATTTATCTTAATTTTCGTACACGACTTCAGTGTTTCTCAATGATCAGAAAATAGTATGTTCAAACGACAACTTTTTCAAACTGGACGACAAATAAGAATTTAATTGATTTTATTAATTAATAAATCAAAACTATATGAATATTATGCTGATTATATTCAATTTATTATTCTATACTTTATGAGAATTATATATAAAAAAAAATAAATCTTAAGCCAATGAAGTTACTTTGTATCTGCTTTATTTCTTAATCTCCACATCTGTATTTTACATGATTCTTTAAAAGAAAAATAATATTATACTTATCGTTCGGATATCTGAGATGCAGAGTTTGTTAACATTTATTGTCGTCAATACGATCATATTGGATATCAGACAGCAGGTAAGAATTAAATGACGATAGTGCATCAAATTTGTATATATTTGTCATGAGAGATTCTTTGCTTTTTATGTCTACAGTGGTTTATGTCTACTATTTTATGGTCTTATCTGTGATATATTTTGTGCTGGGTATAATAACATCCTGCAATATCGTCAAAACATGACTCAACTGCAAATCAGATAGACTCTTTACTCTACAATATATATTATATATCAATGAACTTTGATAAATTCTACGAATTTCTATCAATCCGCTACAAACTTTATTTCAAATCAAAATCATAATCTAAATCAGTTATAAACCAGAAGCTTTTTATTTTTCAAAAGTACGACTTATTGTTAAATCAAACGAATTTTTTATTCTCTAATAGTAGCGAATTTTATTAAAATTAATAAAGTCTTTTTTAATACTTTTATGCAYAGAATAATGAGATGAATCAATTTATGTAAAAAAAAAACATACTTTTAAAAAAATTCTGCAATTACATACTTGTTTTCGTTATATTTCGTTTCAATACTTTCAATCATAGCTTYTCGCTTGTCTTTAAGCTGAAGCTATCATCACAAGAAAGAGATTGTGATATAAGATTCCTTTGTTTCGCGCAAATGAGGGAGTTCTCACTCTAAAGATTCTTGCAAAATTTCGGGAATTTCTGTCCCATAACCGAAAAAAATCCCATCCATCGTGATCGATATGCAAGGACGCACATTATCTTCATGATTGATCGCAATCGGTCGTGATTGCTCGCGATCGCGAGCAAAGACGAGATTGCATCCAAAAGGAGCTAAATGGGCGCGAAACGGCGGAGAGTATTCTCGCGAAGCAGACAGAACGCACGAGGACGCAAGAATGCTGGATACACGTTGGATACTTTACCGCCGGAAATCCTCAGCATCATCTTGAAGATGCTGCCCTTGCACGACGTTGCCTGCACCGTTCGTCTAGTCTCCAGGTAGATCTCTGTCGATCTTGCAAAAATAAAGGCAGCTTTAAAAATCATGGAAGAATTTTTATCGGAATCATTGAATATTTAGAAAATAAACTTTTAAAATATTGATAGATTTTTTTTAGTTTTGTTTCATTTAAAGATTGTTATTTTATTATTATGTATTGATAGATTTGTATATTAGTAGATTTCATACAAATAATTTCTATATTGCTGCAAAACTCTCCCAATCTTAAATTTGTTTTAGTATTTTGCTTTAAAAGTTTTACGTTTTAGAATTGGAAGTTTTAGAAAAAATAATTTGAATTTGCTTAAAAATTGAATCTTTTAGAACTTTGAGATTTAGTCACTTAAAATTTTCAAATTAAAAAAAAATCTTTGAATTGTATTTTTTTTTTTTTGAACTTCATAAATCTTATTTATACATCTTAAAATCTCTCAAGTTCTCCAGCTTTCCCCTAAAGATCTATATTCCCCAAAAAATATAAAGTAACAAAGTCCATTTTCTTATCTCTTCCTTGATCTTCAAATAGACGCTGTTCCGATATTGCTGCCACGGTATTGAACAGTGAGTTTCTAGTAGCTGGCACCAAGCTTGAGATTGCAATAAAACGCACAGAAGATCTCATGAATAGTGTAAAGACTGACGCGGAGTTAGTAGAGTGCAACAAAATTTTTAACGCACTGGAACTCATTCGGTCCCAGTATCGGATGTTGAAGGCAGTCACATGGCGGTACACTCATCCAAGGTTTCTAAACTTTCCAGTTTCAAATCTTCTCTAAAGCTTGTGGCTTGTTTTCCTGCTATTTGCATTTTAATAAATTGCTAAAATTATACCACATAGAATGCAGAATTTCTAGTAATTTCTGAAATAACTAAAACGCAAGCAATCCCAGTGGAAAAACAAGCATGTGCCACTTATTGCTATTAATAGTAACAATAAAAATAGCAATAAATATATCTATCAGATCATTGCTTTCTGGTTGTAAAATCCTGCCAGTTTATTTAAGATTATTAGATTTGTTTGTAAATTTATTAATTTAAATTCGTTTTTTATTAGTTTTGAAAAATTGCTCATGTCCAAGATTGTTTCCTATTGTATTCTTATGCTTTAAAAATATAAGTATACTCTTATTCATATCTTCTGCATAGAAAATCTTCTTCAGTATCAAATTGTATTCTCTTCTCTTCATAGTCTAAATTTTTTAAAACTTCTGAAAAGTAGGGATTTGAAACATATACATTATATATAAGATGAAGAATTTTAATATATCATTTGATTTTTATTTTAATATTTCCTTCTGATTTGAAATATATTTTGGCCCTGACTGGGCATTATTTTAAAAGGATTGTGTTGATATTATGTAAATATATAAAAAAAAGGATCAATACTCCCTTGCTTATTTTATTCATCGAAAAGGTCGCGTGGCTTACCCATCTCATGCTTCTACGGCGGTAGGATCCTCGATAATCTCAATTACCTGCTGCAGACAGTCTTCAACCTTTGCCGAGAGTCGCGCGTCTTCAGTTACATCGATCTGCAGGTCTTCGTGCGCACTTGCGAAAATTTCATGGATCACTTTGAGAAAGTTACCGAACGCAGAATAAATGGGTAATATTCCCTTCTTTTCGGGACAGTCTCATCGTTTGCATTATTAGCGATCGATTAATGAACAATCAAATAGTTATCATTCATGTTTGTTTAATCAATGATCAGTAAAGACAAATCGTCAATAGATCTGCGCTGATCTCGGGATGTAAGATCGTCGACGTGCTGGACTGTCTGGAAGAGGGTCGGCAGCTTCTATCTTTTAGGATTTCGTCAAGGACAGGCAACCCTGTAGTAAGGGATCAATATTTTTGAAGATGTAATATTCAGTAATTAATTCAAGATACATCGAATTTCGATATTCGAATTATTTCGAATAAAATCATTTCGAATATTATTCAAAGCTAAAAAAATGTTTTAATCTCGAAATTCTGCGAGGTTTCACGATCCTAAATGTATTGAAAGTCGTCCTGAATGCATTGAGAAAATCTTGAATGTTTTGAAAATATATTTCTTCTTTTATAAAATTTTGTATTCTCAATCTATATAGTTTTATACAGAGACTTAAGAAAATAATTTTATTTGAAGAATTTTAAGCATTTTTTCCTCTCTAATATCTCACTTTGAAGTGCAAAGTTATTTTCAGTTCTAAAGAAATTTTTCAGATTTTAAGTTTCAAAAACATTAATTTTTTAATATCTCTTCAATATCATAACATCATCTCTTAAATGAAACTCTTAAAGCAAAAATTATAATTATAATTATAAGAAGTTAAATCAAGATTGAACTCATGGATATTATTCGTATATAAACATGATTCAAATCTAACTATTTCATTTCCAGGTCAGCATACATCTCAGATATGTCCTAAGACGCGCATGGTTCACGTGCTTGCGGGTGCCTAATGCAAGTAACGAGTATTGCTGGCGGGACAAGCAACGATATATGTATCTGAGATTACGCCGGCTGGTCAGCAGCTACAACAAACATCTATTCCATAAGCTGCACTATGAGCGCAAGCTCATTCTTCGAGCGATAGTTCGTAAAACTTAAGTTATTAAACAGCTGTCCAGATAGTTATCTATTAAAAGCAAAAGATTTTGCAGACCAATTTATTACACAGACATCTATTAATTTATCAAAAATTTATTTATCTGACACGCAATACAAAACCCATAATGTTTTCGCTAATTGCAGTTTTTCGTATTTTCAGGCGCCATCGTTAGCATCCCGAAGACTGCCACCAGCCTCCACATATTCAGGATACGGCGAATATGGGGGACAGTTCTTTTATTATGGTAATATGAGCAAATACGCTTACGAGAATAGATTCAAATACACGAGGGCTAGTAACACGGAGAACACCGGCGGAGAATTCGAAGAGGAAACCAATAAGCCGCCTTGTTTGGATCTAGTCATTGGAATCCAATTAAGGCAATTCAACAAGAATAAAACTATTTGTAAAAATCATAGTAGTTGAAAAAGTTCCTAAAACCTTCCCAATTTCTCCAATGAACAGTTTGTTTAAAAACCTTCTTATCTTTTAAATTATAACTGTCCCAAAATGAAGCTTTTTTTTTCTTGAAAATAAAATCTTCTTTATGAAGACTTTATCGAAAACTATCTGAGATTGGAAGATATTAAAAACAATTTTACTTTATGCGTGCGCGCGCACGCATGCTTCAATAATATAAAATAATTATTTAATGATAACTATGATGATTTTCTATAATACAATAATCATCATACATATAACATGAATAATATTACTAAAATAATAATAAGCAAATTGTTTAACAAATGATCACTCGATTAAATTTCTAAAGTTTGCATTCTTCTCGGGCACAGATAAAATAAAATAATGAAACTTTGTCAATCGTGATTTCGTTAGTTTAGATGTTCGCCAGAATTGGCACCATTAGCAGCAAGGATGAATCTGAAGACTGATAGTCTTGAAGGTTGCGGTACCAACTCGCATCAAGAATTGTATCTAAAACTAAGTGTAAAATGTGCGGTGTCCAAGACTAACAGATTGCCAGATACCTTTACCTGGGAAGTACGTAGTCCTCGAGAAAACTGTTTGTAATGTCATTGAATTATGTATACATTCTTATATCTAATGTACAATAATATTTAACAATTTAACAATTAGACCGATTTTTATTGTTATGTAACCGAAGATAAAATAAAATAGTCCGTACATTTTATTTGAATGTTGAAGTTTTTAAATCACTTCAACGATTTATTATGGATAAAAATAGAAAGTAAAAATAGTAGAAAAGCTTAATTCAATTTTAATATAGATTGCAAAAATTTATACAATTCCTCGTTTCTGATAAACTTCTAATAAAACCAATTAGAAGCAAAGAATAGGAGTCTTAATCATAGGAGTCAAAGAATAGGAATCTGCATAATGCAAAGAGTGATACATTTAAAACTAAATAACTGAAAGATGCATTTATTTACACGAAAACTTTCTTAAATAGAACTGAATCTCTTTAATTCATGGACGCCGTTATGCTGACTGCTTCGTCCTCTACTTGAGGCTGCCACGTAGCAGTGTTCAATTTTTTAGCGCGTTTTTCCAGAATACCGTAGGCAAAATGATTAAGCAGAATACCTTTAGGTAGGGCAATGCCCTGAAAGCGATACAGACCATCCACAGGTCCGTCTGTGAGTCTATGTATTGCCGATACTGTAACTCGTCCTATCAGGCCACTATTACCCACCATAGGACCTTTGCTGATATCCACATGATCTCCCATGCGATATAATGTTATCCTATTATTGTTACTGTCTTTGATGATATTGGGTATCTGCTGGGATTTGAAAGGATTATCCTGGAAGGAGAAATATAATTCAATCCCTTGTTAAATAAATCTAAAAAATAATATTTGAATTTTGTAAAGTAATATCCAATAGCTCAGTTTTAACGTCCTTATCCCATAATGTAATTGATCATGATATAAAGTTAAAAAGACAAAATTTTTTTATAAAACTATGCTTTAATTTTTGCAAAATGTGTGCGAATTTTCGAGTTATAGTAAATTAGTAGAAGCGTAGAAAATTAAAAAAATTTATTTAAGATTGTCTTATAAACTTCAGGAATCAGTTGTAATATTACAGAAATAATTGTTTAGAGATAATATAAACGCATGAACGTGATATATAAGTTCCTCATAGAAATTTAAATATCAGACTTGACTAACTTGCATTTCACAATCTATAAACTAATTGCTGATCTCATTCCATCTCTACCTGAAACATATCCAGCGCAACGCTGCTTGATACTTCCAATCTTTCCAGTAGCAATTCGCGATTCGTCAATTTGACAAAGAGTGCAGACATGGCACGTAATTCAGAGTCAGTCGGTCGCCAATCCGGCATATCAATGAATACGTCGTAAGTGAAGCTGCCAGAAGTGATTATTGGGATGGGAAAACTGTGTAAGTGCACATTTACATGGTCCTTGAATGCGCTGTCCGCCACGGCGCCCAGGATCAGTGAACAAGTCCGCCAGAAGGCATGGTTAACAGCCCGTATACGTGGGCTTTGCATAGTCATAAATTGCAACTCACAGTCGCCTGTAAACGGCCTGTGCATGTCCCAAACCTGACTGTCTACCAAGGCAATTGCGGACATCTTGGCGACACTTTCAGAAATGTGCCTGGCACAGTCGTATGGTGTAGAGATGTTTCGATTCATTGCCATTACAATTTCGTCTTCTGCCGACTTATACTTCACCTCTATCTTCTCTATCCTACCCAGCTCTGATCGTTGCCTCCGCTTCTCTTCGTCAAAAAGCTGGCTCCTCCGTTTCCTCGCTTCTGCCTTGGACAGTGTACCAGTATATCTTGACGCAGTCTGTGCAGATAGCCTCAGGCCACTTGCACAGAACTTCTTGCATCTATATGATAAATTATTCTCAATCAATACTAAATTTTATAATTGTAATATAAAAATGGTTTCATTATTATAATATTTTTCATGACAATATTATAATATTAAGCTATCAAGACAAACTTTATGATGCATGACACACAAGATGAAGATGTATTCAAATTTAAAAAATTTAAAATTCTTATTAATTCTACAATTTGTGACAAATATCGAATTGATCCTCAGAATTTGTATTAAAAATAGTTTCACATCTTAAGATTAATTTCAAGAGTCTCTCAGAAACATGATTATAACTATGGATGAATGAAAGCGAAAGATTTCTAATTATAAGAATGCAGATAAATTCAAATCAATTGATACTCTCTGTCAAACAGATTAAAATCAAATTATCTAAAATTTTCATATTTTAATAAAAATACCCATGGAACATGTTGAGGTTAAAACGCTGCAGCTAGACTTCCCAAAATTTCAAGCGACTTGACATGCGCATTTATTTATGTACAAAAACATCGACACGATTATTTAAACGAGCAACAGTAACCGTGCTGCGTTCTTTAATTAAATTGCTACTTTTAAAAACTACAATATTCAACATAGACTTTACAGATACGTCTTTTACTTCCTTGGAAGTTGAGCTTTACATCCGTTCGTATTGCTTGAAATCCCCAAAAACGTTTTGTTCTTAAAACGAGAGAACGTATATTTTCGGGCATTGGAGAGAGAGAAAGCGAAGATTCCGAGTGCAGAAAGTGCAAGCAACCCCCGAACGGACTTCTAGTGTCATAGGTCTGTTCGCTTGCTCGACGACTGGTTGAAGCTAATCGGAAACCGACCTTATTGGCTCAGGCAGACAGGACGCGGCAACGCGGTGGCCAATCACCGTCTTGCTTTCTAATGGCCCGTGTCTGCCAGAGCCATTAGCACGAGGTCTGTGTTGCTTGCACTTATTGCACTCAGTATCTTTGTTTTCTGTTTTTCCAACGCCCAAATATAAATTTATCTCGTTTTAAGGGCCACTTTTACCAACGTCGGTTAGATTAACCGACGGTTAATTCCAATGGAATTATCCAATCGCATTTGTCTTTGACCAGAATGAACCAATCACGGTTGATACTTTAACCGTCGGTTAGACTAACCGACGGTTAATTCCAATGGAATTATCCAATCGCATTTGTCTTTGACCAGAATGAACCAATCACGGTTGACACTTTAACCATCGGTTAACCTAACCGACGTTGGTAAAAGTGGCCCTAAGTGCAAAAATTTTTGGGATATTCATGCAACGAACCAACGCAAGGTTTTTGTAGGGGATTTGTTTCTAACTGTTTTTTGGAGGATTTTAGATACGTGTTAGGGAAAAATATTCGAAATGACCTGGCAACGCTGACACATTGAAGGGAGAAGAAATGAAGAAGTTGATCAAAGTACGTGAATAAAGTATGTAGCTTGTTTGTTATTAATTAAATTTTTAAATAAATATGCGATAATTGTTATGATATACATCGCGTATGCGAATATAAATGTAAACGAATGTATACAAATAAAGTATAAACAAAGTACAAATGTATGATATTCATGATTAACTGTTACTAAATCATCTTTAGAAACAATTAGAAAAATGACAGTACAATTTAATACTCTTAATTATAAACGCAATAATCTGTTGACATTGCTGCAAGATAATTAGTTCAAATTTTATTTTTACTTTGAATAAAATTTGGAGTCCGTTGCAAAGCTATTCAAAGGTCGCTAATTAATTAGTTTATTACACATTACATTAACATAAATTCATTGGCATTGAAAACTGTGCCATTCATATGTAAATTACTTGGTATAATTGCAGCCTCTAGACTTATTCAAGCAAGAATTATGAGTCTTGAATACATGATGTGGCGAAATGGAATATGATATTCCTCAAGGAATTTGAAAGATGTACTACAATGAGCGAGAAATGTCCGAATTGCGGACAACTCGCGAACACATCTTTTTCAAGACTTGTGAAAGATAGTTGTGGTCACACCAAGTGCCGAATGTGTTTGCTGTATGAGGAACATGGATGTAAAATCTGTCAAACCAACCACTGTGTTCAGGATTATTTAAGTAAAAGCAGCTTTTGAGTTTTGTTCTTGCCAGATTTTTTTTGATCTTATGATAATTTTTTCTCTTATAATAAAAATTTTGATAAAGCAGATGAGCCACACATCACAAATGGAGAGCTAAATGATACACAAAAATCACCTAGTGAAGAAATTGTGTTGCCTTTAGAATTGGTCATTAACAAGGATTTCAAGTCTCAGGAAAGTCATCCAGATTCAGATTCTGCCAAATATGGATCATCGAATATCTATGAGAACGTCACTTTTGACAACAATGAAGAAGCCTACGAATCTGTAACAAATGATACAGTCACTAATGACAATTCCAACAAAACATACATTCCGAGAATAGAGCCTTATGATATAGCGTTAAACATTCAAAATCATTTAAGAAACGACAATGATCGTGATTCGAAGACTCTGCAGAATTCGCATGTAAAAAATGTAAATGTAATACTGATAATTTTTTAATATATTTAATTATGTATTTTATTGATATATCAAAGTGATCTTATAAATTACTAGTTCTCCCAGTGCTGTATGTATATACAAAATTAAAAACTTGATTAGAAAATAAGTATTGTAAGAATGGCATTATTTGCACAAGTTAAATTGTATTTTTGTCCTTTTATAGGATAGTCAAGCAAAAACGAAAATTAGTGAGGAGAGCGTGAAGAAGAGCAAAAACGTAAAACGTCATAATCGTAGTCATATAACGATACTGCCAGGTATCCCAGAAAGATACAAGTGCAACGTGTGTGGTAAGATCTTCCGCAACAAAAAGGGCAAATGCTATCATGATGCTTGTGTAACAGGTATCAGACCTTATCAATGTAATTTATGCGACAAGAGCTTTGTCAAACGCTCTCACTTTGAGTATCATGAGAGAGTCCATAGAGGCTATAAACCATACAAGTGCAACTTATGTGAAAAGGCCTTTCCTCAACAGAATAAGCTCAATAGACATATGTTTTCTCACAGCAGTAAGTGTGTTTTAGAATTATCCAATTAGTTATATCATATCAACATATTAATAAATTAATAAATTAATAAATAATTGATATAGAAGTTAATATTATTGAACACATAGAGATTATAGGCACAAGTAGGTTTTTAAAAAATTATAAGATTATATACAATATATACTATATACTATACAGTGATCTATATATCATGATCTTTCTTGAAATATTATCTTGAATAACTATTTTTTCGAAAAATTAATTTCAATAGAATTATTTAGTTTGTAGAGTGGACAAAAATAAAAAAAAAAATACTCTTTAAATTCTTAAGATAACTGTCATAGTTATTTTTTAAAACAAAAACTATTTTTTATTAGAAATTCTTAAAGATTATTATAGCTTTCATGAGAATATGATGATCTAATATGATTCAGAAATGTTGAAAGTGAAAAAATTTTTTTTAATATTTCAAAATGTAATTAAATATATTCAAAACATTTATCATTGATTTTCAGATGTTTATCACAGAAAATAAATAGAAACTGAACTTATTAATTTTATCTCATTATTAATAAAATTTGTTTCATCAAAAACATAGTTACTCAAGGTAATATTCAAGTGATAATAAGATATAAGAATCACTCTATGCATTTGTATGACTGTAATTACATATTTTAGAGGAAAAACAATTTGTATGTCCTGAATGCAATAAACGGTATAGCAAGAGGGATGATTTAAAGAATCACTTAAGCATACACAATGCAACGGCTATATACAAATGCAAGTCCTGCGACAAGTCTTTCCGCATATTAACTAATTTGAAACGCCACATGCGAACGCATACGAGTAAGTTAAAAAATCTTTTCTTTTTTTCGTGAATTCCGTCCGAGTTATGTTTGAAAAGAAATTTTGAAATCTGCTGTGAAATTATTTATTATATTTTCGATTTTCAAAAGAACTCATGAATGATTGTTGCTGCAGATGAACGGCCGCACAGATGCGATCAGTGCAACAAGAGTTTCAAAGATAGATCTTTATTAATACGGCACAAACGAACCCATGGAAAAGAAAGGCCATTCTCTTGCGCTCATTGTAACAAAGTTTTCCTGTCAAAGAGCGAATTGAGACGACACTTAACTGTGCATTCAGGTCAAATATCACATTGTTTTTACACAATGATAATTTCATATTCGCAACTTTGCATATTCGCTCGTTTCTTCCAGATGAGAAACCATTTTCCTGCGAGTACTGCCAAACACTGTTTAGACGTAAGGACAATCTGAATCGACACATTAGGCACCATCATACCGAGGATTTTAGTTGCGAGATGCGCAAAACGCCAGTCGTTGAAGTGGACCAAGTCTGTTCAGCGAAAAACAGCCAGCAACGGCAGAAACAGAAATCAAAGAAGATACCGAAGAACACCGGTAAAGTGACCACGACATTTGCGAGCTCTCATGATCAGATCAATTCACGGCTCGATTCCATGGGCAATATCACACCTGTGATAAGGGCTACCAGTGAAGTGAGTAATGCAGTACCGGTGATCAACGGGCCCATCAACATCAGGCGGCTGGAGGATAGAACCGATAAGAAGATATTTACGTACACAGAGCCAATTCCGATTGCCGAGGCAGTGGTGCTTAACTGTCGGATCGAAGAGAAGTTGTATCCACAAAGTGCCAACAGCCACAATTACTTTGTGCGTAGCTACCTTAAGGATAGAAACTCCAAAGTGAATTCGTATCCTAACAATAAACTAGCCTTGCAAGAAAATCACAATTTTACGGACGCTACGTCCTCGCAAACTGGGGTACTTATTCCAAGAGTGAATCAGAAGGATCCTATAGTTGATGTCTACAATGAGAAAATCACAAGATGTGAAGAGGAGAAGGGCGAAGATGAGAATGAGAAGGAGGATGAAAGACATTGTGAAAAAACGAATTTCAAAAATCACGAGACTCCAGGCACTGTTTCTTTTCGAGAATCTAACTACGTCTCTACGATCAAGAAGCACTCTACACAGCAATCGGAGGGATGTTCGAGCGAAAATTCAGCTAATGATAGCAATTTGGATACAACGAATCACACAAAACTGCCAAAGGATTCTCAGAACAATTGTGGAAAGAAACAAAGCGACATGCACTGGAGACGCAGAATTGCAGAGACGCTGAAGCCGTTCTGATCTCACACAAATCGGCTTCTTTAAATGGTCAGAATTGAACAAACTCTGCAGCAATTTTGGTGAAAATTTTTTGAAGTTCTTCATAGAATTTTTCAGAATTTTTATATGAATTTCAGAATGTTTCAGAATGCCTGTATAATTTTATAACTTTTGATAACAAAAATTTCTCAGATTTTTATACGAAACACTTTTCAGACGTGATGAGAAAGTCCATCTCTTTTTAAAATTTTTTTATCCTGAATTCTGAGATATTCTAAAATTTCTAAGATTTCTCATTCTAAAGAAAACTTATAAACTCGAAGAAGTTTAAGGTACTTTTTTAGAAATCTTCAAAAATTTAAAATATGAGAAATTCTTAAAAATATTATGAGACCTTAGAAGAGAATTTTTTTCACCAGGGAAATGAGGTGTGCAGTAAAATGGCGAGAAAACATGTGGAATTTATAGTAAATCCTTTTCTCTCTTATAGCTCTTTATAATGAAATTATGACTGAAACAAGTTATCATACTTTTTACTTTTTTAAATATAAATTGTATTGACTTAAGTCATTGCAATATACTTACATAGATACGATTTAGAATTTTCACTGGAAACCAAGACTGATTATGAAATACTGATTATATGATGCCTATACCTATATATGATGCCAATTACATTTCGAAAATTAAATGAGAGAAATAAAATATGAAATCCATATAGAAAATACGGATGCAATTAAAAATAATAGTAATAATTTATTGGCCATCCTCTCTCTCATGAATTCTTAAAGTCACAATAAATAGAGGCAAATTTAGCATATCGTTTTTTAATATAATTATTAATGATGATTTATTTACAATAATTAAATTACTTTCACAATAACCGCGAATTAAATTATTTTTGCATTCTTCTAGAAACATTAATTAATTAGAAAAAAAGGATAAGGATGCTAATTATTGGCGCATCGTTAATTTAACAAGATTTATTCTTGTTTCTTAGCACTAATTCTTATTGATTATGGATGTTGCTAGAAAAAAACTTTACAGAATGAGAATATGCAGGAAAAAAACTTTTCACAAATTTATCACTATATACGCAAATGAACATTAATAATATCTTTAAATGTACACATTATAAACTTGTCCCTTTTACAGTTAGTTTTTCTCGTTATTTTCTTTTTTATGTATAAAAATATAACAGTACAAAAAGTCACTAATGATTCAACGAAAAAATTCAGGCTTGTCGAATACTGCCATTTTTGGACGGTTTCACAAAACGAATATTAAATTGAGGAATGCTTAAAAAAGATCATTGATTTATGGATCTTGTAGAAAGAGGGACGAAATAATTTTGAGTAAACTGAAGAATTCATGGATCTAAGGATCTATTCGTAGTCCTCTTCATCGGGTCGGACTTGAACTTGAGGAAACCGTCTGAGAACCTGATGCTGCTGCTGCTGCGGCGGCCGTCTGTGCTGAAGGGGAATATTGACTTCTTCGGGACTGCGAAATACTTGATTTATCGGGAAACGAAATTGTGGGAGTCCTGTAGACTGTGGACGGGCCGACGTGGGGATGCTGTTCAAATTTGGCTGTGGATTCACAAGGACCTGTACAAAACCTAACCGTTAACGTATCAATATACGGTCAATCGAAAGAGGATAATTTATTTCACGTTCATCACGAATAAGTAGAAACGGTGAATAAAATTTAAAAAATCTGTCTATGTAATACTTAAAGTTCAGAAGAAATGATTTAGTTTCGTGATTGACATGAAGCTCTAATTAAAAACAGAAATTTCAGAATTTCAAAGTTCTGCAATTTGAAAAAATTTGAAAATTTTGAAATTGCAAAAACTTTATTGTTCAAAAATTTTAAAGAATTTCAGACAAAAGAAAAAATGCAAAAATCTTAAAAATTTTTAATTAATAAACAAGACACTAAATTATAAAGCTAAAATTGTAAAGCTCTAAAGTTTCGAAACTTTAAACTTATTTCATTATATACTCTATTAAACTAGATTGCGTAACACGATTGGTTTTAAGTTCCTCGACAGAAATGCGATGGGATTTACTAAAATCTCAGATTCTAAAATCACTAAAATATTGTGGTTTCTTTATAACTTCTAATTACGATCTAATGACGATAGAATCGTCATAGTTCAAGGATGATGATCACACCTGCGGAGGAGGGCGACGCACCGGGGCGGGCGAAGGAGTGATCTGATAATCGTCGGCCTCCCTTTCGTCCGCGTAAATGTCAGAGGGATAATACCTCTCGCTGTATCTTAAAGTGACATTGGGTTTGGTCTCAGCTTCTTGGAGATTCAGCGGTTTATATAAATACTCGTTGACGAAATGGTATTGCGAGCTCTTCTTACAGCTAATGTCGCCGCTGGGTGGCATGCAGATTAGATGTACCTGATACGGTGACGTAGTAAAATATATTTTAGTAAAATACGTCGCTCTAAGCGATATTTTTCTTAATAAACTAAATGTAAAACAGCAATCAATATCAATTATTAGAATATCTCTTCGTCGGATAATAAAAAAATATAAATAAGAAAGATATTTATAGTTTCACCGACCTGGTGGAAAGTGAAACCTTCGGGACAGATCCACGAATGCTTGGCGTTGTCTTGACAGTAATGGAAGACTTCGCAGTTGAGGTCTTCGTCAGCGTAGTAACCGGTCTGCTTGTTGACACAATCGAATCTGCTTTGGGGTAGAAGAAGGCTGAGACGATCGGGCTCCTCCTTCTCCTCCTCGAGTTCCTCCTGAGTGGGCCCGTTGGGACCATATTGGGGTTGCCCGCCCCGAGGGGGAGCGCGCGGTGGAGAACCCACGCGGATAGCTTGAGAGTAATCGCGATTGTCTATCGGTGCCGCCGTTGGTTTGCGATATAACTGCAATATGTGCACAAAATTTTTAATATAAATAATAATAATTTAATAAAAATAAAGGTAAAGCACACGTCTATAATAAATGTATATAGTTTAGTTACAGATAAATGTATGTAGTTTTTCAAAACTCACCGGTTGTTGATTAGAATTCCTATAGATTGGCGTCGACGACGGCGTGGGTGTCACTGCATTATCCTCGTAACTGTTATCACGGAATCCCTGGGCGGAACTTAAGCCAGCGGAGTAAAGTGGTCCCAAGCTACTCGGCTTTCCGGGAAACGAAACAGCTCTGGTTTCTAAGTCGTAAGAATTCTGCGCCGCAATGACGGAACTGAGCAATGGCAGGAACACCCAATACATCCTGCAAATCGGAAAATATTCGTAATTCACCGCATGGAGAAAATACAATGTTTTGTCTAAGGTCCGATTGCACCAACATTATTTTAACTTTAAGCGAGACTTAAAACTCTTTTTTTCTTTAGAACATAAAAGAGAAAGAGAAAAGGAGAGTTTTAAGCTTCATTTGAAGTCAAAATAACTTTGGTGCAAATCGGTAAATATAATGAATAGAAAAATTAATAATCAAAAAGATATGCGATTTTAATTTTAAATTAAATTTTTTGAGTTATTATTTTATATTTATTATATTTATAAATTTTTTATTATATTAGGTATATAAATAAGCTCGGTGCTTTTACATTTGACGTCTTGTACTATGGTCCAAATTTAAATTTTTTTTCCTACAATAATGTCAATCTTTGAAAATGTCAATCTTTAATATAGTATCTAGCTTTAATATGATCTATATATAATTATATATACGCATTTTTTCTTATTTCTTCAAACTTGACTTTTTATAAAAGAAACAATGTAAAAATTATCCTTTTAATTATTTTTTGTTTTCTCATTATTTTTTTTCTTGTATCAAACAAAAATTTTACAAAAGAAAGAAGAATATGTGGATACATATGGACATATTTTGTATATAAAATTATATATGTTTTTATATATATTTATATATATTTTTATCAGAAAAATTTTTTCCCGGATAATATTTCTATACAAATGTGATTTATCAGAAAAGTTCCCATATTTTTCACATTAATATGTAATATTGATTATACTGATTTATGCCATGATTGATGTATTTTTCGAATTATTCGCGCACTGTTTTGAATTAGAATAGATAGATCAAACGATGCCATTACATTATACTTTCGATTTTACGGTCTTTTGATACAAATGAATGCATTTTATGGATATCGATGGCCAAGATCACTTTCTCTCGCCCGTACACGTGCATGCGTGCGTACGTGCGTACAAACTTAATAGACGTTGATTTGCGAGAAAGTACGGCAGTACGCGACTGCGATTTCTCATATAAATGTTCTTTTGTTGCTTTAATGGCACTTGTTACAATTCAATTCGTATCTCAGTTTAAACTACCAGGGTCATCGCCCGAGGGAGTCCTTTACAAAGTTTTCTTTATGACATGTAATTTTTAATATTTTTTAAATATTTGACATATGCTTTTTACCTTTTTTTTTTTACAAAATTTTTTAAGAAAATTAAAGAGTTAACTCAAACTACACAAGCTAAAATTCAAAAAGCTAAATTAGAACTTATGGTTGTTCTAAATTAAGATATTTAAGAAAGAAATGTGAAGATATGAATAAGGAGAGGGGGATAAATCCTAAAAAAATTTAAGAAGCTGAAAGATCTAAGAATTGATTGACAACAAAAACATCAGAATTCAAGCACGTGTTGGCGCTTTAATGACGCGGACGAAAATCCCTGATATCATTTATTATCATCTCTCGTTTTCTTGTCACTTAGCATCGAGCACTAAAGCAATTAGAAACTAGCTTTCCTAAGTGCATGTATGCCACATGCCGTGCTCGAGAATTATTATGGAAAGCACTCGAGCCCGTTGAGCACGTCATCGTCATGACCGAAATGACTTTAACCGATCGTGAAACCGCCGTCCGAGTTTTGCACACATAGAAAGTAACAGAAGTAACACGCTTTCCACGCACTTGCTCCCTGCAAGATCGATTCTCGCTGCTCTTATTCAAACTTCACCAATCTCCGATCACGTGACCGATCGTGAACAAATTTCCTTTCGCCTTGAAATCACTTTTAGATGATGTATTTTTTTTACAAATTTACGAGTATAATATTGACTCTAGTTCGCGTTCTCTTATTTCGAAAAATAATTAATTTGGAATTAATCTGATTATCGCAACGTCAAATATACGCATTTGAACAAAAATATAAATGAAAGGACAATTGCTGAAAGTAATAAATATTAAAACGACGACGAGATTTACATCCATTTAATTTCAAATATGAGAAGTGTAAAGAAGGCTATTAGACATTATTTATTACATTCATGACGCAATGTAAGCCTTGGCTTAGCAAATATTTAATGACTTATCACATATTTTAATAACAAATTTTGGAGTGAGTTCAAAATTTATTGTAATATTCTTTTAAAAACCAGCAAGAAAGAGAGAAATATATTTCAAAAATAATGAAGATAAAATAAAAGCATAACGTGCAAAAATCATGTTTCTATATATTTTCAATTAGCTTAGAAACAATATAAATATTCACGGAGAACAAATATAAGTGTATCGAAAGGGCAATATTAGTTGCATAAGAAATATAGGTCGAAGGTAAGTCACCATTTTTCACGTAATACGACTCTTTGCGTAATATCATTTTTATGCGAACTCGGACTTGTTATTCATTTCATCAGATTTAAGATTAATATCATGTGATGAACAGGTTGCAAATTGTCATTACCTAGATAAATCAACGAACTAATTAAATCTGTAGATTAAATACAAACAATATTTTAATTTGTTAAATTGTATAAATTATAAAGTACATATTAAATAAAGTTAAAAAGATATCAATTAGATGTGTATTTAAAGAAATTTCATTAACGATGCAATTGTTATCTCATGACATTGTAATTTGTCAGGTTCAGATTTTAGAATAATTTTCTGTAAATAATTACAAATTATATAAAATCTATAACTTATATAAATTAAGTAAATATTTTTTATTTTTACGTTGATTTAACGTGTTTTGATTGATTAAAAGACATATTTCTTTCTTTATGATTATTAATTATCTTTGAAGTATATGAATTACATTTACACATTAAAGAAAAAACATTATCAGCGCTCTTGAAGCTTCGATATTTTAATCAAAAAACTTTTTATATTTGAAAACTGTTAATATCAATTATAAAAATATTTTAATTGATAAAGTATTCTAACATTAAGTATCTTAGTAATTAATTAATAATCGTTAGTGCAAATGAAATACAAAAAAGAGAGCGCGCGTGTGTGTGTATATGTGTATCTCGTATCAAAAGAAAATCCTGTACCGGTTTTTTTCCAGGCGTTGTTCGCTAAGGTCCCCAGATTAAAATCCGAGCAAAGTGAAAGTGAGAGGAGTTATGTGTAAAAATGGCATGTAACGCGTTGAGGTACACGAGACACAATATTACATCAAAGTTCAGTTCACATTTCCGTAAACGACAATAGTTGGAACGATGCCAATGATTATGAAACAGATATAAATTTTCATGCAATTTATCAAGGTCATGGTCACCGTTCGTAGACGTTTTTAAATTAAAATCTTCTTTTATTTGTTAGGTACTTCCTATAAATTTTTAATTTCAAAACTGAAGACATGCAGAACAAAACGAAAAATTGAAAGACTAATTGAAAGTCTATTTTATATAATTTGATTCTGGTCTGACATCATACTAATATAGACATGCATATTTATAATAAAAATTATGTATAAATAAAATTATCCCGATACAGGACATATCATAATCAGGATTTCCGGTCTTAATTTCAATGATAGAATTTGCACTGTATATATATACTACAATTGCGTCACTTGTAACATTTATAATGCATTAATGTGTGCGCATTATTATCGCAGTTTCTTATGTATTTTTTTATATTTATGCAGTTTAAATACACAAACTAAGTAAATTCAGTTCTCCTCCAATCCGAATCGTCACGTTTTAACGATCGAGCATTGATTCCAGTTAATCGTTTTTTGCTCGTTCGATCGGTTTCTCTAATTTCGTCATTAGAAAAATTTCGAAAACTTTCTCCGCGAAGCAAATCGCATGAACGATATATATTGATATAATCTCCGATGATGAGATGCGTGATATTCCTCTTAACAAAGACATATTCACGTAAAGGGCGTTCTCCTCGCGGCAACTAACTTCCCGGCTGCCACGCAAAGAAAGCAATATATTGCATAATGGAAAAAGAGATAGTTGTCCGGTAACTATCAAAAGCGGCTGTATAGTGCAATAATACGCATAACTCGACCGGTTTAAGGAAATAGCCCCACCGAGCAACATTTTTTTGTAATTTCCTCGCTAAATACGAATAGTTGCAATCTGATTTTTAATGAAGAAATTGTAATGAAGAAATCGATTTGTAATGAAGAAATAAGGTAATAGCTTCACTTGTATTATTTTTTCACTTGAAAATCGATTGTTTAATTTAAAAATATATAAATATATATATTCAAAAATATATAAATATATAAATTATAGGTCAATAATTCTAAATCAATATTAATATTATCTATTACCTTCGAATTGAAAATATAGATTTGAATATATTGATATTTAAAATTGATTTTAACTCTTTTTATACTCGAATCAAGACCATGAATAGAGGGAGGGAAAAGAAAGGAGAGAGAGAGAAAGAAAGAAAGATTTAACAAAGTTAGAATTGTTAAAGACTAACAGGATAAAAAAAATTAAGCCTTGTATGTTAAATATCATTATTAACTTCATAAATGTAATGTACTTTAAACAAAACACTTAAACATTTTTTGTCAAACATTGTGTGTATGCGTGTGCGTATTTACAATCGGCTTATAATATTATAATGTTGATATAATTCAATATGATTTGCACACTTTCTTTATATTTAACACGAGCTATAACAAATAACTTTTATCACAATGTTTCAATTGAACAAATCCGTGTATGTGCGCAAAGGTGTGACAGAAAAAAGAAAAATATGAATGAATTCGAACGTGCGCAATGGCGTGTTACAGAAGTACTTTCTCTAAGGTAGCAACATTGTTTCAAGTCGAGGGGCTCGTATGACCTCAAGAGCCCGACAATCCCGAGAATTTTATAAAATTAACTCGGTCACGCATGATAGAAAAAGGAATTATGACACGTGCCTAGCGAGCGACCAACGAGAACCGGTTGGGCGCGAAATCATTTGGTTGCGAGATAAGGAAGTCGAGCACTTAAATCGCATTTATCTCGATAGCGCAGTCATTAACCCTAGCATACCGATTGCATTCTTAGATGTTAATCAAGTGTTAATCAAGTTTCATTATTCGAAATTTTACAAATTAGAAAAAATTTCCAAATAGAAAAAAAATGTATTACTGAAGATAATTTGAATTAAAAATTAGGATATTAGATGAATATTAGGATATTAGAAAATTATTGATATTTTACTCGGCAGAATACTAGATTTTAATATTTTAAATATTAATAGAAAAAATATATATTTAAAAAAATCATATCTAGAAATTAAATATAAAAACAATATTAAATAAAAGTTTCATATTTTAGAATATAATATTTCACTTTTTTTAAAATTAATTACAAAAGAAATATTAAATCGGGGATACATTGCGTTTTACTAAAAAATATTAATCATTACAATTCTGTTTAACTCTTAACCGCATCTAGGACATACCCCAACCAAAGGCTTTTGGTTAAATTTTCTGTGCTTTTTGTTACTTGTTCAATTTTTTTCACTATTTTAAAATTAAAATTTTTTAATGAAACCTATTGCATCTTATTTTGGAAGGTTTAAAGAATAGTGATATTTTTGCATTGAAAAATGAAAATGTTATCACAGCATTTTAAGTGGTTGGGGTTCGCTGTATCCTAGATGTCGGTTTCGTTATGGGAGCGAAGTGTGTCGGTTAAAGGTTAAAATTCACTCATCAATTTTATTAATTTTATAATAATTTATAATAATAATTACTGTTATTATAATTACTTACAATTCTGTTTAATATTTACTTATTCTGTCTAGAATCTGGTTTTAGTAGAAATAATAATCAAAAGAAAAATAATATAAGCAATATTTTAATATTTCATTTTTTAAATATATAAGAGATTTATTTTTTTTAATAAAAAAGAAAGCAAGAGTTTTTAACTGATAAATTTAATTTATATTAAATAATATAATTTAATGTTAAAACTAAATTGCTATACAAGACGTTATTAGAATTGTTCAAAATAATCTCTAATACAATTATCTGCTAAAAATCAATTATCTATTAATTCTTTAAATGTAATAAATATAATAAAAATAATTATTACATTAATAAAATAGAAATTATTACAAAATAATTATTTATATAATAAATTCAGCAAATATAAAAACGAATAAATGAATATAAATGAAAACATAAATTATTTTGTGTTAGATTTTAATAAATTAATTGTTGAAAGATCTAACAAGTTAAATATAAATCTGTATATAAATAATATATGCATCGAAAACTATCAAATTTATTCTCATATCTTTGCAATTGCAATTTATGTTAACACACAATCTTCCATTAAAGAAACTTATAAAAATATTAACTTAAATATTATAATGAATTAAAAAATTAATGTTAAACACAATAGTATAAGAGAGAAAAAGAAAGAAAAAGAATTATTATTATTATTATATGATATTATTAACAAAAAAATTTAGAAAATCCTCAATTTTTTCGAGTATCTTTGCTCAAAACAAATGGCGATCGACACAATACGATGATGTATAATTAGAATCCTTCGGTCCTTCAAAATACATTTTATTGACATTGAAATTTCACTTAAAAGGCTCACTTACCTGTCACTGACGAAAATACTAGGACAGATAAAACGTGCAAAATATTGCGAGAGAGATCAACAACACACGCGTGCTTTATCTCGGCCAGCCGACATGTCACTCTCTTATATAGCGTATTCCGCTGAAAGTTGCCTCCACCAGATGAAGTGGATTCGGTCCTTGTCAAGGTAGTGGGAGACTCCCGCGTCTGCATCATCGCGCTCCTTCTGCAGGATGCACCTGTTCGGAAGTACCCCGTCAAAGATTTTATTGAAATAATATAACTTGTGTGCAATTGTGTCTGTCTCTCCTTGATTGATGATATTTGATTGCATCGATCAGCGGATTATCAATAACAGTTAAGAGAATTGTTGGAAAAAAACCAAACTTATATAAAATCAAGTAATTGCATTTTATTCTTAAACTCACTTAAGGAAATAAATAATAATCAAGAAGGTGATTAATCAATGCCTCAAGCTTGACTGAGTATTTCAGGTCTTAATAAATATTGTTTTGAGTTTTATTTTCATATCTTTGCAATTTATGTTAACACACAATCTTGTTCCATCGAAGAAACTTATAAAAATAACTTAAGCGGTATAATGAATTAAAAAATTAATTTTAAAGCATAAGAGAGAGAGAGAGAGAGAGAGTTATTATTATCTAGTATTATTAATAAAAGTATTATTAACAAAAAAATTAGAAAAACCCCAATTTTTTCGAATATCTGCTCAAAGCAACTGGTGATCGACACAATACGATGTATAATTAGAATCCTTCGGTCCTTCAAAATACATTTCATTAACATTGAAATTTCACTGTTTTAAAATGTGAAAAAGACTTTAAAATTCGACAAGAAAAAAATCACTTTATTAATTAATAATAAAATATTAAGAAGCTTATGTATAACAATACCATACAAAACTCTTGTAAATCTTGAAGGCTCATTTTTAACTGGGAACATTGCAGAGTTATCATGTGATATTAAATTCTTAATAAAATTTAGCGTAGTTGCTGAGATAAAGAAAGAAAGATGAGAAGAGAGATTTCTTGTGAAAAATTTCATAATTAATTTAAAATTTAGCGAACCTCATATTCTCCTACATCATCGAAAATAAAAACTCTTGTCACCGTTCCTTATCTTTTACGTTCAAAATTGAAAAGAAAGAAAAACTAGATGCACCCACATGTGAAACCCATGATATTGAAAATGTTACACTGCAATTCCGAGGAAAGCATAATTGTAGATCATAATTGAGGAAGTAAGTACGTATTCTCCGATATATCTCACGGTGTATGGAATCAAGATCGCATCTTGATTAAATGCAAGATGCACGATAGGATGGGAATGCATAATTTAGCATGAGGCTCTATTAATCTGGTCTGTCGAGCATTCCGGAAGATCAGCCCGCGGCAGAAAGCGAATCACACCCTTTCCTGTCATTTTTTGATCTTTATTTTCCACTATTCAACTATTTTTTCAATTAGATAAATAGAAAAGAATAAAAGAGCTTACTCCTCTGAAACATTTTAACATACACTCCCTCAGAGTAACGACATACGCAATTAATACACGTAATCCAATTTAATCAAAGATGTTTGACGGATACATTTTCTAAAACTTTTGAATGCTCCAAAGAATAAAAATGGATGTCTTTTTGGAATAGTAAAAATAAAATGGTAAAAATATATGTATGAGAAATATACATTAAAACTCAAAAGTTAAAATATATCATTGTAAAAAATAAATATTATAAACAAGTATCATAAACAAGTAAGATATGTGCTTTTGAAAATTTTTTAACTGTACTTTTATTTAAATCTAGAAATTTATACAATCTTATTTATTTCATTTTTTGTTTATATGATTCTTTTATAAATAATAAAAATCTTATATAAATTATTGCGGTTAAACATTGTTGTTATTCCCGATATTTTCTCTTCGCGTTCTTTTATTTCTGTGAAAAGGACGATAAAAATCGGAAAAGTCATCTTTATTAAAAACGGTGAAACCTCGAACCAAGATTCATAATCTCTCTCTTCTTTTTGCGTTTGCGAAATGATTGTCAGTGGAAGTCACTTCTTTATTTTGAAAGTTCCGTTCTTAGGATAACTAGAAAATAGAAATTTCCGAAAACAAACAACAAAACTGAATGGAACAGAATTCCGAGTTCAAAAGTGTTTCTAATCAATAAACTTTGAATAAGAAATTCGAAAACTTAATTAAAAGATAATAATTCTCTGCATCTTTTTCGATCAAATTTGTTTGATTTACTTATTATATCTTATGGTTATAAACAATACATATCTATAATATTTTATATTTATTTAATATATTTATATTTCGTTATGAAACGCGACTAATTGCTTGGCTAAATATTGGTTGACAAAACGGGTTAGAAACACCTTTGAAACACAAAATGCGAAGATAAAATTATTATTAAATAGAGTTCATTAAATTCTCTCATGCAAAGTAACAGTTGTATTTGAGTGTGAAGTAAATTCCAGTGGGATCATAAATCAATAGGCGAGCTGACTATTAATGAGAAATGCACAATCTGATATCAAAATACACATAATATGTTAAATAGACATACGTATTTAAGTTCTTTTCTCGTAAAAAATTAATAAAAATTAAAACAAAAATATTCAAGTTCCCTAAAGTATTGGTATTACACTGATTAAACGGTGAATGTATTGGTATGCATTGAATATTGGGAGTATAATATATAGTCAGTACATATTTAATAAAGTAAATGCAAATGCATTGCATAATAATCCCAATATTAGATAAAACTAAATAATAGTTGGAAGATATTATTACTGATTATATACACAATTCTTAAAAATTGTATCTTACGCAATAAGTTTAATATGACACTTGAATAATTTATTATAACTATGATTGAATAGCGATGATTCAGCTATTATGTCACCCCTCTAGAGATCTTGTATATTTAATTTTTTGGAATTTAATAACAATTGGCTTACACATAATATTATTTTTTAGCAGAGATAAACAAACCAAAAAATAATTGTTGCTAAAATATCTAAGAAGAAAACATTGGCTCAATATTGGAATTCAATATTAGCTATAAAACACAAAGTATCTATTATATTTTACAGATGCGGACCAATGTTATGGAACCAATATTGCCCAATGACTTGTGCTATTAGAGTTAGTATTAGCCGACAAGTGTAAATATCTGTGAGATAAAATATTCGCAATATATTCATAAATATAATATTCACAGTGCATATTTGTTCGTAGTGCATAACACTCGTAGTTTTCACTTAGGCTTTTCTCAACTAAATACTGATTATTAATAAAATGACTGAATCCTTGAGTGAATAAAGCCGTGAGCTTCTTTATGTACGTGAAATGTGCGATGAAAAATGCCCACTTCAATGTTGAGTGTTTTCCAATTGGACCAAAATAAATAAACAATATTTACGTTTCTAAAGCCTGTTAATGTAAATGTGACAGCACGTGCTTTCGTGAGAATTGAAATCTTTACTCATCAATCTTTTCTGAGATGAAAACGTATGCGTAATTTAATAGTTCAATGAGCCAGATTCCCTTCCTTTCGTTCTTTTATATAAAGCATTCTCAAAATCAACTTGTAATAATTTATGGTCTAAAACACATCGCAATCTTTGCTATCAATCGTAATAATTCTTTAATATACTGGATTTCTTCTAATAAATTACCTAAGTTGATTCACATACATGTTCTATTACGAGATTTATATTTTTTGCAATTCTAATATTCACGGAATCTTTTATCTAATTTCATATTTAACAAATTCCGAAAGCATTGTTTAATCGTTCCAGTATAATTGCTAGAAGTCACTGACAATTAGAGTGGGACAATAGAGTGGGGGTCTTGTACTGGATTATATAAAGAACCTCATAGTTTCATTCGCTTCATTAAACGTCAATATACAGCCGAGGAAGTAAAGGAACATAAGTAAAGGTCGAAAGTATTACTGTAACTACAGACTGAATATCGCACCGCACAGACATTCACACTTGCCGGTTTGTACTGACCTGAATATCCTTATTTGGATATTTTTAGAAACAAACCCTTCTTTAATTTATTAATATAAAAAAATTAATAAGAGAATACGATATAATTATCAGCGCCAATTAGCAATATTACACTCTTGACTATAACTTGGAATGTATCAAATTGAAATCTTTTAAAGAATTTCGAAAAAATCTTTTAAATCTTTATAAAAATGATGAATTTTTTTATACAACACTAGTTTTATTAAACGCTTCTTTCACTTTTTAATTCCGAAAGCTAATTATTTGAATTAAGATTATTATTACTATTAAATTAAATTCTACTTAAAATTACGTGAAAAAAATAAGATTCCATGTACTTTTACCTCTCTGAAATTTAAATTATAAAAAACATTTTACTTCTAAAATCTTTTTGTAATTTATTAATTAAAAGATATTGACATCTTTTTCTATTGGTAGAAACACCGTGTTCTCCAAATTTAAAATCCTTTTAATTCTACAATCACACCAAAGATATTTTACTAATTACTTTTTCGCAAATAAAATAACCAGATTTTCACGTTTATTATGTAAAATGATTAATCTTTTTTCTTGTTTATTGCCACGAAACTTGTCACTTAAAATCGACACACCTTCGTTCAAGCGTTACGTCCCGATTAAAATTTTATACATCGATTGGGCGACGTAACTTTCTCACCGCCCCGCCCGACAGGTTTTACTTCCGCATTTGTAAAATACTGTAATACAATATTTCTTTGTTCCGCTTGTTATACAAATTCATTTCTCGGTTCTGCTATAAACTCATTAAAATTCTTTCATTACTATATTTGCAGTATTCGTTTGCAGTTATATAAAAATATATACGAATATCTTATGTATGTATTTTAAAAAATTATTAATACAACCATTTTTTACAATAATTGTCCAACAATATTATGTTTCTTCAATCTTTAATTTAAAAAATAAAAAAGGGTAAGGAAAGGACTTTAAATAAAGTTAAAAGTCTTGATATCTAAGGAAGCAAATAAAAAATTTCCAACAATATTTCAACATTCTGAAAACAACAGTAAAAAATTGCTTGGTTATTGCAACAACATTCTCTATGATTGTAAAGAAATGTATGTAAATTCAAGTCATATTGATACTACATTGTAACTGTTAAGATATATGTCCATTCATACAGTTCTCACAATCGTAATTCTTACGATAGTAATATTGGTATAGAATATTCTTATATATGATTGCTTCAACCAAAAGATTATTACTATCTCTCTAATGCGTAGAACAAGTAATATGAAAGATCTATAGGGTAGTTACATGTACAGTAGTGATTGTGAGAGTTCAGTTATGTCATATAGGTCACTTCCAAAGTACTATGGTTGTAATAAACATTTTATACTTGGGCGAATGGGCGAAAAATAACAGTATTATTCTGTTGTGACAACCTTAATTTTTTTTTCCGTAAAATATATGCTAAGCAAAGACATTTGAATTTGCAAAAATTCTTATAAAGTTTACGAATAGATAACGATATAATGGTATTTGATTTTAAAATAAATATATCATTATATAATACAAATGAAAATTAATTATTTATCAAGATAACTCGTTATTGTATACAGGTTTTATTATGCATATTAACAATTTATTACTATCGTTTATCGGTGAAAAGAATGACCTTCGTTTGACAAAAGAAAGTTCGGTCCGCTTCCATAAAATTTCAATAAATCGGCCGCCAAACAGTGCGTTGAATTCAACGGGAAAACGAGATCGAAAGTCGTGGTTCTCCACCCACGGAGAAATTCACCACTGACACGCTTTGTTTAATTTATTCTGATGATATCGACAATGGATGCCAATTATCCAGAAAGGAAAGTAAACACTTTGTTTTCCTCCTTCTTCTACAGATCACACACATTACAATTGAGAGTATATACATGAAAATTAACAATTTAGCACAATTTCAATCGTCAGTCCATAATAATAAATTTTGCCTTTAATGTCTTCAATACTTAAATCTTTTCTATTTTTTTACCCTTAAAGCCTATAGACTATTATTTATAATACGAAGCATAAAACATTATTTAATTTTGTCAAGATGATATATAAAATGCTAAATAAATACTATATAAAAAATTAATAATACAAAATATATTATAATATTATATTATACTAAATATTTCATATATTTAGTAATATAATTTTCCGCTTAGATATTTTAAGGAGATAATATATCTTTTGTACAGATCATATATGTATGTATGCTAAAACAATTTATCTAAATTGAACTAAAAACAATTTGATAAAACGATCTACAAGATAATAAAATCCTCGAAATATCCGACATTATCATTCCGTTTGAAGTATAATTCCAATAGAGAAGTGGACATTCGGTGTTGCACGTTCAGACGTATAAAAGAAACACTTTCACCGAGCATTTGGACTTGATGGAGAAAGTTCTTTCAACCTCCGTTACGACTTTAATCAGAAATTCGATTGGAAAATTCTGAGAATTAAAAATTTGAATTTGAAAATATTTCATCATTATATTGACATGATCTTTTGACCTTCTAAAAGTTACCCCCAACAAACATCGCGTCTGTTATATTTTTCTTTCGAAACTCTTCAACTTTTATAAAATTTTTTTTTTCAAATCAACACTTGTGACGAAATAAAATACGCCATTTTAAAAAATGCGACATTTAAAATAGCGAATGGCAAATTTTATGCATACAGAAACGCGACCGTAATTTTAGATTATAGCCTATTATTAAATTCAAATAAAACATTGTAAGACAAAAATATTCAAATTATTGCAAAAATTGTTAGATTTAATGAAAATATTTTGTCATTATTTGTATAATTGAATTTTTATGATTCGGACTGATCGTGTTTCTCTTTGTTATTGATGTCTTTCAGGAATTTAGAAAGTTAATTGGTTGAAGAAACTTCAACAATACGATGATTGAAGAAACTCCAACAATACGAATTTGAAATAATTCATCGTAAAGGGCAAACACATCAAACCACTGAAAGACTATCGAAACGTCTTTGTGAGAGGCATGATTGTGGCTATTGCACTGAAGTATAATCAAAAAATATTTTAAGCGAAGAAGGAACGGACACTCAATCAATCTTAGAAGAAAACAATTTATATATACATACACGTGTGTGTGTGTGTGTGTGTGTGTGTGTGTGTGTAAAATAGAAGAATGAAAAGGATTAATTAAAGGATTGTCTACGAAATCCTGAAATTAAGTATACATAGAAGCAGGTTTGTTTACGTAGACTAATCCCTTATAAAAAACAAATTTTCAAATAAATTAGCTTCTCTCGTTCGTACAGTTCTTTTGTAGAAAATAAATTGGAAAAAATCAAAGATATTCTTGCAAAGACGTTATTACATATTTCATCTTTTAATTTTTAAAATAATTAAATAACTAAATAATTAAAATAGTTACTTGTATCAATGAATTTTTTCATAGCAAGTTATTTTTATAGGAAATAAGAAGTATCCACTTTGCAATTTGCAAAGGACACAGAGGTTTAGATTTAGAATATCAGAAAGATTTCATTAAAAAAAAGACCGGTTTTTTCCGTCCATTGTTTTTCTATGAATCCTGGAGCAAATACTGCGAGAAGGATTTGAGGAGGGATAAAGAGTTTGCCTAGTTAAATCTCTTTCTTATCTAAAGATATCGAGAAGAAAGTGATTTAAGTGAAAAGTGAAAGAAGATATCATCTGAGTCAAGAACAGAGAAAGGGATATTAAAATGTAGAATTAGAATCATGGTAAGATCGATTGAGTTTAAATCGATTCAGGAATAGCGTGCCATGCTAATTTAAACAGGTCAAGGTGAAGTAAGAAGAAGACACATAGTATACTCTGGTAGTGTACTCTGAAGTCAATTAGTTATATAAGTTTCTTCATTACTGATTATTAGAATAACCCTGATCTTGAAAGGAGAAGTATTACGTTTCATCCCTGTATCTCAATATGTTACTATCGTGGTGAAAATTTTTTTTATATTTCTTTACCTAAATTTTTAGAATTTTTCATAATTTCTATATAATTTTATAACTTTTTCAGATTTTTTATATGAATTGGAACATTCAGAAATGCTGAGAAAATCTATATCTTCTCTAGAATTCTTTATACATGTATATGAATTCTGAAATATTCTGATGTCTCAATCTATAATTTTCGAGGAAAACTTATAAAACCTGAAGAAGAAGTTTAAAGTATTTTTTAGAAATCTTCATAAATTTAAAATATAAAAAGTTTTAAAAAATATATTATGAGAATCTTTTTTACGCATGCAAACCGAGAAGTAAATGATTTTAAGATATCGATTACCAAACTGTTCTTGATCTTCTTTCTTTAATTTTCTTCTTAATCTTCCTTAAATAAGAATTAATTATATTTATTATGCAGTGTTGCATAATTATTCGTGGCAAAAAGATTACAAGAGAAAACAGAAGTAGAAAAACCGCTAGAAAAACATAATAGAACATTTCTATTATGGTTTATATTAAACGCATTATTTTATAATGGTTTATTCTAATTCACGTAATTTTACATAAATGAAGAAAAAGATTTATGAGCTTACATGAGTAATAATCATGTAATAATCAGTTACAGCAGCCATTTATGCAACAGAATTCGATCTCAATCTCGATCTCGAGACCGAGTTGGAAAATGCGGAAATCTGGCGTAGCACGCGATGTAAATTTTTCGTTTCCCGATATAAACCAATTTACATATATAAAATATATTGCGTAAACGACGCATGACATTAAAATGAATAGTGTTCAAGCTTCGAGTGTCGTAGACAAGGTGTGGTTTCTTAGCAATCTCGCTACTCAATAATCTCGAAAATGTCATGTATTTGATTAACATTTTCTATGCTTGTTGTTACAGAGAAATGAAATAAATTTTATATTATTCTATATTGTATATACATTATATACTTTGTATATTATATAAAAGAAAAGTAAAATAGAAATTTCAAATTATATATTTTTATATCTAATTCACTGCACATACATGTATACATATATATATATATATATATATATATATATATATATATATATATATATATATATATATATATAGAAATACCATACAAGTTTTATTTCCAATTTTATTTCTCTTTCTTTTTTCCTCTCTCTTTATCTTTATTTATCTATATTCATTTCTATTTTCTATTTCTCATTGCCATTCCCTCTAATTTACAAGCAACATAAAGGAATTTACGACAAATAGTGATACAAATCGGAACGTTTCCACTTATAATTAGCCTTTAATTATCATTGAATAATATCGATGTGAAATCGAACACTTTCGCCGGCGAAGGTTTTGCTATTCGCTCGACTGCAGGTGTAAAACATGGACATAGTATGAATAGACAAAGCAATACCCACATCTCTCTATAGAAAATTAATGCTAGCAAATAGTGGGATTATGACAGAATAGAAAATGCAAAAAGATCATATTTTAATAACTTTCTGAAATTTATCAATGCAGATTATATCAATAAGAAACTGATAAGAAAGTAACACTGTAAATTTTTACAGTGCAACAATTATCAATAGATAAATGTAGGTGTTTAATGAAAACAAGGAGAAAATTGAGTTTTCAAGGATACCATCTTTAATGCAGCGATAAGCGATGAACACATTGCATTGCAGACTCGTAATCATTTGTAAGATTGCAGGTACTTTTTTTATTAAGTAGTCGGTTATTATCCATCCATATTTCAACTCTGCTCAATAAATCAAATAATTAATACTTACAGTCAAATATTGAATATATAATTTCCCATATTTATTTGCAATATACATTTACGTTTTCTTCACTTTTAGGAAACCAGCTGTATTGGAAAAGTATTTTGCATTCGCCTCGTTCACTTTTTTCTCTGCAGCTTGTGGATTGACAATTTCAAGGCCCTACAAACACAATCATCAAAAAAAAGAAACAAAATCAAAAATTATTTTTCACGTGTATAGTTAATGTTTAATAGTCGGAAGCATCGGAAGAAGCATAAACGTACTTGTAAAGGAGTGAAAGCCACGCTGGAAGCAGTACCAGAGACTTGCTTCTTGACAGTTGTGCTCCCTCCCCATTGCTGTTGCTTCTGCAAATTTTTCTGGAGTGCCTTAGATATCCTGACTTTTGTCTTCTCGTCAATCTGTGGCAGCCTGATTCGACCAGTGCCAGCTTTGCCAATTGTTCCACGCGAATAACCAAGATCTTCTTGATAGGCATCACTTTCAATCTATAGACACAATAATAATACATTTTCTAATTATCTTTTTGCATTATAAATCGAATTTAAGACTACGCTGTATAATTTACATCTGCAAAGTTCATCCTGTTGGCGTGCTTCCTGAATTCCGTGATCGCATAACGTTCCTTCATCTTGCGAACGCGTTTACCACCACGCTTCTTTCGACCGGGATCGATCGGTTTTGGCAGTGGCTTCACGAACTTCACGGGCGGTGGTTCTTGCAGTTTATCCAGCTTTTTTTCAATTTCTTCGCGCAGCATCTGTCCGATGTGGCCATCCGTGCTCTCGTGACAAGAATCTACTCTGGCCGCCAACATGCTCTTTGATGCCACTAGCCTTGCTGCTTTCCTCCGTAGATCCTGCAACATTGTACATTAGATCTGTTGTTAGAAGTTTATTACTTTTTGTGATTTTTATTGCGCTTCATTACAAAAAATAAACGTACAGGAGGAGTTTCTTGTACAATGTCAGAATAATATATAAAGCCTGTATGAGGCAAGGTGGTAACTTGGGAAAATCCAGAAAGCGTGGTCTTCTGGGATCCAAGGACTAGAAGATTACAAGCTGGCATCTTCGAAAGTTTTGTCAGACCACCTGCGACACCTGAATTAAAAAAAAATTGTGACAATATAAAAATTCATTTAACATATATTTGCGATTTTATATAAAGTATAATACCCATAATCTTGGCAGCTGTTGATGCCCCAACAATTATCGATAAGTTTGGCGCGATGAAAGCCATTCTGCTTTCTACATACTCGAATATCTTTAATTTACAATTGTTTAATTCCACTGCCATATCGCAAGCTTCACAAATAGCTTCTTTCTCCTCTTCTGTCAACAACTGGCTATGTAAGGACAGATTTGAGAGAATCAAAAATAAATGGTACATTAAACATAAAAAATAATGTCAATCTTCTTTATTCTCTCTCAATCATTCTCTATTCTTAATTAATTAAGAAATCCATCAAATTTGATCTCTTTTTAACGCTATTATTGTACACTTGAGAATGAGGATGCTAAAAGTAGAAGTTCGCTCTTCAAACATTTACAACTAAAGATTTGATTCTATGCATCTAAAAGTTACCCTTGTGTGGTCGAAGCCGTCACAGAGACAACCATAATTGTAGCTTGAGTAAGAAACTGCTGCAAAATCTCATTATTTTTGGCTCTGTCCAGGTCATTGCCCAATTCTCTAACAGTCATTACGTATTCTAACGGTCCAACTACTAAGGATTCCAATTCTGGAAATCTTTTCGAGTACTTATCTCTCGTAAATCTATGTATGGTAGCTAAAAATATGAGAAAATATGATTAATATCGTTTAAAATAAAAGTTTTATATGACTTTATATGTATACATTATATAATATTTTATACTACTACTATTATATAGTATTCTATAATATTTTACATCATTACTGTTACTACATAGTATTTTTTAAAACTATTACTATATAGACCACGTTCTAATCTACACTGCTATTACTGAGAACTAATATATGTATTATACATATTTGAACTATAGATTTTCAGTACTAGCAGCGTATATTGGAGCACGACTATATTTACCTATTTCATTATCAATTTTTACTGCCATGTTGTTAGCTTCAACTATCAACTGATACTCTGGATCAGATTCCACAGGTCCTATAATATCGGTCGACTTCCTGGGTACCTTGCTGTGCTTTTCAATCTGTGATATAACTTGCTGTAGCTGTTCCGAATCGCGTAGCTTAGCCAACTCTCGAACAGAGGATACCTTTATCTCTGCAGAATAAAAATAAATTAATTATCTGCAATATGCTTGTGATGATCAAGACATATAAAACATCACTCTGAATATATTATATAAATTACATTGAAAAAGCATAACAGAATTATACAAAAATCATCTTTTGTACTGTGCTGCAAATGTGTAAATAACCTTCTTCTATGACTTTGGAAACCGAGGTCGGAATAAATTTCGGCTCCGGCTCCTCCATGAAAGCATCCGCGTCGTCATTTTCTTCGAGATCGGCAAGAAGTTCGTCAGCCAAAGACATTTTCTTTTCTTACAAATTATTTGTCTACACGAGTTATTGACAATTACGGAATGCGCTCAGCAGAGCTCAATGAGCGCTCACTGATTCTTTGTTGTGATTTGTTTCTACCTTAGATCCCGTGAAGGTGAGAGCCAATCGTATGATTCGTTTCAGGGTGCGTTCCGATGGACATCGGAAAACGGAATCGGAAGGGCGAAATGGCGAGGGCGATCAATCCTTTCAAAAACTCATACGCTTCATTT
Organism: Cephalotes varians; assembly: GCA_037157785.1. Taxonomy (NCBI): domain Eukaryota; kingdom Metazoa; phylum Arthropoda; class Insecta; order Hymenoptera; family Formicidae; genus Cephalotes; species Cephalotes varians. Next base: position 1,401,529 of record JANQDE010000006.1, on the reverse strand, counting down.
TCTTCTCGCACTTACTGTTTTCTTCTTTTTTTTTTTTAATTCAACAAGTAAAGTTACCATTTGTAAATAATTGAAATATTGTATTATAACATCAGTGTTAAAACTATCTTTTTATTTACACGTTAAATGCATCCCATTCCGATTTTAAGCAGCCATCAAAATATTCGGAAATTTATTTTATTGTGAACAAACATGATGATCATTGTAGACCTCTGATGAAAAGTCTAATAGAGAAATTGTATATTAATTGAACAAGATGATGAATTAAAACAAAAAAACGAAGAATGTCATCCCTTGAAAAATAATGGGGACCCGCCGCTTGAAATCGAGGTAATCGAATTTTTCGGAACGATGCCGATTGGTTGTCCCCACTGTTCCCTACCGATTCCGCCTTCCGAATTCCGACGTCCATAGGACGGCACCCCCATTCGCTGTCGAGGCTGTCGTGATAGCAGGTAAATTTCGATCCAGTTATTCGAAAAATTCCAAAAGATGCTCCATGCGTGCTTGTCGGCGTAAAAGTATCGCAAGTCGAGGAAGCGTTTCGATGAGAAGTAACGGAGATGGACACCGCGGAAGTAGAAAATGATCCCATCGTGAAAGAGGTTAGTGTTCCATTTTCCGGTTTCGATCTTGCTGTTCTGCTCGTTCTCGGCGCGATTGTTTAACGTCAAGATTGTTTAGGTTAGATTTCGCCTCTCCTGAGCACGTGGTTAAAAATTCACTGTTGACAGTACAACGGCCTTCATTTTTTTAAGCTCTCATTTTATGTGTTTTAAGGCAAGAAATAAGGCATTTTTAAAGTATAATCTCGTTCGGATACGAAAACTGATTTTATTATGAACGCACCAATTATTTCTTGCTATATATTCATTTTCTGTCTGTGCGAACAATAAAAGGAATTGTTTATGCAGATACCGGTGTTCCTCTCCAAAACCTTGGCAGATAAATTATTTATTGTTCAGTATCCTGCATATGCCAAAGATGGTTGCGCCAATGTTACCTTCTCGAAGACTTCTATTAAACCTGAAAACCAGAAAATTCGTATAGAGCTTGCAATGGATACGAATGCGCAATCTTATGATTGCAATATAGGAAAGCAGTTGGCTTTAAAAACAAATGGGAGGTCCGCAGAAAATGACGAGACGATATTTGAAAAGTAATTATCAAGTTTTCAATAGTTTTTGGAGGAATGTTAATTTACAGCTATGAAAATTTATTTCTTTTTATCAGTGGTCTGATGGATAAGATTGTGTTGACGTCAGAACGGACGTTGTCGGATTGTTCAAATTTCGCAGTCGGAATCTTTCAAGATGACGAGCTTCATATCACACCATTGAAGGCAATGTTACATATGAAGCTGCAGTGCGATTATCTAGACGAAAATGATAAGCAGGTCAGGGATGGAACGAGAGGCACGGGAGAAGGTAAATGAAGATTTCTCATTGCTGATTTGTACACACGAATGCATTTACCTAGATAGCCTGTGTTGAACCTTCAGAGCTTGGCACAAGCGAACGAGAAACACTCACAAATTCATTTGCTAAAATGCAGATGATGACGAGGAGGAGGATAATGCCACGCCGGTGAGAGTAACATTCGCTAGGCAACTGCCAGACAACCTGAGGAGGCTGCAAGAACAATCTTTCCAACATCATTATAGAAGAAGCCAGGAGGAGCGTTGGATGCATGCAAATTACGTACCATCTCACGATATGCAGGCTGAGGTAGGTCTTCAATATAATCGTGAAGTTAAATTTTTTTTAGAAAGAGAATATAACTGCTGAGATTACAACAAAAAATCCTTGCAAGTTTTAGCATCTATTTTATTATGTTTTAATATTTTGATGCATATATATTATAATGCTAAACATTATCTCATTTGTTTTTACAGTCGACACGAATGGAGATGTTCTGTCCGTTGGTCGAAGAATCGGTAAATACTTTGAATTTAGCTCAGAAAAATTATCTGCATTTATTAGTACCGCAATTACCTGATGAATGCTATTCGCAATCCACATCTGAGGATCAGATAGACCTACACCACATCATGACTTTGCCTTTGCTAGACCAAATCATAATTATCATGAAACAAGGTGAGAAAAGCACTGAGAGAAAGAAAAGAATACAAGAAAATACATAATTTTTTGTATGTTAGCTTAATTATATAAATTAAGCAGATTTTTGTATCATGCAGAAATTTGAAAGCTACTTGAATAATTTGAAAGAAATCTACTTTTTATCATTTTAGTGAGAGTCATATCCTTTGCAAAATTATGTGAAATTCTATCGCCACAGCAAGATACAACAACAATGCTTAGGTATTTGCAGCAGGTAGCTATGCTGGTGCAGGGTAACTGGGTCGTAAATAGTGAACTGATATACCCCAAAGATAATCTCTCTTCTCAGAACAGCATCTCCGAGTTCATGTGCAAAGCTCGTGATTATATTGTGAGTGTTTAAAATTTATTGGTAAAAAGTGGAATTTAATTTTTCTTAGTTTCTAAATTCTTAGATCTTATACTAAGATAGTAGATTCTAACTACTTTTATATCTGTATTTCAATTATTATTATTTAACTTTGTGAAACCATTAGTATACATCTTTCATATTTTTATAATATAATATTAAGACATTATCTGTACGATCAAATTTAATTATTTGCCAAAGTTGTTATGCAAGTGAGTGAAAGAACCTTATTACTTCAAATAAAAATATACGAAGGATTAATTACATATATATAAAATGTATCTTTTGTATGTCTTTTAGTTATTATCGTTTACCGAACAACAATTTCTCAATCGTAATACAATCTCGTCTGTCATCAAGTTGGCGCCGGAAGAGATTAATCAGATTTTTGCAGAGCTTGGAACGCACGAATCGAAAAAAGGTTGGCGACTGAAAGAGCCACCCAACTGGAACTTCTGTAACAGGTAATCGTTACGTTTCATTGGCTAAAAAGCTTATAAATCCTTCGATAAGTATCTTGCAACTCCATTATCTCTTCTAAATATTAAATGTTTCCATGTAATTCCATATGATTATGTTGCGAATCCATCATTTAGATTTATATTAAAAATTTTAATGTTACTTATTCGTAGATATTCCGAGATCGTTCAGCGGCAAGAAGCATTCTGGGATGGGAAAAGAAAGCACCTACGCGAAATGATGGAAACGCAAAATCAGCCACCGCAGCGTCAGCGTCGGAAGTCGAACCGGGAGTCGCTAGGGTCGGAAAATGAGGAGAGAAACATCAGTCGTGGTCGAAAATCGATAAAGGAATCGTCTCTGTCGGATAACGATGGCGCAATAACCGAACCGACTAAACACAAGAAGAATCGTTCCAGGAAAATATCAGAGACCACGTGACCAAAACCATCGCGTCGAGTTAGTTTAAATCTTTTCGCCTGTCTCTCTGTCATTATATTTATGAATCGCGTAACTGCATTACTATAAATCATGAGATTTCTCTGCAATATCACGTCAACCATGTTGGAAGTTAATTTTTCCGGAAATATTCGGGACTCGCATCCAAGCATCAATCCCTAATTAATATAATGTATAAATATAGTATATTATGGTATTAGTATATTATATTTATTAAGGCAACTCTGAATTTATACACACATACACACAAATAATATATATTTATATATACTATATGTATTAGGTATATATTAGGTGTATTATATGTATACGCGCGTGTGTGAATGTGTGTATGCGTGCGTATATTTGTAATATATTACACACAAATAGCAAAGGGAATTAAGAAATTAATATACAATCAATAATATACTATAATTGTACAGTGCTTTCCACGTTTCAATTGTGAGACAGATTCTTCTGTAGATTATGATTAATAATTAAATATATTGAATTTTAATATAATACACACACACACACACACACACACATATTAAGGATAGTTAAATTTAATTCATAATAGGTTAAATAATAATAAGTTAAATTTAAATAATTAAATTTTTTCAGGCCAAACATCCTTGATTTGAACGAGACTAAGTTTAACGACAGACTTTTCTCTTATTATTATTACACATTCAAATACACACACGCCCACACATGATATTTTATGTATATGTGAAATATATAAAAATTTTACATACACAAAATTCTATAGTAGAAATGTACTGTAATGATGTTTTCTGTAATGTATTGTTTCGTGAATGCTCACGTTGATTATGAATATTATTATATTAAAAATATGCATGATCATTTGTCGCTCTATTTTTAAGTAGACTTTGTATATCTTCCCCGATGAAAATTTTTCTAAGAATTTTTATACGAATACATTTTTCAGAAATACTGAGAAAAGTATACATCTTTTCTTAGAATTTTTTATATATGTGAATTCTGAAATATTCTAAGATATCTCATTCTGTAATTTCTAAAAAAAACCTTAAACTTTTTCACATTTTTACCAGAAATTATAAATACTTGTAGGCACTTCTGAAAAATTCCAATTCGTATAAAAATATGAGAAAGTTATAAAATTTTCTACAGAAATTCTGAAAAATTATATATCCTGAGAGAAATTTTCACCAGGGTTTGTTAGGCGAAACAAGTTTGTGCTTTTTAAGAAAATTGATTAAATAAAAAAAATTAGGAAATCGAATTGTGGTGATGTAACAATTGTTTACAGCTATAAAAAAAAACAAGTTTGAAGTCTTAAATTTTTATTTAGTACGTCAGAAGCATCTTGTTTGAACCTCGCGTTATTAACAATTAATATAATACATATATATCGTTTTTTTTCTCTTTCGGTCTCTGACTTCTTTTTCACATTTTGTTTTTCCGCTCTTAATATAAATGCGCCCTTAGGTCCGCTCTACAAGGCTGCGTTCAGAAACATCATCAGGCTAGGGTGCCATTCTATCTTTATTGTCATTGGACGTAAACAAAGATAGAATGACACCCTGGCGTGGTCGGGTGATGTTTCTGAACGCAGCCCAATAGGTGCAATAAATCCTAAGCCGTAGGAAATTGACCAATCACAGTCGTATGTGAGGAGAATACTCGACTATGATTGGTCAATTTTTTACGGCTTAAGGTTTGCTACACCTATCGCAGACTGGCGGCTGGATGATTGGGCAGTCCGCCCGGGGTTCACGCGAGTGCGCGCAGGGAGTGGAAATCGATCATCCGTGCCGTGGTAGCGTCGTTCTTTCCGCCGTTCGCCGTCGACTTTTCTTCTTTTCTACGAGTTACGCGGGACCCCGCAATCCTGTTCAGGTCCCTCAAAATGGTGAAGATGGAACATGATGGAGTGAGTATTCGCCTCGCCGACATCGCTATTTCGTTATCGCGAATCGCTCAATGAAGACTCCGGTTTTCACTCTGACGGCCGTGTTGGCCCATGCTACTGCGGCTATGCTCGAAAGCTACTCGTCACGCTGCCACGAGAGCGATGTAGCTCGCGAAATATTTTTTAGACGCGAAGCTTGACGTCTTCGATCTGAATTTTATGGTCGATTTCGGGAGGTATTATCTTGAAATGGTTAAATCAGGATTTGTTGAATCTAATAACAAATAATAAAAAATGCTATACTACTACATTATGACATGGAAATCATTTTGGAATCAAGTCGAGAAAATTCCATGCATATAAAGATACTAAATCGATTTTACTGCCATTACATTTGCATTGCTCTCATTTTTACATGTAACGTTGTAAATGTGCTTGTTCGCAATACATGCTTTTGTTCTTAAATAACAAAATTTTCTGAATAAAAACATAATATTAGGATGTTTGAAGGTTGATGTCATTAATTTTCGCATTAGTGAAAAAGAATGTAATGAAAAAAACATGATGAATACTAAATTGATTAGAAGCAACAATTTGTTAAAGTATCGTTTAATCAAAATCATTGAGTGAAAGAGTATGATTAAATCTAGATACATAAAACCATCTTGAAAATTACAGCGTTAATCATAATCTGGAATTTATCATGTTTTACATGCGTGCGTATGAAAATACATGTACAGAATACAAAGAATAAATATAAAACAATATATTATCTTATATAATTACGTAATTTTAGTAAGATTAAGAAATTTCATTGCTAATTTATAATGTTTATTAATTCAGGATGGCAAAAACGAGCCAGAACATGTTAGAAAGCTGTTCATCGGCGGCTTGGATTATAGAACAACAGATGATTCACTTAAGAAGCACTTTGAGCAATGGGGAGAAATCGTGGATGTGGTAGTTATGAAAGATCCCAAGACGAAGCGTTCAAGAGGTTTCGGCTTTATCACTTATTCTCGTGCTCACATGGTGGATGATGCTCAGAATGCTAGGTAAAGGGACTTCATGCAAGATATTAAATTTCTGAAATTTATTTAATTTGAATCCTTGTATGTGAATTTATACGATTTTTTCTTTGCAGCAATTCTTCTATTTTGTATATGAAAGTATGAAGAGATCATAAAAAATTAAAATACTTTTTACAGGCCTCATAGAGTAGATGGCAGGGTGGTTGAGCCTAAGAGAGCAGTCCCTAGGCAAGAAATAGGCCGGCCGGAAGCTGGGGCTACTGTGAAAAAACTCTTTGTAGGTGGCTTAAAGGATGATCATGAGGAGGAAGATCTCAGACAGTATTTCCAGAGTTACGGTAGCATAAACTCGATCAGCATAGTGACTGATAAGGAAACTGGCAAGAAACGCGGCTTCGGTTTTGTCGAATTTGATGACTATGATCCTGTCGACAAGATCTGTCTACAGCGTAATCATCAAATTCGTGGCAAACATGTTGATGTCAAAAAGGTGAGATCTATTTTTAAGGATGGTTTATTATTCAAAGAAAAGTACCAAATGGATTGCAAAACTATGGCTCAAAAAAGGAATAAATTCAATCTTTTATTCTTTTTAGGATTTTTCTAACTTTTTTTTTAATATTTTAGTTTTTACGAATTTCTTTAATAAATTGTGTCTTTATATCATATATAGATTATTAAAAATATTTAAGAGAATATTTGGAGAATGATATAAAATTGAATAAAAATTGTCCAACCAATATAGGTCATAAAATGAAATGGAAATTTTTTTAAATTTTAATTATATAGATGATATTTATTTGCTTTTTACATAAATGATCTCTTTCAGCATATATTTCTTTCATTATGTTTCATATTGAAATTTTGTTTCGAAATATTTTCATATGAGATATAAAATATTCTATCACAGTTTGTTTGCTCATTTCTATAGAATCCATTGAATGGTTCGTATATTTATTAATGTGATAATTTTTATCGCAGGCCCTAAGCAGAGCAGAAATGGCGTCTGCTTCTGGAGGCGGCGGTGGTGGTGGCGGTGGCAGCCGTGGTGGTCAAGGTGTAGGCAGGGGACCCCGTGGTAGCAACCAGGGTGGCGGCAGTTGGGGAGGACGCGGCAGCGGTGGCGGTGGTGGTGACTGGAACAACGGCGGTAATCAGGGTGGATATGGTGGAAATAATCAAGGAGGTTGGGGAGGTAATGGACCTTGGGAGAACCAGAATCAAGGTAAAGGTTTGCAGACATGTCTTCTTATTCTTTTTGGAATTGAACCTTGTGTTGACAATAGGTCTGTTTTTTCTTCAACGTGGAGAGAAAGAGAAGAAAGATGGGCAAGGAAGTTCAACTAGAAAAAAGGACTAGTATTGCTCTTTAACAATATTATATTTGAGAATTGGCTATGATGTGTCAAGAAAAAGATTATAAACATGCAAGTGGATTCAAAACCTTTTTTTTATTTATGCTTACTAATTTCTTGAGCTGATTTATATAAGAAATTTAAATTTTAAAATTATTTCTTTTTATTATTTTTTTTAAAATAAGTTTTAAATGATATAAACGATTATTTGCGCAATTCTTCAAGATAGTTCATGCGAGAGTCAAGTTGTAGGATAGAAATTTTGTATTTATAAAAAATAAATGGTATATGATGAAAAACTGGAATAAACAAAAGAATAAACGTAAAAAAAAAATAAATTTGTTCATAGAACATGATCAAGAATTTACACAATAAGAATAAGATAAAATTAATCATTATTTCTATATTAATCTGATGCAATTTTACAAAGTATTATATTAATTAAGATGTTATTACACAGACATAATAAAAAAATTAAATATAAAATTCTCTGGTGAAATAGTATAACATTATCTCATTGTCTTGAATAATGAAGATGTTAAGATGATGATTGTTGTGTTTTAAAGGGGGAGGATGGAATCAAGGTGGTCAGGGTGGCTACAACAGCGGTGGTAATTGGAGCAATGACAACTTCGGTGGTGGTTATCAGCAAGGTTACGGAGGTGGCCCAGTGCGCAACAACTTCAATTCGGGTGGTAGACCAGCGCCATATGGCATTAATTCCGGTCCCAGCGGACGTCAGTCCGGAGACTCAAGATGGTTACCGCCCTTCAGCGGACAAGGTTCTTTTCCTTCTTGAAATTTAACGATGCTATTATTCTTTTTCTCGGATTTTTTGTGTTGCTTATGTTATTTATATAATTAATTATTAAATATAAAATATAAAAATCCTTTATCCTGGATTGGCCAATGATTTAACAAAAGTTTATAAAAGTTATATAATTTGTTCAAATGAATGGAACATATATATATATATATATAGTAACTATTAATCTTTATTGAATGTAAAACTACTTTTACATATTTTGCATTGCAGTGTTACCAGATCGTTTTATCATGCTATTTTTTCGTTTAGAAACGATTGTTTCTGCTAATCCGTAGGTTTTTCTTTTTTTTATGATATTGCAGGTCCTATGGGTGGCGGAAATTCCGGCGGCGGCGGTGGATACGGTAATCAAGGTGGTTACGGCGGTAATTCACTCGGAGGTGGAAACATGAGTGGCGGCGGTGGTGGTGGAGGAGGCGGCAGTGGAAGGAGATATTAAGAAAAACATTGAGCATATCGCTGACCTTCTCGCTGGTAAGCAAAATCATAATTATTTCAGTGTAACATTATTTGCTATTTCAAGTTTGTTTGTTTAAATTTACGATAATCGCCAAACTCCGGGAACGTCGAATTATGTCTCACAGAATTTTTAATTAGATTTATGCAACATCAAATAGATGTTTTAATTTTTCTATGGATTATGTATTTATAAATGTCAACATATTAATTGTGATTCACATATTTAACTTATAGATATTTAACTTTTACGTATATGAATTAATTTATTTTTTAAATATTAATATCCATTTGTTAATTATTTGATTTTAAAAAATTATTTCTTTCTTAAATTAATTATTAGTTTATATGATCTCGCTCACATTATTTAAAATATAATTAGAACACTATACGTACATACGTACACATATGCACACACACACACGCGCGTGCGCGTGTGTGTGTATCTATACTTTATTAGAGACAAGAGAACATACAAATTATCTTACTGTTATACACAATAGCTGTGTTCTTCTTGCTTACACTTCGTACACTTAGTGTACACTTAGTGTAAAGTATACTAAGCAAGACACATGATAATCACACTTTACACTAGGTGTAAGCAAGAAAAACAAATCTAATATGAGGACAATAGTTATATTGTTGATATATATACATACACTCATACATAGTTTTTAGGGCTTGTGCAAACAATGCAATTAGAATGCAAAGTTACATCTTTTAGCCATTGTTATATTCTATTTAATATTTGCTACATCATCTTTCTAGTATGACTATAATTAACTCAATTATTTGTGGCAATCTAAGTGGCATTCTTTTTTTTCTTGTTTTTGCAATTAGCACATTTTCGAACAGAGTTCAGAAGTAGATTAGAATTTAGGTAAGAATAGCAAGTTAATCTATTTTTACTTCTTATTCTCTTGTGATACTTTAGTCAACGTGTTAAAGAATAGTATTTCTTTTGTTTTATATATATATATATATGCGTATGTATATAGGATGATGATTAGTTATTTTGCAATAATGATAATAAGCGATATAAATGGTTTTTCTGGAGAAATTAAATAATATCAAATATTCACAATTAATACACAAATTTGTATATTAGGACCTCTAAAGGTCTACAGGATCAAGGATTTAAGAATCTCAGGATATCAGGCATTGAGAATTTGAGCAATCCAAGAATTTAGAATAGCGGGATTTTTTAAATCTATCTTCATAGAAAGAAATTTATTAAATTATATCATATAGTGTTTTTTAAATTTTAGCCAAGCGATTTGGGTATGGAACATTTTTCGATTTGAGAGTTTGTTTTTTTGAAATTTGATATTCTGAAATATTAACTTTAATATATTGAAATATTAACGTTTTACAACATAATTTAAGATTTTAAAAATTTAAATATATTTCAAAAATTCTGAAAGTTTAAGTACTTAGATTATAAATTTCACAAAATCTAGAATTGATAGACACTTTGAATTCAAAATTGTAAGAATTTATATATGATAGTTTTATATACAGATAATTCTTAAAAATTCGTATATCTAAAAATTGGACAGAACAAAAACAGAATTTAAAGAATTTATTTAGAGAAATCTAAAAATAACATCTATATGTAAAAATTCCATTTGAAATTTTGAAACTTAGAATTTATCTAAAAATCTGTAAATGTAGAAATTGTAGAATCTTAAATATAAATAGTAAAAAATGTTTAGGAAACTTAATTGCTTTATTGTTCTTAAGTTATTATTTTAAATAATTATTTGAAATTAAGTGAAATGAAGGAAATGTAAAATATTTGATCGTGTAAATATAAAAATTCTTGGAATTCAAGAAATATCTTTAGAAATTCAGAGCCTTAAAAAGATCCCAAGATTCGGAAATTCCTTGCTCAAGACCTGATTGATCTTTTGCACAGGCTAAGGAGTTTAACTAACAGATTTCTTGACTTTTCAACCTCAGGTGAAGCTACTACTCCTACTACTACTACTACTTGTCTTCTAGTCGCCAGTACTTCTGTACTGTTTAGTATCGGAGCAGGCAGGCAGGCTATCAGGCTAGAGAGACAAGACAACGAACAGGCAGAAACTCAGAAACAGTCAGGAAGTCAGTCAGGCAGGCAGGACAATCAGGATACAGGACAGAGAAAGAGAAAAAAGTCATCAGTTAGTTCGCAGGCTTATATGCCTATTCTTTTCTAATCTTGCGTCCAGTTTCTCCCTTTTTTCACTCATTGTAAAGATTCGTATTATCGTTCAAATGTATTTTTACGTCCTTCACAAGATCTGCGCGTAAATATTCGGCGGACAGGGAAGAAAATTCATTCATATATGCAGGAAAATAATTTACATTAGGAAACATGAGAAGAAGAGAGAGAAAGAGAAAAATATATAGTGCGTGCATGTAGCGATAAAAACGGCAAGAGAAGAATATATTCGTCAGCGTTTTGTAGGAACTAATTAGGACTAATTAATAGGAAATAAACTAGTTTACGAAGCTGTATCATTGTTTAAGCACTAGTTGGCTTAAATAAAAGAAAACCTTTTCTTTATTATGTCTTAATTTTGCGACGTGAGGTCACAATAGGCTATAAGCTCAGACTAAACCACTGCGAAGAGTCAGAATGTATCGGGTAAACCAGCTAACATTATCATCTGGAATATATTTCTCGTGCAACTTCGAAGTTTCAATACTTTTTATGGAAAACAGGCAAAATGTATATAAAATGCAATTTTATATGTATTGCCACATGTGTTTATTAACTACGTAACTTTTTCTCTTCGAAGCTGCATAAAATTATTTAAGGTAATAACGATAGATCAGGATCATCTTGTACACATTGAAGGAACGACTTGTAGGACTTGTAGGCGAAAAGAAAGGAAGAAAAAGGCAGAAATAGATGTACTGTCGACTGTGTGTAGTCAATGAAAAAGAACAAAAAAATACCACCGATACCTCGAGGCGTCAATGTTTAAATATGTATTCACAGTATTAAATCATTTGTATAGAACGAAAACCCCATCCCAGTCTTCTGTAGTTTTTTTTTCGTCGCGAAGAATGTGAAAAACGACTTGCGAGCTTTTTCCATACCCGTCGTCGCGATCATTTTTCATAAAAAAAAAGATGTAGATAGCGATATCAAGTATTTTGAACGATTTGGAATATCTGATCGAAGTTTCGCGAATCACTTCGAATTGAAAATTGAGAAATTTTTTCAAAAATCTTAAGAATTTTGATAGATTAATAAGAAAGATTAATTTTAGCTTAAGCTTATGTATTATTTTTCCTTTGACAGATAATCACTCAATAATAATGATTGATGATGATTAGTGTCAATGTTGATGACGATCTCAACTCTAAAGATTTTTTAAGTTTAAAAATCTTGAAATTTTCAAATCTCAGATTTTAAAAATCTACAATCTTCCAAGATTCTTAAAATTTTCAAGACCTCTAAATTAATTTTTTTTAATATTGTTGATTTTCTCAAAAATTTCGAAACTTTTAAGAATCCTTGATTAGAATAATATCTAAATTAATTGTATTTGAATTTTAATTTATTTGAATTGTAATTGCTGAGACTCTGCTAGGGAAAGAAAAGATGGAATTCTCGTATACTATTAGTAATAAATCTGTAAAACAAAATTTTTTAGATACATCAATATTTACTCAAAGATTTGATCCAAATATTTATCTAAAGCATAATTTTCGAATTTAATCTTATTCCCCAATCAGCTCTTCATTTTTCGATAGATCTAGAGCGTGTTGAAAATGCTAGAGTAGTCTCTAGTTAGTCTAGTGCAGTTTGGATTTGAAATTTAGTGACGAAGATTATCAGCTTAAGAGCCAGGAAGAAGCTAGCAGATAGCAGAGAAAAAGAACAGGAAAAAGAGGGAAAAGGCAAAGATAACAGAGAGAAAAAGGATTCTCAGGCTGCGACAGAACTAGTGTTTACTAGGCTTTCCATTCTAGCCTCTGTTATGCAATCACAGGTAGGAATGTTTCGACTCATTTGCTTAGATATACATATATAACACGTAAATGTATATATACATATATATCTATAGGGTGTTAAATGGCAACAAGTGTGTGCATGACATTACAGTCTTATTTTACAGTGTTTTTTGGCGACTACGTTGTGTATCTGGTGCACTGTATACCAGATTTGTTGTTATTAATAGAGAACTTGCGAAAGCTTGATGAATGGAAAAGAATCGGTGGGATTTGCTTTAAGAATAAATCGAGTAAGTTAAATTTCTAAGATCTTTTCAATTAAAAATTTTTTTTTATATGACAACGCTATGAATTTAATATGGAAAGAAAAAAATAATATTCTCAAAAAAAATGTTTACAATTAAAAAAAGAGTGCATGCGCACACATAGAGAGGAAAAATAAATTTTTACTTTAGAAAAAATATAAATTATTTATATAATTAATTTTTAAAAATACAAAGATTTCATTATTTATTACTGATAATGAACTGCAATTATTTATTGACAGATTTTGTCGTTGAGATATATTCTATATTGAAATTTATTTATGTTTAAATTTATAATTTATATAAATTCTAACGTAATTTAAAAAAAAAACTAGAATGTTTTTTAAGCATTTTTCACTCAATTATGTATGCCACGAAGTTTAACATAATACGTGGAACTGAATTGCCGATTCCAACTCATCTTTCTTTCGCAAATAAAATTTTAGGTTGATCAGGAAATATATTTTCGTTCGTATAGCTGTTGCATCGTTGTTTTTTTTTTATTTTTCTTCTCTTTTTTTTATCTTCACCAGTGTTCGTGTGTACACAGAAAGTCTCTCTATAAAAAGATTAGAAATGAGGAGGGCTCTTTGAAAGATGCGCTTTTCATGTATCGCCGTCCGAAGATCTAGGGATCCAGTGTTAAAAATGTATAGTATATAGATTTTAAGGATCTTAAGTTTTTAGAAAACGAAGTTAAAGCTTCATTTATCGCAGTTAAACAGATAGAATTTTATTCTATATCGAGTACACTTTCAGAAATTTATAAATTAGATCTTGTACTTAAATATCTCCTTTTCTGATTTTTATGTCTACTGTCAATCCTTAAAAATTTTTTTTCAAATTACAGCATTCCTAGGTGTGTTATTTTTATCGTATGTTAGGTTGAAGAAATTATGTTACCGAAAAAAAACTTGTTGGCCTAGGATATCAATTACCAGATATATCAGACATTCAAAATATTAGCAAGTATTCTAAGTTCAAAAGCTTTTTCACCTAAAATTTCTGCAAGGATAATTGATGTATAGATACACTTTAATATTGATCCATATCCAAGATCTTCCTTAAGAAGAGATTCCCGAAGGATTTGAGGACGATGCTCGTGCAAGAACTTTGTAGTGGTAACGTTTAAAGAATCAGTACTCTTAAACGAGATCTTAAACGTCGAAAGACTAGGCTTTCTAAAAAGAAATGAGTTTAACAGACGAAAATCTAAAACTGAGACGTAACAATCAAAGTTATTGAAGAGACTTCATTGCTCTCGAGACATAGTGCAATATGAAACAAAATTAAAATTTTATAAATCAAAATTATATTATTAATATCTTGAATTAAGATTAACATTAAGATTGGAGAAAACATTCAGATACGTGGATTTATTTTCAATGTTCAATGTTCAAATTCATTGCACAAAAGCCCATTGAAATCTGTGGCCTGTCAGCTATGTCCTCACCTTATAAGACGCGAAAGAAAGAGATGAAATTGTCACTTGATTTATTTAAGTTCTCTCGTTCGCGAAAGGCAGGCAGGGCGTTTTGTTATTGAGACTTCTTTTTACTTTCACTGTATTAATTGCTGTCTTTCGTTTTCATTAATTTCTGGTTTACCGTTTGGGCTGGTACTCGACGAGAGCGACGTGCCTGTGCCGCCGTCCTTCCAAGGTAATGCCGCCGACCGAGGTAAGTTCAAGTAATGATCTATCTATGCATCTCCTGCGATCTATTTTTCAAATTGCTTTAAATGTTAATCGCGATCAGGTAACTTCGAGAAAATCTAAGAATCTAGGCTTCCAAAAGTTTCAGAGTCCAAAGATTGAAAAAACGAGTGTTTCTAAAAACTAAAGATTTTAATATTTCAAAGTAGAATCTACGCCTTCAAAAATTTTCAATTTCGGTTACGTTAATCTTAAGGATGCAGTTTATATGGCATTTCAAAAAAATAGAATAATATATTACTTTATATTCTTAAAGAGTTTTTACATGCAAAAATATTCGAAATTTAATCTTAATTTGCTGCAATTTTTAAATTTAAAATTCAATTTTTTTTCTGAAATAATTAAAGATTTAATAACGCGTATATTAAATGAATTAAATAAATATTGGAAGAAAATTATTGCATACGCTATGGACGTATTCTTTTTTTTTTTTTTTAATAGTTTTCACAATTGGTATTATTTTTTTCACAAATAATAAATATATTTTTTCTGGAATTTACACTTACAACTTTAAATAATTAATAATTAATTAAATTATTTCAAAATTTTATAAGAAATTCAATTCGTTTACAAAAAGAAGAAAGATTCTTAGTTTTAAGATGGACTGCTTCCTTAAGTTTCTACATGATAATTGAAATAATATGAAAAAATATTTTTTGTATCAAAACTTTTAAGCAATACAGAAATTGAAAAATTTCTACGAAGGAAAAAATAGAAAGCTTAGAATTTAATTGAGGAGTGAACTCTAAATTCTCTCTTGGATCGGAATCTCTCGGAGCAAAAATTCTTGCATTTATAGTTATAAGATTTTAGGAATTGAAGGGTTTATGAAACAAACCTGTAGATTCTAGAAATTAAGAAATCTAGGATTTTTTAGGATATAATAAGAATATTGTATATATTTAGATTGTAACACTATTTTTACACATTTAATAAACTTTTTTTTTAGTCTACAGAGTTGTTTTTTTCATTCTCCTTCGTGAAATACATGCAATCGTACTTATGCATCAGCTATAAAAAGTTATTTGATACTTATATTATAACGCATTGCACTAATTATACGAATTGTATTGTTTGCGAAACATAATTAAATAAATAATCAATAATTNTTTTCATTTCGTGTATTCTCGTTATTTTTAAGCGTTAATTACAGATAAAACATGCTCAAATCTTATTATAATTATTATATATAATTAATAATTGCAACTCAACGCGTTACGTCACTATTATGATTAATAATAATCGAATTGACTTTTTAGTGATAATTGTATAACATCTTTCATTTGTTTTGTAATTGTTTCAAATCAATTCAATCGATCTTTCGGCGTGCTAATTAAGGATGTTTCGGTTGTACATTAGCTAAAAGTTATCGAAATTTAAATAAAAAAAGATAAAAAAATTTTGTCATAAATACGTTCTGAGACAATAAAATGCAATAAAACAACAAATAATTTGATAATGACATATACAGCGAAATAACTATATTTTAGATATAATTTTAGATAATTTTTAAACGAGTAAATGGATCCAAATGAACTTTTGCGCAAATATTCATTGGAGTTTTATTAGAGTATATATAAAAAAATTTGATTTAATTCGTTATACTATTTCCTCATCAAATTTTCAAATACGTATACAAATAAGTATACAAAATGCGATTTTACATAAGAATGCAAACAAAACAAATAACTTTTAACCAATAAGAGAATTGTGCTTAAATTTTAGATTTACAGATACTCAGACGTAACAATAAAACAATCTATAAAATTTTTATATTTTTGATAATATTTTGAGATGTGACACATACATTCTTAACGGGAAGCAAGAAAAATTGAAGGTAAGTCCGTAAGTCCGTAAATCAATTTTATTACCTGAATTATCCAGCTTTGTTAATTAAAAGTTCTACACTTAAAGGGTGTAATTCTAAGCAAAGCAAATTTTGATTGGAAATTCTTTTCACTATTGTTTTTTTATGTGCGAAAGTTAACATCCAAAGTGAAATTTAAATGTTTTCAATATGAACCAATTTTTTTCAGAACTTTCGAAACACTTTCCGTTACTTATTAGCAATAACGCATTTGAAATGCGTTTTATCAGATTCATCCACATTTAAACAACATGCATTTTTTGTTTGCACATTTTACTGCGATATCCAGAGCATTTGAATAACATTTTTTAATTCCAGCGACGAGTGTTAATTTAGTTTAATTTATATTCGCATTTGATATCTCAAACATTGAAGTATTTCTTTAAATGGTACAATTTGAAAATTTTCAAATTTAAGTTTTGCCTCTTCAGCGAAAACGCGAGTTTGAAGATTATTTTTACTTTGTTTAGAATGTATTTACTAATTTTATCGTTGTCATTTTGTATAAAGTATCAAAGAATTAGGTATCTTATAGAATCTCGTTATTTAAAGATAGCTTGATAACTTTAAATGAGATTCTCATGGCAGCGAAAAATAAAGATGCAAATGGGCCATTAATAATATTAAATATCTGGATGTATAAAATATCAAGTGATGTTCAAAATTTGTAGCAAAAATTTTAATTTCGAAGACTAAAAATGCTCTTTGGACATCTTGATTTTCCATATCTCGATCTTTTATGCAAATAAGCTGCGATTGAAAAAAATTCATCAAATGCGTGAAAAATTGTAAAAATTAAACTTTGATCAATTACAACGATATTTATATATTGTTTAAAAAGTATTGGCATGAAATTAAAAACCTTGTACAAGGAAATGTTTTTTTATGTCAATGGATGTTGCAGCTATTTTTCTAATTATTATTTCTGATATGATTTCCAGAAAAAAAATTTTCGTAAAACGTAAAAGTATTTTACGTTTTATCTTTCGCATGCCGAAAACTGATTGTTGAAACTGCCTTTACGTAATTACATAGAAAAAAAAAGACAAACTTATTGTCAGATGTGTCTTAAGTGAACGTAGTGATTGCGCGTTGGATTTAATTAAGTCGTGGACACGAGGTTCGGTGGATTATCGGACGTCTCGCTGCCACTGCTGCTGTAACGCGGCTGATCCTTCAAGGACGAGTCGGCGACGACGGGATTGCCGGAGACGCAGGAGTGGTTGGTCACCGATCCGTAGGTATCTTTGTACAGACAGAGGCCGCAGAATCCTGTCGCGTTGTAAAGCGGCAGATTCACTAGACCATTCGATACCGCAAAGTTTCTGTAAACCGCAAAGAGATTTGACAATAAAGTTAAACTGTTTCCTAAAAATTTTTCTAACAAACAATGATCGTAAACGTCGGATACTTAAGATACTCGATATTTTTCAATTTGTGTAAAAATTGCTTCTATCTGTAAAAAAAAAATATTTCAGATAAATTGTAAAAAAGGAGCAATCAACGTGATCGGCGTTTCCATTTTCCTGGAGTGCGCTTTTATCCGGCGAAACATTAGGGAGGAACGGAATTGTTACTTAAACTGCGGATCGCGTGTCGACAGCCTTCTCCATTCGTTTACGTTCTAAATACCTGGCTGGTTATTAAATGAAGACTGTTATGAGATGTTCCGCCGTTGAGGTCTCTTTAGAACGTAATTGAGCTTTTTATAATATATATAATCTAACAAAGGAGATTGACAACACATTTGATATCCTGTTTCTCTCCATTTTTTAAATCAACATGTAATATTATATCACTAGATCCAGAAAGAAGAAAATGGCTGAAGAATGTTAGAGAGCGGATTTAGACACGCAGACACTAGCGGCACTCGGAGTAACACGGGATAGAAAAAAGTTTGCCGGAAAGTAGCAAATCTTCGAGGCTGAAGACGACACCTAAAGAAGAAAAAGAAGAGGATCTAATAAAGATAACGCACACAGTCTTTGATTTTAATATTGAAAAACATGTTTCTAATTTTCTACATTTTAATGTTGAAAATCAACATGTTTATAATTTTTATCATCTTCGTGTTGTTTTTACAACATTTAAATGTTGAAAAATAAGAAGTATAATAGTCAATATTAAATGTATCTTAACAATCGGATCTGGAATGAAAAGTTCGTCGCTAGAGATTCCACTTAAAAGCTGATCGAAAAATAAAATTCTGTCCACTCGCTTCTCAAAATTTAGATGTCCTCCCGTAAATGTTTCTTAATGTTTTTGGAACAAATTGAAATTGCGGAGATCAGGACGGTACGTCCCGTAAACGCGCGAGGGTTGCGACAAGTGGATGAGAAAATCCCGCGGTTAGCACGGGGGATGCATTTATCCGTCGTTTATCCGGTTTATCGAGCGTCAGGTGCATATCGACTGAATAACACCGGGGCCATTCGCCGGGAGTGGGGCGCAAGGGTGGCGAAGGAACGAAGGGGTGGTGAGATTCGGCGGACCTCGAGCGTGCGACGCTCGAATGCGATTCGACCGGGAGTTGATACGCCGATGCGATACGCCGCTAAATAGCCTTAAGTGGGATTACGTCTCCCGCTATTGTGATCTCCGGAAGGAGGAGCTCATACAAATTTCGGTCTTTGTGCGGCGTCGCCGGGGCGTTCTCAGCGCCTCGCCTCGCATTACGGAGGGTGCCGAATTCACCGAGCAACGCGTCTCTCCTCTGGACCGTGCCGGCCGTGTTCTCCGAAATAATTGTACTCGCGACGGGGATCCGTAGTTTGATTTCAGGTGAGGTGGTTGATAACACTCGCGGAACATTTAAGGAATATTAAAGGAAGATTGGAGTTCTGTCGTGAGAATTTCGAAAATTGGACAATTTGCGATGTAAAAGCTCAAGATGAGAAGAATAATTTTATATTTAAAATATAGATAAAGAGGATGAAAAGAAAGAAAAATAATTTTTAATTTAGAAGAAAGAGAATAATTTTGTTTTTAAAGTCGAACGAAATGTCGCGCGAAATGTCTCAATTAATATATAAGATATGTTAATTACATTAGATATTAATTTCTATTTGTGTGATTAGTTTGATAGAATTTAGTTTCTATTTTTGATTATTTTTTAAACTCACACCTTCCTCGAAAATAAAACCTTGTATAAAAAAGTCTTATTTTACGTTTTTGACACTTATTTCTTTTTTTCAACATTTCTCGCAACTTTTTAATTGAATAATGAACTCAATTCGTTTGGCACAATTATTTGAGCAATTATAATTTGTGTTGCATTTCCTTTGCCAAAGCTGGGAATCATAAAATTCTAAGAACAGCTGATGAAGCTAATAGCCATGCATTAATAGCTGCATTGAAAGCACGATACATCACGCTGACAAGATAACAAATTGACTGGATGCGTGGGATGCAAGGATGTAGGATGTGTGCGAAAATCGCCATATGTTCCATATGGTACTATTATTTTTCCCACGTCAGTTTCTACGAAGAGAAATTAGAATAGCGTGACTTAAATAGCTTCGAGAAATAATAGCAGCAAGTAGAGTCCTAACTTATAAGAAAAAATAATCTTTCTGATTGAAAAATCGATTTATGTTTCGCATTTCCTCAAAGTCCAAATTCTTGGAAGTGCATTTGTAAAATATTAGAAAGAAATAACATAAAATAATGTTAGAGATCAGAAGAGAATGATAAATTTCAGTTGCAAGTTACACACGTTTAACAACCCCACACGGATTCTCGCTGCTGCAACTAATCTTTTTTTCCGTGCGCTTATTAGAGATCCGCCATTTTTTGGATCTTTTATGTTTCAACATCATTTTCGTTTAATGACCCTCAAAAATCCCGCAATACAATTATTTTATTCTTTGCCTCTACCATTTTAAATTTTAAATTAGATATATTCTTTTTTTCAAAAAAATGAAGGGTAAAAGAATTAACCCTTTCGGGACCACTTTTGTAAACTCATTGTGTCCCTGTGGTCCCGAAAGGGTTAATTAAAAAATAAAATAAAAATAATAATCAGATAATTCTGACTTACATATTTTGATTTTGAAACTTTTCATTTTTGTTTTGAAATATTCTAAAACTCCAAAAATTTATATATTTAATGAGTTAAAAATTTCATAATTTAATTCAAGAGAAAAATCAAATTTCTAAGCGGTTATAAGAACGAATTCATTTAAGATGTTCATGAGGAAAGATGCAAAATTATATTTTAGATAAAAAAAATAGACAAAATAAATAAACGAGTACCGGTACTGCTGGTCTAGTTGCGCCTTTTCGATTCTTTTGTCCTTGGCGCGCCTGTTCTGGAACCAGATTTTGATTTGCGTCTCGGTAAGTCTCAAGGAAGTTGCAAGTTCGAATCTGCGTCCCCTCGAAATGTATTCTCCCCGCCGATACTCAACTTCCAACCTCAGTGTCTGTTCGCCGCTGAATGTCGTTCTTTGTCTTCGTGGTCGGCCCTCTTTTCTTCTTCTACGCGCCACTGTAAAGAAAAGATACAAATGTCCAAAAGGAAGGAACAAAAGTCCCTTCATATCCAAAATTTACTCATAAGATGTTTTAATTTCATTACTACAGTTCCAATTTAAGATGTAGACATCTGTGGCAAATTATTTTTGATGTTTTTTTTTAAATAAAACTAAAGATTTAGGAGTATCTTTAATTTCGATATTGAATAGCAATAAAGTGAAATAGAAAAATGGAAAAATGGCTTGTTATTTCAATTGTGCCAATTTAATAATTTCATCAGGAACAATTAGAATTATCTTATAACGAAGATTCTCTCGTTCACAGAATTTTTCTAAATATTGCAATTAATGTACGAAAACAAACAACAATTGCAATATCGAGAATATTAATTATGCAACTTTTAAATAATTTAGAAATTGGACTCATGTGCGCCATGGTGTGCTTTCTTAATATTTCAATTTGATTTCGTTTTTCATCGCACTTGATGGGATTCGTGAAATATAAATCTGGCCGTGCTGTAATTTCATCTTTGTTACACGATAGAATAATTAGGATGTACTGGTAAAAGAGAGCGATATCGGAAATTGAGGCTTCCCGAGGCTTCGTCCAATCTGGCGTAAAGCGGACATGGGATACTAATTGCTCTTTGAACCTCATAACCGCTTAGTAGTTCGATAGATTTTTAAAAATTGCGTAATACGAAAGTTCTTTCATAGACATAGATTTCATAGATCATATATATATATATATATATAAAAGATAATGTAGCTCTCTCAGCATTTCAGGAAAGTATTCCAATTTGAATAAAAAAATCTGAGAAATGTTTAAAAAATTATATAAAGATTGTGAAAAATTCTCAAATGTATACAGAAATTCTGAAAAATTATGTGAAAAATTCTAAGAAAATACTCAGGAAAAAATGAACGTGCATAGCAGACTTATTTCTCGTTTACAACATTCATCGATGATGCCGCCGCGGCACCTGTTAAGTGTACCTTTGCAAAGCATCTCTCTAGGAACAAATTGGGATCGCGGGGATCAAATCGGGATGTGCTACAGGCATCATCGGGCATAGATTCCTCGGCGATACAAGCCGCGGCAATGCGCGACTTACAAACATCCGGCGTGTATTTTCCGGCGAGCCGAGTCGGTGGCTTGTGAGGCTTAAGGGGAGAGAGGAGAAGAGTTGGGTTTTTCAGTAGGAATACCGCGGCGGTGTATTTCATTGAGGAGCGGCCAACTGCGTCCCGTAATCTCATCACAATATCGCGACGAAGTGTCGAAGCGGGATAAAACCGCGCGCGCGTGTGCGCCGCGTGCGGCTTGTCCTCGCAGTGTTTCTATCGTATCCGCGTCAAACTTTCCAGATGAAGAATGAAATTCGTTAATTCTCCTCCCCTCTCCCTCCCCGCTGTCAATATCCTCTGGTCCTTGTCCAGAATATCTCGAAAAAGTCGTTCGTAAAAACATTCCCGCTCTCTTCGCACTCCGCTTACCCTGTTCTGAAAATCTGTCATTTGACTGTGAAGGGTGTTCGGTCGGAACGCTCCTGTTTTACAGTTGATATACCTATTGTTCTATGACGTTGAGCAGTTTCCGAAACAATTGGAAAATTTAGAAAACGTTCGACACGTCGCAATCGAACATCGAGATGAAAACAATCATTTCGATTGGAAAGTTTTCTTGAATTTTTTTAGTTTTGTGAAGCTATCTAAAAAGCTATCTAACAGCTATTCCGGACCACGAAAAAACGGTGAAAATTTGTTAAATTTCAGAAGCGTCTGAATTGATTTCCTCCTGAAATTATTCCTGTGTGGGACCATTGTTGCGCGACAGAAGAGTGCCTCCACTCCGTCTGGACGGTGGCCATGTCTCGGATTGTCACGTATATAATGCGACATCACAAAATCTGCTTACTGATTCGCGAATACTCGAACGCAAAGACGCCTTTCGATCTTATAAGTTTAGAGAGGAGGAGGAAGAGGGAGATAGAGAGAGTTGAGCTTTTGGAGAACGCGTTATGCAGTCACCTGCATTCCTGTGTTGTATCTTTATGCAACTTGCATGATGGATGCACGGATGGAACAGAATGTTTGTTTCTTGGCCAAAAATACATGGTACCACGTAGAATGCGATGGTACCATGAAGATTGTTATATGAAATCCGTGCTAAAATTCGGGATCTTAATATAATTTTGAATAAAAAATGTATTGAACATCAATTGACATCAATTGATCATCATCATTGAACATCAATTGAAACTTTTCTAGCGCTAAGATCTTGATATATTCGCAGAATGTTTAATAACTCGCAACAACTCGCCTAATTACCCATTTTATTTTTAGATTTTAACGTAAAGAATTTTGCAATATGGGACCAGTTTATTTTCAAGTATTTAAAATAAACCAAAAATTCTTAAACGATCGAATTCATGATATTTCCAAACAGCTAGAAATTTTAGACTGACAACATGAATTATTTAATCAATCGTTTAAAATCAGCCAAATTAAATTACTTGATAAAAATAGAATAACATTTCGTAAAGCTAATTAATCACGTCGCGATAATAAATTTAAATTTATTATTAAAATTAATTTGATAAATTAATTTTATTAAAATTGATTTAATATATAAAAGTTGACTGATTACGTGCGTTTATTAAGATTCTTCCAGAGCGAAGGACACGTGTGCGTGTCACGTTAACTAATTGCAAAAGACTGAAATCTGCGATGCGGAAGCAACAGGAGCTTACGGAAAGCTGAGAATCCTTGGAAGTGGTGCTCGGCCACGGACTGATGGTTCGACAGAACGTGAAGATGCGACGGTAGCGTGGGCGGATGCGCGAGCTGCGTCAGATGAAAAGTCTGGCCGGGTCCCCGCGGAAGGAATCCGTGCAGGAAAGGCAGTCTCACATCTGTGAGCATCGAATCTTTCTTCGTTTCCTTGCTCTCGAATATTTTACTACTCGCAACGTCGTTTGGCACTTTTTCGAGGTCCTTGGAGTGTGGTACCTTACATAAATAGAATGATGATTTAATCCTGATTAAAGTCGATTAAGCTTAGCTTTTCTGGTGAAAAAAATTCTCATAATATTTTTAAGAATTTTTCGCATTTTAAGCTTAGAAAGATTTTTCTGAAAAAAACTCTTTATAAATATCTTTATAAATATCTATATTATGATAATACTAAATATATAGTTATCAATACGCTAAACAAAATACGTTTAGTAGTTATTACCAGGTTTCTTTTTTCAATGAATTTATGTATTAAAAAATTTTAAAAGGATGTAGATTTTAAAAAGGATGTAATATTTCTGAGAAATGTTTCAATTCGTAAAAAATCTAAGAAATTTTTTAAAAAATTGTAAAATTATATAAAAATTTTGAAACATTATATAAACAATTTAAAGAGAAGTTCTCACAGGAATCATAATGTTATAGAGAATTTTTAAAAAATTCTAAAATTATATAAAATTCTGAAAAAATATATTTATATAAAATTATATAAAAATAATTCTCTAAAATTATATAAAATTTTCTGATAGAAAATTCTGAAAAATTATGAAGAAAAATGTCCACACACACATATTTAATGTAACTTCAAAGTCAATTTCTAGAAACTGTTTGATGACTCGAGAGAAATCGATTATAGAATTGAGATGATTAGATACAGATTTATTGTCGCAGCTTCTTAAAACACCTATGTTAGACTAATATCGCAATTTTATCTTAAAATTTTATTTAGTCTTATATTAGTAGAAAGAAGAATCTATTTGTACTCACAGGTAAATGAAGAATTTTTTTGTATGATTCGGGTGAATCGGGAAGCGCGTGTGATACATTCTCCGTGATTTCTGGCGAAGAATCCAGACTCTCCCTCGCGTGATCCTCGTCCTCGTCATCTTCCGTTTTCTTCGTCGCCTCCAAATGGCCGTAGAGCCGCGCGAAGAAACGTCGCGGCGACGACGGCCTTCTCATCTTCTTCGCGGACATTTAACGGGTCTACAATTTGTAGTTCATACGAAAGATTTTCGAATATTTCTTCCGAGCAGGATAATCTAGAAAGAGTCTTTAAGGTGGAATTCTTCCAAAGAAACAAGGATGAGTTTGACGGATTTTTTTCGATTAAAGAATCTCAGAGATTCTGTGTTCGTCAGAGTATTTGCTTCTAGAATGAATGAATGAATCGCGAATTCTCAGACATAAAGCATCTTTTTTTTTTAAATAAATTCAGGATGTTTTGCGTCCAAATATCATCAGATGTAAACTTATAAAAAACGTTCGATCGACATTTCGAGGACTCGATGCATCGAAGACGTGGAAACCAGAAAATTACCCCAATTTCTAGAACGCGGAGTTTCACAGTTTTACAAATCAGAATGTCCGACTGTCGAAAGTTTTAAACCTGATTATCTTTCATCACTCTTCTCTCATTCCTTATTACTCCTTTTTGTTTTTCGACCGAAATTCATTTTCACTCGACGTTACCATGTTCCGAATTAACTTCCGGTAATATAACTTCACAGAAATACAATTTTCTGTCCGGTCATAACTGAAGCTATCCCCGCGAAGTAGGATTTTCAGAATTTGGAGAACTCGCGCCGTATGCGGTGCCTCGCGAGGCGAGGATCGGCGAACGGCAGAGATGCGAACGTCAGTTTCTGCGGGGTGGCACGCGCGTCTGAATCACCTGGTCGTCCTCCATTCTCTCACCTCGTGCTGACTAGAAACGAAGGACCGGAGATAGGGGAGGGGGATATCTCCCTTCCACATCCGGAGATATCACTCCACCCTCGGCCACCCTCCCTTCCCGGCGCTGCACCGCCCCTATGCGAAATCGCACGTGCGGCCGCATTTGTACGGCCGAAAGTTTCGCTTCCTGTGGACGGATAAACACGCGATACCCTCAGGATATCCCGATTTGACCGTTCCGGTCTCGATTTCTTTCGAACGTGTAAGCTTGTGAGATCGTTCAAGGACGATAAGCGAAGATTACGCGCGAAGATACACAGAAAAAAGATTAGCCTTAAATCAAGACTGGATAATCTCGTACATAAGCAAGAATATTATAATCTTCTTCTTAGGAAGATTTTAGTCTTGATTTGATTGAATTTGTATTAATGCAAGTAAAAATAATACTTGCATATAATTCTTCTTGTTTATAAATGAGATTATCTAGTCGTGATTTAAGACTAATCTTTTTTTCTGTATACAATTGAAATAATGAATCGTCTCTAAATTCTTCGACCGCTTAAAAATTTATATCTTCTTGAAAAAAATAATTATATCTTCTTAATTAAAATATCAAAGAACGTTGTATTTGTCGCAAAAATATAACACATTCAATATAATATGCATATTATCAATATTATGATAAATTATATCCTGTTTAGAATATTATTTTAATTACTTAATACTATATAATACTAATATAATACTTTTTAAAGTATTGTAAATTATTCAAGCAAAAAAATTCTATAAAGTAAATAACATATGCATAATAAAATATGGAATAATCCTACCGCTTGGAATTATCAATGATAGATCTTATTTACAATTAGTGGATTATCACATAATAAATTAATCATCAATTATCATAAAATTATATAATAAATTAATTATTATATTTATATTTGTACAGAAATACAGATCCGAAATACGATAATCCGAGATTTAATCTTCCGCAAATTGTAATATAATCTCTTTTTGATGTTGAAATAAATAAATAAATACTTTTGTAAGGAAAACATAAGATACTTTAATAATCGCGATACCAGTCATGCGTTGCTCCGCGAGAAAATGAAAAGGGGGTTTCCGCGAATAGGAATGAAAAAAAGAACGCGCGCGGTTTAGCGTGAACAGCGAGATTGCTGTGAGTTCATTCTATTCTATTCTCAATTTTCTTGCAATGAGAAACGATGCGTTCTGATGAATCCCGATTATTATTACTCGTTGGCATTCAAGTGTTTCCCCTTCGATTCTAATCTTTGATTGAAGTATCCTCTGCTTATTGCTCATTTCTAATACAGATGTTATGTTATTCAAGCAACGAGAGGCAAATCCAATTGCGAAAAGTTTGTTATAAAAAATTTATTATAAAATATAAATTTTGTGACATTATCTTAGAGATAGAATATTCTACTTTTTAACTGCATTATTTTTTTCAATAAAAACTTCAGTCAATATAGAAAATTTTTTCAGATATTTTAGTCAAATTGAAATCGATTTTTCAAAAATGTAAGACATTAATAATTTTCAAATTATAAAAATTAATAAAATTGAAAAAAGGCTCTTTTCAAAATAAGACAAATGGATAAAACTATTTTCTTTAGCTAATAACACATTTCGATTCAAATATGCCTTTTCATTTTTTATTTGCTTGCTATAATTTATTATCGAATTCAGAATCCGTAGGAAATTAAATATAAAACAAAATATTATCAATTTGAAATTATTTTAGGATTTCTCGTAACGTAACATGTAATTATTATTTTATTTTAATCTCATTTTACGTGATATTTTCATATTCATTTTCATTTTCAATATTATCTCTCAATTATCTTTAATTCGCGCATCACGTTTTACACATCCACATTGACATTCTATTCCTCAAAAGATCAAGCGAGATCAAGCAGCAATAGAACAGAAACAACAACAACAACAACAACAACCACTCCTGCAAAGCCGCCGGCTATTAAACGCTCAAAAAACTTGGGCAACACTCCGCAGCATCCCGGCGTCATCATGGACCCCATTCCCTCTGCCCTCATACCCCCTTTCGCGGTTTCCCGGATGATCTGATTGTTTCACGTTCGCATGAGATTTACCTGCACGGCGGCGGCAGCGGAGCGGGTGGAGGCTGGATTCTGGATGCTGGACCAATCGGGTGGCGGTCGGGGATCGATGTAATTAGAGAGGAGCCAACCCGGCGTGAGGCCGGGGAGACACGGGGGTGACATGCGCGCGGCTGCCGCGCCGGGCAACGCGACGCCCGCGCGAATACGCTTCCGCGTGTATATGGGTGTCTAATTCCCTTTGTGCGTCGCCTATTGTCGGCATTACGATTATTACGCTCACGCTGATTTCGCTCGTCGTCGTGTAGTCGTCGTCGAGCGACGCGACAATACAATTATCGTTATCCCCACGGTCAATACGCGACGCCGACGACGAGCGGCGTCGGGACATTGCAGATGCGCGCCGTTTATCGACGTGTTCTCTGGAGAACGAAATTATTATTATTATTATTATTATTATTGTTGTTGTTGTTGCTATTATTGTTGTTACTGTTTTTCCAAGTGACAGCAAAACAATAGAACTATTCAAGGTACTCTGTCACGGTCATTACTGATAAATCAGAGTCGCAAGCAAAAATTGGTATAATAATTATACTGTTAACGTTTTTAAATTTAACTCTCATTAATTTTCCACATTTTTAATTAAAGTATATACGTGCAATTTACGTTTGTATTTGGTTAAAGTCGTTTTAAAATAAATGAAGGGATTTATTTAGAAATTCGAGTATATTAATTGGTACAGCAAAATCTATGTAGAATAATCTTTCAGTGAGATGTAATCTTGAAAATTTTTGGATATCGAAGATTGATATATGAATTGAATACAACAGCTAATTTTGAAATTTATTTTGTATCTCCGTACTATATTTAAATGAAAGCATATAGCAAAATTTCAACATTTTTAAACCTTTTTGCTAAATAAAACTCTCACGAATCATTCAGTTCTGAACGTATATGCAACGTTCAAGCAACAAAATAATATCCCGCCAAACACATGAAAATCTATTATAACAGTGTTATGTCAAATATGTCGAGGAGGCTATCAAACAATTACTTATATGGAATTTTTATATTAATATGCTTTCGATTAATCAAAATCAAAATAAAAAATGTAAAGATATATTTTTACTGATATGAAATCTACACAAACTTCAAAATTTTCGATCAATTTTTTTTGAATAAAATCTGTCAATCTCAAAAAATACAAATTATTAGATATTATTATTTTGTATTATTGTTATTACATGTTTTGTATTATTGTTATTATATTTTTTACCATATTATTCATTTCTTCATTTCTTTATTTCTTCATTTCTTCATTTATAAGTTTAAAGCAAACCTAAATTTTCACACACACACACTTTCCTTCTTCATGCAATAATTTTTAGGAATTCAATGTCCAAAACAGCATTTTTTGTGTCAAAAAATATATTCAACAAATGCATTATCCTCCACAATGTCAGCATTGGAATCCTTAAACTAACAATGGTAACAGAAAATTTTCACAAACATTAAAAATCTTTTTACAGTGTTTCAGAGAAATTCTCCGATTAATAAGAAAGTTTTTCTATTATTAATTACCGTTAACTACCGTTAATCACTGGTTTATTACTTCTATTATTTATTACGTGAACGGTTCACCACAACCCTTTTTGGTGAGAGTTTTTCTTTATATAATTTTTCAGAATTTATATATAAAATTCAGTAAACTTTCTCAGTCAGAAAAGTGCTCTAATTCGTAAAAAAAAATCTGAGAAACTTTCTAAAAATTTATAAAATTAGAAATTCTGAAAAATTATATGAAGAATTATAAGAAAAATTTACATACTAGTAAGTCTACGTGTTTTCTAGAATTCTTTATGCATATACATATATGAATTTCGAAATATCTTCTGAAATTTCTCACTCTATAATTTCCAAAGAAAACGTATAAAATTTGAAGAAGTATAAGATATTTTTTAAAGAAATCTTCATAAATTTAAAATACAAATTTTTGTAAAAATATTATGAGATATGGAAATTTTTTTCAGAGCTGTCATATTAAGAAAAGAAAATGGTTCTGTTTAAAAAACTCTAATTTGACCTTGCACTTTTTATGAAAAAAATTATAAAAAAAAGTTATATGGTACATCTAAAAGTTCAAGGTAATCTTAATCTTTTATTTGAAAGAAATTTTTCAATTTTTTTTATAATAAGTTACAGCTTGCATGAAATAAATAAAGTTTGTTCTTAACGTTTTTCTCAAACTATTGCATGTATGTATTTCTAAAATCGTGTTGTTACAACAAATGGTTTCTGCAATAAAATTAACAAAATATTATTATATTATTATAATATTATAACATTATAATATTATATATTATAATTATATATTAGGCAGAAGCCTAATATTGCTAAAACTTGGAATAATGCAAGTTAGTCAATTGTTAGGACAGTTGGGACAGTTTGCTAATATTTCGACTATATCGCATAATTATTTCAGTATTTAAAATTTGTCAGGCAATATGTGAGTAAGTATATATTGTTTGTTGTTTCTAAAAATAACCTTGCCAATTTTTTATTCTGTTTATGATTTTTGAGTTTCTCGATTTCATGAAGAAAATACATTCTTTGTCCTTTAAAATAATTTTTACCATTCTTGAAAAATTTTAATAATAAAATATTTAAATATATATAAAAATTAATTTTTTTTTAATCGTAATGAGGTAATAGTGCTATATTATTTTTTATTGGAGGGAAGAGTACCGAGTCCCTTTGGCGCAGAGGATAGCGCGTTGGACTTCTAATCCAAAGGTCGTGGGTTCGATCCCCACAAGGGATGGTACACCTTTTTCTTTTTTCATATTTTATTTCTTGTTCTCTAGACGCTTTTTATCTTTTACATAAATAATAACAAAACAGTCGGCACAAAAAATTGGCAAATTCGAAATGTTTTTCCCATTAATTTACCTATTTTTATTATATTTTACTCAATAAAATTTATATTTGTATATAGTAGTGCACACAGACGCGTGCCAAGTATACATTCATGTAATTTAAGGTGCTAATTTAAATAGTCTATAATTAGTCGTGTTAGAGTTCTATTTATAATTTTATGTGCCATATATGATAGAAAACGTCCAAAGAGATTCAAAATAATACATATATATTTGAAAAATTAAAAAAATATTAAAATATACGTGATGTATAAAATTATACAGATTTCTCTATTCTAAAATCTGATATGAATCATATAATCGTCTAAAATAACCTTAAACATAATTATAAACATAATTATAAGAAAGAAAAAAGTTTAAGTTCATTTTAGACGACAATTTGTGTTAGATTCAGAATATTTTATTCATAATTCTCGCCTCTATGTGTTATGTATACAATATTTTAACATATATACAGGGTGTATTTTTTTATTCATTTTAATGTAGCATCTCTTTTTATTTTCGCAGAGTGAGATCGAATAAAAAATATGTTCACACAAAAGTTGTATGGTCTGAAGGAGAACATAAAATGGTAAAATTAATTTAAAAAAAAAATCAATTTTTCAAGATAATATGAAAGTCATCACTATTTTTTTAAATGCAATTGTATAATTTTTTAATATGATTCCTCTCATTGTTCGAAATTCGCGTGCTCATGGCGTTATATCAATTTCGGGAATAGGATTGAGGCTCGAAAACAGCTTCATTATAGAGTAATATTTCTGCAATATTATTTGTTCAATGTAATATTCAATTTTGTTGCATCTAAATAATATTATTATATTGAAACAAGTAGCATTATTGCTCTTCACTTATATTTACCAGCAATCCATCAGTAATATTAATCTCTCAAATATATAATTTATTTTACAAACTCAATAAAAAAAAGAGAAAACTTTCCTTTCGATTGTCAATTTAGCACATGCGAAAAAAAGTTCATAAATAAAATATGCAATGAGTTGCTCTACTATACATGGCTTCTATAAAAATTATACAGAAGGAAGAGCCACAGAAACTGCTTAAAATCTTAATACTACATTCGGATACTTTACTCACAAATAAATATGATAGCAAACAAGTTCGATCTTGATCCTTTTAGGTTTGCTAAATGAGTCAAATACAAATTTATTATTCACACTGTACAACATATATTCCTTTTTCTGCTATTTTATCTCTGCATAGATATTAAAATTACATTTTTATATAGTTTTTAATTGTTAATTGTAATAGTTTTATTTTATATGTATATACATATGTATATATACTAAAATCTGATATCTCTAACATCGTAAGATTCATAAGCAAACTCTTCTTTGTGGAATTCATCATATTCCAAACCTATATAATCGATTTCTAATCTGAAGTGACCGGAAACATCATCCGCTATCGATATACCAAAATTTGAAACCTCATGTAGTGTGATTGGCGCCTGTTTATCCTGTAACCTGCCTTTACTCGAAAATACGAATTTGGAGAAAGGTATCCTGGCATATTGCCAATACGGTCCACCTCTGGTATAGAGCACATAATGATATACGTCGTTCCAAGTCAAGTCAAACATGCCTCTAGTAGCAATATTTAGCACGTAGCATCTGCCGTCTCCTCTAATACGAAGGACAAGATGGGTATATGGAGTCCAATCGTGGTAAACCTCACGTTTGAAAGACTTTCGTTTAGGTATACTGTTCATATTGCAATAGCCAGCGTACTTTATTCTTCCATCCTTGGGTAAACGAGTGCTTAACATGCCAGAAAATACACCAGTGCCAGTAGAAGACATCTCTAATCTAGAAACAAAGAAAATAATAGATTTGTAAGATTTAAAAAATGTACATAATATAAGAATATGTATTATTATTATATATACATATAATTTATACTCACTTAACTGTTGAGTAACCTTCGTTGTAGTCACTATCACATGTAACAACCCACTGATCCAACGACTTCGGATCGCCCTTAAATCGCCATACAACGTCAACTTCGTTTGGTCTATATATAAAAATAGGATCCATTTTTAAATGTTCCTTCATTTCTTCCATTAAGATACCAAGTTCTTCCTTCAACTGCCGGTATCCCTCGCGTATTCTACCAAGAACGCTCAAATTTTGTTCTGGCGGTGGTCTATCGTACACTGTTTTATAACCTGACTTTCGATCACGTTGTAAAAAACATGACAAGCTCGGAGTCGTATGCAATTTTCTTCTGCCATTCGCAAAACCTGCTAATATTTTACTGAATATTCGCATATTCATGTTCGTTTGTTTGTACACAGGTACTACACAGGTTAGGTTATCTTCTATTTTTTAAAATTCATTCCAAATTAATTTTACACTATGTTATACAGCACTTTAGATACATACAATGTATAATATAAAATGGCTTTTTGTTTATAATTCTGCAGAACTACATTTAAAGATCAAGAACGATGAACTCTAAATTAATGACTGGAGATCTCAGATAATGGTGGCTAACCCTGTGTGTGTTACACTACAAAGTATAGATCATATTTTCAGTTACAATAGATTTTTAAAAAGGATAGAAAAATCCAGCTCCAAGTCGTTTTAGCAAAGAAACTAAAAAAAAAATGAGGAAATATTTCTCCCAGAAAAGATTTAAAAAAAAGACACAACCAAAATCATTAAAGCTCACTCTACACTATAATAAAGTAGGTCATTTTCTCATTATAAATTTTTAAAAAATGCGAAATGTAAAATTTAATCTATACACTTTCTTGGCAGTGCAAGAGATAATCCAAAAAAAATCTCATAAGAAAATGTCATTTCTGTGCGAGACAAAAACTCAACTAAATCAATATTAGATTTATAGCTCAGCTACAGCTGACTGCAAATCATAGAAAAACTTCTCATATGATATCGAATGTTTTCCAACATAGATGTGCTAACATTTTTGTACAAATAATCGAATTTGCTTAAAGATTTTTTGCTGTAGGGATAAACAGAAAGAATAGAGTGATAAATAGGAAATGTTATATAAAAATAGACTTAAGAGATCGTAGACAGCATTGTTCTCTATAACAATTTAAAGCCATTTTTCCATAATAAAAATATTGAGTTTGTCATTCTAAATAACATGCTTTATAAAACATATACAATTTGTACATATGATTTTGTAGACGAGTACTTTTTCAAAAGCTCTTAAAATTCAGAAAAGCTTATTAATCTCTGTACAAGAGTAGATGCAATTCTCTATACAATAGTAGATGCAATTCTCTATACAATAGTAGATGCAATTGTATAAAAAAAGTAATATCTATGTATAAATCTAAATTCGAACATATAATATACACTGTACAATCTAAGTCTAAGGTGGAGTTCGTGTTGGAGTTTTCTTTTTCCTCAACAATTTATATGTGTCCTTTGATAACAGATAACTAACACCTCCTGCGATTGTCGTGAATGCTGTTACATAGCATAGACATTGTAGGATCGGATGGTCTACAAAATGGTAAATCGGAGCAGCCAACGTTCCAGCAACCAGAGACAGTTGCATCCCAGTGTTTAGCTTGCTTGTTAGAGTTGGCGCTAATTGTACGGTAGCATGTGTGGGATCAAAATATCTCGCTAAAGTTTTCTGAAATTAACCGCATCAAGATTAATCCATCAACACGTTCGGACAAATAATATAATATACAATAGAATTAATATGTACATGATACATACTGGTGGAGGTAAGGAACGATATCTAATGTAAGATGCAGCAGTTACTAGAACAACGTCGCGCATGACAACGAGACAGGTGAGTGGGACTGGTATCAGACCGACCCACGCCAGAGAGAGGAAGAGTGTCCCGACAAGTAGCTTGTCTGCGACTGGATCCAAGAAGCTTCCAAGTTTCGAGGCCTGCGACGTCCAAGTACGTGCGATCCATCCGTCCGCTAAATCACTTAGCCCTGCAAACGCAAGCAACCACAGCGCTATCTACGCCATGGTGTAGATCATTTTTAAGGATAAAGATTTAATGTCTTTTGAAGGTGTAATGTGACGTGCCACATATTAAGTGCAAGAAATAAGATCAATTGTAGAAAATATTAGTAGCAAATTTCAATATATCTATTTTTTCAGTATTATTAATAAATAAAGAGAAGTATCTGAGAACAGATATATGTTTTATCAAAACATAAAGAAAATTTATTTCTTGCTTTCTTAAAGTAGAAATTGCTACATTGTGACACACATTCATACACACGAGTACACATTGTGAGAGAGATACGCTTAACAAAGTTGTCAAAATGTTATATCGCACCTGATAATCTTGGGACAGGATCAAATAGCTTAAGAACGGTGATGTTACTATACGACCCATGCAAAGCAAGTTGGGTATCGTCCAAATATTCTCCCTTTCGATAATTTCTTCTACTTTTCTCCTCGTATGTTTAAAATTTTGTACTATACGTACTCGCAAGGGTTTCCTTTGCGCTCGTTCATTTGGACTGACACGCTGTCTGTAACGATTTTCACTTTCTACGACATAAAATCTAGCTTGGCACACAGGTACATACCGTGTTAAACAGTGCTCTATTAGACTTTTGTTTAAAGTTGTACAGTGTTTAAATCGTAAAATAGTGAAACAGTTCATAATAATATGCTCCTATATGAGAAACAAAAATATTATTTTTATATATAAATAACATAACCTAATAAATATAAAGTATACTTGATTATAAAGACAAATAATGGAATATACTGTTTAAACAAATTATATTATTTTTACGAAATTTCAATTCTAGGCTCGATGATCATTTTAAAGTCATCGAGCATCTAATCCTTAATCTGTAGGAACTGACCGGCCTCACTGTTGCGCCTGGAAATATTCACTGATTTGCTTATCTTTTTAAACAAAGTACAACATTGTACGTTTAGCTTTCGTAAATTTTGGAATAATCCACGAAACACGTCTCGAACGTAAATTATCTGCACAGAAAATGCGCTTATCTTTTATAAGCTCGCGAGGAGCGACTTTATTTTTGAGGTTAGATTCACGGATAGACGTCATCATAATATGAATAAATTAACTCATGAATTTGAGTAAAAAAAATTTAATATTAATATATGATTATTCATTTTATGTGCAATTATGTAAGAAAATGAATGCTGTGTTTTATATATAGTTTAAACTTTATTTAAATAATAATTAATTAATAAGAAAAACATAAAAAATTAGAATTAGAAATTATTAAGTATCGAAGAAAAAGAAAAATAGAATATTGATAAAAATTAAATAAATTCTAATATAATTATAATCATAAAATGTAAATGGAGAAGGATTGTTTGCTTTTAATTTATTTTTTGAAAGAATTCGATATTTTTTTTGTCATAAATAACTTTTCAAATTTATTGTTAATGTTGAAAATGATAATGTTAATATAGAAAATATTTAAGACGTCAAAAAAGTTTTTTTTTATAAGTTACTAATAAAATTTTGAATTGTAGAAAAACTTAAAGAATAAGTTAAAAAGATTGATAATTTGTTGCATGATAAAAAACAACAAAATGCATAAATCGAAATTATTTCAAAAATTATTTAAAAAATGTGAAACGTTTATTTTTAACATATTTTAGTGTTAATTTAATAATATGATTATGTTATTTGAATATTTCGTGTTAAATTAATATTTAACATTTTTTAAAATAACATAATTTATGAGTAAGTGAACAAACATGAAAGGTAGTTTTAAAATGAATTTTTAAATGACTGTATATATTAATTTAACATATAAATGTTGATTTTACTGAAGAAAAATGCTCCGCAAATTCTTCCCAAATGTCAAAGTGTCAAAGTGTTACATCTTTTGCGTTAATTTTTACATAATGTTTGCGTTACTTTCTAACGTATTTTCATCTTGAGTCAAATTATCAACAAATTAACATTAAAAATTTAATTGGACCAATTGGGAAACGTGAAATGTGTTAAATTTAACACAAATTTTCCAATAGTGTCTAAACAAATAATTTTGCTGCGAGCTATTTCGCCGATCGACTTAATCCAATTAATGTCAATTATCTAATTACTAATTAGAGTTTGAAGAGTCTCGATCCGTCCGGTCGCGCTCTCGCGGTAGCCCTCGGGGGGTGGCCGGAGGGCGGCTAGGGGTGGCTCGCGCCTAGCGGCGGGCAACGCGGCGCGCCGCGCACGCGCGCGTACGACGGGTCTCGGCGCAGCAGGCGCACACGTCGCGTCGGTCCGAGCAACAGAGTGCCCCGTGTGTACACCCCCGCCCACGTATTATCGTGCGGCTAGCCAGCCCGAAGCTAGCCAGCCGCGCTTCCCTCGATTTCACGGGGAAAGCAACCGCCCGCCGATCCCGGCTCGAGGGCCGATGATGCATTCGCTATTCCGCGAGAGGCAACCCCGGCCGCGCCACCGCGCCGCGTAAAAGAAGCTCCTTAATGCGACATCGCGGACGAGTATGATTCTGGCTGGATCAGACCACTTCTTAGCGGGTAAGTCCACTATCCGGCCGGATCCCCGTGCTCCCTTGGGCGACTACCCCCTGAATACCCCCCCGTGATTCCGTTTTTTCCGCGCGTTCGAACGGCCGCCGCGCGAAACGGTGCATTTCGCGCGTCCCGTTAACGACAGGGACGTAAATTCGTCCGTTTGGGAAAAAATTGGGAGGCCCGCCACTCGCACCCCGCACGGCGGTCTCCTCTCTGTTTTTCTCTCGAACGCATTGGGAATCAACCCCTTGAATCAATATCGTTTAACTTCCAACTGGACCGTCCTTCGATTTGCGGACTCGACTTTTCGGATTGCTGGAGGGGTGAAAAAAAGGGTGGCTTCTCGAACGATCGGGAATCCTCGCGATCTCTCTCTCTCTCTCTTTCCCTCTGCATTGCGCGAGTAGATTCTTAAATTTCAAGAGTGATGCGTTTAGTAGCATAACGATTATCGTTAACGACGATATTTCTGGAAGCTACGATTAAAATAATAAACCAATTGCAATTGGATAATTGTAGATTGCCGATCTCGGACGGCAGGTGATTCTTTTTTCGCGTCGCACCGCGACTCGGGGAAACGTGCGTGGAACGCTGCGCAATTCCGTATCGCAGGTAGTTTGTCACAACTGGAGCGATAATAAATTATTCCAGGTCATTATACGGCGTAATATGTCGCCGCCGCGTTAACGCGCGTTCGATACGACCCGACCATACGACCCGATATCCATCGCGGCTAAAATCTCAAGTTCAAGAGAGCGAAAGCACACAGATGATTTTCCGATTTTTATAATTAGTTTTCCGAGAAACGAAGAGTCGCACGAGAAAGATTTACTTTATCCATTTTATTTAAATTGTTTTTTTTTTCGTTTTATTTTAGTTTACTTTATTGTTTATTTATTAGCTTTTTTTTTTTTTATTCTTGTTCTTTCGTGCCCGTCTTTCTGCATTTCATCTCTGTTTATTTTATTTCTTGTTACTGCACAAGATGTTCTTCAATTTAAAAATAATTTAATAAATATGATAATCGAAAATATTATATGCTGCCTATATGATTAAACGTTTTATATAGACAAAATTAAGTGTTAAAAGGTCTTTCATAAATAAAATAGAGAAATAATAGAGAAATTAATGAAGAGTGAGAGTGCGCAATGTGTGTGCGGCTGTTAGTGCGTAAATTGTGCAATAGAATTGTTTAATAGAGGATATAATAAAATGATATATAATGGATATAATAGAGGATATGATAAAAATTTCGGCTCCATTTTAGGCTATCTTTAACATTAGAATAGTTAAAAAATACAAGTTTATATTCTTTTATCATATTTTTTATGTTATCTTGACATCATTCATAATTGTGTAATAATAAATGGAAGCACGTTCTGCGTACATCCTGCAGTATATATATATAAACTATAAATTTCTATTCTTGATGTTACACATTAATTAATTAACTACGCGCAATAAAATGAAGCAAGATATTCTATTATAATTTAAAAGCAAGTGAGAAATGAGAAGTATCATTTTAATGTACTGTGCTGATAATTATCTCATTAGGCAAGTACGATATTATCTTATAATAAAAAGTAGATTTAAATTTATTATTAGTTTTGAAAATGGTCTAAAATTAGATTATTTTTAATTAATAATTTACAACTGCTAATTAATTGTACTAATGAATTTTCATTTTTCTCACTTGCTTTTAAATTATTAATTGAAAATGGTTATAATTATATAAATTAATAATTAAGAATAATTTATGGTTTCCATTTTCAATTAATTTGCAATTATCAATTTATAATTATTTATATAATTTTGAAAAAGAAATTCAACGATTATTGTACAGTTATATAGTTTATTATATTTTTCGATATTTAAACTAAATTTTTATTCTTGGAATGAAGATTATTAAGATGCGCGAAACTTGAAGATATCTGTTTATGGAGAATTGTTATAAATTATTAACTAACGTAAGTAATTGTAATGCAATAATAGACATGTTTTCAAGAAAATATTAAACAATGCGAAACAATAAGCTTCTAAAGAAATTTTACGTATCCTTTAAAGAAATTTTATACATCTTTCGACGAAATTATACCTATTTTTTTCTTAAAAAAATTTTACATATTTTTCAAAGAAATTTTATATTCTTCAAGAAATTTTAAATAAAGAAATTTAAAGAAATTTGACATATACTTTAAAAATATATACATTTATATTGATATATATTTTATATTTATATATCTTTTTAAATTTTATAAAATTATCTTTTAAGAAATTTTATAAAAATAATATATCTCTTAACAATAAGTTATATTAAATCCGACAGAAATTTTTCGGGACCTATGTGTTTCAGTACCTGTGGAAGCGACTGCAGTTTTGGGTGCCGTTGCTGGTTTCGTAGTGCTTCTGCTAGCTCTCTTCCTCTACCTGTCCCGGAAGTGGTGCTTTACGCCGCCCTCGTCCACCGCCCTCTTCGGCGGAGTCTGTGTGCCTCTCTGTGAGTCCACCAACAGCTCCACATCTCAAATCTCGAAAAACATAGGTACATGATTTTGGTTTATACCCCGAATTTCCAATTCCCGATATCCTTGTAAGTTTTTTTTTATTATTCCGAATTCTTAAATTTGTTTTAATTTTACTCTTCTCGATATAATTTGAAAATAGTGTTAAATGAATCTACGAGATAAAACACGAAGATAAACTCGTAATCGATCACGCTAGATTCTCAGATTGTCAAATTTTTTCCAGTTTATATATTCGCGGTTCTTCACAGTAATACAAATAATTCATAATAATCATAATAATCAATATAATTTTACCGTATAGGGAAGGCATTTTCCTATTCGGATCCAGAAACAAGCTCCGATTCAGAGGAAGACGCTCTCCGACGATTAAACTCGCGTTCACTTCCTCCGCCGGATACGTTGACTATCCAAGCGGAGGACGGACCAACGACTATCGTAGGTCAGTAACAAAACAATTAAACTAGAATCTAAAATTCAACTAGAATCTAGAATTAGAATTATAATATATTTATTTGTATATAAATGCAATATGTATATATAATGTATTTTTATAATATACTTATTAATAAGTAAATTATATATATTGTTAGAATTGTATTATATTATTTATTGTAATTGTATTATTTATTTTGAATTTATAATTGATATGATTCCTTTCGCTCGCTCGTTGTAGATGGAGTAAAATATATATAATATAGTTTTTTTTTAATCTATAAATTATAGATGCTGGGACCACTTCCAGTAGCTGCACTGAAGAACATTCTCCAGCAGATCAACAACAGGTAGTTTCTTAATTGTGTTTAAGAAAAATCTTAAAGAAGTTCGAGAAGAATCTTGAGAATTAGGGAGGAAAGGGATTTTCGTTCAGCATTGTACTTTGTTTCTTTTAGTGTGTGGTAGAAGTTGGAGCTTCTAGCATTATACTCGATAATCGAGAGCAGGAGATACAGGTCGAGCAAAATGATTCAGCAACCAATGATGTCATCACAACGTTGGGTACAGTGGCTACCGAGGAAGTTGGTAGTTTGGAAGTCGCTTTCCTGTATGATGCCCCAATGCGTGAGATGACAGTTCGTATAATTAATATGAAATCATCAGTTTTTATTTTTATAATTATCTTTTTTATTTTTGAATATTTAAATAATTTATTTAGTTAAAACGTTAGTTTTTCATTTATAGTGCAAATAATTTTTATATTTCCTTTAAATTACTTAATTGTATGTTTATTGACAAATTATTGTTTTCCTAGGTTCAT
Organism: Cephalotes varians; assembly: GCA_037157785.1. NCBI lineage: Eukaryota > Metazoa > Arthropoda > Insecta > Hymenoptera > Formicidae > Cephalotes > Cephalotes varians. Next base: position 1,360,276 of record JANQDE010000006.1, on the reverse strand, counting down.
GTATTGCAAGGGCGGAATTATCCTTCTGGTATTAATGGCAGTCAGGTACGGCTAGTCCTGCTACCATCAAAAAAGCAAAGACGCAAGACTCGAGTTCGACAAGGGACATCTCCGCAATACATGGAGAGTTTTTTGCTTCCCCGTGTAAATCCGGAGGATGTAAACGCAATGGGAGTACGACTCAGAGTGTATCTGTGGGGTGGCAGAATGATGCGTCGGGAAAGATTGCTGGGTGAGGCTAGAGTGTCTTTCGATCACATTAATCTCCAGTTGGAAACGACCCTCTGGTTAACTCTTCAACCACCACTTTCTTCCTCGGTAAATTATTCTAAAAATATACTTATGATTAATTAAATAAAAATATATTACTGATGTCAAGTTATAAGTAATCATAGATTACAATTTTGCTTAGACACGTTATCTGGGTACCTTTGATAAGTAATATAAAAAATTTTGACCAGTAATATAAAGTGTATCTAGATATAATGTAATCTATGCCAAAATAGTTGGAAATTACACTTTTAGGCACAGGATTGGGGAACCACCAGCAGTCTAACTCGTAGCGATTCTACGGGATCCCAACAATCAGTCCAGTCGTACGCTTCTCCAGCTATACCACCTTATGGTAGCAGTATGAAGGGAGGTAGTGTCGCTGAAATCCTAATTGGTTTGGCATACAACGGAACGACAGGTCGCTTGTCAGTTGAAATAATCAAGGGTTCCCATTTCCGCGGTGGAGGCGGAAATGATACGAAACCTCCTGACACTTACGTCAAATTGGCTCTTATTGATACCAACAATCATGAAATGGGCCGGTCTAAGACTGGTTTGAAACGTGCCCAACCGAATCCTCTTTATAAGGAGACTTTTATATTTCAGGTAACTTTTGTAAAACCTTTGACTTTTTCATTTCTTATCCCTTTATCTGTGGCGCGCTTTAAATGAAAATCATAATTTTATAACAGACAATTGATTCTTGAAGGCATATACGCCTTTCGCAAGTGAAGTTATTTTTATAGAATGTTATATACTAGATGTATACATATTATTAATTATGTATACTTTTCTTTTGCGAGATTAAATTAACGAAAGTTTTTGAGTATTTAAAATATAATTAAAATAATTATGTGAAATATGACATGTGGCATTTTTTAAATATAGGTCGCGTTGTTCCAATTGGGAGATGTGACACTCTTCCTCTCTGTGTACAACCGTCGGCGAGGTGGAATGGGCAGGAAGGGACGAGAAATGATTGGCTGGCTCTCTTTGGGTTTGAACAGCTCCGGATCTGAGGAGTTACAGCATTGGAACGACATGCGGACAGCGAGGCAACCAATGCAAGTGCAACGCTGGCATTCGCTACTGCGTCCTTGAGGTGTCTTCGTGTGAGTGCCTCTCATGGATTCATTCTTGATGCAGCTATTCGGGCGCAAAACGATTTAACTGGTACTCGCCGAGGAGTACGAGAAGTAGATGGGCGTTTCTAGAGAAGAACAATTGCTCGCGGCAGGCTAATCTCGAGAGAGATTTCAATTCTTTCTCCTTATCTCACGGAGACACACTGTGTACTGCCTGGTTGAAGAACGGAAGTCAATATTCCAATCGGTCTGTCAATCCCAAGTCAGAGCCCGAACAATACAAGTGTCCAAGTTGACATCGTAAAGACATTCTTACTTCTATGTCTGTTAAGACAAATCACAAATATGATATGATAAATATGATATAATAAAAGTTCAAAAGATGTCTTAATGTTTTAAAGCTCTGTTCGACAAATACCAATGTCTAAACGGCGTTCTAAGTATCTCAAAAGATGCCTCTGACTTTCAATCGAATTTTAAATTGAGTCGTTTAAAAACTTGCTGGGCTTTTGTTTTGTTCGGGATGCTCTGTTTGGAATACTGTAAACTCTGAGTTACAAACTCTTGTCTAAATGTACCAAGTACATTTCCTTTTTGATACGCTGATGGGAGCAGTGTGGCTAGTCTTCGATGTTGATGAGAGTCCCAACGATCGCGTGATCGTTTCCGGCGTTTATCGACGTTCCGGCCCAATCGTACCTGTCCTGTCACATGGTACGATGCTCTCCGACATGTGCCTGAGCCAATCTGAATCATTTATTTTTTACTTTGTGCCTTTCACCCTTTTTATGCCGCGTGCCACGCTAAATGAAAGATTGTCGTGAAATGTAAGCGAAATTTCAATGTTTGAACGACGTTACTTCGAAAACAGATGATTACATTTCTTGACTTCATAATTCATATTTTAAGATGCAGGGTGGTTACGCGAGAAGATTACAGAAGATCCGGGATTCTTTACTCGTTTTCAAAGTATTCCGAGAATCCCGGAAAATATTCTCGCTGGGTTGGGAAATACTCTAGAAAAATTAGGAGAGTTTTTTCATAATTGTTGAAATACTCCAGGAAGAGCCAAAAGTTCCTGTGATTTAGTAAAAATATTCTTGAAAAGAAATCGAACTCTCACTCTCGATTTTACTTGTATCAGAGCCTAAAAAAGTTACTTAAATTTTCAGAAATTTAATAGAAAATTTCTAAAAAGTAAGCACTTCAATGTAGGAAACATAGTTAAAATGTTTCCTTGGAAAACAAAAGTTTCTTATTTGGAATATTTGAGAAAATGATTCGTGTGTCCACCCTGAGGTAGGATAATATCGACACAATGAATTAATAATTGCGTTCAGCAGAAAAAGCAGCTATTGTAAGTTTCTTTAATATAATTGGTTATACACTTAAATTCAATAAGGAAAGGACCAATCATATTAAAGAATTTTACAATAATTGTCAAGCTGCTTTTTCTGCTGAACGCAGCCATTATTGCCCGTTTGCGTAGAATAATAACGGAATTGTTGGGACATGTATTGATTTTTGCTTCTCCAGCTATAACGGCTATTCTATAGTCAATACAGTATCGAGATAGTAAACGCCTTTAATGGATTTGGGGATATCACTTTCTTTAGAAATTTCTTATTTATTTGTAAATTATTTTAATTTTTGAGATAAAAATAGTTTTTTCTTTCTTCTAAACTTTAGAATAAAATATTCCTAAAATAAACTCACTACTTGCATTTTTAGAAAATAATTAATTAAAAGTTGGTGATTTTGTCATTATCCTTTTCAATGACATCTCAAACTATCATTAAAACCATTGAAAAAAATTTATTTTTTTTTTAATCAAAGAATTGAATATTCTAATTTGTATTGTATTTTTTTGTAATACTAATATATTCAAGTAAATGAATATTACTCATTGTAGCTATAACAACAATATCATTGTTTTTCAAATTATAAATCATTGCTACTATTCCGTCATTGTGTCGATATTAATTCATCCTATCATATATAGTTGTATATTCGATCCCGATAAACTGATCTGCTTGTATTTATTCGATATGAATCAATGTGGCGAATATCGGCCCGTGTTCTCGCATGCATTTAACATTAAATATAGCCATCCGATTTTTCCTTGTCGATATTTAGCCTTATTACGCAGTTCAACAAAAAATTCTCAAAAACTAAATTATTCCTTGTATTTTTTTATGACAAAATTTTAAGAAATTTGAGATTAATATTACAAAAGAAAATTTTTAATGCAATTCTCCATCCTGCTAGAACTATGGTATATGTATGACATGCCAGAAAATTTTTATTCCATTCAAAATTAAGACGGGCAGAACACGAGTTTAATGCTGATGCAATTGACATCAATCCGCCACTATATTTTGTTCGAATCTGCTGGCAAACTGCTAGCATATCGTTAACATGTTGCACTTACTAAGTAATTTGAAAAAAAATCCTTAAATTTGAATAAATAAAAATATTTGATAGATTGTTCTTGATTCTCAGAAAGAAGAAAAGTTTAATTAATGATTTTCTTGCAATAAAATAGATATCTAATATTTAATTGCTAATATTTAAGGAGAAAAGCTTAATCTTCACAATAATTTTTTTGTAAAAAGTTTTTTAACAATATATTTAATTCTAAACGGAATTTATTATGAATATTTCCAACATGTTATTATAACTGTATGCTATAAAATTCATTAAAATATTTTTTTATTTTTTTTACATTTTTGTTACTTTACATCTCAAATATCTCAAAATTGTGACGTGACAAAGTATTGCAGAAATAATTGTATTCGGAAGAAAAAAATTATAGGAATGATTATTTCTGCTTTTGAATTTGACAAAGTTAGTTTTTGTTGAACTGTGTTATTGCAATTTGGGCATGCATGAATGAAACGTAGATGCCTAGTAATTGACTCTAAAATGAACGAAAAATATCAGTGATGAGCTTAGTTCTAATGCTTAGCTGATAAAGCTTAAGATTTAGGACATATATGTTATCTAACACCAAGATTGATCACAAAATAACAATTTCTTTCGACATTATCTTTCTCTTCAGTTTCTTCCTTATCATCTTTCTTCTTTTTCTTCTCATATCATCTTGTAACTTAACAGCATCACCATTGACTTCTATGCTATTCTGTATTTTTGTTGATACGTCTTTATTACTTTACTTTTCATCGGAAGCTACAGTCTCATCTATTTCTGCTTTCTTGTTACCTTCCTTTACAATTTCTTGTTCTACTGCTTTTTTCTCGAGGCAGCCAATTTCTTTCATTTCTTTTTCTTCTTTTTACGCTGTTATTTTTCTACTGATTCTGCTATGTATCGTTATCTGTAAACTTCATTTGTAACTTCATCTTTGACATCAATTTTTTCAGTCTTGGCTATTGAGATGCTTAATATTAATTGACATTATTTAGCAAAATTTACATCACTTGTTTTACTCGTCAGGCGTTTATAAATAATACGTATACGCACTTATTTATATGCAATGTTTTTTTACGCAGTTTGGTTTCCTAGCTTTTAACTTACAACTGATGTCTTACGTTCCCTTCAGGTATGCCTGAAAAAAGAAAGAATTTGGATTAGCAGCAAATGTAATAGTAAGATAAGATTTAGAACACGGGCATTGATGTCTTGAGATGGTTCGAGAATGGATTGATACATGCGTGGATCGACAATTGTCGTCGTGATGTGATGGCGATGACGGGGATTTCTCGGATCGAGATGGAACACGAGACCAACAGTTCGACAATTCAATGACGCACAATGACTCTCAAAACGCACTTCGTAAACGCAAATGTGATTGTAGAGTCGATATACTGTAACTGAAATAGAAACATACACGATCACAAGGAATGTAGCATCTATGCGTTAATATTAGAATTTTTTGAGCAAGGGGTTCCACCATGTCAATAGATATATTAGAAGATACGCAGAAATAGAGGATATGATTAAAGACGCGATACATTTACGCCCTTTACAAGTTAGATTATAGAAAAGAAATTGATTTAATATAAAGATGTACAAAATATTAAAAAACTATGCATACAAATTTCATTCTTTCTTCACAGATTTTTTTTATTAAAAATGCACTTCTTTTAGCAAATGATTGAACTTTTCATATTTTCATATTTTTTAATATTAATTATATCTTATAATAAGATATTATGTATTTCAGTATAGTCCACTTGAAACACAAAATCTAATTGTAATTGTAGAATTTCATTCATGAAAGAATGAAACTTTGATCGTTTATAAGCAAATATAATTTTTTGCACATTTTACATAATTATTTAAATGTAATTATGTAATCAGTACACAGATATAAAGTTCGGCATTATTAAGGCATATTAACTTTATAAGTATTCGACTCTTGTTTTGAGTCCTTTATATTGGAAACTGTACAAATTTTCTTAATTATTGAGAAGCGAGATTAGCAATTTATGCGATTTGATATTGTCATTAAAATATAAAGATGCATAGTAATAACGTGGGAAGTAGCCTTAGACCAAAGGAACCGTTAGGGAACCCCTAGATCAGCGGACAAAGCCAGCGACTGATTAACGGACAAACAGATGCTGTGAATCATTTAACGCTTGACTTTTTCAAGCCTCTAGTAGTAAATCTTCATCATGATTATATATTAATCCATGCTCGAACTATTTTATCATTTACATTTTAGGGATAAAATAATTGCAGGGACTCAGAAATCTCCTTTAGGATACAAATAATTGTTTTTATCGTAATCTCTTTTTACGTACAATATGTACGCTAGATGTGCGTTGCGAAGATGAATTATTGCAAACGAAAATTTATAATATCCTAAGAGAACATCCTAAGCACAGTGTCTGAGAATCTAATAAAATTTTCTTTTATTTAAAAATTGATCTTAAATTATTTGAATTGAACTTAAATTAGTTTTTTTTTTTTTTTAAGAAGAACAAAATCTCCACTATTGACTATGATGATATGTTATGGAGCACACAATTCCAAATGAGAAATACATATATATTTATATTAAATTCAATTGCCTGTTTACAGGTAAATTTCATTCTAAACATTGTAAGATATGTAAAAAAATATCGAAGCGATGGTATTTGCATTATCAACATAAATAATTTATACAGGATATTAAAAAAAAGAATTCCAAACTTAAAGGATATGATATTCACTAAAAAAATAAAAAATGTTGGAAATTTACAGTCTGTCCCACAAAAGCGTATAGTCCTGTATTCAATAGGCAGTTGGGTCCTGAAGGTTTCGATAGAGGAGGGAGGTGTTACATAATCTGCGTTTCGATATTCACTGCCAGTACTGAAAATTTACAGTGCACGTTACATATACTATAGATTTTCATTGGCAGTGAATATCGCAGCTTATGTAACGCCTCCCTCCTCTATCGAAACCTCCAGGACTGTGGTTCTTCGACACTATTCTTTTACTGCAGAGAGAATTGATCCGCACAATTCTTTGGGCCTAGCGAACCTACGGACTCGAGCTCAACACACTGCGGACACTCGCACACTACATTTACACACATTTAGTCACATACAATCACACATTAGCTTCGGTCTATAATAGGGTAGTCGTGATATGAGAATACAAGGTATGACATCCCCAACACATTCAGCATGGTGACAACTCTTTCAATCAGTTAAAAATTTGTCTTAAATTGTAAAAACCAAGCTTGAGTAGTAACTAATTAAAAAGTTGAAAGTTAATTTTAAATGCATTAATTTTTAACTTCAACTTCAACATTTTTAAACTTTAACTTATTAACTTTTTTTCTAATTAAATTTTTTTATCTCTGTAAATGTCAATATTTATTTTCTACGAAATCTTGAACATTAGACATAATTAGTTTGGAAAAAGCCCAACCTTTAGACCGTCGGGATGATGTTATTTTCATTTGTTATCAAATGAAGTGTATATTTTTTTGTTTGTGTTCATGCATAATTTATTTCAAAATTCCATTCATGCTCATATGCATACGTATCTGTATATTAATACGAGTTTCTTTTCGGAATAATATATATATCTATCTCGATATTAATGAAATTTCTTTTGCAAATAAAATGTAAATAAAAAATATAATTACATACAAAAAAATGAAAATATCAATAAATAAAATAAAAAAATGTTTTTTATATATATATAAATATATATCGAAAATCTGTATGTATGTCCATATACACGCGCGCGTGTGTGTGTGTATATGTGTGTATGTGGACATACAGATTTTCGTGATTTTGAAAAAATGTATTATTTTTCAAACAGCATCATAAAAAATTTCTAAAAAAACCTTCATTTTGTAAAATAAAAATTTTTTTATTTTTCGCTTTCATTTCCCGCCGGTATGACGCCATATGGCGTTATGCAATAACTCGTACATCGAACAATATATAATAGACATATATATATGGATTATTATAAGACTTTATGAGGGAACTATCCATGATTTTGGATTTTAAAATCCCGGCGGTCTAAAAGTTAATGATCGTGAGAGGCGCGACGCTCGCAGTGTTCAAAGAACATGAAAAATTTACGAAGGGCGAATTCGAAGAGCAGGATTAGCGCCGCAAATTTAATTGTTTGTTCCTTTAGATTGTTCTATAAGCCTGCCGTCATTATGCGCCATATTATACCTTATATTCTTATATCAGGGGTGTAAGCTTAAGGCTTAAGGCTTAAAATCTCATTATAGACACCGACTAACAAGCCTTAAGCCTTAAGGAGATCCTAAAATCAAGATCGAACTTTTGAAATTTATTTTATCAATTGAACATAATTCACACACATAGCCAAACGCACACACGCACACACGCGCGCGCGCACACGGAATATAGGAAATAGCAATTTTATTTGCAAATAGCACTATGTGTGAGGGAAGCACATGACCTTCGAACTTAACACTTTGACGTCCGGCGTTTTCTGAAAGATCCGTAAATATTGTAATTATTATACATTTTTCCTAAAACATGAAAATCTAAATAGTTTTTAATCCTGCCCTCCCATTTTCGCAAAATTTCGAGAATATATGTAAATAAAACGTAAGATTTTCTTAGCTTTACTCGCGATATCAACGTGGTACCACCGGCATTTGTTCGATAGTTTTCACGCAATATCAATGCGATGCCACCGGACGGCATGGTGTTAATTAACATGACTTTAGAAGGAACAAGTTTGGGATCTCCATCGACCGTTACATGACGATCAAGTCGCTGCATTGTGATTACTCTAACTGGGGAGTATACGACCCAAAAGGTCTGGATCGGGGATGGTGGCTGGGATATCTCTGACAATTCCCAGCCGCATAATCTTGAAGGAGGATATAAATGCGATCAAGTTCTTTTCATTAAGTAATGAATGGGACAAAAAGGAATTGGCAGAGCCAGCATTCAACACCGTCGTTGCGCCCGATCTTCTTGATCTCTAAGAGATCTTGCTTTACCATGCTGTTGATGCAGCGGCTAAGTAGGAGGGGGTGAGCTGTTAGTCAAGATCCACATACGAAAATGGACAGTAGAAGAAGGTCATTGTGCTGTTAACGATCTTTCTTAGCGAGAGGGGAGGTATTATGGACAGGGATTTCCTTGTTCCCGGAAAGGACAGGTGCTATTGTGCGCGCGCCCCGTCATATAGAGGAAAAGAAAGCGCGTGTTAATAACATAAAAAAAGTTTTGTTTGATATAAAAAAATTGTCTAAAGAAGAATTACGATTCTTATTAATAGATAAAAATTATATTGCGACATAATATGCGAGATATGGAAATTATATTTATGTCCCTATAATTTAATTCAGACAATTTTTTGGGGAAATTTCTTTTATGTTATTAAGAAGTAAAATGGCTTGCCTTCCTATTAAAAAATAATTGCCGACAATGTATGCGAGCGCCGACTCTTTCGTCTTTATAAAATGGTTTATGCTTTTTCTAGTTCTCGTAAATCTTGTAGATGTGGGGTACTCTTTTATAGGACAGACTGTATATTATAGTTCGGAAAATGAATTATGAGATAAAAAGATTTTTCTTCTTAACTCAAAGAATAATTCCGTAACTTGATAATAGATTCGCTTGCCTTTTTATGTGTAAAACCAAATGTTTCTTTTTACGTAAATAGATTCCTCTTGTTATTCTACACATAAAAAGTGTTAAAATGATGACGTAAAGTATTAATAACTTAGAAAGCAATATGTTAGCAACAAGCTAACATAAATATTGGCATAAATTTTATCTAAATTAAGTTTGTGTTCTGTCAGCCTGTCGGCATGATTCGATATGATCCGACATGATCCGTGGATCGCCAGCAAAAATCGAGCAGAATCTATCATTCAAGTTGATTTTTCAACCTATGATTAAGCATTTTTGCGAGTATTATACTCTCAAAGTTTTGGATCTTTTCTTAAACCTCCCTGGTGAAAATTTTTCTCAGAATTTTTATACGAATTGAAACATTTTTCAGAAACACTGCAAAAAGTCTACACCTTTATTTAGAATTTTTTATATATGTGAATTCTGAAATTTTCTAAGATTTCTCATCTTGTAATTTCTGAAAAAAACCTTTTCTAAAAAATTTGTTCAGAAATTACAAAATGAGAAATCTTAGAAAATTTCAGAATTCACATATATAAAAAATTCTAAGTAAAGATGTAGATTTTTTTCAGTGTTTTATCAGAAATTATAAATATTTATAGGCAATACTTCTGAAGTGTTCCAATTCGTATAAAAATTATAAGAAAATATGAGAACGTTATAAAATTATATAGAAACTCTGGAAAATTCTGAAATTTATAAAAATTTTGAAAAATTATACGAAATATTCTGAGAGAAATTTTCACGAGGGCTGTATAAGTGGATGTTAATATTTTTAGCAGTTATTATAACTTCTCATTAAATCTTTCATATATTTTCTATAGCATAAGAGAAACGGGCTAAATGGAAAAATTTCCTCAATCAGATGTTTAAAATAGCTATATGACTGTAAAATGGGTTAAAACGTCACCCCATTTAATGTTTAATATGTGTGTGAGGGACATGTGAATATCTTACATACATAAGTACACATAGCACGATTTGATTCGTGCATCGTTAGCCGATATTGTTAAAGAGTGTTTCTGAGTCCTAGCGATATTATCGTATAATGTACAGTCTGTTTATAAACGGCACGATGCTAAGGTGAGAAACGTTTAAATATTTAAAATCAATTAACGATGTAGATATATCAATTTCTCGATTTGAAGATTATATATCATTCGTTTTCTATAACACGAGCTGAGATTAGGGAATTCCAAGAATTCCAGTCAGCACCCGAGTGACATACGTTAAATTAGCAAGTAGTTTTTTAACTTTTAGGTCTTTTACTCTTTCAAGTAATGATATAATGTAATTACGATAACGTTAATATTGTCACATTTTTCACTTTGCGTATTAAGCTGCTGGATACATATTATAGAAAGCGACCAGATCCGTTTTGGCCAGTCTAGGATCATTACGGTCCATGTCTTTGAAAAACGCGGACACAAAAAGTACATCTTTTTTTTTTAAAGAAAGGCTATTTTATGTATATTTAACATTCAGAGATTAACGGAAGTTACGGTTCGTTACAAAAATAGACTGCAATGAACCGAGTAATTAAACTTTATCACCTTTGTTTATTTGTAATGTTTTTGACCAAAGCGGAATTGTTTTGGGAATGATTAAGATCAGCTTAAATTTATGCAAAATATTTTTCTTGTTGCGAAAGACGATGAGATAATGGGAGCGGTGAGATATCGCGAAGATTATAAACAGACTATCTTTGGATTTTTATCTATATTTTCATCTACGGCACCCGTTTCTCTTGATAAACATTCAAGTTTGAATGTCTACTGCACAAACTAATTATATTAATCAATGTTATTACGTGCTTATAAATTAACAATGATTATTATATTCATCGCGTTTTATAAAAATGTATTCTATATAATTAAACTAATAATAAATTTATCAATAGTTGATATCGCAATCGATATTCCAGTCTATACATTTCAATCCTTCAGTCTAGCCCGTATTTTTCCAGCAGTTCTTTCTTCTTTCTAACCAGCAGAGCTTCCTGAATGTCTTGCTGCGAAGGAATCAATTTTTGTGCCGTTGTCTCAATCTCGACTTCCGGTTCCTTCTCACGAGACACCCATTCCTTGATGCACTTTTCTCTCGCCTCTTGCTCGGCTTTCTGCTCCAACGGTATCAGAATACCATCGTCATCGTCCATATAACCGTAATAGTCCGCATCGATGTCCTTCATCAATTCCGCGCGAGTTTTACGAGGAGGCGGTGGTGGCTCTTGCTCGAATAATTCCCTAACACCCGGTAGTTCCTTAGCAGCGCCAAAATACTTATAACCTCGATTACCAGGAACCTATAATTTGATCACAAGATACATAAACATTTGATAAGTCTGACATTCCGTAGATATTATAAAAAAATATTGTTTGTAACTCTTTACCTCACGTCCTTCATGATCTAACATGCGAGGTCCGACTCTAGAATAATCAGGTCCGCCGAGCTCCTTTATTTGCGCTTCCCAATGTCGCTTCTCTCTAAGCAGCTTATTAATCTCGTCATTTAAATCACGAATACGGAACTCTCCAAGCCCGGCATTTTGAATCTGGGCGACCTTCTTTGCAATTTCTCTAATGATCTGCATCCGCCACTTCTCTGCCTTGCGCAAGTCTCTACATTCGGAAGCCAAGTACGGCCTCCGTTCCTGTTCCTTCCTTATCCCTTCATTGTTTTGTGCTGCTCTCCAACGAGCAAGCGTTGTCCTAAAAATATCAATATTGTATATTAATTAAAGATATCAATTAAACATTTTGATAGATTAAAGCTTCTCATAGCAAATAAGTTTATGAGATGTTAAAAAAGTCATACTTACATAGCCTTCTCTGCATTTCGTGCCTGAGAGAAAACAAAACGTGTTTATTAACAAGGATTAAGAAATATGTAATAAGGTGCAATATATATTACAGACACTTACCATCTTTGATTTAGGCTTTTATATAAACTGGCATACACTAATTATCCATAGATATCACTATTGACAAGATTGCTTCCAGATTGATTAATATATCGTAACGGTACTACAAATAAAAACAGAATGTAACATTAATGTAGTAATACACTAATTATCATCTTGATGTTAACAAACATGATATTAATTATTTACCAGAATATTTGGGATTTTTGGAACATTTCAGAAACGTTTTTATAATCTTATCATCACATCCATACTCGAACAACGAAATGGCATAGAGAAATATTTTCACACATATTGCATCTGGTGTGATATTTATATATCTATGTATATATCGTGATAACATTAATTATTAAAACCAGCCGTGTTTTTGCAAATTCCAGGTAATAGATTATACTGTTATTTACAGATACTTTGTGAGGTTACATTACATACGCAGAATAATAGCATTCTGTCGTTGACAGTCTCTTACACTACTGTACATCAGTCTACTAAATGTCTGTACATGAAATTATTTTTTCTTCTTTTTGTGGATTTTTGACTCACAAGATCGCAACGCGACGAAAAATTAAAGGCCGACGAAAGTGAACAGGTTAACTTCAAATTGGACACTCCAATTTGGAGACCTCACGTGGTGAAAGCTCGAAGCTGTATCGATTCTGTGATTCGCACGGATGCAACAGCTGAAAAATACATTAAACAAGGATCGATAATCGTATCGTTCCTCCTCACCCTGCCGATGTTTACGCTACAAATCTTCGATTGTTGTTTTATTTATTTTTCTTCTATCTGAATAAATATTTTTCCTTACCTTTGTCCCAGCGTTTCGCTTATTAATTATTAATTATCATTTTGATAAATGTTATTTAATGTCATTAATATTATTATTGCCATTTGTTTCGATTATTTTTCTCTTGATCTAATTCTCAATAAAAAACAGAATAACATTAGCATTAAAATTATACAAAGCAATGTGTAAGAAACAATTTTATAAATTAGAGACAAATAAAAAGAAGATTCAATTCAATAATTTATGATTTTTATTTTATAATTATATACTTTCTAATTTTTAATGTATGCTAAAAGAAAAAAAAGAAAATAAAGATAGAAGATAATTAAGCCTCAATTTGTGTATAATCTCTTTTGCATTGCTCTCTCAAGATTGCTCAAGATTCACAATTCACGTCTAATCTAAAAAGTTAAGAGTGATAGCGCAAAAAAAGACTGATTAAGAAAAAAAATGAATTTTAAAATATGATCTACTGAATTACTTTCTCTGAAAAAAGAAAAAAATTTTAAATCACTTTTATATTAACAATAAAAACAGTTATAAAGTGAGGCTATTACGTGAAAATTTATGTCAAGATGCAAACAATGCGGTCTTCTGTTTTCTGTTAGAATTACTTACTGTTTAGATACGGAGATACAATCTAATATGATACAAAAAATAGAAATGACAATTCGATTAATGAATTTTCTGAGTAAAAATTTAATTTGTCATAAAATATTTTCCAAACAACAACAGCATGTAACAACCAGTGTAACATTAAGAAACCTGAATTATTAAGATTAAACGATCGTATTTAATTATTTAAAATAATTCCTGATCACAATTCTCACCTAAACAAAATTCCAGTTGCGTGTGCACGGAATTTGATCTCTTTTGAATAACTTAAATTAATGTAACTAATTATGATTGTACACAATAATCCGTAATGACATTACATTACGGCTACGTTCGGGGAGCGCGCTATTAGCGCTATTACGTCATTCTATCCTTGTTTTAGCATTTTGTCTAATGAATGATAAAGATACAATGACACAATAGCGCTAAGAACGCGCTCCCCGAACGCAGCCTACATTGCACTGTGTACAGAATAAATTAAATAACCATGAAATTAAAACTAGAACGAATCTATTTGCTGCGATATGTATACGTCACGTACGAAAGTTCATTTCTTGCTAGCAAGAAATTTTAAATAAGTTAAAAGTGCGTATTTAGTTTTATTCAAATTTAATTGTTCGATAGGTTCCATCGATGAATAATTCGTGAGCTTCCATTTTCTCGTAAATTTTGACAATTCTGATCGGACATAAGTATGCAATGCAAGTAACATTTTTATATAATTAATTATATAATAATCATATAATTATAATTGTTATATTTATATAATTATAAATATTATTATAAAAGTATTAAAAAATTTTTCAAAGTTTTTGTAATTCAATAATAGGAGAATTGGACAATACATTCTCTCTTGTAATGTATGTTGTAGAAAAGAATGTATCGCAATTAATATATTTAATATTTCTACTTTCCTTTTTTTAAAAAAAAAAAGATTGATTGAACGCCCACGTCCCCAATTAATTAGTAGTAATAACTCGTTGCGTAATTATGTCCAATTGAATTGGTCGAGGTAATGCAACACTTATACTCGCGAATTACTTCTAGTGATGAATCCTCCGATTCACAGATCAAGCTCACGAATTCGTGATGGAAAACGACGAACGGCACGGGAAATACGAACAAATAAACTTTATTAACGAGTCAACAACGCTTACGTACAAGATTAGATTCCAATCAATCGCGATTGGTTTTGGTAAAAAATTCTCTATCTTCAAATAACGACTCACGGAACTTGTAATATACGCGCAAACGTACAGAAGTTCTCGTGTATCCGCGTTTTAACACGGCGACCGTTCGTGTCAGTCGCGAAACCTCCAGTCTCCACGAACAGTCTCAGTACGTAGGCTTACAGTAAGCTTATGGCAAGCTTACGGAACGCGATACAATTCTGCGACTAGAATCAAATTGCAATAATTGACCTCAGTCAGTGTCGTTCACGTCGGAAGAGTGCGCGACAACGGAAAGCGGCGGCAGCGGTGGTGGCGGGGGCGGGACCGCGAACTCGTCCTCTTCCTCGCCAAGCAGAAAGTTCTCGTGCACTTCCTCCTCTCGCGCTGGTTCCGGTAGCGCCAGCACGTCCTGGCCGTGTTGTTTCAGGTGGTCTTTGAGAGCGAACGCCCGGCCATACGACGCGCCGCACACGTAGCAGCTGAATTTGAGATTGTTGTCCTTTTTATGAGTCTGGATGTGCGCACGGACGGCATAGAGCGACGCGAACGGTCGCGAGCACTCAGTGCACCGAAACGGCTTTGTATGACTATTCTTATGGCCGGCTAGCTGTACCCGCGTCTTGAACGTCTTCGGGCAGTATGGACACGTGTAGGCGCGTTCCTCGCCGTGCGTCAATAGATGATGGTTGTAGACGGAGGACGCCTTGAAACGTTTACCGCAGTGCTGACAGGCATAAGGCCGTACGCCTGTATGCGTGCGCATGTGAAGGGTCAAGCAGTAAGACACGCGAAAGGTCTTGCCGCAAACCTGTCAACAAAGATAAAAATTGCAAGTGTAATGAAACAAATGAGAAAGCCAGGCTTCACAGACTGCAGCACTTTCACTGGAAGCTTTGACCTACTAAAGATGCAATGAAAGAAGAGATGACATGTTAGTATTTAACACTAAAACTATCAAAACAGTCAAATGATTTATTTGTAATTTATATTTAAAATTACGTATTCAAATTTATAACAGCATTGTCTAAGATTTTTTGTGACTTTTGTTACAATTTATAAACTGATTAATTTATAAATAATAAATTAATTTTTTCCTTTTTTTCAAAGTACATAAATGGTATATTTAAAAATAACAGAAATTAATCATCAGTTCTAGCATTCAAAAAATTTTCAGCTGCGTCTTCACTTCAACAAGACCTGACTGTCCACCTACCTCACAAGCATGTGGCTTCTCCCCAGTATGAATTCGTTCGTGCTTTACTTTTTCATGCGGTCTAGTGAATCTGCGTCCACAATGCTGACACTGATAGGGTTTCTGGCTGTCGCCGGGTTCCATCGTTGCCACCGTCGTCGTCGTCACTGTTGCCGTCGTTGACGTCACGGCAGTTGTTGATCCTATCGTCGTCGTCGATGTCACCGCTGGCATCGTCGTTGACGTCGTCGATATCGTCGCTGCCTCCATAACGGATGAAGTTGAAACCGAAATCTGCGGAGTGGGCGACTGCGAAGGTGCTAGCTCAACGTGTACCGCCGCGTGCATCGCTAGACTGTCCGCGGAATCAAACTTCCGGTTGCAAACGGTGCACGTCACCGAATCGCCCGTATGCAGCGTCATGTGCGCGTCTTTGTACGACTCGGACAGCGTTTTGCCTATGAAGCATTAGTTAATGTTTAAAAAACGATACAGCTTGATATAGTCAATGGAATTAATATCTAATTCTTCGAAGAGTTAAACGAGAAACAGAGATTTATTACCGCATTCGGGGCAGGTGAAAGTTGCGTTAGGAGTACCCTCGGGTGCATCGACATGTCTGGCTCTCACTGGCGCGTGCATCCTCGAATGTAGCCGTAGGCTTTTGTGGGAACAAAATTCGGTACCGCATGTAGTACAGATAAACGTCTTTTGGCTCGGATCGACTTCGCTATCGTGCACCTTCGCGTGGAGTTGCAAGGCCCTGGGGGTGGCAAAGCTTTGGTCGCAGTGCTCGCACCGATTATTGCCGCGGAGACAGGCGTGTACGCGAAAATTTCCCAACTTGGAGAACTGCTGCAGGCACTGATTGCATTTGTACATTCGCACCGATGCGGTCGCCAGGCGTTTCTCTCGAACCTGCGATATCGTATGCGTTAGGAAAATGTTAATTTTTATGATTGATACGTGACAAATACGTTGAGATATCGCGCGAGATCTTTCTTCCACGCTGAGAAGCGCGCCTTAAATCACACCTTGACACCCTCCACGTTCGAAAAGAACTTCTCGATCATCGGAGCCTTTGTCGATTGCGACGTCGTGACCTGAATCGGAGTACGGTCCCAGAATCTCTCAATTTGCACCACTTTTCTCGTGTAGAGCCTACCCTCGCTATCTACACATTCTTCTGTGCGCAACGTATTCATTGTCTGTCGCTGCCGTGCGTTCATCACATTTTCCGAGCCTTCGGATATCACAGATACCGGATTCGGCGTTGTCAGGTTGTTCATCTGTTCCGCCATCTCCAGCAAAACCTCCTGGCCATCATGGAACTGCTTAATGTGCTCCAGAACGGAGTTGAAGCTCATTTCACAACTGGTACAACTATATACAGCGTCAGACTCGAACTGTAATGTAAAAAACAAAATTGTTGTAAAAAGATCAAATCACCGATTTAAAAGATGATAACGTTCACCAAATACATACAATAAGGTACAAATATAATCCTCCCAAATATAATCCGGTTTTCGATATACCTCGCACAGCTCTCGCTTGACACGTAGAAGATCGACTTCGTCGAGCTCCCCTGCCTCGTTTATACGATCCACATCGATCAAGGTAGCGGTCTCGCCATCCAAAAGCTCGGAGCTATCTGGTAACACGGCGATTATGTTCTTCTCCATCAACGACGACTTGTGATCCGCATTCGATATCGGGATTGTCATCAATCCTTGCTGTAGTCTTCTCTGCACTCCGTCACCGTCGTCGACAAGCCCTTCGGACATCTTGAAATCCAGAGAATTTTGATCTGGTTGCATTTCTTCTGTGTCCATCTTTTCTACGACTTTAATGTCTCCTGATGTTTTTTATTAGAAACCATAGGTCAAACTCACAAAACTCCTACGCAACAAAACAGCAATTCTACAAACCATTCTCATCCATTTGTATCGTCTGTGGATCGCCCATTATGACCACTCCGTTGTTGCCCATGGTCGCCAAGAAGCCCCGATTGAGCTGCTGTGTCTTAACGTCCTAAAATTAACGATTACAGATATGATTATCCTTAAAAGAAAGAGCAATGTGATTATTTAAAATAATTTTTATTTAGATAAATTCAATCATTTTAAATGTTACTTGAAAAATCAATCTCTATGTATATATTATCATCTAAGCAACTATTGTTGTAGGTAAGTAAAAGAATTCTTCAGCAGCAAAATGTTTTTGCACGTTCATGCCCCAAAATGTTTTTGTGCTTTTAAAATTTTACTATACATTAAATTTAAATAAAAATTTTTTGTTTAATTTGATTACATCAAGTAATTCATATATTTGAGATAGATAGCATCGTAATCATTCAAATATTTATATTTTTATTTTACAAGATTTTATCTTAAGACTTTTAAGACTTCAAAAAATTCTATATGAGGCTTGTTTAACGACAATATTTTTGTGATTTTTATGAACTCTTCCTATCTTTCTTAAGCAATATTTTTAAAAACATGAAATAAACGTATTTGAAACATTTGTAATTCAACGCAACAAAACTGTTCCCCTTTCCCGTACCATTAGCAGATCCATTTTGATCTCAGGCTCCTTTCCGCCTTTCCTGATCTTGTCCGTCAGAATCTCAGGCTTCACCCTGTACCTCAGATCGTGCTCGCACATGTCCAGGTGCTGAATGAGCGCTGTCACAGAGTCGGAACGCTGCGAACAGCCCGGGCAATAGAGATTGTCTGTCAGGCTTAGCAGGTGATACTTGAGGGACTGGGTATTGTTGAAGGTCTCGCCGCAACACATGGGGCAGCTGAGGTTCAACGTGCCCATAATTAAGCTATCGGCTTCACCGGTCGTCGATGCCGCTGCGTGCCGCGGTATGGATCTATAATCCGGTTAGGCGGTTTAACCTAGCGCGGGACGTCGGACAGAGGTGTTTGCGAAGACGTATATGCGGAAATCTCATTTCGTCTGCCGAATATCCAGCGAAATTGTGCACGCGTCGAATCGGGCGGTCCTCCTCCCCCTCGCAACCTGATCACCGCGATAACAAATCCATTAGAGACGAACTTCAGCGCAAACAAATGCCGCACACAACAATCGTGAAGTTGGGAAGTTAATAAGTGAATCTCGAAGTCGGCCATTACAACGTTAGCACGTCACTGTCAAGTGTTTATTACGCCCTCTAGACACTGACAGACATTTAAATCATACGAATTTGCTTCTTTGCGGCCGCACTAGTAATTGTAATAGTAGTAATTTTGAATAATTAAAATATAATAGTACAATTTATATCATAAACCATACTATTACTATTAACTATCTAAAATTACTATTGTTTCCTATAAATTTTATAAGATAGAAACAATATAATTTTAAATAGTTAATAGTAATTTAAACAATATTAATTTACGCAAATGGTTTAACAACAAATAAATGTATGTCTTAGCTTAAATATCTATAAAAATAAAAAAAATAGACTATATGAAACTTCACATATATCAATTAATAGAAATTGTGATTAATGATGAAAGTCACTCTCAATGAGTACTAATTTTGATTTTGGTTTTGTAATTATTGCAATTTTTGCAACTAAAGTAACTTTTTAGTAGTAATTAGAGCAGTAAATTTAGCAATAATTAAAGAAATTTAATCACTTTAAATAAATTACTTAAAGTTCTTAATTAAATAAAGTACTTAAGTCCAGAATAATTTAATTTAAGTTATTCTGGACTTCTCCTAATATTACATATTTCCAAATTTACATATTTCTCTCTTATTTATTTTCTTCCTTCTATTTACATGTTTACAAAACTTGAAATAAATAATTCAGCTTAATTGTAGTAAAGACGCCTTTTCTAATCGGCATGCTCGTGCTCCGCATTACTCTCGACCCAGGTGTTCTGAATGACTTCGACAAATGGTTGCCACCATCTGCGCGATGTAAAGTACAGCACGCAAGCGATTATAAAGATCCACGATAACACCAGACAATAGTCCATCTCGTTGGACGGTGTGCTCGAAACCGGCCCTGTGAAATCCGCCGACGTAACATACAGCGAGCCGTTTGGCTGCAGGTTCGTCAGATGGGACACGAACTTAGCAAATGACTCCAGGGTGTAAATCGTGTCGTTGAATTTGGCGACAGGCTTGCCGTTGTGGACCAGCATCAATGTTGGCACCCCGACAATCCCATACTGGGCATTGAAGCTGAAAGCGACAGATTCTCTTGGAATCATACTATCAATTTTGAATATTGGAAAAGAAGAAAAGAAACTAACGAATTTTCTTTCTACACTTCCTAATTTTGTATACTTACCTTTGATGTTTTATAGCATCAATCGCCACGGCTTTAATATAGGGAAACGATCGAGGGATAGCGTTAAAATGTGGCGCAGCTTGACTGCTGAATACGCACCATCTGGCATAAAATAATACTAGGACACATGTTCCTGGCAACTGTTTACCATCTTTGTCATTCCTAGAACGATTTGACGGACCAGGCTCCAAAATCAACAACTCCATGAGTCTTGTTGCATTGACAATCTGTAACAAAAATTAATATATAAGAAAGAAAGCTATTATTTTTAATATATCATGCTAGTTCATAAACTGTAGAACCTCAACAGGGCCGTAGATCTTTTCCGATGAGCAATTAACTTTAGTATTAGTAGTATTAGTTGAGACAGTATCGGTAACATTTATTGCGACATCAGTGTTTATTTCCGTAGACTCATTCTTTTCATCCAAATGAATCTGAATACTATCTTCTTGATCAAAGGAATCCTTAGATATTGTTTGCACTGCAAGTTCTTCTGTAATCTCTTCGCTGTTTATGACACTAACTAAAAGTTGTAGATAATACTTGGTGTTAATCCCAAAAATAGTTTGAAGTTGAGAAAAATGTTCATGCAAATTTCATTATTTATCTTCATCAAAGATTAATATTTATATTCGAATATCTTTAAATAATTATTCGTATAGTTATCAATAGTCATTACATTCCTTTCATATAATGAATACAGAATTAAAAAAAGTTGAAAGTTAAATCATCTCTTACCTAAGATTAGAACAGACATAAGGAAGTCTATAAAGCTTATTTTTAATAAACTCATCTTTGATGTTTCGCATTAAACTTGTCTTTTACCAAATTGACAAATTGGTTCTGTAAAATCTACAGTTGCAGAATGTACAATAATCCGTTAAGTTGCAGATTTATCAGATGTTTTGGTATATCAAAATACACTAATTAATTTCACCTTGAAAAACTTAGAAAGTTACAAGATTTCTTTCATTAAATCTTCTCTGTATACCTTCTCATGACTTTATATAGCTTCACTCTCAATTTCTGTTTGCTTTGCTCTCGCAGCGAGTTAATAACTCCACTCAAATTCCTTCTTGTTTAACCTAAACGAATTTACTAGCACTATTGAAAGAGATTTTTCCTCATCAGCACATCAAGCGACTATTCCAATGTCAAGTTAGTCAGCAACATCTGAAGTTTAATTTTTTCTCTTTAACTCTCTTCGAATGATAACAATTGTTTATATACAAACAAGAGAAATAATTATAACACAATTAAATGTCAAACGTAATAGCGTATCCCTCAGATCTAAAAATTAATTATGCATTATAAGCAGGTTGAAGTCCAAAATATAGACATTCAAAATATAACCTACAAATCCATACACATCTCTCTTTAAATCAAAAGTTTTAAATTTATTCAATTCCTACGTACTTGTCCCTTTCAAAATGGAATTATCTATCACTTCTATCCTGTTTCTTGACTCGAGTATAAATGTCGAGAAAACAGTGAATTGAAACAACTGTTATTATATCGTATTACACTTTCTGCACTACATTATACTTCTTGCACTTTCATCACCTTTCTTTTTCTCTCCGACAGCCGATTTACGCACTTCTTTGTTACAAGTGCAAAAAGTACAGCATAGTGCAGCCGCATGGAACAAATCGTGATTAAATGGAAAAGGAACGATGTATAGACAAAAAATTCAACGAACAGACTTTGCGGTCAACTGACGCGTCGATCTTGTTGCGCGTGCGCGAAAGATCCTTATTGATTCTACAGAAAAAATAGTGACGATAGGTTAGGTTATCGGCAAGTCATAGGTGAGTGTCGCGAATTTTTGTAATGTACAGATTTGGCAATAAAACAGAAAAATAACAAAAGACACAGACGATATATCCGCGAATTAACATATCGATACGAGAATATATGTAGGCGTGTGAAAAGCTGACGCCCGAAGTTTGATGCAATTGCACGTCGTTTTTCGTCAAGGAGGTATACAAGGTGACGAACAAAAAGAGTCGGCTGAAGTCGAGAGAATTTTCCTTTTAATAAGGCAACGACAAACGTCACTTCCGATGTCGACGGACACTGCTTTCGCAAACTTCTTAAGACGACTTTTTTTAAACAATATTGCAAGCCATTCTTTATATTACCAACGTAGCTATTGACACGTTGATGTCAGAATGTCAAATTGCACGCTTTCATGTTCGGTGTTCGTAAACATTTCGGCCTGTTAAACCTTGAAATCCGTCAAAAAATGAGATCTGTAAATGTAATTTGGAAGCATATGCTGCGGTACCAATGACATGGAGAAAATTAAAAGAATAGGGAGAAGACAGAGAGAGGGAGGCAATTCAGTAATTTTGCATGTTTTCTTTTATCAGCAGACAACAGCGGAAAAGCTGAAAGATGCAGCGCCTGGGAGTTCAGACTGTCCGCACTAGCAGAACCCTCTTGGGTAGTAGACTGTACACTACCGCACCTGCACAGGAGCGGATAGTATCTGCCACCTTCAAAGTTCAGGATCACAAGGATTTCCATGAACGCGTAATGAACTCCAAAGTGCCTGTTATCGTGGACTTCTTCGCCACGTAAGCATTATCGTAAAATGATTGTTGGATTTGGTCGCATCTGATTTTCATCTTAACGACTATTGTCCTTCCCTCTTCCTAATTGTTATTGTTGAATGATCTGCATAATTGTTTCAGATGGTGTAACCCATGTCGCATGTTGACTCCAAGAATAGAAACGGTTGTCGCCGAAAAGCAGGGGAAGATATTGTTAGCCAAAGTTGATATTGACGAGAACACAGACCTTGCCCTTGATTATCATGTAAGTATTCTTGTCTTTTTCAGTACAGTAATCATTAATGCATAGAGATTAATGAGACATATTTTTTGTAACTAATTTAAAGTTGATCTTTGCTAAATGAAAGTTTCAGGTTTATAATTGAACAAATGTATGAGTGTTATGTTTTTCACGATTAACTTCTGGACTTGGCTTGACTTTATGTGAATATTATATATTTCATTGTGTTTAAATTTTCAGGTCGGATCTGTGCCTGTGCTCATTGCTATGAAGGATGGAAAGGTTCTGGAAAGGATAGTCGGGCTTCAAGATACTGACAAGCTCAGACAGTTTGTTAACAAGTATGCAGAGTAGCGTATTTAAAAATTATTGTGTAAATTACTTCTGATGGTTGCAGTTCTTGTTAATCCTTGTAAAGAGAATTTTTACACGATGCTTTGAAATCTGCATCCATGTTTATAGTAAATTTTTCTTAGCTATTGAATAAATGTATTCTGATATATATATGTAATAATATTGTGTAAAACAAGTTCAGATTTCTCTCAATATGCAGATTTAATAAAAGGTTCTTATCAATGAAATATTATAGTTAGCACTTTTTTAAAAATATAAACATCTTTATTTTTTATGATTGTATTGATTATGAAATAAAATTATCAATCTAATGTTGCACATAATGCTCATATATAGTGTTAATTCAAGACTAGAAGATTGCAGACATTTCAATAATAAAATATCTTCTTTTATCTAAAAAATAAGAACAGATATCTGTATTTCTTATTTTTTATTATAATTATATTAACATTATCAAAAATATATACAAACTTAAGATAAAAATTAGATCAATATATTTAATATTCATTTAATATAATAAAATATTAATTGAATATTAATATAGTTATATATATAAGATATTAATTGAATATTTAATATTCAATTTTTATTATTTAATTATCTTTATTATATTATTAAATATTAAGTACATTCTAATCTTTTATTGAAATGTCTGAAATTTTTCGTAGCCAAGCTTTTTAATACAGTCAATTCTAAATGTTTAGATTAGTCACTTGCAATCTCATAACATAATTGAGCTATATATTTGTGATAACGAGAAATGTAACAAAATTTTCATGCACAAATTGTCGAAGTTTCTTGCATATGATCTTTCGGATCTGACAGCTTAAATAGTTTTTAAATGGTTTTATCTTAAAATTTTTCAGTTAAAACAACTTGTCACTCGGTAAAGTCTGTAAAAGTTGTCTCGCTCTCTTATAAGCAGTTGACTCCATAATCTCTCTTTTGTCATCCTCGTCCGTCTCCGCCTCAGTTTTCCTTATAATTTCCATTCCCTTACGCAACAACACTTCGCGCGCCATGCCTTTACATCCTTCAAAATATTCCAAAACGACAGGGAAAAGATTGTCAGAGATGGCATTTTCGTCCAACAAATTATCCATCAGCCAGATCTGCTTGAGCTTCTCGAACTTCCATTCATTTCTAGAATGTTTCCACTGTAACAAAAATAATTATATCAATTTAGAAAATATCAATAAATTGCCAAAGTGCTCTATGGTTACGCAAACAGAAAAGAACGTGCGTTTACACATATTACATTTACGTAAAGTATCATGGAATAAGTTTCTAAATATTAAAGATATTAACGAACGATTCAATAATTAACAACCTACCATGGATACATAGCTTAATGCCTTTTGCATGACATATGATTTACGAGATTGGCTCTTTTTAACAGCTACTTGGATAGCCTTCTCTTTTTTTAGCTGCCTTTTAGATAGATTCTTTGCAGTCTTTACATTCTCATCTGAGGCTTTCTTTGGAATATCAATATCGGTAGTAACATCATTACTAAAAAAAAATTGATTAAATCTCTTACAACTACGTCTTCATATGTCACTATTTATATTAATGAGCTAATATTCTTTCATAAAAGGATGAAATTTTAAATCTTTTTACCTGGCTTCATTCAATGTTGGTCTTCTCTTTTTTTTCTTTTGATTGCTTTCCACAACATTCTCTTGTGATATCTTGTCAGTTTTGTGTTTATTGTTCGTGGGAGCTGCGAAAACATTTATTGCACAGTATTTAACATATGTACATGACTTTAGAGACAATTCTATAATTTCAAATATTCCCTTAGAAAAATTTAAGCGAAAAAAAAAAGGAAAAATATTTTTAATCCAAAGATCACTGTAGAACCTTTTTATTTTGATTCGTAATACTCATCGTTTCTACGCTAAAACTTTTCCTTTCACTAATAAGGCAACGTTTAATAAATAACGATGAAATCTTTTATTCTTTGTTTTTAGAAGCTAGTATCATTTATTTCGATTATGTGCAACAATGTTAAGACCTATGTTAAGGATAACAGAATATTTCAACAAGACAGTGTCACAGTAACGAATACATTTCACTCCTGCACAAATGACAAGGGGGATAAGATAAACAAATCCATCTTAGAATCGCTGGTAACTCACCGTCGGTCTCTTCCTCCTCATTGTTCCGTTTCCTCAGTTTACGCTTGAGCTTCTTTGCGTCACTGTCCATGTTGAATATCAGAGTGACGCCTTTCGATTTGCCTCACGATGCAATCATATCGTTCGGCACGCTGTGTTCGCTCAAGGTCCGCTCAATGATAAACTCGGAGTAAGACACGCCATGCGGTCGACGGACGCGACTAACCTGACACGGGCAACGCCACACGCGACTGACGTTGAAATTGAGGTTATATTAGGTCAAGCTCGAACGGTTAAATCCGATTGGTCAATTCTCCGTGCCAGAATGTAAGCAGTAAGATTTAGGCACCGAGCGAATCGGCCAATCGCAGTTGAGAATGCTCCGAAAACATGAGAACGCACCAAATATGAATGAACAGAATCAACCAATCAATTTAGCGCTTTTCCGTAAGGATACGAAGTTGATTGGCTACCGAGTCTCTCTTGTGGCAAGAGGGGGAGAGTGTCAGAGACGATGGACGTCAGAAGAAATTGGGTTGAAAGTTGCAACTTTTCAACTCCAGTTCTAAAAAAAAGAAAGATTTTGATTTACACAAGTTTCTAACAATGACAAATGATGGAATTAAACATGTAGAGGTACAATACAATTAAATAATCCACGACGAATACAGTAAATAAAGCAACAAGAGGTTACTCTACAAAAGTTTTAATGAAACAAAGAAACAAGTGTTTACGTCTCTGTAAAAATAGGTGTTCATAAGAAGAAAATTACATGCAATAGTCTATCAAGACCAAAGATAGGTTGTTCGAGTAAAGCAATCATGAAATGAACGAAAGACTGTTTTTTCCTATGTGATCTAAGAATGATGTGAAGAACTTTTAGTAGAAAAATATTTCCTTATATCGCAAGAGAAAGAGGAATGGAAAGCATATCCCAAAGTGGCTGAGTGATAATGAAGATAATGAGGTCCTTGTAATATGGGAATGGTAAGAGGAAAAAAAACACTAAAGGTATACAGTCTACAGCTGTAAAAATGACGAGCAATTTGTTAATATTCATTCCGCAAACGCTGTGCACCGAACAGTCCGGTTATATACTTGGTAAAGTGATACACGACATCCGGAGCGGCTTGAAAAAGTTCTACATCATCAGTTTGCGTAGGATGAGCTCGATAGAGTTAACCAAGTCTACGTTAGACATTATCGGATATTACTCCAATGGGAACGACGCGATTGAAGAATTTTTGGAACGTAGGCATTCAAACTGGGTACACATTACGACGAAGCCTTCCGAGGATGGGCGGGACAATGAATATCGTCTGACGAATATTATTCTCAACAATAAGAAACTAGATCCGTCAGCAACACGCACGATGCTCATTCTGTATAATCAGTGGGCGTTACAGGAGACAGAGTTGTTTGAGAGCAAGACAGCGTCGGGCGATCACTTTCACGAACTCGCGAAACTCGTACAGAGCAAGAGGGACGAGTTGAGAATTCAATCTAGGTTTGTTCGCACCTGGGAGACACTGCTGATCTATTATATGTCCTTCTACTTGTATCCTATATTATTACTGTCCAAGGTAACGGAGAGATTATTGCCAGTCTTGAAGTATTCTTCCCTTGGCTTGCATGTCCATGACTGGCTGCAGAATGTCAAGTGGATGCTGGTGACAGTTATACGGAACAGAAACTTTAAACTGAAGACAGGAAACTATGCCTTGGCGATTGTGATAGATATGGCACTAGGCATCTTTGTACTGCGATTATTGCGATATTACATCGAGGATCAACCGTCACAGCTCCTTCTAAACAATGCAGAGGCAAGTATACGCCAGACACATTAACAAAACAATCTTCACTTGTTTCTTTCTAATAAAAATTAGATTTGATTAAATACACTTTTAATTTAAATGATTTAATTTAACAAGTTTGATCTCAAAATTAAAATTAATCAATTTGAAATAAAGAAAGAAAATAAAACTGTCCACACTTGTCCATAAAATTGAATACATATCTGTGATACACTTCTATTTCTATCAGCTGTAGTAATTGAAATTTCTATTTAACAGAAAGTCGTGGAGACTTTAATGGATCTGATTAATTGGTTGATGGGTGTACCAGCTGGTCTGAAGCTTAATCACGCCTTAAACAATATTATGGGCAGGTTCTTCTTGTATCATATACAGCTCTGGTGGGCATTTTTAATATTCTCGAAGCCACTTCTCGACTTTGCGTTCAAAGTGCTGCTCTTATTTGGAAGATTGGGCATCACATTTCAAATATCCATAGTTGCAGACCTTCTGGCTCTCGTTAGCTTCCACACGTACTGCATCTATGTTTACGCAGCAAGGTATAATGTCTTTTCACATCTCAATAAAAGTATTAATTCCCCTGAAATAATTCAAAAGTTATAATTTGTCACAGGCTTTTCAATATTCAGCTGAAAGGAATCACGGCTCTCTTTAGACTTTTCCTTGGGAAGAAGAAGAACCCCCTACGCGAACGAGTGGACTCTTGTCAGTATCAGACGGACCAGCTGTTCGTCGGGACGCTATCGTTCACCATTCTTCTGTTCCTAATGCCCACAACGTGGATATACTATACTGTATTTACTCTGGTAAGAGAACGTCTATTCTATCTACAATCTTTTTAGATTCTTTCGAAATATAACCACGGCATTATCTATAGTTTGATTGCAGCTCAGATTAGCGTCCATCGCATTCGGCGGTTTTCTGACCAGACTGAACTTCTATCTGCAAGTTATGCCCGTTTATACTTTTTGGAAGTGGTTGCTGCGATCTTACAACACTTGTAGTAAGTAGCATAACACATGTTGCATCTTGAGGAAAAAAACTATAGTAACTCCTTATTGTCTGATAGCAACATCTAATATTGCAAATAATTTCGCATAGGTATCGTTGATATCAGATTGCATCCTTGCTGCATGGAAGAAGTGACAATATTGTCGATGACGATGGTTGTAGCTCCTTGGAGGCTCACGTGGAAGAAATGCATTCCAGACACGATTATTTGCCCACCATCCATCGAGTGGTGTACAATATTGAATAATGTCATATGGGGCCATTTATTGTATCCGTTATAAAAAACCATCTATATTAGATATCTATATCTTTTATTTAAAAAGACATTTTTCTTAACAAATCTCTTTCCTAACATTCTGTACAGAATTTATTTATATAAATATCACTGTGAAATGAATCTGCTAACATATTCCTTACGAAAGGTGTGTGTACATTATACAATTCATTATATAACAGGAATAATTTTGCAAGATGAGTCGAGAGGTAGTATCTCAGATAAATAAATATCCTACTTTGACTTGGGTTTATTCTCTTGTTCTACTTCTTTCTGAACTTTGTTCAATGTCGTTTGTAAGTCGGTGTCGAGCATTAAATCAATATCGTTTTCCTCTCTTAAAATACAGAAGTAAATTAAGAAGACGGCCAAGCTTGCCGATACAATGTATCCCTGGTACCATGGAAACATATCTCCTAATGGATCGCGATATTCATCGATCCTCATAGTAGCAGCTTTTGACGTAGAATATTTTATAGGCACATCGTTAGCGTCGTTGTCTTCAGCTTCTAATGCCGCGCTTTGGTCTTTAGAAGATACTGCTTTCCATTTGCTTCTGATATATGCCGTTTGCAGTGCGTTGCATCTGCGAGAGAGAAAAGTGATCTTAACAAATTGCTACATTAGATTACTTGACAAGTTTCATAATCAGTATAAATTTTTGTTTTGAAACTTCTTTAAAAAGTATTAAATATACTTCAACAATAAGACTTTAATTCAATGTTTACCTTCTAAGCAGTACACTCTTACCACGCAGTAAGAGACCGTTTCTGGCGATGTTGCCCAACATTTGGGACAATAGTGCCGGCGAAGGTACAAAAATTGAAATTGTATCCTCGTGAAAGATTTTCGTGCCTTATCTATATTTTATTGAGACTATTTTCGAATCAGTCCCGATTATATACAGAATGACGAAATTGGAATATACGAAGAGAAGATGCATAGATTTCGTGATTGAATTCGTCCTTCTCGTTCCCTTCTAGAGAGAGGGAGAGCAAGTGAGAGCGATGCAGCAACCTCTATCCACAAAATATTCGTTTTGAACTACGTAGCCGTATCCACGTGACTCAGTGGGTAATATGCTATACCTATGATTTTCTGAAGGTGTCATTTTATCTTTGTTTACGTCCAATGAACAATGAAAATAAAATGATACTCTCTGCAGCAGTGACTGCATAAACGAATTCATCCTAATGCATGCAGTAGCAGGAGGGGATGAGATTGTAAGAATAAGAAATTGACTAATCACAATCGAATGTAAGAAGAATAGTTGACTGTGATTGGTCAATTTCTTACTATTCAGCCTCCCCTACTGCTCGTTGTAGACTACAAACAACACTGCTGAGATCGGACTGATCGGAGTTGGTTCGTCACATCACTCTTGTTGAGTTTCCACAATTGTTTACGGGTTTGCACAAGTATTAATTTTTAATTATTGCTGCCGCAAATATTTGACGATATTGCAAGGAAGAATTCCCGTAGAAGGGGGAGAGAAGATTACGAAATAGCCTCAGAAGACTGCGACCAACTGTCCGTATGTAATCAATCAGGTGTCGAGTTAAGTGCGCGTCATTATATTTGCATGCAGCGAAAACATCCAACAGAAGAAATTTCGTAATATTTTATTCCTTTGAAGAGAAATTATTGTGATCACCTGCGAGAGTCTTGCAAGGAACAATGTACTTCAAAAAGAGAAGTCAACTAAGAGTTATCATTCATGAAAGCACTCAACATCCTCATTAATTTGAAAAAAATTAAGCATAATAGTACATTTTTCCAAGAATATTGAAGAAAAGAAAACGAAAAAAATGGATGTGCTTTATACCGTTAACAGAAGGAGTTCCTCCAAATTTTTTTCCAATCAAGACTGGTACGTTTTCCTAATATACAAGTAAAATGTTTTTCTAGCGGTGTCAATAATATTTTAAGATATGAGTGATATGTATTCTGAGATAATGTAAAATACTTGATAAAATACTTGGATGTTAACTAACGATTTGCTCTCACAGTTTATACAATGGACAATCGTTATGTTCCTTATCCAGTCGGAATATAGTAGCGTTTACTACAATGACAGAGTTAGACGATAGCAGTGGCAAGACACGGAGTTGCCATGTTTACGTAGCAGACTTGAATATGCCTTGGCATGGTCATAAGTAAGCGCTTTGATTAGATCTTTTAAATTATTATGTTTTCTAAATTATTGTTACCTCTGTATCTAACATTCTTTGAATTACATTACTTTTCTTGCCATAATAATGCTTTTGTCAATTTTTTTAAAAAGAATCAACAAGTAGAGATAAAACTAACATCATGTCTCTTTTGTGACTCTAGAGTACTCTCAAATAAACACAACATTACTGCATTAGAATGGGACCTGCCCGGTGACAAGTTGGTAATGGCAGATACAGCTGGAAATGTGCAATTATGGATGTTCAAGGATCATATTTTAAATGATTGGGTATTGATAGGTTCTGCATACTTCCCTGGTGAACACATATTAGGCGCGGCATGGTTCCATAATGGCAAAAAGGTATACAGATGAACAAATTGATGATGTTAAGCAACAAAGAAAAATTTCAGTATTATCAGAAATTGTATTAAAAATGATTAATATACTATTATTTGATATCACAATGTTTTCTTAAAAAAGATATTTAAATTGTTTGGATATGTAATGAAAACTTGAAACAGACATGTTATTTTTATAGCCTTATCTTTTCTTCTTTCATTAATTCTTAGACAGGGTTAGTCACAGAAAAGAAAGACAGCATTCATTACAGCGAAAAATTTAATCACCTACTATTCGCACCTTCCGTGAGGCAATTTGGCGGAAGAGCCGCAGAAGGCGTGCTGGTGGTGTCGACGACGGGTATGGTCGGTGCAATCATGATCACAAAGGACCTTCAAAATCCGATTTGCTACTCGACGGAGAGTCTTGGCAACACAAGGCACAGGATAACTGCAGTTGATTTATGCTATGGAAAAAGTATTTTTCGTCACGTCATAAAGCAAATTGCGATTGTAGAAGATACAGTGAGAATATTGCAATAATTTGCTCCGTGAATTCCAGATGGTCACTTTCTCGTCGCGGTTAGTAGCGGTAGCATCTCCTTGCCCATAAAATGCTTTAGAGTACTAGTGCGCAAGAATGACGACAAGTGCACCATTACTTCACAAGCTTTACCAAGCTTTTTTCTGCAAGATGGGGCGCCCAAAGATAATTCATGTAGATTAATAATTAAGATTAATTTATCGAATGGCATATGACACTCTAGATGGCTCATTTCTTTATGACTCGACAACTTTTCTTTACAGGTACAATCGTCGTGACACATTTAAAGTTCGTGGTCAGAGAAGATGCCGATTCTCTGGTCATCGCGGCAAACAGTGAGAGCGGCGGATTCGTTGAAGTGTGGGAGTTGCGAGAGAAGTCGCAACCGGTTCACAAATTGTTTCAGCCAAAGACTTTAGAACCTTTCAAGACGGTTGTAAGTATTCGATTAGTCAATAGACATTTTCATTTTTCGCAAGCAAACGCATGCATTTTAACGTGGCAGATATGAACTAGCAAGACAGGATTTGATAGTAGTATTTAAATAATAGTATCCCAATAGTATTTATTAATAGCATTAATAATATATTTAAATAGAGTATTTGATAGAGATTTGTGACAACTTTATTCTTGGCACACAGGTTTGGCAATATCAATCACAGTATCGCTGCCAGTCGCCAGTCACGGCAATAGCGACTACAAAATTATCCATAGTAACAACTTTACCACCTCCGAGTTACGTAATAATAGCATTAGCGGACTCGTCGGTGCATTGCTTAAATCGTTTGGACTGTCTGAAGGAAGTGGCATTCTCGTCCTTGAATACAAGCTGGCGTCCAGATGAACCCAGCAATAAATACTTCAAGAGCTCTGTATCGATTGCCCATATGGATCTTTCGTGGCTGGGATGCGTACTTCTTGCGTGCGACACTCATGGCAATCTGTATCTCTATAAATTGTTGCCGGATGGCACTACAGGTATAATATCAAATTTTCTTTATTTCAAATTAATTTATTAATAATCACAATCGCGAGATATCTCTAAAAGATTGTTAGATCAGAATCATTTACTTGATTAGGCACATCGATGTCATTAGGCTACGCCTGTACATTATTGGAGTATTGTTTGGTGACGGGATTAGATTGGTTAGACATACTTTTATGTCTGAGATCCTCCATGATTGAAGCATTGTGTGAGCGATTAGATGTTTCTTTCAACAGGCAACTGCCATCTACACAGCAATATCATTACATTCAATTTTTATGCATCAAAACGTCGTTGTATAGGTATGTAACTGATCACATGAAAAGATGTTTCTAAAATGAATGATTTTTTTTCCAAATTAATTTTTAAATTTATTTTGAAGATAAAAGAATATCTCAGAGTTAGATACTTAAGAATTGTCTTAAGAAGGTCTCTTTTAGAATTGAAATGATAAAAAGATTATTTCAAATTACATCAGAAAGATCATTCAGAAACGCTTGCAACCAATATTTTCAGGATGCTCATGACAGGACAGAACAAGGCGGCGGATTTATCGTCGTTACTTATGATACATTCGGTAGCTACTGCCTTCAAATCTTTACTGAGACCATCCGATCTGATATCTCATGACAAAGGCCCAGCGGAAAGCTTAGCTGCAGTGATAACTGATGTCATTACTGATGTTGACAAGGTATTGAAATTGAACTTAAACATCCCAGTTCTCGATCAGCTGAATTTCCATAAATCAAATTTCTTTTTTATCTTCTTCTATTACTTCACATTTGCTATTCAATGCATAGAATAAATGACTATAGAAGTGAAGTTATAAATATGATATATATAACAGAAGTTATAATTATAGACATAATTGTTTTAACAAAATAAAACTTAAATAATTAGTTAAAATAAAAAAAGTTAAAAAAAAATTATTGATTCATTTAATGTTTTTTTTTAGGTATTACTGCATCTTGATCCGAAAGAGTTTACAGTGGAACCGAGCACGCTGCAATCGCTGCAGCAACTTATTCAGTGGGTCGCTGACTTAGCTTTGAACTTGCTGGCTAGATTACCCGAGCAGAGAATGCAGATGAAGACTGGCGGGGTAAGTATTTTTAGCAAATCTGATTTTTATTTCTGAAAATCACAAAAAAAGTCTTAAATCCAGATTTTAATGTTTATTTCTAAACTTTTGTAAACAAGTAATATCGTAAAAATTTTTTGTGGCATCAAATATCCGTGTATTATTAAATTTATATTTTGACCTTCATTATTATATGATGCAATATAAAAATAACTATAATTTTCTACTAAAATTAATTTAAAATTACTTTCATTTTGAAAACGTATATTAAATTTAAAAAATTGATATGAGTTATTATATTAGCTTTAATTTGTTATTTTAACTATTTTGCTTTGCAGTACGAGCTTCTTAAGGATCATAAGGCTTTAAATACTGTTCGAGAGTTGTTGGTTATCATACGCATCTGGGGATTACTTCGTCCCTCATGTCTCCCAGTATTTCTACGTAGCGCAGACAACTTGGATGTCCTGGCCTTACTGTTTTGCTTGTTATCAAAACTGGTGCAGCCTAATGGGGAACAACAGGTGGTTGATGACGGTTTGATTGGTATGTTTATTAATTTCTTGGAATTTCTTAATATCGAATGTAAAATTTAATTAACCGAGTATGATTTTTATTTATTGCAATGTGAAATCTAGTGCTCTGAATCCTATGAAGATTAATTCTGTGTGTGAAAAAAGACAAGTTTGATATACTCTGTGGTAAGTTTTGTGTGATTTTAATTTGACAATCAAGCTAAAAAATTATCTTTTTTATTGTAATATATCTCTCTCTCTTTACTTTTATTTTTAAAATTTTTATGTCTAAAAAAATTTTGATATTAATTTCAAAGTCTTGCAATCCAAAAACAGACATTCAATGCAAATTTAATTCTTATCATATATATTTGCTATTTGATTATTATGACTCGTGGTCAGGAAGTCTGATAAAAGTACCACATCCTGGTACTTTTTAAATCATCAGAATACTTTCGATATACTCTATAGCGGTTAAACAGTTCGCATCGTGTGCAAACAGTTGTGCATAATATAATTAATATAATTAATAATATGATTAATAATATACAATAATATAGCTACAAGTATGTAGATCAGAAGAATTCCAAATAATACATTTTATATGTGACAGTTCAATTGTTGTATTTTTCTCTCAACACGATACAAATATAACAATAATAAGCTAATATATCCAAAGAAAATTACAACGTATACACAAAAGATAAAAGTGAAATTGAATTCACGAAGGTACAATGACTACCAAGCTTGCGATTAAGCGTAAAGATTCCTTTACCTTGAAGAAAAACAGACTACACGGAAAGAATTGCGTGATCGAACAGTCCAAGCTAAAAAGATGCAAGCATCTATCATTCCCTTGGTCAATCTTGATCGTGTTCTTGGTCTACTGGTTCTTCCTCTGTCCTCTAATTTGGTCCATATGTTATCCGTTACGGCCTCTATGGCCTTTTCTCTTCTTCGCATTTCTAATATGGATCATAATCATGTGCGGACTAATAATCCTTTGGAGACGTTTTCAAGTTGAACAAAATCTTGAAATTAACACGATCTCGAAATATGGCTCGGATAACGCGAGGAAGCCCCTGAGCGTTCATCAGATATCACCTAAAGACGCAGAATTTCTCGAGACGAAGAAGTGGAATGATTCTCACGATTTAGAATCTAAGAAGAATCGAGAAGATCTCAGAAAGGATCTGCCGCCTTTGGTGATACACAAACAAATATCGGGCGAAAACATCGAAGATACTGCTGGGATAGTGCGTGTCGAGGAGGATGAGAGAACTCACTTAAGCATCGTCAGTGATTATGCTGAAAAGAGCCCTTTGCAGGATTATCTGAAGCTAGTGACGGTATCGCCCTCGGAGGACGAGGTGAAATCCCCGAAGACGCCTATGTCGCCGAGAGACATATTCTTCATCGATCTGATCCGTGAAGCGGATAGGGTCGAGAGTGCGAGATCGTCGAAGACGAGAACGCATTTTTTCCCGAGCGAGACGACTGAGAGCGCTAATGCGGAAATTGTGAAAAGTGTAAGGGATGGAAAGGATACGGAAGAGCACAGAAAGGATATAAAAGACGTGGAAGATGCAAAGAAGGATAAGAAGGATAACAAATTGAAATCAAAGCGCGAATCAAGTTACTTCATAGCCGACGTGGAGAGTCCAACCAATGAGAAAACGGAAGTTTTCATTCAGATCGATCCGAGCGTGGGTGAAGAGACTGGATTAATTGAGGAGAAACCGGTGCTAGTATTGCAATCCAATGAAGCAAATTTGCAAGAAACTTTCACTTCACCAAGTTAATTAAATTACTATAGATTAATGACAATCAATTAGAGAACTCAAGAAATATATCTAAGCGAAGAAAAGGGTTGAAGTTTTGTTCAAAAAAAGCTGCTGTATAAATAAAGGATATTAGAAACGATAAAAATGTTGGATGTGTTAAATCTTTCTACCTAGCTCTTTTCTATAAAAGTTACAATTATTATCACATAGCTATTCACGCGTACATAATCACATATACAGGATACATTTTATGATTAATTTACGGAATAATATTTCATTTTAAATTTCCGATGTTGAAAGTTTTGAAGTAAGACCTTTTTTCAGATGAATGCTGCCTGCTGCCAAATCAGATCATGATTCCACAATTGCATCAAGGTAACAGCATCACCGCCATAGTTTCTCCGATTTTGTTTTATCAGAACCTCCCGTTGCAGGTAAGAATTATTAAGTTTGCAATCACATGCAAAAAGAAAAGAATACCGTTAGATTTGTTCCTTTAGAAAATAAAATTTTTTAAATTTATATACATATGTATCATGTATCATGTATCATAATATTTATTTACTATTGCCATTTTGTGATTGCAGCTGGAATACGGAGTGGAACCCGAACAGTTGGTTTTTACGCCTGAAATGAATCCCGTCGAAGGTTGTATGCACAGCGGACAGATTGTGGATACGGTACGGCACTTGTATCTAGGAAAACAGCCGCTTCTAGTGAAGCAATGCACGAGGTTCATAGATTATGCCAATTATTAACTAACAAAAAATATATAAAAACATATATAATATATAATATATTAATAGTCTAATATTATAACATATCGACAGGTTTATATATTTATCCTTACATCTTTAGGTGCGGCGGTAAAGCGCAAGTACAGAACATGACGAGGACAGCTGCGATCAGAGCTTGGGATCAACGATGGACGCGAGCTTGCCGATGCAGCGGTATTTGGCGAATTCACAAAGCCTCTCAATAAAGGGTACTTAAGGATTTTTGTAATGATAAAGAGTTCATTTTGAGAATCTATTATTATAAGCTGTATTTCAATCCTGGAGGTTGGAAATCCATATAAAAGAAAAATGAGTTGAGAAACGTACACACATATAAAAAGAACTGTGTATTCAAACAACCCGCCAAGTTAAATTTACAATTGAGAGATATTTTATTTGTTTTACACTTCTTGTAAAATCATTCGCTGCCTCCCTTGTAGTGATTATTTTGTTCTATCATCAGCGAGAAGAATCTGTAATTTGCTTTTTTCAATGTTAATCAAAATGAAAGAAAATGCGGGAACGATATAAAATGAATTAATCAAACAACATTGTTGCATGAATTACTTAAAAGTTAAAAATAGAATGTAAATATAATTGCAGAGGAGTATTTATATAAAAACGAAATGAACTATGTTTCTCTAGACTCGTCCTTTGTACGTTACTAAACATACACGCAAATTGTAAATGTTCTCGTAAATTGATAATATATTTTACTTAAGATAAATTATTAATTTATGAATTGATAATAAATTATTACATGTAAAATTTTATGGTATTCAAATCAGATTTTATTGTTTCAAGTCTTTGTTACATCGGTTTTTTCCTTTTCCCCTTCTATGGAAAAAAAACAATGGGAGGAATGTTAGTAGGCAAATCGAAATTCCTGATGATATCCTGATATATTATTGTTGTAGGAAAGTCGCTCAATGACTTTCTCCCTTCTTGCCGGACACTCTCTTGAACTCTCCCATATTCGTAGTCGAGATCGGTGAGCCGATTACGACTAGATGATCGATTCTCGTTGTTTCCGAACCGCTCTGATTGTCTATCACAAAGATTTGAAGATTCTGTACGTTCTGGAACTTGACGTAGCGCAGCGGTATCGGATTTCCCTCTTCGAGATCCTTGGCTGACAATCTACACCGAAATTGCATATATTAATTTTATCGTTAAAAAAAAGCAATAAGAAAAAAGTGAGAGAAATTCTGTTCCAATTATATTAGAAACAAAATATATACTAATATATACTAAACGTTAGAAATCAATCTTAACTTTTATCTATATAAAGCATGGATTTTGATAATTATTTTAAATTAGTCAATTGATTTGCGATTAGAAAGAAATATTTAATAGAAAATATTTCGAAAACATTTTTCTCTTATTCTCTCTTTGTATTCTATATCGACTTGAATATATCTCGCATCATACGTTAAGTCTTGAATGCTCGTATTGGAGTGTGCCATTTCAAAATCGATCGTCCTGGGTTGATTGATAAATAGTTTAATTCTCTTCGGTCCATTTTCCGTGGGTGCCTTGATCTTAAGCGAGTGAACCTTAACGGGCTGCGAGAATGCGATGGACATTATCAGCTGCTCGTCTTCGTCGCTCTGAAGATACCCACTGTCCGAGTTCAAACACTGAGAGAAAGTGTGATAGTCCGACTCGTTCAAACACTCGCACTGCTGCTTCATTATGAAACTGGACAAGTCCATCTGGAAAGAAAAAACCCCCGAAAGTTCTCCGGTTAATTAATCAACGAAATAGAAGAGATGAAGCAAATTTCAAATGAAATGAAACGCAATTTAGAATTTTACTTCGGTTCAAATTCCACAAGATACTAAAATATGTAAAAATTAAATTTCGAAACACAATTGAGATAGAAAAAAAAAGGAGAGAACAAAAACCGTTCCGAGAGGAATGTATTTAAAGATTTCATTTAAAATTTTGTAAAATTTTATAGATGAAATTACAACTTCTTATTAAATATCGCATAGGACATACATTAAAAATATTCCTTTTTTTAGCTAAAACTTTTTAGTCAAAATCTTTTAATCACAATTTTTTATAAGTTTTTCTTTTTCTGGCCTGATTTTAATTAAAAATTATTTTTTATACTAATAAAAGATTACAAACCTAAATTTTTCAAAGTACTTGCTTGTGTAATTTGATTTTGATATAAATATAAATGAACCGAATTGTTATAATCTAAATGTTTATGCAATTTCTTCAACTATACTATTTTGAAAATATTTTTTGTCGTCTCCTCCAAATCTCTCCGAATTTTAATCTAGTGTACATTTTTCAATAAAAAATATAAATCTTAGCAAATTAATATTTAAGGGTATGTTGTACAATTACAACAATTAATATTTATCTTATCGATTTCTCATCATTTGTTCAGGTACGAAATTGAGAAATTTATTTGCATTTATCGCTAGGTGGGATTATTCAGATAAAGGTCATTAAATCAACAAGCATGCAAGTATCAAAATTGTATTATTTCCAATATAATATCTTTCAGATATACACATTTTAACAATGTATTTTATTAATTAAATTGAAAGAAAAATTATTAAACTAGAAGCAAAAAGTCTTTAAGGTACATGTAAAAARTGCGAAATTGTAGAAATATATTCTAAGAATAACTGAAGCTTAATTCTATCGAGTTTAATTAATTAATTTCCATTAAGTTTACATTTTCTCTCCGGCTAATAATCCTAATAATGTCATTTATCCTGTAAATTTATTTTTTCGAATCTAATTTTTATATAATTTTTACGCGTATGAATATTAGAACACATTATTAAGATGGTTCTCATCAACATACTTGAAATGTTTTCCGTATTAGCAATTTCTCACTTGACATGTCTCACATAAATATGATACTTTGATATTTGCATAAGTAAAAAGTTTAGTGCGCACTCAACAGTCCCACTTTTTTAGATACAAGAAAATTTAATTTAACATTGCTAAATTAATAAAAATAATTTCGAATATTATTGTACTGATTAGAAAATTGCATAAAATTTTCAATTTTATTAACTTTTCTTGACAAGACTAGAGACACACAAAAATTTTCTATAGAAAACAATGTATGAGTGTGTGAAAAACTCAGGTCTTTTAAAAACTATTTTTAAACATTTTCTGTTTTTACAAAATGCCAACTAAACCATTCAATAAAACTGAATCGTGAAGTCCCATATTATAATTTTATTCGTTTTGTATCAACTGAATGCTCACAAAATGACGTTTTCTACAGATTCCGTTCCTTTGCTACGTGATCACGATGAAAAAAAAAACTTTTGGAAGAATAAGAGAACTTTTGAAAGATAAAATGCACGAAATACATGTCCGTTCTGTGCATATGCTTATATCTTTTAAAATAAAACAGAATAACGACTGAGAGAAGGCTTTACAATAAATTTCACAATAAGGCCATTACTTGTATACAGATACGGATATTCAACTGTATGCAAAATTATTGTTGCAATGTCAAAAAAAGTAAGGTCAGAAAAATTGCTAAATATGGACTTAACAAAAATTGTTAAGAATTTTTGGTGCGCAAACAAAGCTTCGAAAGTACAAATCTTAAAATCTCGTTTACGCGTAAAAATTTATTAAGAAAAATAAGTATGGAATTATGCAAATGTGACGACAGATTTGAACTAAAGCCGAATTAATTTCTGTAGAAAATTCCACCTGTTCCGGATTGGTTAAAACAGCAACTAGTGGCAAACTTTTCATTGGTACTTATTCCAGTAAAACAGAACCGCGGCGAGAAAAATCATTCCGAAGATATGGTAGTAGGCATTGTCGGTGTTTCGTACATGGCCGGGCAGGGAGTCCGCGACCGAGTCGTCCGCGTCGTCGGCATCGCCGCTACCATACAACTGCTGGATCTTGGATTCCAATCCGACCGGATCCGCGCCCTGGCACTGGCCTAGTCTCGTACGTCTGCGATAGAAGATGAAGGTGGGCATCGCGCTCACATCCTGCATCGAGGCGGTGTCCGCGCACTTGTCCACGTCCACCTTCAGGAACACCGCCTTGGGATACTTGAGCGAGAGTTGCTCGAATATCGGGGCGATTCTCTGACAAGGTCCGCACCTGTACAGTCAAATCAGACGAGATATATTAATTATTATGAACTAAGATTCTCGTTCTCGAGACTTTCCATTCCTTAGCTCGTTATTAAAATGTATATTCATTATAAGAGGTATGCAACTATGATGTATTAACATGTCTCTAAAACACATAAAACATTTTATTGCATGAATGAATGTATATTTTTGTCAAAATCTCAGTAACAATCCGAATTCAATCAAGCATTCGCTTTCTTTTTTATCTCAGATACAAATACATATTTCATTTCACTTAAAAATTATTTTTTATATTTGATGACGAAATGATTTTTTTATTAGATCCACTCAAAACTAATTTTTTATATTTAAAATAATAGATTATTTCTTGCACACTTTGAATTAAAATGATTCTTGAATATATTTAAATGACTAAAAAAGAGAGATACATCCTATGATTAAAAGCAGATAATCAAATAATAAATTTGTTTTAAATTCTTATTTTGTCACCCGGTAGTATCCTCTCTAGATTGAAAATAAATAAAGAAAACAAATCATTACAAAAAATGTAATGTTGCGACTTCAAATATCGAACACTTTGAAGCATTCTGCTGTAAAATCATATTTCATGATCCTTACATATTTCTTCTTCCTCTGAAAGATACTTTTTATTTTTATCCTTTCAGAAATGATTAGACTATGATCATCTGTTCATTTTAAAAGAAATCATAAATTTCATCAAGATCAAAACTTATACATGAGCCATCAAGAAATGATTCACTGTGCCCTTGATTTCATCCTTGTTGTTTGCCAATAAAGTTAAACAAAGAAATCATTACAGTGTGTCCTTGCTGAAAAACGATTTAATTCTTTTCGAACCAATTGAAATTCAATATAAGAGTTTATTTAAAAAAAGCAAGGTAATCAATCATAAAAAAGAAATAAAAAAAAAACTGATTTGTATAGTGAAGAAAAAAACGAATAAAAAACAAATTAGTTTTGTCCTACGACTTCCCATATGCACTTTCTTCTTAAGAAAAGAGTGAAGAGACTTCTATTATCGCATAACTTTGGAATTGATAAATTTATCACTAAGCGGAAATTAAATTCTTACTTCCGACAATTCCCATCCTAATTC
Organism: Cephalotes varians; assembly: GCA_037157785.1. NCBI lineage: Eukaryota > Metazoa > Arthropoda > Insecta > Hymenoptera > Formicidae > Cephalotes > Cephalotes varians. The sequence continues at coordinate 1,318,030 of JANQDE010000006.1, read as the reverse complement.
CGACGGTTAAATCTTTCGAGCTTGGATGAGAAAACATCGTACTCGAGATACCGAACAGTTTCGTGTCAAATCGCACATTGATCGAGAACACGTATCGAGACGTGCAAAAAGTTTCCGAACGCTGGAATCGAATTAACAGGYGATAAATGTAAAGGACGAACATAACCTAAAAGATGCTTACCAGCTCGCTGTGAAATCCACGACGACGAGCTTCTGACCGGCATTGGCCAGCTCGCCGTTGAAATGACGATCGTCGTTAATTATTCGTACCGCTCCCATTATTTTGATTAATTATCGTTTAATTACATTAAATTCACTGAACCACCCCGCCTATCTACCGCGCGGAACTAACCGAGAAACCGAGCTTCAATGCCTTCAATTGAAGAATGACTGGCAGTTTACATGTACGTACGTAACCCACAAGCGGTCATTAATGCCACCCCCTAGAAGGTAGCAGGTTTGTTCGCTTGGAATCTCCCAAAATGTTGCGCTTAAAACGAGATAAACCATCGACATGGAGAACTGGACCGCTGAATGCAGTGGTGGGGGTAGAGACAAGCGTGGAGTGAGAGGCAGATAATAGTATGAACTTCCTTCTCTGTCTACCAAAGTCTGATTGGTTATTGTTGCTCCGCAGAGCAACTACATTTTTAGTTAAGAAATATTTGGAATACGTTAAGAAACGTAATAGCATAAAAAAAAATACTTACAATTTTGATTATTTATACAATTTGAAAAGAAGAATAATTTCACGCACATCGTTTTTCGGTATTATCGATTAGAATTTTGACTACCAATCGTCGAGAATGGACCATCATCTTCATTGTTACATTATATTGTAATATCAATAATTTAAGCTCACATACATTTCTTTTTGAATTATAGAGAATATTGTTGTAACCATAGCAATTTTTTCCGTGTAATTTGAAGATTTTATTCTTAAACGTAAATTATCCTTATATTTATTGAATACCGGATCTTATTTTCCTGTGTACGTAAGATCTATGAGAATTAGCATACATGTTACGACATACGTTTCTTCACCACTAAAATAAAAAGTGTTTACATAAATCCTGTATTGGCGTAAGAAATTCCTAAGCATAAAACATATTTTCATATGCGCAATATTTATTTTTAAATATTTTTAATTTATCCAAGCATTTAATTAAATCTTATTAATATTTATTATATTATTGATATTTATATCATATTAATATTTATTATAATATTATTATTACTGCAAGTATTTAAATGTGTTGCATAAACTTTACATTATTGATGATGAAATTGTATCCTTGTAAAATGAGAATTACACGGAGAAAATTTTTCGTTATATTTTACTGCAGAAATTGCTACAAATTTACGATATTTTGTGATAAACTTTGGACAATTAGCAACTTATCAAATATTAGTGATCATAGAAATTTTTGAAATATAAAGAAGACATTTTATAATCTACATAATAAAAATTTTCAAGCAGATTGTAAATTATTTTAAGGCAAAATATTTACAATTATTTTTTAGTAAGTTTTTAGTAAGAAAATAATTAAATTTTATTACAAAATAATAAACGTATTGTTTTTTTTACTAAGCTTACTAAACTTTAATTTATTGTAAATAATTAGTGATTTCAATATACTATAGGATTCAAAATAGTCAAGTAAAAATCGTTAATTTTAAATTAATTTTTATCAATAACTCTTGTAAATAAAATAAAACTTATTTTTTAATGAATATATTTGAATACTTAAATTTGTATACATAATTTTTTATCCACGAAGACGAATGCATACACTTAAATATAAAAACTAACTTAGATGTCTTTTCGTTTCCTAATGCATTTCTAAGTTTCAAAAAACAAGACTCGAAAAAAGAAATAAAGAAGTCGCAATATGTAGCAATCTCAGAGACATCAATATATAATTAAATATGTCCATATGTTCATATATGCTTCTTTCTTTTGTAAAATTACTGCACAGCGCAGCCAGTATTGAGCATAATTAAATCATAATGAAAATTAACAATTAAAATTTTAATCAAATTCGCGATTAAAATCACTGATTTTAATCAATTGATTTAAATCATTCCGGCCCTGATATAAATACTTAAATAATATAGCGTAGCCAATTTTAATTAACTGTAAGTGTTATATTTATTTTTGTCTTTGAACCCTTTTGGAGACTAATTTTCAAAAAATTATGTTATTAAAATATCAGTTGAAACAGATTTTACTACTTAATAATAATCATATAATTTCATACAAATTTTTAGATATATTTTTCAATTCTGCTAATATTGTTGGCGAACTTGAAATGCAATTCTGAACTAGAATAATAATTTCACAAATTATCTTGATCGTCAATTTAGTAATGCTTAATAGACATCTTAAAAACCTGTAAAAAATTGATTAGAAAAATATCTTAAATGTCCATTTATATTGCAGATTATACATCTGCATGTTGCATAAGAGTCATCAATATGTACGTATGAATATAACATCGATGATTTACAATTTGCAGTTTCTCTTTGGTTAGTCTTATTTGGACAATCGTAAGAGAAACATATTCGAAAAGTGAATTAAAGTGGCTCAACTAAAATCTAATCATTATATTTCGAAAATGAGTAATAAGTTCTAAATATTTATGTCAAAGAAATTTTAAAGCTTTATAATTTTTTTAGAAGGAATATTACAAAAATCTCTTATTATTTTTTCTCAAAATTATATTAACTCCTGTTATATAGATTTTACAGATGCACGAGCAATAAAGCCATTGATATCTCCACCGCTGACAATAATTTTTATATCATTAGTTTATTTATATGTCGTCTACTTTGCTGGTCCAAAATTTATGAAAAATAGAAAACCATACTCGTTGAAAACGTTTATGCGATATTACAATTTTTTTCAAGTTATTGCAAATTTTTGGTTGGTATTCAACATCGTGAAAGATGGTAGACCGTTCGCTGTCCTGTGGAGATATTGCGAGCCATTCGATAAAATTTGCGACAGTGGAAAGGTATGCTAAATTTTTAATTAAATAAGAAACAAAAAATAAAAAACAATCTCTTAATTTTTATAGAGTTATATCTACACTCCAAAATCACAAAGTATATTTAAATGTTTAGGAATTAAATAATAAATAATTGTTACTTGTACAACACATATATAGTAATATTGATAATTGAACATGCAAATTTGGAGAATAGATACAACTCTACAAAAATTAACATAATTAATATGACAATAGATTTCATTTTTTCAGCAACTTGAAATTTTTTGGTGGACATTATTGCTTAAAATAATTGACCTCAGTGAAACTGTAGTATTTGTTTTGAGGAAGAAAGATCGGCAGATCTCATTTTTACATACATATCATCATCTTTCCACGGTTCTCTATACGTGGTTGATGATCAGATACCTCACGCATAGTTTCATCATGACTTCGGTAACACTCAATTCTTTTGTACATGTTATAATGTATTCCTATTATTTTCTAAGTACTTTTGGATCGAATGTACAACGAAGACTTCTATCATTCAAGAAATGGATTACTACGATACAAATGGTAAGTGTACATTTAATTTCTCGATATATTTATCTCGATATTAAATATTATTCTTATTAAAATAGGCACATATTGCATTCCTGGCAGTAGCCTCTTTGCAAGGTGTCAGACCTAATTGCGGTAATAAGATTGTGAAATACTTCTCTATCATAACATTTCTTTATTTGACTACAAACTTGTCATTATTTCTCAATTATTATAAGAAATCTTATAAGAAATCGAAAGCTTAAAATTATGTTGAATTTTGTTGAATGAGTATTGCTGTTAGCTTCAACAAAATTCATTTCTCTTTCTATATTTACTATAATAAAATATTAAATGTGTCCGTGACGCATGTGTGTGTGTGTGTGTGTGTGTGTGTGTATGCTGTTATTATTTCACAATTTCCCGTGTATTTCCTCATCTACAATGACAAATAGCGCAAAACGGTGTCTTGTACAGTTGCGTTTTATATTCGAATATCTTGAAAGTTGTAAGGTAAATAGTTGTCTGCATGTACGCTGCATGCAGACAATATTATTAAACAATGTATTGATTACAAAACATAAATTTTTCTCATAAAATTAAGAGCATGACAATAAAAGGACTTTATCTATTATGCTCATTATCGCTCTTCATATTTTAATGTCATATTCATTATAGCTCTTCATATTTTAGTTTTAAAAAGTTCTTGACTATTCTTGCCATTAATTGCGACATTCATTTATTCTATCTCCCATTGTGACGTACTTCTGTACAATGACACATCATTCATCTTTTCTTCTTCCGTTAACTCTTAATATTTATCTGCGTTTTGATTTGGTTTAAGTTCATTTCGTAATTTTAAGCATGACTAATCCACAATTTTTTATATACATCTTATTTCCTTGTAGATAAGTTGAAGCAGTAGATAGTTATTAATTTTTTAGTTTTAGTTTTTATTCAAATGTGTGTTACCTTATTGCAAGATTATTATTCAATAAATCTTAAGTCACTTAGTCAATAAGAACGATACATTCATTATGAGATGTTTTGACTTCCATTCCGGAAATATGTATTTCTTTAAGACACACTGTATTTTTTTAACTGCATTGTACTACACCGTTACTGGGGATGACTCAAAGATGAGCCGAAATGTATGATTATTATATTTGTATTTAAATATAATGTGTTTAATTCGCTTATCTAACTGTGTTTGATTCTCATTTATTCACTCACTATTTTTGTTTTAAGATACTTTATTTGATAGAACATAAATTACATGTTTCATTCGATTGAAAGGAAAATAAGAATAAAAAAAAGAAAAAGAAAAGAGAAGAGATATTCAAGCGAGATCTTTCTAGTGATATATAGTATATATCCATTTGTAATTCTCATTTCGTTTGCCTAGCACTTTCTTTGTAAGTCTCATGTCCACAATTTACGTTTTTTTCTTTTTTTTTATCTTGCGACTGAAAATAATATAAAATGTATTCTTTTTAACTGAAAACTTGACTTTCTTACATGGTTCATCCTTCCACTTTTTCTCTCCAACATGGAGAAAATCAGCTAGTCTGCTTGTCGAACGACTGGGTATGGATCAGTTTCATTATCTCCGGTTAGCTTGATGGCTGATTAAATGTCAACTGTGATTGATCTATTCTAGTCAACGATAAATGCGATTGATTAATTCCAATGGAATAATCGGCCACAGTTAACCAGAGAAGGTGAAACCGACATTATGATTGGTTCTTACTTATCCAATAAATCACATTCGCTCGATGAGCAGGCTAGCTTCATCCGGCTTGAACGGCTAATAACATGTGTACTGGACTCGATATCACGCAAACTTATATTGACTCTAAAGGAGAAAGATTAAAGAACAACTATTCAGTTTCTTCATTTTCAAGCATTTAGTACGCATTTGTGTGCATTGCGATATTATTAAATATATATATTACAATATTTAATACATAGTTTACATACATTACATACTATGTGGTGTTAACACGTGTTGAGCATTATCATGTCTGTCTCGAGGAGATTCAATCTCGAGGAGAAGCATTCTCAAGATACCAAGGATCTTCATACTAACTCATCTTCATACTACTTCATAGATTGGTAAGTTTAAAATTTTTCTTTTTTTTCTGGAGATACATCGTCGAGTAATTGCAAAATATAAATATAATGGACGGGTATCCAATTGTTGTCAGAAGTAGATTGCTCGTGTTTAGTATATAATGTTTAATTTTACAAAAATGGTCTACGTATTCATTTCGTAATTATATACTTATATCTTACATCCAAGATTATCTTGAGTACGATCTCAAGATGCTATACGATCATTTTATTGTCTGGATAGAATCTTAGTATCAATTAAGGCACGATTGCCTTTCCGGTCTTTGACGGAGATTCCGGCTTTTTCAACGAATCTCCAGCTGACTGCCAGTTTTCCGGCAGATGGAAAAAATTTCTAAGTAGCCGTTATAAATTTTGATGACTTTTTTTAAGAGAAAGCATTATAAAGAAGTAACAATTTTGATAATAATCGCTCTCTGATGGAAAAGGTGATTGAAATTGGACTTAAAATGATCTTAAATGTAAGACCAAAATATAAACGTAGAATGGAACTTTTTGTGTTTTGTGCTTCTATTGTTTATTTCCATCATTACAAGGACAAGTACCTTCTTCTCCTTCTTATGTCAGTTTCTTCAGACTAGGGAAAGGAATTAAATCCTCTTTATGCTAGGTCCACAATACGAGTCTCAGACTCGTTCAGAGTCGCAATCGTATCAGGCAATAAGAAGTGTCAATAGTATCACGATTTTTTTTATTTAGGATTGCTGATTGACTATTGCAACCGTGATAGTCAACATCTTGCGACTCTGACTGAGTCTGAGACTCGCCGTGTAGCGTTAAAATATTAATATGGCTCTGTGATTGGTTTATAGCCGGTATTCATAATCTTATTTTAAGATTATCTTAGAACAATATTTATAGTTCTTATATCGAAAGCGTTAATTTAAAAACTGACGCTTCCAATTGGCTGTGCAAGATGCTTGCGATTGTCCTGCGTCTAAGTAGACCAACTTAATGTAGAATCAGCTTTATATGCAATGTTTTCTTCTTTTTCCGTCGCAATTTCGCAATAACACTGCGATCTCATTATAGATCCACAAATGAATCAGCTGATCACAGTCGGAAATTTTCAAGAATGTCAAGTTACCATTTAAAAAATCTTGGCTCTGACTGATCAATTCGCTTAAATCGTATTGCTTACGTCAACGTTAAATCATATTCTTCCTGCCTACTATTTCCTATTAATTCTTCAAGCTCTTATTATATTCAAATTTGTTTTAGATCGATTTGCAACATTTAAAAAATTTTCCCAGGATCATCGTTTGATACTTGATACTTTTCGCGCGAAATGAGATCCACTAATTACTAATTACACATATACTTATATATGTTATATATTTACGGCAATACATATTTAATAATACTGTAATTATTTTCGTCTAAGGCTTGCGCTGCGTTCATGCTCAGTATACAAGAATGGATTTGGTCACATATATTCCTACCATCGTTCAACAAAAGTGGATTTTATGTTCAACAAAAAAATAAAGTTATTAGTCTCGAATCATGCACATGAGACTTTTTTGGTGACTGAAAATGGAGAGGTATATAAGGAATTTATCAAGAAGAAAATATTTTAAAAGCTGTATAAAATTATTTTAATGATTCCTTGTCGAACAAATTTTAAATGCTTTTTTGATATTTAGAAAGTACAAGTAGAGAATATAAAAAAATTATAATTTTTATATCTTAATAAATAAATTATATAGTAATGAAAGAAGTAGATCATTTCAGAACTAAGATAAATTGTGCTTTTGTAAAAATGTCTCTATTAAAATTGTGTAAAAATCTAGACATGTCACTTTCTACATCTTCTATATTAAATTTAATGATTCTACAAAGAATAAATTAATATATTACATATTTTATATAATATGTTTACAACGTCACATAATATTTTCATATGCATTTATATGCATATTTTACATAAATGTACAATTATAAAATATTTAAAATTTTTTACATTTACCAATGAGTTTAATAATTTTATAAAATTGATAGCAATTTTGTAAGTTTATTAAAAAATAAATATGCAGATAATTTGCTATTGATCTTAGTTTTTTATTTTTATATTACATTGATTCATTTTATGAAAAATGTAACCGAATTAAAAATCTGAATTAATTCTTTATATAATTTAATTAAATAAAACCTATTATTTTTTAAAGAAATATTACTGGAATGACACGCATCAATCAGATACTGGTATTATATACTATTGTCCTCATGAATTGGATTGGAATGAAGAATACGTTGTAAAAACTGCAATTAACAGTCTTAACTTTCTCACTTTAACCGATGTTGGAAAAGTAAAGTGATAACTAAAATATTACGATAAGTATTATAATTAATGGTCTTATAGATTTTACCTAGATATATTATGGTTATTTAATTTAGATATATTATAAAAGCAACTGCAGCAAAAAAAGCCTTCAGGGTATAAATGAAATAAATATCAAAGAGAAGATTACATGCTTTGGTTGTGGCTACAATTTCTTTGTGGTGGTTACCGATAACGGCAAAATATACAGTTGGGGTCTAAATATTAACGGTGAATTAGGTATTTCTGAACGCAACGAAACTGTTATTAGAAAGTTTATAAAAAGGCCACGTGAAGTGACCGGACTTTCAGGCAAAACAATTGGTAATTCTTTTCCCTTCAAAGCACATTTCTAAAAATGTAAAGACGTATAACGAGAATTTACACTACAGTTTACAGTAATCTAATTTATATGAACTTAATGTTTAGTTAAGGTAACCTGTGGAAGAGGACATACACTTGCATTGTCTGATGAAGGAAAAGTCTACACCTGGGGCTCAAACTGTAATAGACAGTCGAATTTTAACAGCGAAGATGACAGCGTCCTTTCTCCTGTTATGGTGAACGATTTACTATTGTAATTATCGCGACAAAGAAAACAGAGAAACATAAAATAAACCAGAGAATTTTGCGATCGGCAGATAAATATAGCTAATGTAAGGAAAGTATCGGATATTGCCACCATAGATCAAAAAAGTTTTGTCAAATCCAGCGATGGACTTGTCTATATATGGGGGTTTTTGGCTCATGTGTCAATTAGCAAACCTGTTGTCTGCGAACGTACAAACGTATTTGATATATGTAATTCGATGATGGCCCAATCACCAATATCCATGATTCGTGAATATACAGATCAAGAATCTAGCGTACTGAATGATTTGGAAAATGCATTCGATGATCCTGTAAGTCTCATTCTTTGTCTTGTGTATCTGTCTGTTCCGTTTTACTATCATTTCCAACTACCAGAATTGTAGTACTACAGTTTATTTTTTAATCTTTAAGAGATTCAAAGAATTTTCGAATTCTTGCAACAGCTTGTTAAAAACCATAAGCAAGTCATTCGTTGAAATTCTTATATTAGAATTAATTAACTCCAATTTTATATTCTCTTTGTAAATTTTTAACACATTTTTTAATATATTAAATCTCTCTTTTTATTACACTATATATAATTTTTTTGTAATAAAAGGAAAAATATTTGATAATATATATGATACTATATATGATAATATATATGATACTTATTTATCATTAACAATTCTTGTTTCTTGTTTCTAAAGTCAACAAGTGATCTTACAATAGTTGTGAAGAAGCAATCAATTTATGTTCACAAGGCTATCCTGAAGATTCGTTGTCAATATTTCAGAAACATGTTCCAATTTCATAACATTGAAAATGATCAAGGGTATGTTTTCGCAAAAATGTACATTTTAAAGATTTTTTAATATTTGATTTGTTTGTTATACTTCAATGTATTTTTTCTAACAGCATCGTCGAGATTAGTCATTATTCGTATGTTGTGTATAAATCCTTTATACAATATTTATATACCGGTACAATTAATCCGGCATCTTTAGAAGATGCTGACCTGTTAGGTGAGTTTGAATTAAATATATCGCAGTTATACATTATATTTATGATGTAATTTCGCTGTTATCTGCAATTTGTGACTAAAATATCTCTTCGTTGAAGATCTTTTAATATTGACTGATGAATACCGTGAGAAAAATCTTGAAAGAGATTGCATTCGAATAATAAAAAAAAGAATTACTGTATCAAATGTATTCCTTGTTAACAAGATGGCAAAACAGATTAATAAGAAGGTAAATATTTTTTTTATTTCTCTTTTCTAGAACAAAAGGATTTATAATGAAATTGTGTATGTAATGTATATCCAATTATGACTTGTTTTTCATTCTTGTTTCTATCCCAACAAAATATTTCCCTCCTTAAAATTCGTTATATTAAACAAGATAATAAGATCGAGAGTCGAATACTTATGTCTTTTACTTCACAAGCGACTACTCTATTATTAAACTATCTAACAATTCCCAGTATCACTTTTAAATCTAAAATTCGTTAATTGTAGAAAATCTTAGAATATCTATATTCCGTACACATTTATTTAATTATTTATATGTATGACGCAATTTTCAGGAATTGGAACAATATTGTTTTGACTTCTTTTTAAAAAATCAAAAAGTTGTGATGCAAACCGAAAATTGGATTACACAATTGGATTTAGACACAAAAATCATGTTCATAACTAAAGCAAACAGATTTTTTACATCGTGCTTTTAATATCTAATTCTATTGTTTTAAGGATAATATATTTCAGACAATTTTGGGAGGGAACATGCGTGAAAACAATCCATTTGTTGATTTGATTGTCATCATGTCATATAGGTAAAAAGAGGGTAAGACGAATTGCTAATTTTTCTAAGTTATAACAAATGACGAATGGATATTTATTAAAGATTTTAGATAATAATAAATAATCTCTTGTAGTTTGATTTTAATCTGTCCACAAAGTGAATAATATAATAAGAAATGTTTTTAAGATGCACTTATACGTAATTTTTTGCTGCTCGTTTATAAGAATTGAGTTAATTGATTGTAAAAAAGTATAAATAATAAATATAAGATTGTGAATAAATAAATCATTTAAAGCAAATTTTATTGAGTGTTGTTAATTATAACGCAAATTATATATAAATAAAAAATTAAAAAATGACTGCAAGATTAAACAGTAAGAAGGATTTAGAAGAACTTTATCATATCCTATTAATAATATTTATAATAATAATAATATTAATATTTTTTTATTTTGAGACAGGGTATTTCAAAATAGGAATAGAAAAGTTGCCTCGATATAAAAGCAGTAAAATCAAAAGAAATATAGGCAACATTAGGTTTTTAAAACTTATATTGCTTAAGTGAAGATATTCTGTCACATTGCTCGTTGATTGTTTCATAGTTGATTGTTATCATAGTGTCTTCAAATAGTAATATGACGTTTAACATTAAAAACGACAATATAATTAAAATAAATTATATATATCCTGATATGATATAATATTTTTGATAGCAGATCCTCTTTTTTCAAGAAATTTATGAGATGTAATCCAACATACTTATTTCTCTCTTGAAGACTTAATCTCATTTACGTTTTTTTGTTTTTGTTCTGCGACCAAAATAATATAAAATAAAATTGTTTTTTCTCTTCAACATGAAGAGATAAAGAGGAAAGATAACCCATGCAAAAAGCAAAAAAAAAAACCTATAAACTGAAGCAAATTGCTGCAAAAAATTCATCTTTTTCATCCACATATTTAAAAGTTGTATCTTTGTTGATCTGACGGACACAATAAGTTGCGAAAACAAACTTGTCTCAATAACTGAAATAAAACTAAAATATCCCTCCAAAAAATTTATTTGGTTGAAAAATTGTTTCTATTAGTTTCTACTGGTGGAAATCGCTTGTTTCTAGCAACAATAAGTAACAAAAATTTTCTCAGTGTTCCTTTAATTGAGCATAGCTTAATGTGTAATTTCGAAACAACACTAGAATTTAAATCACGACATTTGCACATTCTATGTACACAACAAATCTTAGTCGCTGACAGTGAGGATGTTCCATTATATCACGCCGCTATCACAATTATACACAGCGTTGATTTAACATTTTAATGTTGGCATGAGTGATGAAAGATAATTTTACATGTGTATCGAATATCAAGATTTAACGAAATTTTTTATTTGAGAATTTGTGCCATGTTCTAGCATCATGGACACAAGCCTTAAGAAAATGATGTATATAGTGGACTAAATACAATGCAGACTTACATGGGCAAAGGAGAAAATCTATTCGTTAGTACGTATTTGTGATGCATTGCGATATTATTTAATATATATTACAATATTTAATACATAGTATTATAAACTGTTTAGTTATTAATACGTGTTGATCATTATCATGTCTATTTCGATGACATTCAATGAGAATCAGAAGTCTTTAAAAAGAAATGATCAGAAAAAACAAGAGAATAAAAGCTTAACTAACTTCAAACATTGGTAAGTTTTTTTTTTTCTCTATACATACACACGCGCGTGCGCACACACGCACACGCACACGTTGAGAAATTGCAAAATAATAATGAACGGACATATAAGAGCCCAGAATTAGATTATTAATATTTATTTTGTAATTATTATTATATTTACATCTTATATTCAAGAATATCTTGAATATGATCTCAATTAGGTATTTTCCATCGAGAGATACGGATGACATAATGTAACATGATGAATCATCTTTCTTTGCCAATGTTAAATAAAAATGAAATAACTCACTGTGTTACACTGTGTCATCTGTGTCTCTTGTTGAAAAATTCCCAAGATATTGCTTGCGATGAAAGTGATGCAAAAGTCAATTAACGCTTGTTGTTCTGTGATATCCAATCTATCTAATGTTTTTAAAAGCGATAAATTGTCAACTGCAGGTGCGTTTCACTTAACACTCATAACGCTTGCAGGTATCAATTTATCCTTGTTTAATAATTGATAAACAACAAGGATTTCAAGAATGTTGCGAATACCATGTGGAATACAGCCTGTATGAGCTTTTAAGCATATATGTATCCTTGAGAATTTTTCCTTTTCTACTTTTTACAATCTTACATTAGTAAGCGAAGGCAGATTTTATCACTTTCTAAATCACGATCAGAATGATTGACTTGACATATTGTAGACAATGTATTCATAGCCTATAGTCATCTTAAAGCCACAGAAAAATGTAAGCAGAAAAATTTGAACAGTAAGTGAATTGATTAATCATAGTAGAAAATTTTCAAAAATATAAAGTTATCATTTAAAAAAACTTTCTCTGATCTCTGATCGATCAATTATTGCTTACGTTCTTCTGCCTGCTTTTGTTATATTCAAATTCATTTTAGAATGATTTGCAACTTTTCGGATAAAGCGAAATTCCGAGAATCATCACTTGTTACGCAAAGATCCATTAATTATTTTACTAATTAATTACTTGATTATATTTATAACAAAACATATTTAATAACGTTGTAATTATTTTCTTTCAAGGCTTGCACTGCGCTCATGCACCAAATATCAGAATAGATTAGGTTATATAGATTCTTGCTATCATCCGGCAAAAGTGGACTTTATGTTTAATAAAAAAATAAAGTTATTCATCTCCAGTGACATATATGAGATTGTTTTGATTACTGAAAATGGAGAGGTATACAAGAAACTTATCATGATAAGAACATTTGTGTAAAATTATTATAGTGATTCTTTCTCGAATAATTTTTTACACATTTTTATAGAAAGTATAAGTAGAGAGTATAAAAAGATTGTAACTCTTATCTCTTATTAAATAAAACAGTAGTAATGAAAAAAGTAGACTATTTTAGAATTAAAATTTTGCCTTTATAAAAATGTTTCTAAAAACTTATATTATAGAAATTAAGACACATCTCTTTCCATATTTTCTATATTAAATTTATTGATTCTATAAACAACAAATCTTAATATGTATTTTCTATATGTTTATGTGTCACATACAATATAATATTTTTATATCATATGTATTTATATGTATTTGTTAATATTTTACAATATAAATATATAGAACATTTACAGTTTTCTCACATTTAGAAATCTGTCCAATTTGATAGAACCGATACTAATTTTATAAATTTATTATATTGAACAATATATAATGCAGATAATTTACTATTTAATCTTCGGATTACTTTTATATTATATTATTTTATTTTATGGCATAAAAATAATATAAAAATTAAATCTATTACATACACAATCTAACTAAACATCTATGGTGCCATTATAAAGGAATATTGTTGGCACATGATAAATGATTATGAAGTTGAACATCAGAATGAAGATGAAACCATATACGGTAAAGATTATAAAAGGCTCAAACTATATATATATTATTGTTCTCATAAAATAGATTGGAGCAATACGCGCGTTATAAAAACCGCAACCAGCAGTCTTAACTCTCTCACATTAATTGATGATGGAAAAGTAAAGTGGCAACTAAAATATTATGACAAATATTATAATAATAAATATTGATCCTGCTTATTGGATTTTACTTTAGCTATATTATGATTATTTAATTTAGATATATTATACAACCTGCAACGACAACATTCTAAGTACAGAAAGTATACATCAAATAGATATCAAAGGAAAAATTACATGCATTGGTTGTGGCTACAGTTTTTTTGTGGTGGTTACCGATAACGGCAAAACGTATAGTTGGGGTGAAAATTTTTATGGTCAATTGGGTCAGAGATGGTCAGAAACTAAAGGTTCTGAATGCACAACTTCACAGCACTTCACAGTACAGCCCTGGGAAGTGACCGAACTTTCAGGCAAAACAATTGGTAATTCTTTTCCCTTTCTAAAAATGTTCTAAAAAAAGACATATAACGAGGATTTACACTATATAGTAATCTAATCTATATAATCTTAATGTTTAGTTAAGGTAGCCTGTGGAAAACGTCATACACTTGCACTAACTGATAAAGGAAAAGTCTACGTCTGGGGTTCAAATGATAGTGGACAATCGAATCTTAATAGTAAAGATAATGTCCTTACTCCTATTCTGGTGAATGATTTGCTATTATAATTATCGTAAACAAACAGTAAACGGAAAAACAAAATAAACCAGAGAGAATTTTGCGATCGGCAGGTGAATATAGCTAATGTAAGGAAAGTATCGGATATTGCGACCACGGAACAAACAAGTTTTGTCAAGTCCAGCAAGGATGGACTTGTCTATATGTGGGGTTGTTTGGTTCACATGTCAATTAGGAAACCTGTTGTCTGCGAACATACAAACGTATTTGATGTATGTAACTCGATGATGGCTCAATCACCAATATCCATGATTCGTGAATACACAGATCAAGAATCTAGCGTACTGAATGATTTGAAAACTGCATTCGATGATCGTGTAAGTCTCTTTCTTTATCCTGTATCAGCTTGTTCTACTTCAGTATTTCTAACTCAGAACAACAGTTTATTTTTGAAGATTTTCTTGAAGAGATTCAAAAAGAATTTTCGAAACCTTGTAGTACTCTTGTTAAAAGTCTCAAGCAAACCATTCGTTGAAAATTCTTACATATTCGAATAGATTGACTTTAATTCTTTTTTATCTTCTTCGTAAATTTTTAGTACGTTTTTTGGTATATTGTGTAAAATTACTTTTTTGCATTATATACATTTTGCATCATATATTTTTATTCTGTAATGAAAAAAATATATTATGATATATATATATATATATATATATATATATATATAAATATAAACAATACACATTTATCTTGAACAATTCTTTCTTATCTCTAAAGTCAACAAGTGATCTTACAATAGTTGTGAAGAAGCAGTCAATTTATGTTCACAAGGCTATCCTGAAAATTCGTTCTCCATATTTCAGAAAAATGTTCCGGTCTCATTACACTGAACACAATAAAAGGTATGTTTTTGCAAAAAAATGTGCATTTTAAAGATTTTTTTAAATATTTGTTTGTTATATATCGACGTATTTTTCTTAACAGTGTCATCATTCATAAATATTATTCGTATGTGATATATAAAACTTTTTTACAATATTTATATACTGGCACAATCAATCTGACATCTTTAGAAGACCTGTTAGGTAAGTCTAAATTAAATATATCGCAGTTATATTTCCGGTGTTTAATTTAGCTAATACACCGTTGCAATTTGCGACTAAAATATTTCTTCGTTGTAGATCTTTTAATATTAGCTGATGAATACTGCGAACAAAATCTTGAGAGAGATTGCATTCGGATAATAAAGAGAAATATTACTGTATCAAACGTATTCCTTATTAATAAAATAGCGATACAGTATAACAAAACGGTAACAGTGTTCTACTTTGTTTTTATTGTTAATATATTTCTTTCTTCTTTGGGACGTTATAGGATTTATGATTAGATTAATTATTATTTCAATTGTTTTTCATTCTTGTTTCTATCTCAATAGAATATTTTTCCCTCTTTAAACTCCTTGTATGTCAGGTGATAAGGTCGGGAATCTCTGAATCTTTCGCTTTATAGACTGTTCTCCTATTAAACACTTCTTAATGTATTACTTTCACACACATTCACACACACACGCACGCATCACGCATATATATGACAATTTTCAGGAATTGGAAGAATATTGTTTCAACTTCTTTTTAAAAAATCAAACAGATGTGATGCAGGCAGAAAGTTTTACGCAGTTGGACATAAATACAAAAATCATGTTCATAACTAAAGCAAACAACTTTTTTATATCGCATTTTTAAAATCTAATTCTATTTGTTTTAAAAACAATACATTTTAAATAGTTAAAGAGAATACGTAAAAGCAGTCGATTAAGATTTAATTTTTAATTATTTGTTCCAATTTATAAAAATTTATAAAAAACTGATTGTAAAAGAAATTATGAGAAAATTGTAAATGTAAAATAAATAATAAATTTAAGATGGCGTAAATATATTATGCATGTAACAATATAATTACCAAAAAAATATTTCATCAAGTTATAAATATTTCATCAAGTTATAAATTCTAATAAATCTTTGTTATTAAAAAACGAACACGTATTGCTAAAATATTATCACATGCGCATCACATCGAAATACATCGAAAGAAAGCGGGAAACTTACGATTCAACATGCACGAAATTTATTTTATTATAAATATCTAAAATTTTTTTAAATATTTACAAGACTGCTATTATTAAAATTTGTATTACAATGTCTACATTTCAAAAATTACTACTCGATCAAGTGTTAAGCAGAATTTGATCGAAACCATCCTTACCGTGATAAGAGACCATCTTTTCTTTTTCTTCTTCTTCTTCTTTAATGGTACCTACCAGTCCTACCTTCTGACGAGGATTAACCTGACCAATATCTTGTAGATTAGTGTTGACAGAAGAAATATTTATGATGTAAGCAAAGTCCAACTATCGATTGCTTAGAAATCTTCGAAAAATAGATCTCAGGTATGCAGCCCGCGTTCATGCGCAGATCAAGCTGTGACGGCCATATTGGCTGCGTTCGGAAAGCGCGCTATCAGCGCCATTGCGTCATCCTTAAGCTTTAAGCGGTGTCTACAATGAGAATTTAAGTCTTAGGTCGCAAGAAATTGACCAATCATAGTCGATTATTCTCTTCATATTCGATTGTGATTGGTCAATTTCTTACGGCTTAAGGCTTAAAATCTCGTTGTAGACATCGCTTTAGTCGACTATTCTCTTCATATTCGATTGTGATTGGTCAATTTCTTACGACTTAAGGCTTAAAATCTCATTGTAGACATCGCTTTAGTCCGGTCTACATTAAGTGTAGTAGCCTTAAACTTTAAGAAATTAACCAATCACACTCGAATTTAAAGAGAATAATCGAGTATGATTGGTCAATTTCTTACGACTTAAGGCTTACTACATCTATTGTAGACCGAGATTAATTCAATCCGTTTTCGAACGCGTCGAAGGTCGCGCGCCGATATGTGCCTGCGGTGCGCTCAGGTATGTTTTCCGAACGCAGCGCGGGTATCTGCCGGCGGGGCACGTGTCGCGCGTATCGTGACAGCGGGGGCCGGACATCGGGTGGATTTGTCGGACAGAAGGGTGATCGGCGAGCACGACCGTGCACGGTAAACTTCCGCGACGCGTCCCGCACCTGGCGTCGACGTGCGCGAACCCTCGCTGATGATCCCGAACGAACAGGTCTTTCAGGTTATGACGTGCCCTGCCCCTCGACCGCTTGGCGGGAGATGCGGCGCGCGGCCGACGTCGCTGCCCCGTGGATTTTAGGGAGTCGCCTTCCCGTGACAACGCCGTCCCTCGCCGTTCTTTTAGCGCGCTTTTAACCCTCTTCCTTTCCCGCCGCGACCATGGAGACCGATCGCAACGCGGCGTTCGATTTCACGGCCGTGTTTGCTCCGGTTCTTTTGATGCTCGCTACGTGCTTGACGATTTTCTGCAGACTGAGGTAAATCACTCTCGCGTACTGATATGCGTTTCATATGCCCCTATTTCTGTTTTATTTTCTCCCGCTCTTTTTGCGTCGCTTTCGAGAGCGCGCCTCACTCATCGCGATTATGCGTTTCGCAGGGCGAGATGGCCGGTGAAGGTGAACTGCTGGTTTTGCAACGAGAACACGAAGATCTCGAGGAAGCACCTGAACTGGTGGTTGTGCCCCTGGTGCGTACAGTACAACGGCTTTTCCAAGGTAAATTACAGTCTGCCTGCATTTATTTTATTTCTTTTATCATATGGTGTCCACGCTCGACTGTCCATTTGCTGGAAAACTTTGTTTCTTAATGTCTTACAAAATGCTTGTTTCAGAATGGCGATTACGCGTACGATATTCCAGAGCAGTACGCAACACCGAAAGTACGTACGAGATATTGCAGACTGTCCAAGGACAGCGACAGCCGCCATGTCCTCAGGGATAATCTCTGTGCGTGCTGCAACAAGCGGGAAAGTCTGAAACTGTCGGAACTGTCCAACTTTGAGCCCAAGAGCGAGAAGCTTTTTAATACCGAACTGAAGGCATTTAAGGAGTATCTGGAAGCGAGATATCCACTATGCGACAGCTGCAAATCCACAGTGCGAGACGTGTTGCGCAGGCAGGCGGTGTGGCTAACTAGTTACAAGATGCTGTTCTTCAAGCAGAAACCGATTAAGACGCTTGTCGGTGTAAGTACATTTATAAAAAAAACCGTCGTTAATAAGATTAATGCTAGATATCCCAAACGTTTATTATATTGTCACAAATATCTCTTGACATTTGCATTAATGTCTCCCTCAACCTGCAGCTGTAGCAACAAATAATCATTGGTTAGTGCTGTTGCAGAACGCAAGAAAGTTGGAAACAATTTTCCGAGTTGTCTCGACGATTATGGTCTCGGTGATTATGTACAACCATGACTTCGTTTGGCTGCCGATCGGTGGACTGTTTTTTCACCTGTGCGCTTGTTGGGCGAGCTTAATGAGGAACAAAATTTCCGACGTATTGTTGATATTTTTATGGTTCTGTGTCATTATCCTCGTGTCTATAAAGGATTTGGCGACTCTTCAAAATGTCTGGTTCATAACGGAACACATCGCGCAATACCGTATGGTAAGCTAAACGAACGGGAAATTATTATCTTGAATATATTTGCACATTTAATTTATCTGTCTATCTATTTTTAGGTAGCGGTATGCGCATTTATTACAGCATTGTTGAGTCTAAGATCCAGTTTATATAAAAGTACATTGACCGGCTCGGTGGCATTTAAGAAAATCAAGTGCTCACGAGACGCTGTCTCGCCTCAGCTCGCGTATAACGGTCAAAGCAAAAACAATGTTCCAAGCGAAACGAACGACAATATTAAACCGTCGGTCTACGCGGCGGGCGAGTTATCTTCCACTGAAATCAAATTCAGCAAATCACATTCAGCAATGCAAGTATCTTACGTTACTTTTTGCTTCTTATGCTCACTTCTATTATTTCTATTTATCTTTAGGTTGAGACAGAAGCTGTCTACAATCACCACAAACGAAGGCACCAATGGTTACATAAACTCTGTTTCTCGGAACGGATACAGTCCACTAGATAGCTGTTGCTTGAACGACAGTCTGAGCTCTCTCCTCCTGAGCGAGAATCCACCGAAGTGCGGCAGGAAAGTGGCACCGGCGATCTTCGAGCGAAGGGTGTATAACGCGACGAGCTCTGAAAATCTGTTCAAGAGATCCGGCAGCGCGTACAACAAGCGTAGGTGCATCCTGTCGCCGCCGAAGCTCAGATCAGTGACGCAGACCTCGTGGGTAGCGGGCGGTTACTGGCAAGATGGTATGATGACCGCCACGCCGCCGACGCTTTCGCGCTCATCCAGCCAGAGCTCCGGCTTCGGATCGGTCGGCTCCTCCAATCTCGCGCCCTCCCGCGAGCCGTCCGTGCACGAGTTCGACCGGTGCTCCGTCGTGTCGGAGGCCACGCGATGGTCGTGCCAGACTCCATGGCCGGGTCCCCACGTCGCGAGGCACGACTCGCCCATGTCCCGTCCACAGTCACGGTACTCCGACGCGGCGGGGAATCACTCGCGAGCGATGCCGTCGCCGGCGGTTCGCGCGACGCTCAACGTGGACGATCACGAAGGTCGCATTTGCGGGCCGGATATCGGGAACGGCTCGATGCCGACGTACGCTGGTCATCACACGACGACGATCGTCACGAGCCCCGGCTGGCTGTCCGCGCTGCTCTGCGGTTCGTTGATACTGAACATGATAGTGCTGTGCACTACGCTGTTACGTTAACGTCGCGACGATCGCAATCGCCGCGCGCTGGGCCGTTCTGTGTTCACGCGGTAATTTTTATCAATCGCCACTATTCATGTGATCGCTAGCGTTAATCGAACCTCGAGTATTCGGCGAGTCTGGTCGCTTCGATCGAGGAAGATCCTCCGTTCAGTCAGTTTTTCTTCCCTTTCACGTGCGATCTTCTACTGCCGATTCCTTAGGTTCTAAGAATTTTCGATCTTGGGGTTATTTCGGAATACTTAGGGATGATATAATTACTGCCACTTAAGGGACGAGCGCAATGCTCCATTTTACTGCCGGGAAAATGGTAAATACGACGTTACACTGCCAAATGTATTTGCTCGTCGAACATATCTGCCAGTCTTCGTCTCTTCTTCTTCTTCTTCTTCTTTTATTGGATATTTGTCCTTATAGGGACACGCTGCGATGCTTTATCCTTTGGCCATTGCCGTCTCGGAATTTTTGTACTGTGTATAGATTACCTTCTGTGAACCTTTGTCTGCTCGTTTTCTTCATTCTTTTTTTTTTCCAGCAAATACACGACCGATTGCCATTTTTGAGATGTGGCCTCTCGGATCTTAATTGCTCAGACGTAGGGCTGGACTTTACCGGGCAATTCTCGCTCAATGTCGATTTCGCAAATGCATGAACGCATTTCTTCGCGCATTTTGAGTATGATACAATCTTCCGGATCTCGAATCAGTGTCGCTAAAACGCGCCGGGACGAAGACGTTGTGCGTCTCATCTTTTGGGAGTGATTTTGCCCGAGGGAGAATCGCTGCATGGTGTTTCGAAATATATTGTTTTTGTTTGTATTGTATACCGAGTAGAGTGAAGCCTTACTTCATGTAACGCTTTATCTCTTCGTGCAGAATTACCGGCAAAGGATGAGAATGCTTCTTTTCATGTTCTGTAATTAATATAACAACTCCAAGCCTCAATGAGTAATACGTGTGTAGCTTTAGGAGTAAGATAGGTATATTTGTTTACACGTTACGCACCTGGATATCTCTTGTTTTCCATATTATTTATCGATAAAAAGATCGATTGTACATACTGCCGGCATTTTTGTAAAAATAAAGAAAGAGGAAAGGTGCACTCTGCGACTGGTACACGCAGGTCTCTTCTTAGCCTATGGACTAGGAAACTTGTTGTAATAATCATGTTGCTTATTGTATTCCGATTATTGTATGTTTTGATATTTAAGATATTGTACAATTCTATACTGAATAAGAATAAAATGTGAACTTTTACAATACGATTCACGGACTCTTTAATTCCGAGACGAGGGGAATGATCCTCAAAATGCAGAGAAGTAATTTTATACAAATTGACTGGAGAACATTAAAACTTTCTGTATAATGTTACTTAGCTTAATAGTGTTACTTTAAGAAGTTAACGCAAAAATAAATAAGTAAAAGTTGAATTTTCTCAGCTCAAAATTGTCGGGTAAGGGCAATACGAGAGTTTTTCGCACGCACAACAAGATGTGTGTATAATATATTTTTTTTTTATTATATTACCTTATAAATATATTTCTTTTGGAGATTACTTCGCCGGGACAATATGCGGTGCAACAATAAATAAATAAGTGAATACAGTCGTGTGATTTTTTTCCCTTGTTCTTTGCTTTCTTCAATATAAGCACTGTCGTTTTCGATAATCGAATAATAATAATAGTATAACGTTATCTTAAAATTACGATTTTAATCCGAGGAGAATATTGTATTACAATTTATAATAGTACCTTGTAGCTACAGCCTCTCTTCTACACCCTGCATACAAATTTACTACCACCTAGTGTCTAGGAGAAAAAAATGTTTAGAATTGCAGCTATGCGTTTCTTTTTATCTCGTTTTCGCTACTTCGCTCTGTTCCAGATGAGGTAGATCCGAACTCGCTGATACGGAAAGTAGTCTTCGCATGACAGACAAAAATCGTTGCGTGAACCGGAATTCAAACGTTTTGCTCGTTCAGACACTCCGAGATCTCTCAACAATGGAATCCTTCTTTCCTGTTTCCTTTTCGAAAGATTCGCAATGAAGCAACGAAAAGCTCGTCGTCGAGACGAAGGGACTGCCGATTGTAGATCGACCTCCTCTTTAACAGTGAGATTGACTTGAATGGCTGCGTGCACATAAATCGTTATAATCTCGCCTACGTGACTGCGGACAAGTGCAGTGTATTATTTCTTTTCTTTTCCTTTCTCAGACATTATGAAAATAATAGATAGCTCTGTCTTCCCCGCGCTCGTCGGCGAACATCACTCGATTACATTACACATACATTATTAATAATAAGAATCGATCGTTGCTGTTGCGCTTAATAAGGGATTGTTATCGCCTATCACAAAGATTCGGTAGCGATATTTCTTACATGATTTCTTACATAATCTTGGCTTCTTAAATCAGATCGCGAAAAAGGAAGCAAGGAGGGGTGATCCGAAATCAACGATCGTGGAATTACAATTGTTTGTCGAAGTCGATGACTTCCATTCGATGACAATTTAATTAATAAGGAAAAAGAAAGAGGAAAAGAGAGAAATAGATAGATAGATAGATAGATAGAAAGAGAGAGAGAGAGAGAATCGCGGATCACATTACAGGCGCATTATAGTTTTCAGCGCAACACGATTGGGGATAAGAAATACATTCATCAGCGTCTAAAGGGAGACGCGCGTCGAAGAGAGAAACACTAACATTATTAGGTATGTGTATTATATCTGTCATAAATACAATCGTACATAGAATGCATGCTTGCCTTTCTTCTTTCACCACGAAGGGGAAGTATTCTTTCTTCTACATTTCGTCGCGACATGTTACGTGTGTGCATGTGTATGTGTGTGTGTATATGTATATGTATATATATTGTATATTTACATACACCCGACAAAAATAGCTTAACGATAATTGCACTCGCATTAATGCACCACACGCTTGTCGGTCATCTTCGCCCACCTACGAGCAAAGAGGGGAGGAGAGGAGAAAGAACGCAACTTCCTCGATACAGTTATATATCACAAAAGTTAAGAGAGAGAACATAGATGGTGTGATAAAAAAGAACAAAGTATTAGTCGAATACTTCTTCTAGAGTCGTGTTTACATTACTCTTCGCTGCCCTGCGCTGTGCTCCACGAAGAAGCTTTCGCAAGGGTGCAACTCGCTATACCCGTCAAATAAATCCCGTGAGCGCTCTCAGTTTAGCTCCGAGAATTTCCGCATCGAGGAGGACCGAAAAAAATGTATCCGTATTTTATAAATAGCTCGCGATGGGGAATGAGATTACATCGATTACGAATGCGAGAGTCTCTTGCGAAAGCGACAATGAACGCGGAACAACGCAGCGGAAACGAGAAAATGCAGTGCCACACGTTAGCAAATATTTGCCTTTCGCGATTAGTCGGGCGCGATTCGCATCTTATCGCAATTACAAATTAGAATGATACGGCTGTCTCGGGAGCGCGTGATCGTACATAGAGAAGCCTTATAAAACGGACTTACAAAAAGACGTACAATATTTCGCGTGTAAATGGTACAGAAAAAAAAGCGTAGAAAATAACGTGATACAAGACGCACGAGAGAATCGAGCTAGGTTTAATAAAAAAAAATGAGAGGATCTTTCGAAAAGAATTAATGATGAACGCGAAATTCCGACAGTTTCTTCCTCGTTACTCTCTTCCTCTTCTTTCCTTCCTCTTCTGCATTAAGCATATAATAAATTTCACCAGTTTTCATCGCTCGGAAGAATCTCTAATCGGAAGAAGCGGAAAAGAAGAAAGTCCGAGGCCTGCCGGAAAAAGGCCAATGCTTCTCGAGTCGCTCAGTGATCGCCGGACAGCAGCAGAAGCAAAAGGAGCGTGTCGGGGATAAATTAATCTAAATTAGACGCGCGCGAGAGAAACGTTCGGCGAACTATACGCTGTATACGCACGATAGCATGGTGGTCGTTGAAATCGCTCTACTTCCCTGTCGCGGAGGTCCTCGTGAATTTTCTTCGCTCTGATAAGACCGCGCACGGATAAGATCGGTCACCGTAACGCGCCAAGAGCGTTCTGGAGAGACAATGTCTCACTTGACTGAGAATCAAGTGTGTCCTCCGGCGAAATGCGCGTTGGGACCTCTGGAGTTCTCGGACCCACGCTAGAACTTAGTCCGAATTCTCATCTCTCGCACTTTGGATGAAAACAGACAATATTATTATGGTCGAATCCGTTTCAATAATGTGATACTCATATATAAATACTAATGTAGATTAACTTTAATCTCGATTTAATTTGCTCTTTGTCTTTTTCTAATTCTAAGAATTAGGAAGATATAAAAAACAAATTAAATGGAGATTAAAGTTAATCTACATTGATGGAGATAGGGTGTACAATACATCCTGCGTTTGAGATTTTTCTCCGAGTTGTCGTCCACGGTCGAGTTCTAGCGGCGAGTTTTGCGGAGACATGAGCTCTCACCGTGCGCTCTTATCACGAGGTATTCTTATCAGCTAGTAGAGAGATTTCTTACAATTACGAATACTTGTGTACTTGCCGCGATCGTCTTTACACTCGCTCGAAGCCGCATGTCCGATCGTTTTCTCGATCAATAAACTGATATCTGAACTAAACGCCCTTAAGTATTGCCTCTTTCCCGAGATCCTCGAGGATCATTCTGGTCGACGCGACCGCGCGATCCTCGCTACGAGCTCGTAAGATTGCGGCAAGTTTTTTTCCTCTCCGTTCAATTTTTTTCAGACTGCAACTTGGATAAAGACACTAAAGTACAAATTATTCCGAGAAAGTGGCGAGAGGCTTCTCCGTGTAATTCGTTCGATTCAAACATTCATTTTAATATCTATTATCGAATCATTATCATGCATATATATTTGACATTAAATTAAATAATTTATAAAAATTAACTATTTACATCGATAGGACATGCAGCACTTGTGACACACACACACACATATACATATATATATGCATATATGCCACATTCATATATATATATATATATATATATATATATATATATATATATATGTATATACATAGTATATATAACTTAATGCACTTATTTTATTACCTAAGCACATGCTTGCTCTGAGAAAAAGAGGAAAGAAATAATTAAAAGAACTGGCGGTGCTCTCTCCTTGCGGATAATATAGTACTATGCCCTTACTTCATTAAGAATAATTATAACATTTATGCATATCCGTTATACATAAAAGCTGCTGGAATTCTTTTGTTTTCGTCGATGAAAGCGTTCTTGCATTCGTTTTCTGTAAAAGTGAAGGGTATTTTGGCATTATGCGATCACGGTCACTGTACGCTGTTACCCATATCTGTGTGTGTGTATGTGATCAGGAACATGGAAAAAAAAAGAGAGGAAAACAAATAAATCTCTAAAATAAACATCTGTCAATCAAATAAAATTTCATATTTCGTTAAATTAAAGTCGTGATAAATGATGAGATATTAACCGCAACTGAGAACGTCTCAAATAATTGAAAAAAGATCGCCATGCAAAAGTAATGCGTTCGATCGTAAGTTAAAAAGAAACGTCGCGAGGTTTGTTCGCTTTTTTTTTCATTTTTTTTCATTCGTTTATTTCCTCTTTCATGAAATCGCGCGAAAAGTTTGCCAAGATAGTAAGACGTAACAAAAATCGACCGACTTACTCTAAAGCGCAGAGCTGCCTGGGGAGGCCATCACCCCTTTTGTAACGCAAAACCGAACAAACCCACACAACGACACACAATGTAGGCTTTTTAATTAAGTGAATCTAAAAAAAGAAAAACGAGATGATGGTATATATTTTTAAATATATATATCAAAGGCGAGGGAAGTTTGCAAAAAAAAGAAAGAAAAAGAAAGATAATGGCGACTTTATAACTGGCGTGACTCGCGTAGCTGGAGGGAGACAGAAGAAAAACTACTCCTTACCACGATTGCCGGTTCTGATGGCGTTAACGTTACTCAGATGGTGCTGACCGGCCCGAATCGGCTTCGCGATCTGCGCGCTCGGTCCACGACGCGCTAGATTCTTTTGCCTAACCGCTTCTTTGATCCGATCTACCTCGTACTGATAGCGCTTGCGATCTCGCATCGCGCCCTCCTTGGCGTCTCGCAGCGCCGTTTCCAGGGCCTTGACGCGCTCCATCGTCGCCCGCAATCGTTTCTCCAGTTTAGGCAACTCGCAGCGAAGATCCGCGTTGTCCCTCACGAGTTGTTTGTGCACCTACAATACATACACCACACACAAAGTATGTTATATACAAAGTCAATATATTAATAGAACAAATGTAAAATAACGAGAGCAAATTTTAATTATAATTGATTACGGTTAATAGAGTGACGTATTGATAGAAAATATATTGGTAAACAAACGTGAAACGTGTGACATATGTGCACACGTCCGAACTGTACCTTTGTTAGCTGGTCCAAATTGTTCTCCAAGAAGGATATCTTCTGTTTTTGCGCGAGGGAACCGCCATCATCCTCGTTATCCTCCGCGTTGATAGTCTTCTTTATTCTAGCCTGCAGATCCTGAACGAACAATTTACGCAGATTGTGCAAGGTCTGCAGTTCTTTGGCTACCGTGTCTTCCAAACCTTTGAGATCTTTTCTCGCCTAAAATCGATTCGACATAATCAAATTTACTTTAGACTGTAATTGATAGATCGCTCGTCTATTGCATGAATTTGTCAAACGTACTTGTTCTCGACGCTCGTTCAACAGCATAAGCTCCTGCAGCTTGACCGACTTGTTAGCCTCCTCTTGCTTCAGCCGTTCGTAATCGGCCTGCATCTGTTGGTGCGCCAGAGTGAACTTCTGATTGAGATCTTTGAGTTCGCTGATCAGTTCCTGCTTCTCGGACAGTTCGTCCCTGAGCGCAGCAACCTTCAATAGTATTAAATCCAACGTTAAAAAATTTGAAGGAATCCAAAAAATGACGATTAAATCCGAAATTAAATATGTAGCTAAAAATGCAACCAATATCCAGTTGGAATGTGTTCCATAAATAAGCAACCTGTTTCTGATGCGCATCCCTTAGCTGATCCATCTGCTCCTCCAAGGCCACTCGCATCTTCGTCGCTGCCTCTTTCTCCTCGGCTTTCTCCTTATTGGTGACCGCCTGCACCTGTTCGGCGGCCTTCAACTTGGCGCATTCCTCACGCAACGCATCCACATCCTCTTCCAGGGCTCGCTTACGCGTTTCGGCCTCTTTCATCGATTCCGTCAGCGTTTGCATACGGGCTTCGTGTTGCGAGATTAACAATCGGCATTCGGCCAAGTCTTTCTCATACTCAGAAACCTAGATATTTACGCAAAATAAAGATTGATTGGAGGAAAGTGAAGAAGACGCAGATCATGATTAATGTTATGCCGCAAAATGCAGCCACTCACTTTCTTATTGCAGTCTACTTGGAAGCTTTCCAATCCCTGACATCGTTGGACTAAATTCTTCACCTCGGATTTCATCTTACTGATGAACAGCCGTGCTACTGTGAACTCCTCCTCCAGTTTACCATTGCTCTCCGGCGGAGCAATCTTAAATTCAAATTAAAATCATAATTGACAAAACCGATCAGTTTATATTAAATCAATCAATCAATCAATCAAGAAAAGTAATCTAATCTTTACATTTTTATTTCTATTTAGATATTTGATATATCATTACTTTCAGGTTTTCATTAGATTCGCCACCGATAGCCACGCCAATCTCTCCCAAGTCCTTCAAGAAGTTTGCTAACATCTCTGCGATGCGTTTTCTTTGATGGGCCGACATGTCACGTAACTGTTGCAGCTCGGACGCGGTGTTGTTCAGAGCCACTTGTTTGGCCAGGAGCTCCTCAGTCATTGATTCCTGTTCCTTGTTCTTCAGCTCGACCTAAAGTTAGAATATCAAGAATAAACTTGTTTGCTTTCTCTGAAGAGTAGTCTCTTTTCTATCATTCAAAAATATTACCTCTTGAGATTTTTGATCGTAATTGACCGCAAGCTCTTCCAGCGCTTGTAGCACTTCCTTCACTTCCTCCTTAGCGCTCTCGTTCTCCTGTTGTATTCGATTCATCTCCTGTTGCAATTGCTCATAATCTCGCCTTGCACTGGCGATAAGTTCCTCCTGTTCCTCCATTTGCTCCTTCAATTTCTCAACATATTGTGATTGCTGATTGATTTCCTCATCTTTGTCGTCCAACTGTTGGTATAGCCTTTCGCGTTCCTCCTCGAGCTTCTGCCTTTCCTCGTTCGAAAGAGAACCGATCATAAGACCGCCACCCGGAGTAGCAGGCATCGGACTGTCGTCCAATTTGCCTACAAAACAAAGAGTTTTATAATTCATAACTTGTTCAAAAATGATACATCTAATTATATAATCTTGTAGAAAGATTATATAATTTTACAATTTCAATAGAATTTTACAATTCTCATCTTTTTCTTATATTTGTCCATATACTTTTTACATTTGTCATCTTAATATAAAACTATTATAGAGACTTGTTTATATTCTATATCTTCATTACCTTCAATGGATACATTGATTGGTGTAGTAACATCCGGTCCTTCAATCAGGTTGACCTGCTCCTCTGGTTTAACAGTCTCACCCTGCCGCCAACGCGACAATTCCGCCTCCAATTTGTCCACTTTGCCCTTCCATCTCGCTACTTTCTCCTTCTCGCGTTCGTAGCGACGTTTCCATTCTTCGGCCGTCAACTCCTCGTTCACGCACACGACGTTCTTGATGGTCTTGGCGCGTTTACCTGAAATGAACAAAGTTTCACAAAATCTGTCGAGAACAGAGCTACATGATGGTCGTGTATCAAAGAGATAAAGATCTACCGAAATCTAAAGTCGATTTTGTTTCGGATTCATTGAAGCTAGCGGGAGAGCAACAGATGATGATCGTGGTCCTGGCGTTGCCACCCAAAGATTCTTGTAGGATTCTCGTTAGCTTGGAGTCACGATAAGGAATGTGAGTCTTATTGCCGTCAGCCAAGGCCGAAATTACATTACCAAGTGCAGACAGAGATTTGTTAATGTTCTTCGCTTCGTCTAGCACCGTTCCTTCTGCACCAGTTTTAGAAACCTAACGAAACAGATGAAAAAATTAATAATAATAACAATGAAATAGAAAATGAACACATCTTTTTATACAATCTCACCTTTTCAGAACCGGCTAAATCAACGAGATACAGTTTGCCGGAGAGCTTCTTTTGATTCTCTAAATTCTCTTGTTTAACGTTTATA
Source organism: Cephalotes varians (assembly GCA_037157785.1). Taxonomy (NCBI): domain Eukaryota; kingdom Metazoa; phylum Arthropoda; class Insecta; order Hymenoptera; family Formicidae; genus Cephalotes; species Cephalotes varians. Next base: position 1,288,434 of record JANQDE010000006.1, on the reverse strand, counting down.
AGGAAAACGGAATGGGAACGTGAGCTGTGCTCGTTCATGTTGGTCACGGCGATATGCCGGTTTGACTTGCCCTCCTCTATCACCTCAAATACTTCCTCAGGACTAGAAACAAACCGTTCGGTCGCACCCTTCACGAACGGCACCCGATTCTTGTCTTCATGTACGCTTAAGTTAACTTTAGATACTAAAATAAAAAATCATAGATATTTATTGATTGTACAAAAATTATGATTTTTAATAAACAAATGTAGCGAAGATTCACCATCAAGAAGATCCCTAATTTTATCCATGTAAATCTCAAAGTATGATACTTTGATATGGAATTCCAAGTTTTCTTCCATGCCATAAATATGATTGAAAATGTCATTGACGATTCTCGGGATAATGCCCTGTTTGTTAGGATCGCCGATGACTCCCTCCATTGTGTGCGTTTTACCTGCGTATAAAGAATTTAAGTATAAAACGTACGTTATAATTTTTATTCTACAAAGTGTTTACTCAAATTGTGGAAAAAATTTTTTGATTTTTCAGATATTTTTCATTCCTTTTATTTCACAAAATTGAAGTATTTTTATAAATGTAAAACGACTAATAATCTAAACAAAATCTAAAAATCTCAAACAAAACTCATTTAATAAAAACAAAAACTATAAATCTTTTAAGAGACAATAATTTTCTGAGCTCTGATAAAATGTCCCAAGGATTTTAAGAATTTTTCCAAGTTTTTCTAGATAAATATCCTGTTCTATAATAATTGAACAAAGACTCTTTACCTGATGATGTTTGGCCATATGCAAAAATGGTTCCGTTGTATCCGGCCAGAACATCTGTGACGATAGACTTTGCGGCCTCATTGTAGACTTTGTCTTGCGTAGCATTTGGTTTAAATACTTTATCAAAGAGGTATACTTTGCCCTATAATCAATATATTATGTAGCCAAAAATTTATATTTAGAAAAGCCTTCAATAAAGATAAATCTCTTATTATTACAACCACACAAAACTCTCTTCTTTCCTTATTTCTCAACTGTAATAATCTATTTATTATAAACATCTAATTAAAAACACACATGCAAAATTTCACTTATACGAAATACATTAAATCATATAGAATTACTGTTGCAATTGTTGTGTGTGTGTGTGTGTTTTATGTGTGTGTGTGTGTACAGTATTTTCCAATAATTTAAACTCTTAAAAGATGTTGCTAATATGATACACAGAATGCTAAATGCAAAATGGATCTTTAAAATCCTTAGAAACATGTGCGCTGAAACATGAATCATAATCCCATTATGGATTTATATACACAACATCTATATAGATGGAAAGTATATCTACACACAATATATGCAACAATAAAGGAAAACGGGAACGGATCTCGAATCGAGCCGAGTGGTCCACGTTCGCATAGGCGCAAAGCGCTTCACGTACCCCGATGGAAATGCAGTTCTCGTCGCCGCCGGACGGAAACTTGACGATAAACTTGGAGCCGGCCTTCTCCTCGGAGTCGTTTAGTGGCCGAAACCTGCAGACCACCTTGATGCTGTCCTCGGCAGCGATCTCTCGCTCTCTCGGCGTCTCCATTGCCATTGCGAGTGGAGACGACGGTGACGACGGCGATGACGAGAGTGCGTGCGTGTGCTCGCGCGCGCGCGCACTTTTGTGTGTGTGTGTGTGTGTGTGTGTGTGTGTGCCTAGCCACTCGACTGTAGTATCGGCGCGGCCGATACTCCTCTTCTTAAGCTATTCTCCGCTGCTTCCGACTATCCTCGACTGCGATTGCACATAGAGTGAGGCATAGGCGACGGGATGGCATAGGCGCGTATCGCATGAAAGGACCGTCGGTCTATATCTGTCTCCTTTTCTCCTTCCCCTCCTTCCTCTCGCCTCTCTCACCACGGTCCGCTCTACTCCGCTCCGCTCCGACGGCAAACAGGCCCGTCTGTCACCGTTCTCGTCGAGCAGCAAGATGGCGGCCGATAAGTGGCTGGTTAACTGGCTGGCCTGATCCTGAGCCACGCGATCCGCTCCGGGAACGATCCTCGCGGCAGGCGCGACAGGCGACGACGCTTCGACAGGACCCGCCTGTCTCGTTCGCACCTATCTCTCTTTCTCCCTCCCTCCTTCTCTTTTTCCCCCTCCCTCCCGCCCTTCGCTCACGTTCGATTCGAAACTCGCGAGCCCCCGCGTACCGTTTCTCTACCGCTGCAGGCCGCGAGGACGGAGGCGATCGCGCGGCGGTGGCTGCTACACGGTGGCCTATCTCTGGAGAAACTTTGCGAGCGATTCCCCGAGTGCGCCCCGCACGCGCGCGCGCAATCGATGACGAGTCGGGCCAGTCGGGGAGACGTGACGGCGACGTTGCGCGCTACATACGCCGCACACCTACTCCTACACCTACACCTTTGTTATTATCATTATAGGTCTTGGCTTCTTAAGCCCGTATCGGACCACACGTTGAGGACCCAGGAGATGCGAGTTTAACCAATCAGAACGAAACGGGATGAAATTAAAGTTATCTGTGCGATTGGTCGAATTCTTATCTTTAACGCGTAATCTTCTCTTCTTAAATGGCCTGTGGATTTCTGACCGATAACATCGGTCACTGTACCATGCTTCATTCAACATAAAGCACCGGACTTCTTCGGCCAGAAGTCCAGTCGTAGGCTGCGGTTCAGTTGCTCCTTCCAAATGCTTCCAATATTTTCGCTTCTAACGCTAACGAACGGTCCACTAGCGCTACCACAGCGCATCCAATGCTATTGCCGCTTTGAAGTGTTTGAAGTTTCTGTTGTTGATGACTGATTACTGGCTATTTACTGTTTCATAATCATTTAAAGTTTTGTTGCAATTAGCATATCTGTTTGAAAAAAACATGACATAGAAATATTCCTATTTTTCAATTTACAAAACAGTAAGTAATATTAAAATATGTTACTCTGACTATTACTAGCCCCAGCATCTTCTTCGGAAACATCAATTTTGTGTGTATATATATCTTGTATCACCATCAAGCAACTTGATTTTTGTTCGCGACACTTCCGTTTTTGTCTACAATCACTTTTATTTGCATATCAATAAAATTATTATAAATCTGCAAGCAGCGCTACTGCTGTTGCCACCTTCGCAGCTCACCGCGGTACGTTTTAATCGCTTCAATAACTCTTGACAAAGTCATTATTGTTGTTACCTTCATATGCCTACACCTACACCCACGTGCGAGCGGAGCGCGCTCCTCTCCGACGGAAGCGAATAGGGACGCCGAGACGCGTGACTCTGCCGTCTCATCGCGATTAATCTGCCTCGCGTGTTACTCTGGCCCGACTCGTTTCCGCATCGTCACACATTGTTCCCGCCGACGGACAAGCGAAAAGATAGCCTTTTCTTGCTCTGGAATCAGCGGACACTGTTGTTGTGACACAAAGGAGAACTTTGAGCAAAGCATCCGGAAATATCAGATATTTCGCAACGACGAAGCTTTTTCAGAGCTTTACCTTTATCCCCTTCATACTCGCCTCTCATTAACAATAACAATTTTCGAACTTTCTTCTGTCTCTTCGTCTTTCGAGATGCACCTACTTCAGTTGAAAATTTCAAATTCGAAATTTCGAGTGCGCGCGGTGCAGAATAGTGCAGAAATGTGTTCCTGAAACGAACGCACTCGACGCGATGGCAACATATCGATATATGTCGATTCGAGGCGCGCCATAATACGAATCGGGTTACGAATTGGTAGACTCTGGTATCGAGAAAAACTTTACTTCAACACGTATAAAGACACTTTCGAATGTACATTATAAATTAAACAATATAAAAAAACTTATCCTACGAGTATTTACTGCGCATGAACGATATTATTCACTGGTATTCACAAATATGGTTGCCAGCCACAGTAAACTCGGCATAGGTTTGCAGGATCTCGCGCTTCCTGCAGAAGCCTCTCGACCTGTCCGGGAACACTGGACACCAGACCGTCCTCGGTGCCCTGCAGCTTCTGTTCGATCCTCAAAAGGGCTCTCTTAGCGATCGTGTTAGTTTCCACTGGCACTGAAGAAGGTAAAATTAATGGATCAGGATAGTCTTGTGACATAATTAACCAGGACAGTCATACGGCACGAGAACTCATTACTTTCTTGATTAATTCTCCTTACCTCGACCACTGTTCTCCGAGAAACGCTTTACGACGTCGCTCTGCATCTTGCAGGCCTTCTCCGGCGTGATCGCCCACGTGAAGAGTGGATCGTATAGCAAAACTTGAAGGAGGGTGATGATAATCTGCCTCTGATCGCGTAGCATTGTCATGGTCACTTCGCAACTGCGCCTCATGGTGCCCTCGATGCCAGAGGCGCCCATGGCGACTTCGATATCCCTGGTTAGTCTACAATAAGGCGGATTAAAAATGACGATTGAATGAAGAAAAATTACAAAAGTTTTGAAAATATTTAATATAAAATTTTAATAAAATGTAAAATAATTGTTTGACGCGGTTTTCGCAGACGAAATGATTTATACGATGACCCCACCTAAAAGGAATTGTCTCGGGAAGGGGCAGAACCTTGCCCTGCTCGAATGCCACTCCAAAATCGATGTGCACCACTTCGGCGGTGCGCTCGTCGATGAGGATGTTACTCAAGTGTCTGTCGCCGAGGCCTAGAATGTAACCCGCGATAGACGTAGTGGCGACGCTGCGCGTGTATGTGAGAGTCCTCTCGACCCAAGTCTCGGGCGATCGATATTTCTCCTCGAAGAAATGATGGAACGCCGGCTTCATACGTTTGCAGCACTCAAGGAAAACCTTCAATTTCACCTAGACAGATCGAAAGACAATAGAGACAAAGAGTTGACAATTAAAGAAAAACGATATCTCGAAAGTTGATATCTAAAAATTCAATTTTAATCTACAATTATAATTATAATTTTATAATTAAAATATTAATTGCGTTTACACTTTCACTGAAGAGATGATTAATGTCAGGATTGTTAAGAATTTACACAATTTAGTCTTCAAAGATATTGAGTTTCCGAATGTTAAATAAATCAAAAGAATGTAAGAAAGATTTGTATCAAAGTATAAATATTGTAATAAAATTCATATCTTAAGAAAAGCAATGTTAGAGAAATTAGTAGATTGAGAACGAAGAGAGATTTTCAGTTATCACATTTACCTCGTTTGATTCTTGTGCGACATTCTTTAATTTGTCTCTGGCCGCTTCCGCAGTCAAGTCACGCGGATAATACTTTTTGTGCATACCGGGCGTGTTCGGGTTGCCTACCAGGGTTGCCGTGATAGGCACTGTATTGTCGCACCATTCTAACACGCCCGACCTTTGCGTCAGTGGCACCACTTTGTACGTTCTGATACGTAGATTCCGCCGTTGCGTCTCCTTACATGTGCGCAGCAGCGTGTTCATCACAGTAAACACTTGCTGCATCACTGCATCCTGCCGTAGATCATCCTTTCCCTTGACTAATTGTCGGCGCTGTACGCCGTCGGTGCCCACGCAGATGATTTTTTTGGGCGCGGTTACGCCGCCGACAAACTCGCAGGATTCCTGATATGACCTTACGCCGACTATGTTGTCGTAATTGCCCGATGGTCTCACAGATAGACTCAAAGTTGGTAGAAGAACGTTATTTAGGTTCTTGATCTGCAAAATCGATTGATTAGACTCAGGATCACTTTTCGCGTAACAATTTATTTTTTCCAAAAAAACAAAAGAAAAAATACTTTGGATATTGGCTGATCCCGCGGTATCGCGTACCGTTTATTGGGATAGCACTTGCCCTTGGGTTGCCAGTAGGCGAAACTCAGTAGTGCTCGTGATAGGTTTTCCATTTCGTGAATGATTGTTCGTACAGAGGACTCGGCCAATCGGCTGAGAAGCTTTTTGGCACCTAATACGCGACGTTCTTCCTTCTTTGAAACTGTTGAACCCGATTCGTACTCGTCGTCGCTGTGCAAGTTCTTCAGCGCCAGCACCACAGGCAATGTGTGATATGGATGTGTCAAGGCGCATCGTTCGAGGATTCGGAAAATCCGTGCAGAGAAGCCACGTTGCTGTTTTAAATCGTTGCTTATGTGAGCGGCCAACTGCGGTACCAGCGGCACGAACTTGAACGAAGGCACGGTGTCCAGCTCATCTAGTAACTCCTCGTTTACCTCGTCGTCGCACATGTTATCTAACCAGAGTGCTACCAATCGAAAGATTAACAGATTGTGCTCCTCGCTGCTGCGCAGCGTCTTTAGATAATATTTCAGAGCCTGCGCGAGATAGTTGCGTTTTTCCTGCTCGATATTTTTCAGTTCAGCTGCGTCATTCGTCGATTGCTTCTGATTAATTATCACGGCACGTTTTAAGTACTGATTTCTCATCATCTGCGCTTGGTCCACTCTATCCGCATTATTACAAGCGTATTCTTTCAGTGCTTCATATGTTGGCGAGTTCATGTACGTGCTGATTTGTTGATACTGTGCATCAGCAAAGCGCGCCAGTGCAACCTATGAAAAACATATATACAGTATATCAAAATAAATAAAATTCTTTTCTATTAAATTCGTTTAATCAATTGACAAGTCGAGCGCAATAATTTGCATAATAAAAATAAAGCTTAAAATTTAAATAACTTGAAACAAAGATGCATTTTTTTCGCAAATTTATGATATTCATAAGTTCAAAAATTTCGCAAATAAAAAAATAAACCTGTGTGTCGTGTAAATTTCTAATAACATCGGACGTTTGTTCATCGATAGCTTCGCTGATCTCAATAGATACTAGATAATACTTTTGTATCACTGCCTGAGGATTTTCAGATTTGGTTTCCGCCATCCAATCACCATAAACTCGCAGAGCCTTGGCTCTCAGACTCGGCTTCGGATTCTTCTTCTCGATTAGGCTTCGTAACAGATGACGCGCTATCACCTGTTCGCCATTCATCCATGCCAAGAGCGATTCTTGATATAGCAATTGGTTTTTCAGATTCGTGGACAGATTTTGATGCAAATCAAGAGTTCTCAGCGCTCGGGTGGCTACTGAAAAATTGCTCTGACTCTCCGCGACTTTTGCCAGGTCCAGACAAGTAGCAAAAAATGCTTTCTGCACGTTTGCATCCGTTCGCAAAGACTCACGAATGCGGAACATAATGATGCGCTGCCACAGGATCGGTTCTATATGGTCAAACTGACCAATCAGACTAATCTCGTGCTCGTTCCAGCGTCGCAGTATCTCCGGATATCTCTTTTCCGGAGAATCAGCCGCCCAGCTCAGTTGCTCGATCTCGCGCAGTAGTCGCAGCTGCGATAGCTTCTGATTGACAGTCTTGCTGCTCTCAGGGCTGATCACTCGTAACTCATGGATCACGCTCATGCGGCCACACTCGATTGCCCGATCCGTACCCCGCCGATTGCTTTCATGGAAGCACTTCAGGGCATGATAATGGTGCATGTGGAATGTATTCTCCAATGACTCCAGTCGCAACTGCTGAGATTGGAAATCGTTATAATTGGTGACGGAGGCGTCATTGACGGGTAGATCCCATTTGCTGAGTCTCCAGGCGCATTCATAACTAGAAGGAGAAATTTGTTTATAAATTTCTTTATATATAATTTATCAAATCAATCGCACACTTTATTTTTCTATCTGCAAGTTGTTATGTTATTCTATATACTTCTATATATTCTATATATTCTATAAGTCACCTAAATTTCTCATCCAGACTATCGGCCAAAAATTGCCACTGAAGAAATTGCAATCCCGAGCGATGTAACGCGTTTGCCATCTCCATCCTGGCGTTTGTCAGCGACGAATGATTGTGGTGAGACAACTCGATGTCCTGTGCGAGTATGACCTCGTCCCAACGATTGGTGTGGGCGTAGTATTGCACGCGGGAGTCATGATTAAGCACGTGCGAGGATCCGGCACCGGATTTGGCATCTGGATCGCTAATGTTCAGGTACGTGTCCAACATAATGTTCTGTAGGACTCGACCGATCTCCGGTTGACGTTCATAGATGTAGTCAATCCTCGGATCACTACTAAAGTCCGGATAATCCGTCGAGATCAACCCACAGGCGAGTTGCGCGAACAGCAAAGCTGTATAATATGCAGAGCATTTGTGCGCTGCTTTAGCCAGGTAGACGTAATCGAGTCTTAAGATCGCGCCGTCTGGCAGCTGAGCGCGCACATGGTTCACCACATCCAACATGCAGCGTACGATCTTCTGGTCGTAGTTGTCGCCTTTCGACATCGGTGATGCGGTTATCTCCTCATTGATCGCAAAGTGTTGCCTAACAATTGAAATAAATTGATATGAATAATGTTTCACGTTTAAATCCTACGCTGTTTAAGCGCTTATGATTAGTAAATTAATGATACCTGAAGAACTGATTGACGCAATCACACATGGCATTGATGAAACTGTCGTTTTTGTGGATGACGAGATAAACGATTCTTGGCAAAATCAGCTCGCAGAATTCGACGCTGAGTCGACAAACCGACAGGAAGTTCTCCAAATAGGAGTTTGCGAAGCACTCGGCGACACTACAGGTAACCTTGATGATCCACTCGGCGTAATTCCCGTTGTTCTGTACCGTCCACAGCGCATTTTCTGGATTCATGACTTCGCGAAATCTCGCAGCGTCCACACAAAAAGATGTCTGCTTGATGTAACAGCCATGAGAAAATGGTCGGATGTAGTCGATCTTCAGAGGTGCGCACTCAAGGATGATCGCCAAGTCTTTTGAGTATTTAGAATCAAATAATTTTCGACCATAGGAAGTCGATAGTACCGCATAAAGAGTATCAGCGCTTACCTTCAACAAACATATTATTTATTTAGGATTCTTTTAAATATTTTTTTAAACAGAAACATACTTAAGTATTTTATATAATCTAATAAAATAAAAATTTTAGTTTGCTTGTGATATTACAGTAAAATGAGAATTCAAGATAACACGAGACTTAATTATAATAATTATGTAATAAAAACCTTGCGAAGTTCCACTGAATTCTCTACGAGAAAGCTCGTTAACGTCGCAACTGATCGATAGGTCAGAGCTTCTATCGCACAGTCCGCTTCTCGGACGAGACTTCCAGCTGGTCGCAGAGCCACTGTGGAGTCCATCGGACCTAGTTCGCCAAGACATTTGGTGGCCTCCATTGACACGCATGGATTAGGCGATTCCGTTAATCTGATGAGTCTGGAGATTAAAATTTTTAAAAACGTACAATATTATGTGATAAAATAAAAAGTATGAAAAATCAATGAGATCAAAGAGAAAGAGATTAAATAATTATATGCATATTATATATGCATATTATATAATATTAATTTAAATAAATTACCTGAATATCAATCGGTGCAGAATACTAGCACCATCCTCAGGATACGGTCTTTCCAACTTTCGGTGCAGTTCTCGCAACTCATTTTTCCTCGTCGACAACTGCTGTGTGAAATTCGCGAGATCTTCCAGCGTACACTCGGCGTTTTCCTCGTTCATGGCATCCAAGAAACGCTCCAGCTCGTCTACGAGACACAGTGTGGATCCGTCTTCCAATCTGATGGCGTTGTGAGCTTCCCTCGCATCCCGAAAGATCTCGTGATTCGGAAACGAGCCGAGTTTTGCGATGGCCTCTCGTAGCACGTCTCTTTGCTCTACCACGAGGAATCTGAGTAGACTTGCAGCAATCTTGCTGACACTGCTCATTTTCGATCGCGCCAGGCCGATTAGATTTGCCACGATGAACCGGAGAACGTCCTGAACCTCTGTGGCTCTCGCGGGCAGTGCTTGTCTTAGGAATAGGTCCAGGAACTTGCAGCTTGCCGCAATAAGCGTCTCGTCGTCATTACTATCGTTTCTGGTGAGATGTAACAAGCTGTAGCACACATCCCGGATCAAGAACGCAGCCATCTCGTCGAAGAAGGGCTTCGCAAGATCGGGCGTCAATCGCGAGTAGAAGTACGCGTACTGATGCAGTCGCTTGAGTTTACCCTCGCGGGAACGTGACAAGTGTATGGCGCTCGCGAGTCGCAGCAGTGTTTTTTGCAGCGTTGCTGGTTGTTGTTCGACTAGCATGCGTGTGTTTAGGAAACTATGCGATTCTAGATAATCAAAGCACAGATCCAACACGGCTCGTGAAAATTGCGGCGGATCCACCGCCGGGAAGCACGCAGACGAAATCGAAAGAACGCGCCCAAAGTCGTCTTCATCGTGCAGTCGCCGTATCAGTTCTACAAGAACGTCCTGCAGACGAGAATAGAATAGCTGGTTGAAATTGAGCATGTCCACAAACTCATCTGTGTTATTTATCAACTTGCGCATTATCTCGACGGCTTCATTATTGAATACGATAGTGCGCGATATCAGCCACACAAAGCAGGATGGAAAAACATCTTCGAAAATCTTGTTGAAAGCCACACCAGCATGATTTGTGCAGAAGGATATGGCTTCGTCGATATCTGAAGTGCGCAGTAAAACTGGGACGATGCAGTTTATATTCTTTCTAAAGAATTCATCGATAGTTTCGCATCCTGTTGATAACAATAAGTTTGGTCCTCAATTAAGCTTCAAAGATTGATTTATATCATGTAAATATTATACATTTTTTTTTCTTATAAAATTGTGATAAAAAAATTCTTATTTATATCATTAGTGAGTGGATGCCAAACATTACAAATTTTCACATAAATACTATATATCGAATCTTAAGATAAATAATAAAACTGTTATTATATCAATATACATCGAGTCAATTAATGCGTCTTTACCTGTAAGCATCCATGGGAAGTTCTGCAATGAACAATGCGCGTTCTCGATCCAAGAAGTCAGTAGATAATTCAAGTTATCCTCAATGAGTGACACGTACGTCGTTGTGTGCTGTGCCGCGGCCGAGAGAATCTTCCGTACTGTCTGTACATTCACTTCTTTCTCCGTCATCAATCGTAATATCGCATACAGGGCACGACCTTGAAGAACCCCACTGGCGCATGCCACGGAGGCTAGTGCAATCAATGCGGTGGCCGTCCTAGTCTCTTTTTCATCTTGTAGTTGACTCTCCATCAGATTGCTGCTATTCCACAAATTCAAACAAAAAAAATTATAAGAGTGTTGATACTCGCAACGTTATTATGAACAAATATTAAAAATTGTTATAAAAAGAATAAACAGTATATATATATATATATGTATGTTTTTATAAAAGCAGTTCATAAAAAATATACTATCTAATTTATTTTCTGTTATTTAATAATATCTTTCCTATTCTGTTTTAATGTTCATACTTCTGCAAATTGGAACTTGATTGTCGGGCTGTCTCGTCGAGCAGCTTGAACACTGTTTCTTCCACCTTAACGAAGATTCGTTCCTTCCATTTATAAGCGATGTTTCTGAAAGATAGGAGCTCCTGCAGACATTGTACTGCTTGCGAACGAAGCACGAAGAGTGTATCGCTGATGTAATTGAGGATGCTGTCCAGTATCTTCAGAACATCGTCGTCGTCAGAAACGCCAACGCGACTCCACGAAAAGTTTGGATCAATCCGTACGCAACTGCATGCGCATTTCATGTAGCTCGTATGCACGAGAATGCTATAGTTTCGCTTATAAATGCGTTTGTGGAGCTGATCGAGCGCGTAGATGATCCTTTTGGGCGAATAATCATGTTCAATCGCGTACTCGAAGAAGTATGGTAGCAAATTTAATAGCCGTCGCAACGATTCCTCGTCCTTGCAACCTCTCTGACATACTTCCAACAGAAGTTCCAACGGTGCATCCGCACATTCGTGCCGGATCTCGTTGTAGTTGCGCGTAACAAGCGACTCAAGAATCAACAGCGACATTCTGGAATCCACGTAACTTGTGAAGTCCTGCTGCATAGTTAGCAAGTTATGCATCATTTTTTTCTGCAACGTGGACTTGCTGCGGTCCGCGTCAATGTGCAAAGCGCAGAAGGATGATAGAGCTTCCATGATCTGCAGACGAATCGCGCCCCCACGCGGAAAGCTTGGCTTCAGATCTGACGTCTCCAGATACATGTTGGCGGAACGCTTGCGTCTTCCCTAAGAAAATGAGACGTTAGACGTCGCTCATCAATTTTTTTTCTACATAAGAATCTCTTAATTTCCTTGTCTAGTTTACCTGATAAGTATGATCCTCGTAATAATCATAATTGTAACAACTGTCGTCTAAATTCAGAAGATCGAATATGTTTTTTATCATGTCCACTGTTGACGCCGACACAATTATTTTAGCAATTTCCGTATTGTAAGTCGCTCCATAAAGCATTTTCAATGCTCTGGTTACGCTCACCAAATACATATTCTTGCACCTGAGGAAATACTTAATATAATAGAGGTATTGAACACATTTGTAAAAATTTAGAGATGGAAGTAAAATAAATGAAGGACAAACTTAAATGCAGTTAATCCTGCTAATCAGTACAGCACAATAGTAACTACAAAATTTAGAAATATCGAATAATTCCTTCAGTGGCTTTAAAAAAGAGAAAAAAAAGAATTTTTATAATTCTATTAAAACTCGTATCAACTTCACACCTGGCCCAATCGATTTTCGTCAGAACTTCAAAACTACTGTTCAGTTGCTTCTCCATCGCATCAATCAATGGACTATAGTCAATATCATCCGTCGTGAGAATGTTCAGATGCTTCAGAGCAGATAATAATCTCGCCAGGAACGCGAGCTTCATCAGTACAATGTAGACTTCAAATGTATTTTTATTTTCGTCGTTGAAGCTTTCCTCTTGAATAACGTTGTGCATCTTCTTCATCAGGAAGTTGAATACCTCCTGTATGTAAGAGACGGGATTTCCAGTGTCGGATACCATCGCAGAATCTCGTTCGACATGTTTGCTCTTCGAATTTATTGACAACTTCACCCTGAAGGTCAAAGACGCATGGCAGAGTTGCGGAAGATCTGTCGAATGAATGTTTCGATGCGGCACGAAAGTAATCACGCGCGCTTTCTCGCAGTTCTGCAAGGATTTTTGCTCCGTCTTGATATTTTGTCTATAACGAGATTTCAAAACGAGATTCACCAACAAAGTGCAGATATCCTCGATAGTTTTGATGGATAGTCGCGTCGCTAGTTTCTGCCATGGCATGTTCAACAGCCATTCCAGAAGACGCGTTCTGTCACAGATTGGCGTCATCATCGAGGGCGTCGAATCCAACACCGACGTAGTCGCGTCCACCGGCAGGGAGACACGCTCGCACAGCCATCGCAGCGTATGCACGCTATTCGGCGACCAGCGGATCGCCTTGGTCAGATACAACCTGAGGAGAGCGTTTGCATTTGGCAGCCTATTGTATTTTATGAAACAGCGGATTAACGAATGACCCGATTCCTCGTTCTGGTTCGCTCCCAGAGATCTGCAAAGATACTCTTATTGTGCAATTGTACTAGTTATAAAACATAATAATCAATATAAATGTTAAAAATAAATATTACGTATCTAAAAACGAGCATTTACAAACATACACAACATATACAATTTTTTTAAATTTTAGTATACTTTAGTATACTAAAAAGCGAAAATTAAGTTTTTTAAAGGAAAATTATCTATTCTAAAATAATGTTTAAATAAATTAATAATGAAATTTGAATTAGCACCTAAGTAGCATATCCCAGATTTTATTCCAGTGAATTGTAGCGTCCTGTATTTCCTCTCCATTAGACATCTCGTTTTCCATAAGAACAACAGCCAGATTGTACAAGTTGTTCATAATAGACTCGTCTCGAGACACAGCAAGTTCCGTTAAGCGTTGTAATAAGGGTGCGAGATCTTGCGATCTCAGGCACTGTGGATATTTCCTTAGTATTTCTGTTAGAATTCTTAACAATGACCACACTTCCTCCGGGCTGCTTTCTGTCACAAAGTCGACGACGTTTTCAATTCTGTTCAATGTTCGTCTGCGTTTGGTTGATTGAGAATGAGAGCCATCGAGAGAGCAAGTAAAATTTACCGAGTTATCCATTATCTGTTTTATGACTGCAAAAAACATAGAACACATTCGTTAAATAAATAACTTATTCGTTTACAACTAAATCATCATACAACTTGTTATATAACTTAAATATTTTATATACACATAATAAAAAAAACATTAAAGCAATATATTTGCTAAGAATACATAATTAAATATTTAGATTAAAAGAATTTTTTAATTTGTAGAATAATGCTGCCAAAAAAGCCATTTATCTATGATCAATATAGATAAATAATTTGTATTTTTTATCATTCTTTAACGTGCTACTAACTATATTTATATATGTATGCTGTAAAATGACAACCTTCACTTGCAAACTGGATGAAGCTATGCCACTGCACATCTAATTTGCAGTTCTCCTGGATAAGTAGATACATGCTACGCAGCAAGTCCCTCCACTTGCTCCAATCGTATGCATAAGCGCCGTCATCAGACCTAGAGATACCTTCTGGATGGTGAATTTGTAGGAAGATCAACAGCAGCCTATACTTTTCCTCAGAGCCGTTCAATCGTAAGATATCCATCGATATGCTCTCGCTAAACTTGCAGAGTGCGATTCTGGATTCTGTCATGATTTGTCTGCATACACTGCCGCACAGTTTGTAGAAAGATTCTGTCAACTGCTCGTTGTTTGCTTTCACATCTTTGAAAACGTTTTCTAAAATGTAAAATATTTTTATTTTTTGCATCAGTTCTGAACTATATATAGAACTGCAAATATACATTAACACAAATATACTTTCAGAATAGTTTAGAATCAAGTTTCAGCATACCCAGAAATAACAGCAAATTCTTGACATGAGGAAGTAAATTCGTGTGCAGGAAGGAATAATCGACGATCATCTGCAACGCGTCTAATACGATGTAACTTTGGAGATGTGTCTTCTTGTACAGCTTGGTGCAAACAATCAACAGTTCCCTCCATTGTTCTGTTGTGATATTGCTGTGATTTGTACTCTTGGGCAATATATATTTCACCAATATCCCCAGATATGTGTCCTGATAATGCACGTAGACCTTAGAATCCAATATCTGCAATATCATAGCAACTATTTCACTGCTTCTCAGAAATTCAGCTGACCTCTCGTTGGATCGGCGAATTGTGTCGATCACCAGACTACTGAGAGATTGCCTCTCATTGTTCTTGGCATTCGTCTCTTTGCTGGGCTTCTCTGCTTCCTATATTATTTTTATTCAATGAAGTTGATGAATGAAGTTAAACAAATAATACAAAATGTTAGAAGAAATATATTCCATGTAGATTTTAATATGATTCTTCTTACATCGGTAACTAGCTTGTGGGCTGTGAGTATAATGCAAGGCCAGTTGACCTTTCCTGCAACTTTCCTCTCCGTATTCTGGCATATCTCTGTGAGAACGTCGTCATTTTGATATAAATCCAATAGTTCGGATACGCATCTCTGTAAGTTGACAGTCTTTGTTAAGAAACAAATGGAAATATACGACGAACAGAACAAGCTTTTAACTATATTCCTTGGCCAATATAGTTCTATAAGTGAGGACAACTGACTTAAAACCTGACACCTTGTACGTATCGTCAAAATCAAGTTTGTCTCAAATAACAGCTACTTTGTACATTAACGAGGCAGACATCTACAAATAGGGCTATTTTTATTTGTTTCACATTGGTCTTTAAATCGAAGATTAAACAATTTTGAATTTGATTTCCCGGGCGAATTCGATTCCTGACATAAATAACAACGATTAACAGCGGCGACATGGTTACCTTCTTATCAGTAACTTTCGAACTATCGGCCAGCTTCAAAATGCCAGAGATTCTCTCCGATATTCGTGACATATTCGCAACTTCCACGGTGCTCTGGTGAATGTCGACGCATCAGCTGTAAAAGAGATTTGAAAGAGTCACGCTGAATTCCGACAAATATTCGGGAGCATCGAACGTGACGGCGACGCACGTCCTGTTTGATCCTCCCGCGAAATGCCGCCAAGTGTCATACTTTACCACAGATTGTAGGCGTAATCTAGATAATCGAACGCGACCGAGACTCTGAGAGTGCGGTCCATTCGACGCCACAAATTCTTCAAAGCATTGACCAATCAGAAGAAAGCTGCTCAAAATGAATGCGAGTAAATAATCTTAATTTTCTTTACTCTGATTGGCTGAATTCTCAAATTAGATAAAAGTCATATAATTTTTTTCTTCAAAAGCAACATTCAGTCTTTATTATTATAGTTTTTTAGTATTAAGACTAAATTAACTATAGGTTTTTAACATTAAGACTAAATTAATTAACTATAGGTTTTTAAGACTAAGTTAATTAAGTAGCTATAAATTCTATTGTACTCATTTCAACAATGGAATATCCATTTTTCATTTCGATCTCCTGTTCTCTGCTTTACTTTATGAATAACTTTTCGTTAATTTATATTTTAAAATTTTTTCCTTTTGCATGTGTCAC
Organism: Cephalotes varians; assembly: GCA_037157785.1. Classification (NCBI taxonomy): domain Eukaryota; kingdom Metazoa; phylum Arthropoda; class Insecta; order Hymenoptera; family Formicidae; genus Cephalotes; species Cephalotes varians. Next base: position 1,271,993 of record JANQDE010000006.1, on the reverse strand, counting down.
TTTTAGTCCATTATTTTAATCTACGATTCACTCAATTTATCAATTAATTGACTAATTTAAATATTTTAATAATCCTACATTGATCTCATTACATAAAGAGCGTGATTTCCTCCTTCTATTATTTTTGAAGATATCTCGAAACAGCCAAAACGTTCAATTGTTCTTGTATTTTAAATAAATTATAGATATAATTCCGCATTAATATCCGCGTTGACTTTCATTAGCTTTTTCTTGTTTTTAAAATTTGAATCCTATCAATTTTATTGGTATACTTCATTCCCCAATTTTATTTAATAAAATAAATACCAATGTAACAAACACAGCATTCTGATCAAATTTTCCATTTTTCAAGCGGATATCTTCTACACATGCTTTGAGCTTTTGTTTGAAAAAGATAACGGAATAATTTCGATTGTAAAAGATGGAGAGAAAAGAAACAAAAGAAAATAAATTGTCACGCGCATTTATTAATATAAATTGCGATAACGATTATTTTAATCTTCTTCCTCTTCCGGTGCGGCACCTCCGCTTCCCTTCCTCAGATTCTTCCTCTTTACACGGCCGGGTCTGCCGCCGCCGAAGGGCGATTTGAGCGAGAAGTCGATGTGTTTCTGCGAGTCCAGTCGCACGATGAACGACGGGATGTTCACCACCTGCTTGCGCACTCTGCAACGAGAAATCGCTATTGATCATTAGTTCTTCTCGGACTCGGACTAATCGCAAATTCTCCCATTACAAAAAGTAAAGACTCTACCGAAATTTATCCCTCTCTCTCGACGAAAACGAAGAATCTCAACAGACGTTAAGTGCCGATGAACGGCACTTAAGTGGCCTGCGCGAATTAAATTTTGTTAAGTTAACAATCGAATTCTTGATTCAGTAAATGCGATCAACCAGGCCCGGTCGATCAGGTGTCATCGTTCTGGTATCTGAGCAACAAAATTCGTTCGTCATTTCGTCTTGCGATRTCCGAATATTTATTCATTTCAATAAGAAATTGGCTTTGCCAAAACATATGAGCGCTTTTTACATCATAAAATATTCGAGTAATCAAGTCTTACAATGAAATGTAATTTTGTAAGACAAAATAATTTTTTGTTCATTTAGAAAAAATATTGCAAATGATATTCTGAGAAATAATTGTTAAAATCAAATCCAAATTTCGATATCGTTAGGATATGTTTAAATTTAACAATTGTGATCAAATTATAAAAATTTAAGATACAATAAATAAAATAAAATATTTAACACATAATGGAAATTTAAATTTGTACCCTGGTCTGAAACCGAAAAAGGAACTTATAACCTTAACCGGTGATTAATCCAGGCTTTTGATCTTGCCTCAAAGATTAGAAGTGCGCCGTGAGGATAATTCAGCTACTTCTTGCCCATTTTTTAAGGCGTTTCTTCAATTGTATTCAATTTAGAAAAATTTTTTCTCTTCCTTTTTTCCTGTACTAAAAACATATTATTGTTATTATTATTTACCGAATATGGCGTTGGCGAATGAGCACGCGGGCATGATGGATAGACTTAGCTAGACCCAGCTTGAATACTTGGGTCTGAAGACGTCGCTCCAAAAAGTCCTCGATCTTGAGACCCAATACGTAATCCAACTTCATATGGGCCTCGTTCAACACGCCAATCCTTACCAAACGGCGCAGCAGRGCATTTCCTGTAAGTACGGAAGGAATTCTTATGCGTTATGCTTAGGAATTTAAACTAATCGAAAAATCTCTTAAATCTTTCAGAAATGCTTATTTCTACAAAAGTATTCGGACAAGAGGTGTCAAGCGTAATCATCATGCGTTTATTATTTTTACGTTAACTAAATATGTATCTAAAGGCTATTAACTCAATCTAATGTCCAACAAWGTATTTATAAATATACATATGTAATGCATGACCACCTTCGAAGAGACGCTTCGGGTCTTTCTCTTCCAACGTGAGCAACTCRCGAGCGGCCTTACGAATCTTGGCCAAGGTATATTTTACCCTCCACACCTCGCGTTTGTTACGGAGACCATATTCTCCGATGATACGTAATTCTTGATCGAGGCGCGCTTTCTCGTACGGCCTCCTGGGTGTGACATAGGTCTTGGAGAAGACCGACGGAATTCTTCCGTTAACCATGTCGGATCGTCACCTGAGCGGAAATTATTATTACATTTAAAATATGGAAATAATCTACAAAAAAAAGAGAAAAGGATTTCTAAATCCGATAATTCTGCGGATCGAGAACAAAACGTTTGCCACGTGTTCGCGAGAGAATTTGAGGAGAGAACACGTGGTCGTAAAAATGTCCCGAAATTAAAAAAGCATTGGGATAAATAAAAATAAATTTTGTTAAAATTATCAAGAGTATATTATCCGAAACTCGAATAATGCAATCATTTGAAAATTGTTACTTACTTATAACAACCGAAGAAGGACGACCATCCGTTGAGACGAACGTAACAAAAATGGCCGAAAATGCTCAATAACCGAACATTGACTGATGAGGTGAGAGAGGGGCGAAAGGGGATAACGGTTGCGTTCAGAAAACACAACGATTAAACGCTCGCTGCTTTTGGTATATTCTTTTAAACCTACAGGTCTCTTCCAATGAGAAGGTTACAATTGGACACGTCGCTAACTGGTCAATTTAAAATAAAAATATTTGATTGGTTGATCCAACGGAAAAACTCTAGGCACCGGTCGCTGTGAGTGGCTGTGGACAATCGCAACGTGCGTTGCGGAGCAACGATAACCAATCAGTCTTTAGGAGACAGAGAAGGAAGTTCATACTATTATCTGCATCTCATTCCACGCTTGTCTCTACCCCCATTACTGCCATCAGTAGTCTAATTCTGTATGCCGATGTCGACCGTTCCCCTCTGCAAACATTCGTGCATCGTGACGCAGGAAAAAATACTAGAAATTGACCTGCTATTGCAAAATAGAAAGTCACGATTCGATTAAGCACTTTACACAAACGTGTGTAATCATTCTAACACGTTACATATTTTTATTGCATGCTTTTTAAATTCAGAGTCAGCTGATCGACCGAACTCGAGCGGATTGGTCATGATCGATAAAACTCGCTTATTAATTAACGAAGCTCGAAAGTCTCGAGCTATTTATTAACGAGTTTCTATTTCTCTCTTTATTCTCTTCTCACACCGCGAACACATCCAATATTCTCTCTGCGACGGCAACTTCATGTCGCTCCGCTCGCATTCCATTCGCGAAAGTTGCAACAAGTCGCGAGTCGAGTAATGACTAGTCACTAGCTGTTGTTATTATCGCGTATCCCGATAACGATGCACAATCGCGTGCATACGTGATTGATCATTTCGATCGTGACGACAACGACGACGACGACGACGAGGAAGAAGAAAGCAAAGGTGCCGCGAAGGCACGCGCGAAACAGCTGATTGGCGAAGACTCGCGTCGTCCGAGTCCGGATCACGGCAGTTTCTAGTCGCAAAGATCGACGGTCATGGCAGGTTTCGTTCTTCGGGTAAAGACCAAGTCGGGTCAAAAGGTCGTCTACGGTCTCACGGCCCACGATAAGGTGTCCCAGCTGAAGGCGAAGCTTGCCGAGCTCACTGGCGTACCAGCCGCCGCCCTCCAGGTGCTCGTCGGCTTCCCGCCGAAGCCCGTTGATCTGGACGCGGTCGACGCCACGATTGAGCGCGCCGGCATCATTTCTGGAGACACCCTCATTGTCGAGGAGAAACAGGTTTGTCTCGTCAGCTCCTGAGAACACTGGAAATGGTATAAAAGATCACATATGGCACTAATTTTCCTTTTTCAAAAATCTGTGTGTTTAAACAAACAAATAAATAAGATGGACATAATTCGTAGTCTGTCATTCATCAAATTCTTTTCAAGACAGAGAGTATAAAGCTAAAGTTGGGATTTGTATATAAATTGTAAACTTGAAGTTATCCGTTTCATTTATTCCTATATAAGAACTTGCATGTGTAAAAATAATGTAATTTTTTTCACGTTACGGTTTTGTTTATTTTGCTCCAAGTCAATTCAATGTTGAAAACCAAGAGAAGAATCTCTTATTTGAACGTCACGTGCAGATCGTGTTCAATAGACTGGACAATTTCGGGCGATCGCATATCGTCGACCAGGAGACTTTTGCCAATACTCCAGGCGTGCTGATGAGGAAGGTTGTGCCTGCGGACAATTCATGTCTCTTTACCAGCGTGGGTTATGTCCTGAATGGTGAACAGCGCTTGAAAATAAAAAAATTAGAATATATTGCGATCTATTATATAATAGAATATATCCAAATAATTTTTTGAAATTTTAAGAAAAAAGAATATAATTTGTATAATTTTAAGAACAAATGCTTCTAAAAATTATGTTTCAAATGTACGAACATGTAAAAATGTCAAAGCTAAATTAAAATTTTATATATTTTAAGATAAGAGGAAAAATAAATGTTAAACTTAGAAACTGTAGATTATAATAATTTATGTTTTCTCAGGAAAAGTTGACACTAGCTGCGCCAGTTTTATGAGGGAGATTATAGCAAACGCAGTAGCGGCAGACCCAAACGAATACTCCGAGGCTTTTCTAGGCAGACCCAATGCCGAGTATTGCGAATGGATTCTCAAGCCTGATGCCTGGGGTGGTGCCATCGAACTGTCGATTCTGTCTAAATTTTATGGTTTGGAAATAGCAGTGATCGACAGCATTAATGCAATCATCAATAGATTTGGCGAGGACCAGCATTATGCTCAAAGAGTCTTTCTTATATTTGATGGGATCCACTATGATCCTCTCTATCTGGAACCGCTCAATGTAAATCTTTTATGCCAATACTTAAAAGTTTTATCATCTCAATCCATAAGTTCTTAGATTATGTCGAAATCAAGAAAACAAATAGTTTTTCTTTTTTTGAACATTTATCTAGAAAGAATTTTTAATGCAGAATTCTGTACCTTTTGCAAACTTTTTTTATTGTCTTTAATGCATTTTTTAAATTAGGGTGGCAGTATCCAAACGATCTTTCCCACCGAGGACGAAAGAGTGCTGCTGGAGGCTGCCCAACTTGCAAAAGAGGCGAGATCCAGTCGCCAGTTCACAGACGTGCAAAAATTTACACTAATATGCACTGATTGCAAAATCATGCTAAATGGACAAGCAGCGGCGCAGCAACACGCCAAGGATACTGGCCACAAGAATTTTGGAGAAGTAGCAGCGTAGCCTTATATCAGCAGCTCATATGATCCAACTCTCCGGTGACTATCCTTGACTCTAAACAGTATAGAGTGATTTTTGACAGTTATTTTCTTCGGTTGGAACGTTTGGAGATCTCTGTTTATTTATTCTCTCTATGTAATTTTAATTCAAACATTTAATATTACAAATTCTTTGTGCTATGGAATCCAAATGACAGGGAAATTCTGTGCTTGAAGAAAACACAGGAGCATGTGTGTGATATTTTTATAAATTATATTTGCAAATTATATTATTATTGTGTAATTATTATACATATTTTAGATATTTAGTAATTATTATATTTTACTGAGGAATAATTTTTTATTGATATTCCGAATTACATTTTTATATATTGTTATATACTAGTTAGAGCAAAATTGTACTCTTTAGGAATATTTCATACTGTTTAGGACTGAAGGATTGCCCTTTTACAGCAAAAGAAAGAGAGCTAATATCTTTTTCTACTCGAGCGAGATGCTTGCAAATAGTAACATTATCGTCAATACGAATTCGTTTGCAGCTAAGGATTGTTAATGCACATAATACACAAGTTACTGATTTTGATTATACATTGTTATCGATTATCTGTGATTCCAAATCCATTGTTTAAAAGAACTTTGATCCTCCTGAATCTTTACGTTTTATTGAAAAAAAAATCCGCAACTAGCGATTGATGAACCTCAATCGGTCACTGCTTTGCTCTGATTAATTGAAAAGTAATCGCCAATTGCCAATTGGCAATTGGCGATTGGCGATTACTTTCCAACCAATCAGAGCAAAGCATTTGCAAACTGCTTCACTCTGATTGGTTGGAAATTAATCGCCAATTGCCAATCGGCAATCGCTAGTGTGATTACGGCTTCAAGTTCAATCAGACTAGAGATTGGATTGAATTTTGACCAATCAAAGCAAAGTTCGCTAAATCTGGATTTTCCTTCTTCTGATTGGTTAAGGGCCACTTTTACCAAGTTCCGATTAACTTAACCATTCTAGTAACTTTGCAGGATGCCAACTGAAGCTGATGTCGGAGACAGTTGCTTTCGGAGTCAGTTGCTGCTATTTCAGTTGGCATCCTGCAAAGTTACTAGAATGGTTAAGTTAATCGGAGCTTGGTAAAAGTGGCCCTAAATTCCAATATAATCTCAATCCCAATCTCTAGTGTGATACGGGCTTTACGCACAACGATTGGTCCGTCGCAAATATCGAAACGCAACCATCGAAAGGGAGATAGAACGACCGCAGCGCTCCAAGCGGAGGCGAGAGGAGTTTCCTTCGAAGGTAGCCGGGTTTACCAGACGGTTTAACTGTTTGACAATCAGTTCGTTAGCAGCCGTGCGTGCGTGATGGTCGTTTGGTCGATCGGTCGGTGATCAATCGCTCGTCATGCCTGTCACCGTGTGAATACATTAGCTATCGTCGCCGCACACATACACACACACACACGCGCGTACGCTATCGCGGAGGGCGAACGACGAGCTGAGATCCGTCTCGACGTTCCTGTTTCCCATTTCGCACGCGAGTGCCGCCCACCGGGGCATGTCGCAGGGCCGTGCGATACGGTAAAATGTTGTCGCCGCTGACCGACCAGGATCATTCGCTGACAATCAGATGAAGATGGAAGATGACGCTGACCTCAGGGAACAGTTGTTTCACAACACCGTGCGCGAGAACATAGTGAGTAATCATCGCGCCCCCGGGCGTGGAAATCCGCCCATCCTCGCCTCGCCGAGCCGGTCGCGCGTTTCCCGCGCCCCAGTTTTGTGCGCGCGAAAAAGAAACCGAGCTCGGGATCCACCGCGAGGATTCGCGTCATCGGCGCGCAAAACCGATCCCCGCGTTTCGGCCTCGAATCGAATCGTGCTCCGCTGCGGGGTCCAATTTGTAATCGCGCCAGAAAGGGGCCACGAGATCAAAAGCGGGAGTCAGGCTCGTCGTCTGCTCTGTCGGATCTGCGCTCGTTTCGTGTAGATTGCTTAATCGCGAATTATCACGCGCGACGCCCTTCCCTGCCCCCCGTTGCGCCTGCGGCTGGTCGGAAGCCCTCCCCTCCCCGATCACGCTGCTGTTTGTCGACGTGTACCGACGAACGAGGTCTACGTGTTTGTTTATCTTAACGGGACGATCGCCCGTTCGTCCTCGATCGAGCGTGCCGGTGCGAGATTTAAACTACCGTGATCTCGCGTGTTTACGAGCGCGAGAGAAGGCGCTTCCCCTCCGAATTGGCCTTATTTTAGAGACAACAGCTGCGAGATATTGCCAGGGAAGAAGATGATATACCCGTCCCCCCCCCTACCTCGAAACGTGTTCCCTGTTTATCTCTCTCTCTCTGTTTCTCCGCTGATATTTTATAAATAAAGTGCTCGACGTACCTTTGTTTAACAAACAAGGCATCGTTATTGTTTCTCCTTCGTTTATTGTTAATTCTCCTTCGTTTATTAGCCTCGATAATGTCGATTATGAACCTCCGACAGATTCGTCAAATGTGAATTTAATTGCAGAGAAATCTGTTGGAGAAACTTGACTTCGAATTTATAGCAAATTCACGGATTAAATGAGTTGCCATAGTTTTAAGAATTTTTTTTAATAGAACGGACTGCGACAGAAGATTCACAAATTCAATACATTTTGTTTATATCTTGAAAAAAATTGTTTTTAATAACGCGCTTGTAATACATTTAGATGTTTACTTTTCTTTTAAAATTATTGCCATTACAGACAGTAATATAAAAAATGTTTTAAACATCTGTTTTATATTGTGCTTGAAGTACATCTGCCTAATCAATAATATGTAGAAATACAATTGTTTTTGTAATCTTTTAATATTTGTTTTATAATGGCTTACATGACGATATTTTGCTGCAGTTTTAAATAAATAACTTTTAAATAAGTGGATCCAAATGAACCTTTACAAATGAATATTTATTAGTTTTATTAGTATATGTAAAAAATTTAATTTAATTCATAATGCCACTCGGCAAATTTGCAAATAGATATTCAAATAAGAATACAAGATGCGATTTTACATAAGAATCAATGCAAAATAATCACAACTTTTAAAGGGAACAGAGATATGAGATATAAGAAAATTGTGCTTAAATTTTACACAGACGAAATAATAGAACAAGTGAAATTTGTATATTTTTGGGAATGTTTTGAGGTGTGATACATACAGGGTTTGAAAAAACCCGGGTTTTTTTTTTTTTTTTTTAAAGATCAGCCTAGTGGATTTTGAGTTTCATTGGGTTTTTCCAGATTTTATGCGTTTTTTTTTTTATAGTCTACTTAATGATTGAAATTCGCTATTTAATTGATAATTCTATGAATTTATTTCAATTTGAATTATTTAATAATATTAACCCTTTCTTTACGGCGCCTAAATATCTTTTAAGCGTAATGGTTTCAGAATTAAAAACGATGAATTTTTTTCGAAAATGATGTTACAAAAAAGTGTTATCAATGTTTTCATCCTCGAAATGGTAAAAAATCATGGAGAAAAAAACAGAGAAATCCGCTAAACTAGAGGATCCTGTGATTTCTTTTCAAATTTGTTGTCTTGTCCCGCGTCTTCATTTTTTTTTTTTTTCAACTTTTGAATTTGTCTGGTCGAAATCGACTTGGAATAGAAAAAACCATGAAACTTGTAAAAGTTTACCGTTTTTGCGATCTATGAGAATTATAATAACGTAATTATTGATTGAAACTAAAATACAAAATACATTATTTAATAAATACATAATTTAAATTCAGTTTCATTGTGTTCTTTTTCTTTACTAATTTTATCATGTATTTCTTATTTTATTTATAATATTAAACTATGTATTTATATTAATTTATATTAAACATTTTATTTATACTATTATTAAATTTATTTGAATGAGTTTTTTAAGTGGGCCCAACCCAATAAGACACCTCGTCAAATCCTAGACACAATCACACAATCTTAAATCTCTGCCCTTCTCTTCTCATCTCTTCTTGTCGCTTATAAACTCGAAAACTAGCGCTAGGAACACAGAAGAATTTCAATCGTCGATGACGTCTCTTACAAGTGCATTCACCCGGCGTCTCACAAATCGCTGTCGCGCTCGACACGCGTGCAGAAGAAGCTTGTTGCCCGGCGAACGGACGACGTCTTCGTTTTGCAAAGATTCCTCGCGACGATGCCAAGAAACCGGTCGTTTGAATCTTGAAAGAAGTGTCGGGGAAACCGAAATGATATCTCGAGATTGGAGGTCTATATTATTCTATATAAAGAAGGAAAAGAAATGTCAAAGGAACACTTTGAAAAGAAGTATAAAGTATATGAAAATAGTATAAGGGTATAAGAACAAGTCTAAAGCAAAGAAAGAAATATAAGGTGTAAAGTACCGGCTATAAGAAAAAAAGAATAAGTAAAAGAATAACTGACAAGTGTAAATTATGGAAGATGCGCCTCTTTCAAGACAGAGGGAAAAATTAGAAAAACATTAGGAAATAATTAGAAAAAGATTAGAAAAAGCGGATCTAATGACAGTGATTATCTCAAGTATGATTAGAACTATAGCTATAGAATTTAGAGATAAAAATTTTTACTTGTAACTTTTACTTTAGGTGAACATGTGATTATCGAGTACCTTTTTTTTTTTAGTTTTTTTTATAACATATTTATCTACTTTTACCTCTCTGAAAAGTATCGTGAAAGCACGTTCCACTTCTTCTTCGGCGATTCGCCAATTGTTTCGTTTCCGTGTTTAATCGGTCAGTTTGGAAGCAAACGTTGCGCTCAAAAAAAGATTACAAAATACAGACGATAAAGTGATATTCAAATTGCGACAGATTTGTAAACGAATGAGATAAAGTGTGCACTCATCTGTAATCAAAGTGAAAATAAGAGAAGGATATTATTAGATTCGCGTGAATTTTTAGAGGTCGAGAGAATCGAATCACTCTTTTTCTAGTCTTATTTATTCATTACTAACAACGTTTTAGTTTATAAATCAAAGAATATAAAAATGCCAATAGGACGAATCAGTTAGTCATGTGTATTAAAATTGATTATTGGAAATTTGCATATATGTCCTCATACATATGTATGACATATTCCACTTATATACATGTTACATATATGTTTGGATCATCTTCAGTACATAAAGAAATATTAAGAATAATGAAATTCACGTTAAATACATAAAAAGGAATAAAGTTCAAATAGCGCAATTCTAATAAATTAAAATGGGATTACTCAAATGATTCGTCGTAGAGGATAAATTATTCAATATTAAGAAAATTGTCAATGCGTAAAAGAATAGGTCAAAGTTTATCCAGAGAGAGATATTAAGTTTGATATTAAGTTAAGACATTCGGTATAACAGATAAATGCACCTCATTAAAAATTAATAAATATACAAATAATCAAATAACTTACATAAAAATAATTAGTTTTGCTGGTTTATCATAGCTTAGTTTCCTATTCCTAATTCAATATAAATTAGACACGAACGTTAGCGCACGATATATTGTTCTCGCAGAAGATTGGTCTTGTCTCACTTTCATCCGTCCTATTCTCGGCAAGAGGCCGTTGCCAGCAACGATGCTGAAAATGTCACGCGCACGTGTCTATCCATCCGTAATTATATGCGCTCCATTATTGCATTCCCTGAGCGAATTAATATTGTTAATTATGTACATAATAACTATAATGCTGACGGCGACGAACCTTAACGTGCGCGCGAAAGTATACGCGCATAGAATAGATTGGCAGTTGAATAAATAAACGAAGACTAAATGAGGCGGTATATCGATCGGGAAGGATAATAAATGAAACCGAAACGTACAGACGATCCGAGGGTGGTCGTCGTCGAGCAATTCGATCCGTTTTACTCATAACAGCGCTGTTTGTTATCGCGTAGTGGCGCCTAAGCATAAAGACTTTGGAGCTTCTTTGTTATTACAATCTGGAGCTTCTTTGTCAATTATAATCTGAAATATATGATTTATTAATAAAAGATTATTAATTATTAAATATTATCAAATATATAGATTAACTGAAACTTAAAAGAAATTGTTTATCGCTATACAATTCAATCTAAAAACATAAGGTTGATGTAATAGCAATATTGGAAAGTTAACGTTTGTTTATTCAGGAAATAATTGATAATATTTGTTTGCGATTGATTCTACCAATTAATTCTAGGAATAATCTTGAGAAAGTTTGTATTTATCGATCGATGTTTACAAAATACCAATCAGACAAAAAAAAATAACAAAGACGGTTCAGAGTTTAAAGCATCAGACGCAATATATACGGCTTCATTTACCGATGCATTTTCCGATGTTGGAAGTATTCTGCTAATCACCGTGAATGGCCATGAATGATGCTCAGCATGATTTACGTAACATATGATGGCTCGAGGATTGCTAAGCATTTGATTATCATATATCAGAGTTCTGGTATTTGAAAAAATTCTGTTTCACATCTTCGACTTATTTTCTTCACGTAGGATCGTTATTCCTTCGTGACTCAATGATCAATTATCATATTACTCAAGGCACACCCTGTACAGCAACTTACAAACCAAACTCGCAACTGAAAGAAATATCACGATATTTGAAAAGATCTAATAAATGTATAACTATTATTAACTTAATTATTTGTACATAATTTAAACAATATATAATTTATATATATGTCATAGTATATTATAATTATTATTATATGTATTAGTATCAGTATTACATATATTTTAATATTATATATATATATATATATTATTAGCATGTAATTAATATATCATATTATATATTACATATAATACAGTTGTATATAATAATGAGAATATTAATCATAATTATATATAAACATATTAATTATAATATATATTAGCATGTGTATATATTACAAAATGTAATTGAACGATGTCCTTGCAGATATATCTGCTGCTTTTCCTGCTGCTATACATCTCGAGCTATGCGCTGATCGCGCGTTTCAGACGTCGAGATCGCGAGGACTACCTGTCCGTGGACGAAGATGAAGCCACCGTGTATAGGATCAGTCTCTGGCTGTGCACGGTCGCCCTGGCGATTTCCGTCGGCGCGACTCTCTTACTTCCGGTGTCTATCGCTAGTAATGAGGTTCTCATCTTATACCCAAATAGCTACTACGTCAAGTGGCTTAACAGCTCTCTTATCCAAGGTAAAATCTTAAAGTGAACATACAATCTGGAAAAAATAGATTTCAACATGAATTACTCGAGATATATAGAGACGAAGAGTAAACAGATGCATAATAAATAGATAAGACTGATAAAGAGATAAATATATGAATAGATAAAGCAGCTTTTTTTATTTTCTACCACAAACGTCTAAAAACTCATAATTCAAGATTACAATTATAAAGAATTGATATTAAGATAGAGAAGAAAAATTTGAAGTTAATTATTAATTAATTTTAAGAGATTAAAGAGATTAATTTTAAAGAATTAATTAACTTTAAGAGATTAAAGCACAAGATCAAGATACAAAGGAGAGAAAGAACTTAGAGTGTTTTAATTAATCTGCGTAAATCATCAATTAAATTATTAATAGATAAAAATATAGATAAAAATTAAAAATTTTTGAAACGAACTTCGCTAAGTCACAAAATAAAAAATCATATTTTTGAACCGAGAGAATACAGATTTATTTGCGTTAATAGATATTTCAATAATATTACACGTATGTATATAAAAAGATGAATCGTCAATGAATTCATGCGATATAATTAAATCCTCAATTTATATCTCTGTAATAAATCTGTAGTTTATATAACCGTGTAAACGTCATATCGTAATAAGCTTAATTTCTGTCTGTTCAGGTCTGTGGAACCACGTGTTCCTATTCTCGAACTTATCGCTCTTCGTGTTTTTGCCTTTCGCCTATCTCTTCACGGAGTCCGAGGGTTTCGAAGGCCATAAAAAGGTGAGATAAAATCCTGAAGGATTCCTAATGATCTATTCATAATTATCCCGTGATTATAGGGCGTGATGGCGAGGGTGTACGAGACAGTCACGGTTCTCTGTCTCTTGGGTACTCTCGTATTGGGAATGACTTATGTCCTATCAGCCCTGTTGGATTATCAAAACTCAAGTTTACACACGTTGCTCAGTAAGTATACATATTACACGAAATCATATCTTTTTCATATAGTTTTTCATATATTTTTTTATAGAGATATATGAAATTTACGATATTAAATGAGACTTAACATGATACAATATACTTCACAGATTTATGGAGTTATTATTTGCCTTTCCTGTACTCCTGTGTCTCGTTCGTCGGCGTCGTAATGTTATTACGTGAGTATCAGACATTTTCGCAGTTCCACTATATTTACGCAGCAGAAAAAAATCAAAAATATTCTTCAAAAATATTTTGCTGAAAACTTACTCCAATTTATGAATTGTTCATTCCCCAGTATGTACTCCAGTGGGATTCGTACGATTGTTCGACGTAGTGGGGTCGTTTCTTGTTAAACCCCAATTTCTAAAGAATTTGGATGAAGAATTCTTCGCGTACAGATTAGAGGAAGACTGTATCCGCAGGAGGTAAGCATTTCTTTCTTTTGTTGTATTTTTGTGTATGTTGAATATCAAATTATATAATGTTTATGTGTATATATATAATTCAAAGCGTCTGTTCAGATTGCAGCATGTGAAAACTACGGGGAAGTCGTACGTATCACCGGTACCAATGTCGCCGGCAACGAGCTGCGGTTGGTCGACACATGAGGATGATGAACCACTACTGTGTATAAGTCCGGGTTTGCTATGTCTAAGGAACGGTGCTCTGCAAAAGGGTCTTTCTCAACGGCTGGATGATGTCCAAAGGCGGCGACAGCTACTGGATCAACAACGGAGAACCTGGTGGGTGCGGCGCACGCTACTTTATCCGGTGGCGATGCTGGCACTGCTCGTTCTATCCACTGCCACAGCTCTATTAGCGGTGCAAAATACTATAGAATTGCTGATAGGCATCAAGGCATTGCCGTTGAGTACGAGGGTTCGTATGTACTTTCCTTCCGCCGAATTAATTGTCTTTTTAGTTGTAAACTTCGCTGCAACTATTAATCAATTTATAGTTTTGTATGCTGTAATTAGAATAATTGATGAATTTATTCTAATAAAAAAAAAAGGATTATAGATTTATTATTTCAAGCAAATCTATTCCGTAGAGGTAAATTAATTTCATTCGGTTCTTAATCGGATTCAACTGATAGTACCATTTTCTCACCTTGTTGTTCCTCTTCTTTTACATGAATTTTAATTTTACTTGAAAAAATTATAAAGCATTGTTTTTGATTTGACAGCAATTTACGCTCGGCATCAGTTCCCTGTCTAAGCTCGGGCCCATCGGTGCGGCCATCGAGGTGGCGGTGATCCTTTACTTGGCCGTGACTAGCGCGATCGGCCTGTACACCTTACCGGGCGTGAGAATTGTCCAACCAAAGTTTCGCTCCACGCCGCTCACCCATCTCATCGCAAATTGCGCCCTTTTGCTCGTGCTAAGTTCGGCGTTACCGCTATTATCGCGAATACTAGGTAAGATACGAATCGCCTGGATGTTTTTATTTATTTTACAAGAATATCTCGATTCCAATCACCTCACTCCATTATATTGTGAAATAATTGAAAATTTAGAATTAATATTTTTATCAATAAAAATGTCAATGTACAATTTTTGAATTATAAACGATCGAGGAAAGATTTGCAAATGAAACATCAAAAATAATTATAAGTAATGAAATTGTTATTTGTATTGTACTTAAAGAAAATAATTCTAAACTTTATATGAATGGTATTTTATTATTGCTGCTCTGTTCACGGTCCTTATGCTTTTCTCAGGAATGACAAACTTTGATCTGTTGGGTGATTTCGGACGCATTGAGTGGCTTGGTAACTTCAAGCTCGTGCTCCTCTATAATCTGATCTTTGCGACGGCGGCGATTAGCTGCTTGACCACCAAGTTCACGGCGACCGTGCGCAAAGAGATCTACGCCCGTTTGAGGAGCAGCCTGCTCGGCATCTTCAAAACTACTAATGCCGCCGACGCGAAGAAATATTCACCGTCATCGTTTTCTATAAAGGAAGATTAGACTGATTTGTTATATTATTATATAATTAATATAAACAGTACAGAGAGACAGAGAAAGAAAGAGAGAAAAAGGAGACGCCGGGATCCTGCGAAAGTTTGCCTGGTTTTTATGTTCTTGTATGCAGAATTACAAGAAGTCTCTCTCGAGCTTTTCGAAGATGTGAGAAATTTATATCATACGACGTATGTAGAAGAGTTCTCGAATTTGCGGATCTTTGGACGTGCCAATCCTTCGATGCTCTTGAACTCTTGGATTCCTGGATCGTTAGATTCTCACATGCTCGAGCAATCACGCCGAGATCTTCTGTATTTTTCGTATTCCAAGATGTCGGAACTGTTCGTTTCTTTTAATTTTTTTTATGAATTTAAATATATGACAGTATATTTAAATAAAGGCGCCATGCGTCGTGACTGAGAGATTGGCTTTTCCAAGGAGCTAAATTGATTATATTGAAATCACCGACGATCCAAATGTGATCTTGAAATATCCTTTTCTTTTTTAAGACCCAGATACTTTCAGTCGCGCGCTTTCGCCCCCGCGCCATCGAGAATTGCTGCATTGAAGAGCCAACGAAACTTTTGTGAGAGCCTAAAAGTATCGCTTATCAGTAAGCGAGCGTTAGTGATTATCTGTAATTAAATAATGCGCGAGGCCAGTTAAGGACATAGTCCGATAAGGACAACAAGGCGATTACATCCATAATATGTAGCGTTAAATATTTATTTACACATTAATACTATTTTTAAGAATATATTTGTCCGGGCCCGGGACAAGGACCCAGCAATCGAGCGAGTATATGTATGTATGTGTCGCAATCGAATGATTAATTTATAGCGGATGCTAGGACTGCAAGGAGGATACACGATACGGTCTATGTTATACGTGCATAAGGCGTTCAGCGAAATTTTTCATTA
Source organism: Cephalotes varians (assembly GCA_037157785.1). Classification (NCBI taxonomy): domain Eukaryota; kingdom Metazoa; phylum Arthropoda; class Insecta; order Hymenoptera; family Formicidae; genus Cephalotes; species Cephalotes varians. The sequence goes on along the minus strand of JANQDE010000006.1, from coordinate 1,255,751 downwards.
TATCAAGCAAGAATCGATTCTTCGCAGAAAGAATCTTCGATGAATATATATTTGCCTTCGAACGTGTCTCCATTTTACAATTTCAGTCGTCGTACATGAAGAGAAGGAAATGCAGTTTCAATTTAAATAATAAATTTTAATGACTTCTTAAAAACCTAAAATATAATTAGATTAATTAGATCATAACACGAAAGCGCAAGGAATTGTTTAAATGACGCCTCATATGAAATACGGAAATGTTCTTAGACTGAATCGCAATAAAATGAGATTTTAAGAGACTTATACATATTCTAATTGTATAAAGCGAGTACACATATGAATCGCACGATTTGTTAGACACTTGCGATGAAATGATGAAAGAAGTTAACGAAACTGTTTTATAAGCAGAAATTATAATGATACAATTTCGAAAAATATTTTTTTCATTAAAAAAGCCGCCCTGAGTCTTTTGAACGCAAGTTTTTATCACAGATGATGATTTCTTTTTCTAATATTATAGAGAAAAATAACTTACTAATCCTACTAAAAATCAAAATAACATTTTACATCAAAGCGTTAAAATGATCCGTTCTTCATGTATCTAAATCTATGTCATGTTTTAATTTAGTCATATTTTTACATGTACAGATATTTACATGTTTTCTGCATGGCTTCTTCATTTGTGTTGATTTAATTTATCCGAGTAACACAAGATGCAAAAAAATAACGAAATATCCTTAATCTTTTATTACAGCTTCAAGCTTACAGCTTCAAAACTGTACAAACTGCACCATTATTGAATTAAATATAATTCTTAGATGTACTTATCACGAGTTCAATCACATCGCACGCATTACTGCGTCGTGATCGGTTTCAGACCGTACTTGCGTAATACTCCGATTATGAAGTGCGCACCGATACCACGACGCACGATCGTAAAATAGCCTGGTTTCGACAAGTCGACCACGGTGGAACCGACTCGGCGCACATCGTTCTGCTTCTTGGAATTCTTGGAGTTGTGGAAAACACCGTCAAGCTCCGGCCACAACGCGCGAAACTCGTCCGGACACAGACTGCTCGGTTCATTGCTGACATTGGCACTGGTGAGCGCAAGTGGACCAACGATCTGGGCGACGCTGCGAATAAACTTGTCATCGGGCACGCGAATACCCACGGTGTCAAGGCCCGGGTTTAGAGCCCGGTTCAGAGCAGGTGTGCGTCGCAGGCATATCGTGTAGGGTCCAGGAAGTAGTAGATTCTCCATCATACCGACCGGTATGTCATCTAGGATACCCCATGTACCTACCTCCTTGACGTTGCTCAGGCAGATTGCTAGCGGTTTCCCCTCGTCTCGTCGCTTGATCTCATACAGCCGATGAATGGCGCGCGAATTGGCGGCCAGGCAGGCTAAACCGTATATAGTGTCCGTCGGCAACGCGATCACCTTACCCTGCCGCAGCAGCTCCGCCGCCATCGCAACGCTCCGGTCGCCGCCGCAGAAGATGTGCTTTTCTTCCGGTCCGAGCATCTTCATTTCTTCCTTGGCTTTATTCATAATAACTTTCATAGGGCCCATAGAGCTAGGACGCATAATATATCGAATGCTTGCAGTACTCCACACCTGTAAAGAGAAAACCATTATAATTTGCGTGCGAAAATACATAAATGTTCATTTTTATTTGTTTAAAAATATAAATATAAAATGGATTCATTTCGCACATTTTTTTTGTCACTTTTACTTGATTAAATAATTACGTAAAACTAAGTTTGTTGCGAAACTGATATAAAACTATAGAGCAGATGAATTACAGTTGTAACCTACGAAATATAATTATTGATAAGGAAATTGTAAAAGTTTTTACAATGCTAGTGTCATGAAAGATTAAAATTAAAAAGATCTCATCAATAAGATCGAAACGAAATAATTCCTTAGCATGTTTCTCTTTTGATACATAATACATTCATTCTAATTGTAACATTATTGTAAAAATACATTTATTTTTATTGTTAATAATAATCTGCTCATTTTATTTATCAAACTTTAACGTATTCAGATTCTAGCGAGTCGTTTCTCTCTTTTTTTCTTAAAAATAAAACTTCATTTTCTTCTCATTTAAAGAATACTTCAAGAAGGAATACAGTGATGCAAATTCTCTAACTTTTCTTCTCTGATCTATTATAGTTTTATACCTCCTGTTTTTTATTTATATTACTCTTTAATATTTTCAATTCTCTTTTTCTGATTTTTATTCCATACGTCCGGCAGTTATCTAATTCAAATATTCTTGGTTTCGTTTTTCAAATTTCTCCAGAAATTTACAGAAGTGGCAGAATAAGTTATGAATGATTTACATCAATGATAGTTTTAGTAATAGTTTCCCTTCTTTTCTTGTATATCAGCCTTGTTTTCAGACACAGAATTCAACATAGCCAGTTTAACAAAGATATAATGTCCTTCTTAGAGTATGATGTAACAAATGCTTTGTAGCATTTTTTGATTAGTCAATTAATATTTTAATAAAATTCGTAAACAAAACTTGTTCCATTATATGTTAATGTGAAATCTCATTGAGTTAAATTTTAAAACATTACCCTAAACATATCGCATTTTTGGATTTCTATTAGTAATATATTTATTTATTATTAAAATTAACAAGCCCAACTTTGTTGGATTTTAATAAAATTTTTTCTTCCGACTCAATCAAATACAAAGCATTTTCAATTCATAGCATCCTTAGCAAATATCCTTATTCGAAAGAGAGAAATTAGAGACAAAAAAGAGAAATGTATGACAGCCACTAGCAGCCGGTTACGTCAGAAACTTTCAACAATTTTTCTTCGGATATATATCCACACTCAGCGACTGTGCGGCGACGCTTGGATGCTAATTGTGTAGATGATACTTTTCTTCCCCGAGAACATTCTTGCGATCGTCGTGAATTACCTGCGAGCTCAGTCGACTCGCCACGTGTGACCACACGTGTGATTGCAGCATCTGTAGAAGAGTGTCATAGGCTCGTCGGCGGACCGCGTCTGAAGTTGCTTGAAGTAGGCGCGCGGATGCGAGCACTTGGGGCAACGTTCGTCCGTCGACTCCACGCCCATCCACGCGGACTCGGCGTCGAGGATGTCGGCGCGCTCCTTGCCCGTGAAGTAGGTGCGCGAGGTTATCGGATGCTTCTTCGTTATCTGATAGATGTACGGGCATGTGGGGCACGCGAATCGATTGTGCGGTGGGTTATCCCGAAACCTGAGAAGATTGGCGCAGAACGGACAGAATCGCAACACCATCCTTCATTCCCGGACGTCGCGTGTGCTGACCGCATGTACTTCCATCGATATCAAATCTGTTCCTTGTAACTGTACTCTCTGCACTTTTTCGTCTCTCCTTTCTTTCCCTTCAACTGACTCCACACTGCAGTGAATTGCACTAAAGCCCGGACTAGAGATTGAGATTGGATTGAAATTTAACCAATCGGAAGAAAGAAAATCAATCTCAGTTTAGTGAACTTTGCGTTGATTGGTCAAAATTCAATCCAATCTCAATCTATAGTCTGATATGGGCTTTAAAGCTCGTATCAGCAGTGCAAGATTTGTAGGAATATAGAATTGGCTAAAACCTGATTGGTTATTGTTGCTCTGCAGAGGCAATCAGGCTTTAGTAGACAGAGAAGGAACATTCATACTGTTATCCGCCTCTCACTCTACGCGTGTTTCTACCCCCACCACTGCGATCAGCGGTCCAGTTCTATATGTCGATGAATTGCCCACCAGCCAATCACAGCACTTGAACAGTGGAAAGTCCCTAGGCACCGATTGCTGTGAGTGGCTGGTGCATTTGCACCGTGTCCAAGTGAACAGCTCCTGTTTTCAAGCACGTTCGGTGTTCGGTGACCGAACTTCGGTCATTTTCGTTGCGTTCGTCCTAGCGGAGGGTCATCTTTCCTTACGGCGTTAGTTAAGTAAGTAACGATTTCCGTGAATGATCGCGATATCGCGACTCGGATTATATACTCGACTCTAATAATCTCAGTAAAATTTGTTTTTATTTATTCCAACGTGCAGTTTTAATTTCGGGACATTTTCACGATTACATGTTCTCTTACACGTGTTCTCTCATCGAGATGCGAACATGTGGCAGACGCTCCGTTCTCGATTCGCGGAATTATCAGAATCGTCCATTTCTCTTTCTTTTGTAGATTATTTCTGTAAATGTAATAATAATTTCCGCTCAGGTGACGATCCGACATGGTTAACGGAAGAATTCCGTCGGTCTTCTCCAAGACCTATGTCACACCCAGGAGGCCGTACGAGAAAGCGCGCCTCGATCAAGAATTACGTATCATCGGAGAATATGGTCTCCGTAACAAACGCGAGGTGTGGAGGGTAAAATATACCTTGGCCAAGATTCGTAAGGCCGCTCGYGAGTTGCTCACGTTGGAAGAGAAAGACCCGAAGCGTCTCTTCGAAGGTGGTCATGCATTACATATGTATATTTATAAATACWTTGTTGGACATTAGATTGAGTTAATGGCCTTTAGATACATATTTAGTTAACGTAAAAATAATAAACGCATGATGATTACGCTTGACACCTCTTGTCCGAATACTTTTGTAGAAATAAGCATTTCTGAAAGATTTAAGAGATTTTTCGATTAGTTTAAATTCCTAAGCATAACGCATAAGAATTCCTTCCGTACTTACAGGAAATGCYCTGCTGCGCCGTTTGGTAAGGATTGGCGTGTTGAACGAGGCCCATATGAAGTTGGATTACGTATTGGGTCTCAAGATCGAGGACTTTTTGGAGCGACGTCTTCAGACCCAAGTATTCAAGCTGGGTCTAGCTAAGTCTATCCATCATGCCCGCGTGCTCATTCGCCAACGCCATATTCGGTAAATAATAATAACAATAATATGTTTTTAGTACAGGAAAAAAGGAAGAGAAAAAATTTTTCTAAATTGAATACAATTGAAGAAACGCCTTAAAAAATGGGCAAGAAGTAGCTGAATTATCCTCACGGCGCACTTCTAATCTTTGAGGCAAGATCAAAAGCCTGGATTAATCACCGGTTAAGGTTATAAGTTCCTTTTTCGGTTTCAGACCAGGGTACAAATTTAAATTTCCATTATGTGTTAAATATTTTATTTTATTTATTGTATCTTAAATTTTTATAATTTGATCACAATTGTTAAATTTAAACATATCCTAATGATATCGAAATTTGGATTTGATTTTAACAATTATTTCTCAGAATATCATTTGCAATATTTTTTCTAAATGAACAAAAAATTATTTTGTCTTACAAAATTACATTTCATTGTAAGACTTGATTACTCGAATATTTTATGATGTAAAAAGCGCTCATATGTTTTGGCAAAGCCAATTTCTTATTGAAATGAATAAATATTCGGAYATCGCAAGACGAAATGACGAACGAATTTTGTTGCTCAGATACCAGAACGATGACACCTGATCGACCGGGCCTGGTTGATCGCATTTACTGAATCAAGAATTCGATTGTTAACTTAACAAAATTTAATTCGCGCAGGCCACTTAAGTGCCGTTCATCGGCACTTAACGTCTGTTGAGATTCTTCGTTTTCGTCGAGAGAGAGGGATAAATTTCGGTAGAGTCTTTACTTTTTGTAATGGGAGAATTTGCGATTAGTCCGAGTCCGAGAAGAACTAATGATCAATAGCGATTTCTCGTTGCAGAGTGCGCAAGCAGGTGGTGAACATCCCGTCGTTCATCGTGCGACTGGACTCGCAGAAACACATCGACTTCTCGCTCAAATCGCCCTTCGGCGGCGGCAGACCCGGCCGTGTAAAGAGGAAGAATCTGAGGAAGGGAAGCGGAGGTGCCGCACCGGAAGAGGAAGAAGATTAGGATCGTTATTGTTGTCATTTATATTAATAAATGCGTGGTGCGTGATGATCCATTATCTCTTTTCCTTTCTCTTCAATCAATCTTTCACAAACGGAATCATTCCGTTATCGTTTCGAATAAGAACCCAAAGCATGCGTAGAAAATATACACCTGAAAATTGAAATCTAAAATTCGATCAAGTTGCGTTTAGTCTTTATTAAATTTACTGGAAATTTGTTTTTTCTATTATTTTCTTGGATGTGCGATGTTTAAATTGGTATTTGTCTTATTAAATAAAATTGGGAAGTTTATACTAACAAAATTAATAAGACTTTCAAATTTTAAAAATAATAAGAAAAGGGACTAATGAAAGTCAATCGCGGATATCGGTGCGTAATTATATCTACAATTTTATTTGAAGTACATAAAGAATATTGAATGTTTTGATTCTGTTTCGATGCATTTTCAGCAATAATTATTAATAAAAGACAAATCACTCTCTTCACGTAACGTGATCACTACATTTTAATGCAGTTATTGAAATATTCAAATCAGTCAATCAATTGGTAAATTGAATGAACTGTAGATTAAAGTAACAGTCTAAAAGTGACATGCAAAAGAAAATATTAAAACAATATTAAGGGTAAGTAAATATGCCACTCACCAAGTGAAGCAGAAAACGAGAGACGAAAACAAAAAAATAAATCCTTAATCCATTGAAAATAAATGAGTATAACAATTTATAGCTACTTAATTGATTGATTAAGTCTTTATACTGAAAAACTTTGGTAATCTTCGGAAATAATTTCGAGAATATGAATTATGTATCCGTGTTTAAGATAAAGCAAAATTTCGCAAAATATTAACTATTTTTTTATAATTTCATAAAACAAAGCCGTTGAATTCTGTTTTATTAGAAATACGCAGAAGTATTCTTCGGCAAACAAACAAATAATATTTTTATCAAATATTCGTGGAAATATAAATTCGGCTCTTTAATTTGTTTATTGTTCAAGTTTTATACTAAATTTTTAAATTTTTGTATGCTATGGTTGTAAATTTCCAATGAGCGAGTGTTCTCAAACTAATATATCAATGGAACATTGTAAGCGTACGCTTGAGTACAGATGAAAATCTCTGAAAGCGTAACAATGCATAAAGATTATCGGTATTAAAGATATTAAAACAAGAGAGGCTCATGCTTTTTCACGATGCAATTCATTTTTGATGTAAAATCGCACAACGCATTAATTTCAACGATATTCAAATTTGAATTTATAAATAAACGCACGGGATGTACAAATAACGAATAAATATGCGAATAAAATAAATAAATGTATATCGATTATGGACGAGAATTGTTTAAAAAGCAATATTGTATTATATAGATAAAAAGTTATTGTTTTTTGTATTTATCTTTATATATTTATTATTATTCACTTATATGTCCGAAAATGTAATAATAAATTGCAATAAAAATATGTATTTTGTTAAAATACATATTTTCTCTTTGAAAATAGCTAGAGAGAGAGGGAAAAAGAGAAAGAAAAAAATGCGAAGAGAAATATGAGAGAATTTTCATCAATATTTCCCCATGGAAAAAATGGATCCTTAAAGCACAACTCCTGGACCATTAAATTTCTCCCATCGCGTCACCCTCCATTAGAAGTGTCGAACACCCCGAACGACGCTCGAAGGGCTCGTAAAAAGTACCAAGAAAAACTTGTTGGCGAGGGATGCATCGTAAAAGTTAACCTTTGAAGTCAACAAAGCTTCGTCTCACTCCCTCAATACTTTTTTTATCATTATATCTTTCTACAGTGCAAAAATTATCAAAAGAACTAATAGGTGCAGTTATTTTATCGGATGCATATTATTAATGCCATTATTTAATAAAATAAATTAATAGTATTATTAATAGTTTTAATGTTAACAAATAAAGAACATAATTAAGAATAGCCATATCTGAGAATGAACTAAAAAGTGCATATAAAATGTTTGTAAGAAATATTTATAAATATATTTTTATATAAATATTTATAAACTTTTTTATGTGCTGTTTATATTATTTTTAATTTATTATATATATTCTTTGTATATTATTTTTATATTTATTTTTTATACATACGTTATTTTTATATTATTTTATATTAATTTATGTCAATTTTATATTTTCTATTTTATATTATATTTGATTTATATATTTTATTTTATATACGTATTTACAATTCTATATTAAAAATATAAATTCATAAACGCTTACAAGATTATTATATATATATATATATATATATATAATATATATATATTTATTTATTTATTTATGATGACACACGTGTGAAATTATATAATTAAGAAGTATTTCATAATTAAGAAACGATTATGAGCACGTTTTATTGCATCACGATTATTATTATATCTGTCGTTCGACTCGCGCGCTCGACAGGCGTGAAGTAGCGCGCGAGTCACGAGCGGAAATTGATGCGTCGATGACGTAACTTTCTGTGCACGAACGTTGTGCAGTTCACGCCGAGCCGCGAATCGTTTAGCACAAGTGTCGAGTGTGTGCGCTCTATGTGTCTCGCGTTTCTCGTTCGGCGAAAGCGAATTACGCGCGCGAACCAATTACACCGGTGCGACAACCGAGCGACACGCAACCGCCGTGCTAATTAGCGTAATCGGTCCACGTCCTGATCGGGATCGCTTCGATCGAGCGAAGGGGCGAGCGAAGGGATCGAAAGTCGCGGATTCAAAATGGCTGAACCAAACGATCGCCGACTGTGAGATGCGTGGTGAGTTAAGTTTGTTGCACAGATTATACTTTGGGCTGTAATTCTACACCTGCACTTTTTGCACACCCATATTTATTTCGTTTACGAAAGGAAGGAACGGTTTTGTTGAAGTATCTAAAAATTTAGCTAGATACAGATCCGAAATGTAATTTTACATCAAAATAATTATGCAGAACGCTTAGACACTGACGAAGCTGCAAAATTTTAACATTCTAGCATTAAGTTTGAACGTCCTACACAATTATTTTGGCGGTTCAAACAAAATTATTTCCAGATACGTATCTAGCTAAAGTTTTAGATACTTCGACGAAACCGTTTTTTTCCGCGTCGCGTCGAGCGATCGTCGTGTTACGCGTAAATACGACACATAGCGTCGCGAACATCTTCGTCATTCTCGTCAAGTAAATTCCGTGCGACTGTAGAGTCATGCCGATCCAGCGAGCGAGCGCGATCAAACGCGAACGAGCAATTGAAGACGGCATCAATCACGCTCATCGAAGTAGATGGTACATTCGTGCTCGTTTGCGCTCGCTTAATCCAGATATGATCGACGAATTTTCCACGAGGTGATTACGCGAACGAGTTAATTGAAACATGCGATATTAATTAGCGGTAATCGGAATTATTATATGATAACAAATAAATAAAGCAAAACAATAAAATAATGAAAAAAGTGGTTGTAACGCGCGCGCGCGCGAATAAAATTGTAAAAAACGAAAATTTATATATAAAAAAATATATATATATTTTTATTATATAAATAATTATATATTTAAATATATTATATATTAATATATTATAAAAATTTTTTAAGCATTGATGTCATTAATCACGTTATAATATTTAAATTTAGATATTTTAATCACGTTATAATATTTAAAGTTAAATATTTTATTACATTCTTTTCATAAAATGTATATACATATATTTGTTATTCGATTACATTATTATTATTTTAAACAATAATAATAATTTTAAACAAGATCGCACATTATTATTTTACGTACGCACAACGTATAATTACAAAATTCAATTTTACTCTATAAATATTATCTATATTATGAAAAAAACGATTTTGCTGAAGTATCTAAAAATTTAGATAGATACAGATCTGAAAATAATTTTATTATAGACAAATCAAAAATAATCATCAAAATAATTGTGTAGAAAACTCAAGCTTGATGACTTAATAATTATTTTGATGGTCCAAACAAAATTATTTTCAGATCTGTACCTAAATTTTTACTTCAGCAACATCTTTCTTTCCATGTGAGTGATGGAGGAAAAAAGCTGTAATATCGAGTGGAGCGTTTACGGGCCATTAATGAGAATCTCCCATGGCGACAAAATAATGACTTACAAGAATAACGAATTATTACCGAGCAACTCGATGCCGCGTATACCCAGATTTTTTTCTCCCTTGAAATTCTTATAAAGGGAGAGATTACGCGCGCGATCGCGTCGGATCCCTTTTACTCGGCACCGAGGGGATGTAATCGAACGCCGCCGCCACCGTCGTCGTCGTCTTCGTGCCCTTCGACGTATCGAGGGCTAACGTCTCGACGAGATACACCGTCGACTTTATCCCACATGGGGCTGACAGTCCTCGTGATGGATAATAGGGCCACCCCCTCATCTCTCCGTCTCGCGCGCGTTCGCCGCGAGCGTGCAATATTTCACGGCTTATTTACTTTTTGGAGACGCACGTCTACGGTCAACGCGTCTCGACGCCCCGGCGTCGCGTAGGCAACGGGGACGAAAATTTCTGAAATTCTCCTTCTTCCCGAAGTTTTGTAGGGACGTGTTTTACGCGGTACACCGATACCGTTGATATTTACCTCGACTTCTACAATTTCTTGACGACTTATTTAACAGCGTTTATTAGACAAAATGAACGAAGTCAATTTCACATCGTTCAATGATGTCGAAGCTATTTTATGTATTTTTCTCCTCGATAAATTTCTACTGCGTTAACGCGTTTTTTTTTTTCGAGAAAACTTTCAAAAAAATGGTTTACGAGATATTAAATGGGGAACAATTTGAAAGTACGAGGATTATTTGAAAAGTTCGCAGCCTAACCGCGAAGCTACAGTAAACAGCTATTTTGGAACTTCAAGAAACGGATTTCCGTGATGGAAAATACTGAAACATCGTTGGATGAAATGCGTTGAGGGAGACCATATTGAAAAATAAAAGTAAAAACTTAATTTAAAACCTAAAATTGTATTAGACCGCGAAATTTTCAAATATGATCCTCGTATCTCAGAATATACAGACAACTTTGTGTATAATGATCTTCGTTTTTTTAGATTACGAGGTCGCGAAGTTTTCCAGTGATCCTCGTATCTTAGAATATACAGATAGCTTTGTGTCTAATGTACGTAATATTGTAGTCTCTGTGATTCTATTTAATATCATACAAGGAATTCATAGTGAAATTCCGGAAGAGCCAAGGGAACTCGAAGGATTCGCAGGACATGTGCTCCTTCGAAGCTGGTGCCGGTCGTTTCAAATAATGAGCGATTAAAATGTTCTCTCTCTCTCTCTCTCTCTCTCTCTCTCTCTCTCTCTTTACGGGCACTCTCCGTTGATAATTAATTCTGCGTAAATGCGATTTCCGGAAGCGGATTATTTTCCGCGCTCAACGGTACTTAACACGTATCGCGCGGGTCATTCATAACGCGAGCATACGTATTTGCATGCGAGCATAAATAATGCAAGGAGGGAATCCTGAATTACGACTCGCCGGAGGGAAGCGTGCATGTGTTTCTGCAAACAACATGGAAATTTCCGGTGTCGCGCTTGCCGTGACAAGTGACCGGTCTGGAGGGAAATGATCCTCAATTCGCTTCACATGGGCCCTTGATTCATATTCAATAGTACGATTCGACGCAGACGTCACGGATGGCTACGTTTTACTCCTTGTTATTAATCGCGAACGAGAATTTTTTTTTAAATTCTTGATGCATTTTGTAAAACCAGATCAAACGAGTGCGGATGAATGAGCATCTTGTTTCGACGAGTCTGAACGGCGCCGCTGATACTCGACATTTAAGCGTTGTTTATTCATGTTCGTTTGCGGTCGTTTATTCGTTGATCTAGATTCGATTTAAGAGGAGAATTTTGAAAGATTTGAAGCAGAATATATATTTGATCACATTCTATTCCACACGGAAAGAATGGTTTCGCTAAAGTATACAGATCTGAAAATAATTAGATCATCAAAATAATTATGTAGGACGCTCAAACTGGTTACTAGAATATCAAAATTTTTTGCAGCATTGCGTCATGCTTGAGCGTCCTGCATAATAATTTGATAGTTTAACAAAATTATTTTCAGATCTAGCTAAATTTTTAATAATGTTCAAGTAACGACTGAGCAACAGAAAGATCGAAAGCATTGAAGATTTCTTCGAGGCAGGAGATTTGGACTCGTTAAAAGATATGACGCCTTTGAGCGCTGATTCGTGTTTCGATATAATTCGCATTGCACGCCAACTCGATAGCAATTTTTCATCTCGTGCTTCCGAAAAATTCGAAAAACCGCCAACGGCAAGCGAACAAAAACCAGGAAATTAAACGATGATTGCTATGACGAGGCGGATAAATGCCATACCAACCTTTTTTTTTTATTTTCTCCATATATCCGCGCGATTCGCAATTAAATTCAGTTTTCCGTTAGATTAAATTTTAAAGGAATTTTTACCGGCTGCGCGTTGAAAAATTCCCAAAATTTGCCGCAGACAATCCAAAATTTGAGCTTTTTATAAGTGCTAATTGATTCCGCTTGATTAATTTCTAACGATAATCGCCTTAATCACGATTACTTTGTTACGCGGTGACTTTACTACCGATGTACTCGCAAAAATAATTAAATATCGTGCAACACCGTGGACCTTTCGGTCGCATTATTTATGGGAGAATTTGGTGGGCGGCTTCGATTAGTCGCAACGAGCGACCTGTAAAATTAATTAGCGCCGTTAAGCGAGCCGAGAACGGGGAAATTGGCGCGGGAATTCTCGATCTGCGTATTTTCGGGTCCATTATCGGAAACACGGCCGGCGAGAGACCGACCCACCAATCGACCGATTGGCAGAATCTCGTAGAGTATATCGACCTTCATTCCGGCCTTTACACACATTTCATGGCGAGTCCTCCTTTCGTCGCTGACCCCATAAACTCGTACCACATACAAGATACGTTCTCGGCGAGTAAACTCTCGAATCGTCGGCGGATATAATCGGAGCAGCGATGCTGCGCTTTCGTTATCGAGTACTTTCGTCGTACCTCGTGGCGTATCGTTACACGGAAAGAAGGTTTTGCTGAAATATCTAAAAATTTAGCTACATACAGATATGAAAATAATTTTGTTTGGATCATCAAAATAATTATGTAACTGGTTACTATACAGTAAAAAATATTTTATATTTGTGTTAAAAATGATCCTTGTTAAATTTTTGTTTTATATTTTTAACATATTCGAATTAATTTAATATAACGTAATTATGTAATTTGAATATTTTGTGTTAAATTAATATTTAAACATCTCATAATGTTAAAATAACATAATTTATAAGTAATTTATAAGTGAATAAATAACATAAAAATAATGTAGTTTTAAAGCATAAATTCTAAGATAAATAAATAAAAGATGAATATATTAATTTAACATATTATGAATGTGTTAATTTTACTGAAGATATATGCTTCTAAATTGCCCTTAAATTATGTCACAAAACTGTAACATTTTTTTGTGTTAATTTTTACGTAATGTTGTGCTACTTTCTAACATATTCATTTTATGTTAAATCAATAAAAAAATTTGGGTGAACCGTTTAAAACACGTAAAATGTGTTAAATTTAACAAATTTTCCAATTATGTATAATGCCACAATTTTTTGCAACATTGCTTATTATGCTGAACGTCCTACATAATTATTTTGACAGTTCAATAAAATTATTTTCGGATTTGTGTCTAGTTAAATTTTTAGATATTTTAGCAACACCGTTCTTTCCATGTGGTTGTTAATCTGATTACGCGATTACATTTTATTTAATAAGAATAAAATTGGAGAGAGAGAGACAGAGAGATGGCTACATTTGTCGCTAAATGTGCGATAAAGCCGCGAGATATTAAATTTACATTAGCATGTATAGTCACACAGTACTTTTTAATTGAATTCCTTCTTTCTCTCCCCCGTTCCTCTCCCTTGACTGAGGAGGAAAAGTTCAATTAAATGCTGCGTTTTCGATTAAAACTTTGTGGAGTAATTTGTTGTTAATGCCGACTATAAATTGTGTGATAAACTCTTTAAAATAAGCCACGAGGGATCCGACTTTTAGCGATTCTCGATGTTATACATGTATATATATTGGTATTCAAAACATATAAAAGATTCTATGTGGAAAATAATTAATCTTCCAGAAAATGATAAAATTTTTTATATCTTATAATAATGTCTTAACTACTAAAACATTTATGCATATTTTATATTGAAAAAGGAAGAAAGTTCTCCATATTATAGTTATATTCTATTCGCATTAAAATGCTCGACGTTATATATTGCAATAAAATTATATATAATACTAGAATAATAATATTGTATCCTTTTAGAGGTCATCAGGAACATTCCACAGAATTTCATTCGTTTCAAATTTTTCTTTATTTTTTGAAAGTCTCTCGAATAATAATTATCGATAATAAATCAAATTAAAATGATTTTTTTTTTCAACAAAGAAAATATACGCATTCCAAATGTAACAAACTCATTTTAGAGGCATTAAATTATAAATTAACATTTAGAAAAATCAATCATCTATACAACTACAGTTCGATATCGTTATCGTAATACAGAGTTTCATTGCAAAATGAAGGTTAATATATAATCAGGAAATTTAATTTTATTTCTCTTCGAACACGACACACCCACGATACGTATTTCTGGACGAGAGAGTACACAGTTGCAACGTGGAGAACCTTATTTCCGCGTGCATTCCCATCGTTTCTCCGGAGGACTCTGATACGGGTTCGGGAATCGCGGGGCGGGCAGGGTGTGCTGCGGGGAAGATTATTATTTAAACTACTCTCTCGAAGACACAAAGGGTTAATGGGTTGAGAGCGTACGACTCGCGCGTGCCTACCCCGCCGGGCCGAGCCGCGCCGAGCGGCCGCTCGGCAGCTCTCGCGGCCCGCCGAGTACCGCGCCAGTGATCTCGCGCGCGTCGTGCCGAGCGGATCGTCTTCGTGCCGTTCGCTCGTCCGGCGAGGTGCTCCGCTCCGAGCTGACCCTCCCGAGTGCAGCATCTTCCTCCGGCAGTTCGATACTCGTCCACCTCGTGGATCTCTGGATCCGCCGACTCCACGCGATAGAATCTCAGGTGAGCCTCACGTAAACCGCCCCGGAAATTACGATCATTCGGAGCGCGAACGTGAGCCGATCGAGATATCGGAACGTTGGAGCGCGCGAGCTCGGTGAGGGTTTTTAAAATCGCTGCAGGGGGATTGCGACAATTTGCTCTGATTCCGTAAGATAATTGTACGAGAAATTGAGATTGCTGATTGGGAGGGGCTCCTGTGTCAATTCTGGTTCCGAATTTTCGGGGTGGAAAACGCGGAGAACGTGATGAAATTGTTTTAATTTCACACACACACAGTCGTAAAAAATACTCCAGAACGGAAAAAAGTTACGATAATTGAATGGAAAAAGAGAAGGAGAGAGCCTGTATTTATTTTTCTATCTGAATTAATCGCGAGAATTTTTGAATTTACACGCGAGAAGATAAATCCAATACGCGTGAGCGGATTCTCCCCTAAATAATCACCATGATTCTTGTCAAATTATTCAACAAATTATATAAACGATACCTTTCTCCTTTTGTTGTAATTGTAATGATTATTGTAACGCTTGAGGGGATGCATTTCAGAGCGCTCAAAATAAATAACGATTTATCTACCTACCTATCTCTCTCCCTCTCTTTCTCTCACCCGTGCTAAAATACGCGTCGGAGAGAAACTCTGTTATTAACCCGCTTATATTTCTCATCTCGAACGTATTCGGCAAATATTGCGGTATCCTTCTAAATGGCACCGCTTGTAGCGACGATTGTTATTAAACCGGTGCTGCGTAATGCTTTGCGGTTCGAATGTTTACGACCTTGTAGGAGCTCTTGGAGTTATTTCCACGCGGGAATCACGAGTGCGAAATGCCGAAATCCTTTCTTTTTCTCTCTCTCTTTCTCCTCTCTCTGTCTCTCTCTTCTAATCTATTGTATTCTATTCTGCGCAAGTACGTGCGCTTCCTTTCCTCTCTCGCTGTCCTTCTCTTCTAGGTGAACGCGCGAGAAAAAAAATACGTGCTGAATTTAGGAGCCCTGTAAAATGTGAACGAATTGAAGTTTACGCACGAAATATCTTATATCGACGAAGGAGCTCGTCGATGCCCGGATATTTGCGAAGTCATTCCTGCGCAGCGCTGCAAAACTAACGAGTACGGAAATACATATTTCCGCGAGATACATTGGAGAATTGGAAATTGCGTAAAATGTAAATCGCCCGGAAAAATATCTCGGGAGGCGGATTCCCGCAAAATATCAAGAAGCTTATTTCCTTATGCGTAAGCGGAAATGTAAAATTAAAATACAAAAGAAAGAGAGAGAGAGAAAGAGAAAGAGATCATGTAGCAGGAGAGATTTACATTGGAGAAAGATTCCGATTGAAATAGAAAACGGTATATTAGTTCGCAGATCGAGTGGAAGGATTAAAAGGTTGGGAAGGATTGGAGGAATCGTAAAACCGCGCGTCACGTCGCGAGGATTCCCCTCGGATTACTCGCGAGGAAATCGATGACGCGTAGCGCATTTTCTCGGACCGACATCATCGTCATCTCGAGGATGAATATTTCATCTCGAGCGGTCGTCCCATCCGAATAAGAGGGAAACGAGAGTAGACGCGGGCTGAAAGAGGGACATATTAAATTATGAATATTTCATCGACGGAAATCATCCGCGAGCGATTCCGCGTCGTCGATGGAACTCTCTTTTCTCGGATTTTCCACCTCACTTTTCCACTCTTCTTCTTTTTTTTTTCGCCTCTTCTATTTCATCGCGTCTCTTAAGTCGAATGCGCAAAATGGCTGGCACATTTCGCCATTATCGGAGCGGCAAAAAAAAAGAAAGAGAGAGAGAGAAAAAAAGAGAGAAATGTATAAGCGTGAGGCCGAGTATTGAACGGTACCGAATGTCAGCTGCAAATCGGAATTTATGTCCCGACAGATAATTCACGAGTCGAGACCGGGGTCCCACCATTGCAGCTCGTAATTCGTTGTTAACTCTTTACTGCGTGCGATTTCCGTCACGATGTAAATTTCTTTCTCTTTGACCCGCTCGCCCCCGCCGTTGCCGACGTATCGTAGTTCCATCTTCGTTTGCGATATGTAAACGCGCGATTTTATAGTCGCTGCACACAGAAAAAAAGTTTTAGTTTTAAATTAAGGTAATATTTTCATTTACATAAGCAAGAATATTATAATCTTCTTGGGAAGATTTTAATCTTGATTTGATTGAATTTGTATTGATGCAAGCAAAAGTGATACTTGCATTAACGCAAATTTAATCAAGACTAAAATCATCTTAAGAAGATTACAATAGTCTTTATATATGATAATATCTTGATTTGAAAACTAATTTTTTTTTGTTCGGTTCACGCACAGAAAGAACAGTTTTGCTGAGGAATCTAAAAAAATATTACTAGATACGGATCTCAAAATAATTTTATTGGAAGATCAAAATAATTATGTAGAACGCTTAAGCGTTGATAATAGTGTTGCAAAAAATTTTAACATTTCTAGCAATCAGTTTAAGCGTTCTACATATTTTGTTGGTTCAAACAAAATTATTTTCAGATCTGTATCCAGCTAAATTTTTACATTCCTCAGCAAAACCATTCTTTCCGCGGATATATTTCAAATTTAATATCTAGGATATGAAAGAGATACGAATTGAAACATAAATAGCTAGTTATATTGAAAGTCAACTAAATATAGTTGGTTTTCTATTATTATTTAAAGTGCATAAAACATTTATGATCCTTGAACTTTGCTACAGAGTTTCGTGATTATTGATTTATAAAGATCCTTTTCCGAATTCGCGCGATATCTTCCTCATTATTTTTTACTCATTTTTAATTCCTAGTGAGACTAATTTAATACTTCGAGCAAAATTAATTAATGAACTGAATTTACGTTCGGAAGAGTAGAATTTGTAAATTATATCGATATTTGAAAGTAAGTTACATGTAATTAAGTGTCCTCTCGAAATAGAAGAGATACTTTTTTGTCAGAAGCGAAATGGTAGGGCACACAGTGAAAGGGGTTAAAGAATAGTTTCCTTTCATTATGGCAATGAATATGGGCGTACCCATATTCGTTTTTGCAGTCCCGCTTTTTTGCGTTCGAAGGTTAATTAACGTCCCTGAGGATTTCTTTGACGTTGCGGGATAAGGGAACGTCATCGATGGATAAATAAAGCAAAAGGGCGGGGCTCTTTGAGGCGATAATTAAAGCTACGATGTAAGAGAGGAAGGGAACGGGAACAGGAAGAGAGCACAAGTGAGGTAGAGGAGGGGGAGGCTTTGAAAGCCAAGGATGTTTTAGTTCGCGGAGAAAAGAAAGAGATAAAACGGCTGCTTTGGAGGTGCGTGTACGTCCTTTTTTTTCGCGCCAATTTACAGCTCGTGGAATCTCGTTTATAGAACTAGTGCTACGAGCTTTCCGCTTCGCCTCGCTGGCCTTGAAAAAAAGGAAAAATACTGCGTCGCTAATAAACCCGCTCTCGATATTGCACGCGCGTTCATCATTAATATCGCCTCTGTGCAAGATGTGTTGGAAAGAGGGTGAGCGTTATCGTATTCTTCGACGACCGTCCGATTCTATTTTCCGAATTTTAAACGTCGCACATTTCGATGATCAACGACGAAAGAAGAAATGAAAATTACAGCATGCATAAAATTTTAAATGTCAGACATCTCAAAATGGTCCTCGATTTTTAATTCGCCGCGGCGAAAAGAGGCCTCTCACGATCCTCTTCTTTGACGTGAGATCCGCGAGTCTCCGCGAGATTTCCAGAACGCGCCTGTCAAGGATTACTGGGATTCATTCACGGGATCGCATTGAAATGCCAAGGAATGCCGTTCTCTCCGGCAGTTCTGTCGTAACGATTGTAGAACGGTCCCGATGTCCTGCAGGCAGGAACTCTCGGTTGCACCTGCGGCACGTAGGCGTAGGCACGCGTTGTATGGTAAGGCGTCATGTTAACACCGACTTGTATGGATTTGTCTGCTCTTTTATGTTCCTTTCCTTTTTCCCTTTAACATTGCGGATCAGTAAGTTTCAGAATCGCTGATCCGTAAAATGGAACAAAAAATTCTTTTCAAATACCGGATATAATAAACGTTGAGGAATAATCGATTCAGGAGTAGATAGAAAATTAAATTAGAGAGAGTTAGATAATTTTAATTTTCAATGATTGAACATGGATACCCTGATAATTAAATTAAATGAATGAAGGCAACATTTGATGAAATATTTATGATACTTGATTTTAAATGAAAATTTTATTTTAAATTCATAGCTCAAAATTTTCCAGAAATAATAACGACAGATATTTTAAATAGCAGATTTTTTTAATATGAAGTACGACCATCGCCTTGTTATTAGAATTATAATAATGTCATTTTTATTCATTAAAAATTTTCGTTCAACCCTTAGTCTGCAAAGGTTTTTGACATCTCCTATCTGCAAACCAGAGTCGTTATATCCCACTGTATTTTTCTATGTGTTAAAGTCATTAAAAAATTCTGAAAAAATTTATGTAGTATCTTTAAACCTTCTACTTTACAAATCAATCAAAACATTGAAAAAAATTAATTTTAAATGATTTTTTTATATAAACGAAATAAGTTATAAATACAGGTAGATTTTGCGCGGACACGAACGACCCTGGTTTGCAGATTAAGGATTAAAACATTAGAGGATTATCTAATCGATCTACTTATTGATTATGTATTCCTTAATCGATTATACTCCTCGGCACTATTACGTCTCTGTTTATAGCGCGCATATTTTATGCAAATATAGCTTCGATAAGTTAGCTCGGAGAAAGCAGAATTAAATTCTGCAGGAGGAGAGGAGGAGAGAATGAAAGAGGCGTGAGAGGGTACGGGTTGTCGACCGCTCTAATAAACATATTCACGCCGGTGATGTAACAATACGGATCTCGTAACGAAGAAAGTAACGCGAACGGCGTAAGATACGTTTGACGCACCGATGCACGTGATTGATAGCACGTGATTCGAGCTGGCAGCTTCGAACGCGATTTCGACAAACAATGATTATCGAGAGATATTCATATTTAACAGGTGTGTATTTATTCGTTAATCTGTTTGACTTTCTACCGGTGTGTTTATAATGAACAGAATTAATTATTAAATTAACGTAATTTATAACAAATACGCGGACGCAACGTATATTAAAGAACGTGTCCACAATGCCAACATATTATTTTACATATTATTAATTAATTTCGTTGTTATTACCTATTTTACAAATATGACTCAACAGGCTAACGGTGTTTGCTTCGGTTTGCTATCCTAATGTATTTATGATTATAATTATTTGCTCATTTCGCTTCATCTTCTCGCAGCCGCTTATTTCAAATCTCTGCCGCCAAGAACTGTCGGGAACCGATACTTTGATGTTAGCAATCGAGCGCGAGCGTGGAGTATCGATATATTTTAAAGCGTCCCTAGTCCACGTCCGCTTGTTAAATTCGCGAAAGTTTGCAGAGCGCGTCGGTGATTAGAGAGATTAAAGGGAAACATTTTATCGTAAACGATTCGAGAGAATTTAATTCGCTTGAAAGCTTTCGGGGTGAGCGAGCGTTTGCGAAGTTGCGTCGGCGAATGTTTCGGCGAACACGAGCGAATTCGCGGGCGAAAGAGAGAGAATGAGCTGGAGAGCGCGTTTTCGATAGGCCACGTTGGATTTTGCGGCGCTTTCATCGTTTAATCGAATCTTCAATACTGCGTATTGAGATCGCGATCGAACCCGCTTGCGCACATGCACGCGCCGCATCGATCGACGCGATTTAACAAATCGAACAGACGCCCCGCCGTTACTCGCAGCATTTCGTTCATCAAATCACGATATCGTTTGATTACACATTTCGAATGGATTGATAATTTCGGCGGCGGAAGTTCCATGTTCCTGGAACTTTCATTCGTTCTTGATTTTTTTTTTTAATTTGTCCGGCGAAATTTAATTAAAAGCGACGTGTTCCTTGATTAACTAAAGCTTGAAGATAATTTTTTCTTTTTTCTCCTCCTCTCTGCCATCTTTCCTTTTCACTCTTTATTCATAAATTTTATTTTCATTGTCTTTATATTTTTATATTTGTATTATTTTTTTGTTATTGTTTTTTCATTTTCTTTTACTTTTCATTCTTTATGTTATTAGAGGGCTTGTCTTAGAATATTAATAAACACCATTTATCTCATACAACCCAAAACGTGGAAAGAATATTGCTGAGACGTTATAATAATAAGACATTGAATGTTAAAGTGTGAATGTTTTTTCAACGTTGAATCTGTGTTTTTTAATTTATTTATTAACATTTTTCTATTATTTTTTAACATGTTACATGTTGTTGCAACATTGAAACAATAAATTGATATTAAAATCGCTCATCCGGGAGTAGTACGCGGCAAAGTAACATTTCTCATAAAAATTATACAGGCTAGAATAAAAGATGCAGCATTAAGAGTCTTCATCCGTCTTAATAAAATGATTTCTTGAAAACGACTCAAGGACTCCAAGTTGAAAGTAAATGTATTTTGAGAGTATTTCGTTCATTTTTGTGCAAAAATTCAGAGACCTGATATTCTTGGAAATTAGATGACGTTGAATTGCAATGTTGAAATGTTGAATCAATGTTTCTGAATGTTGAATTGCAATGTCTTGCAGATGTCTTGCAGACATTGTAATTCAACGGACATTAGACATTTCTGCAATGTCCTTTCAATGTTGAATCTATCATCATTTTGCAATGTTGATGCAACATTCACATTGTTGCATTCTACATTTTTGAGATGTTAATTCGTTTGTGTGTTACATGGATATCTATCTATTTCTTTTTTCTCTCCTTTTCTGTATCGATACCAATTTAATGTGAAACGTGAAAAATAACGAGCAACAACTGATAAATTACTCAGGCCATTGGGATTATTGATAAAGTTTAAACAGCTCGGTGAACTTTGTGAATTCCGAGTCGCGCGGATTAATTTATGAAACGTCAATTTATTAATTAAGCACGCTGGACCGGGCACGGCGAGTCGAGCAGCCGCTTTATTATTAATCGGTCTATTATGTTACATACGCCCGCGGAGTCGCAGCGATTGATATTTCGTTTGCAGTCGCCGTTTCACTCTTTCGTATTTCGCAGTGACACTCTTCACAATCGCCGCTTGTTCTCGTCGTGACGTCAACGTCGCGCGCAATTGCAATTATTTGCGGCGTACTTTTGGCGTCCGTGTACCTCGCTAAAATATACACGAATTCGTTCGAAACGTTACAAATTACGTGTGAAATGCGTGCGCGAATTTTTCTTAATGTACGGGAATTTTTTAAGTTCATGGATATTTTTTTCTCTCCCAATTTTTCAGACCATTGAATAAAGATCCGTCTGTTTCTGTCAGCGACACGCGCGTAGAGTAATGCGTTATCGAATCGTCAGTAATCGCTTGTGACAGTTTAGAAAAATGTTTGTATTTTATGTCAGTGATTTTTCTTTATATAGTTTACACATAGTTATATAAGGGAAAGAAACAATTATTGCAAATCCATTGGTGCGTGAAGCGTTCATAATTATATTTTTATGTGTATATTTTTATATACTTAACGGAAGATTCAGCGCGCTCTTCGATCTGTGAACAATTTAAACGCGCGTAGATCCGCGTTGAGAGATAAAAGCGGCGAAGTTATGCGGCTCTCCCGTAGCCGCTCGCGCATACCGGGTGTCCTTGCGGAATGAAAGTACTTGGGAAACGTGACCTCTCTCGTTCCATGAGTAATGCCTAGCCTGTGCTTAGCCTAAGCGGTGTTTCGAGATTCCAGCCGACTGGTCACAATCGAGTGAGGAATGCGCTTTTCTATTAGCTATCATTATCATAAAAACGTACTATAACGGATAAATAGCTAGGTGAATATGCGTAAAGAAATGCCAATGAAGTCAGAGACCGCGAAAGAATTCACAGATTTGCGTATTTCAACATTTGTAATTATCAAAACGTCATACAGAAAGAATTTGCTGAAGTGTCTAAAAATTTAGGTAGATAAAGACTTAAAAATAATTTTGTTGGACTAACAAAATAATTATGCAGGACACTTGAGCAATGCAAAAGTTTTGACATTCTGGCAACCAGTTTGAGCGTCCTGTAATTATTTTGACCAAGAAAATTATTTTTAGAAGTGTATTTAAATTTTTGGGTACTTCAAGCAAAATCGTTCTTTCTGTGCATAGATCAGCGTATTATTAATTCAAGGCGATGGTAATTTATTATAGTCATTTTATGACACTTTATTTATATACTTCGCTACTATTTCGCTATCAATGTAGAAAATACGACGACTTTAAGAGAGACTTCTGAGACTAATTTATTGCAAATTTATTAAATTGACTTGTACACATACGTTTATTTTAACGAACATCCGCAGAATTACGTGACCGTTTAATTTTTGCTATTCATTTTTTTTCCTTTCAGATTGGGAGAGCGCGATAACATCGAACGTGCGTCGCGATCGAGCACAGGAAAGCGGGACGGCCACGTGAGATCCGGTCTCGGGAGGACGGGAAAATATGAGCATCTCGTGAAGCCAGAAAAGCGGAGTTTTCATCATGGAAACCGAGGAACTCACCAGGCTCGTCGACGAGATCTACAAGGTGAGTCCTTTAGACCGAGCAAATCGATCAAGCGCACTTGTTTTCAATTATCGGACAATTATGCCCGGATTGCCAAGGAAAACGTAAATTTCAAGTTGAATTAGAAAGTAGTTGAAATAAGTGCAATTTCAATCTACACTATCTACATTATCGTTGAAGAGCGAAAGTACGTTTATATCCGTAAACGATGGGTAACGGAGGAATTTGAACGACGACTGATTTTTTTTTCCGCAATTTTATCAAAGTCGTGCCAGATAAATTCCCTCGAAATCTGAAATTTTTCGGAAGATCGTTTAGGAGATTAGCTTCGTAATCAGATCTTGAGGATGTCCGACGTAATTATCGTGACGGCACCTGGCTACGGTGGAACGGCGCTTCGTTACGATCTCCCGGAGATCGCATCGAAATAACGAGGTAACCGCCGGTTAACCCCGTTATCGCGTGGCCGGGAGTTTATGGGGTCCCGTTGCTGACAAGCGAGCCCCATGGCGCGTGTATATCACGCTGCGCGCAGTTATGTTTCAGCGGGGTTATTCAGCCAGGTATATCGGGGGAGAGAGACGGAGGAGTGCGCGCCCCTGCGTGGATATTAATTGGCTTCCGATCTACACGCAACCCCCCTTGCGCGTGCCATCGGTTTCCGTGTGTAGAGGGTGCGTCGTTCTCTCTAACCGCACATTCCTTGGTTAAAACACACACACACACACACACACACACACACACACACACATTTATATAAAATTATAGGTAATATATATGTATATTTAATTAGTTTTACAAAATTGATAATTGATAAATCAATTCTGTGTATCCTTAAGTATGAAGAAAAAAGCTTGATAATAGTTATAATACATTTTGTTTAGCGATTTATTGATGCAATATTTAATAAGTATTATCAAGTAATAATGGTAACCAATTGTTTAGTAATAATTACTAAATAAAGTAAAGTCAGTTTAATTGATCTACTCAATGTTAATTTTTTGGTTATATTAATTAAACATTTGATTAAAACTATTTCATCGAAGCATTAGTATATCATCTAGTTTGATTATTAAACTCTTTTTTTAGTATACGGCGTACAGAAGTTTAGATTACAATATAATTATATAGAACGTTTAAACTGATTGCTAGAATATTAAAATTTTTTGTAGCATTGTCATCAACGTTTAAATGTTGTAATTCTATATAATTATTTTGATAGGCCAACAAAATTTCAGATCTGTATCTGGCTAAATTTTTAGATACTTCAGTAAAATCGTTCTTTCCGTGCGGTTATTGAAAATACGTAAAAAAAAAAACACAACTTAAAAAATATGTAAAAGCATTTTCGCGAAACTTTAAATGTCACAATATACGACGTCCATTTCAGGGATGATCTTTTCTGAGGCAACACGTTCTTCCGAGTCAATTTTTGCAAAAATTAAAACAATAGAAACTTGTGCAGCCACTTAATATTAGCGCGCGACTGTTTCCTTCCGCTTTCTCACCGTTATAACTTCGCGTTTTCTCTCTCGACGCGCAAGCCCGCGAAAAAGTTCCGCCTGGAAAATTCAGAAACTTCGTTTACACTTCTGTGAGTCCCTTCTATAGGAGTTCCCTACAGAATTCCCCGCGAGTCTTCCGATCGATATTTTGATCGTTGGGTCGCGAAATCACTCGAAAAGCGTCGAGGGACGAAAGTCTTTCACTCTATTTCCATGACATATCGGCCCTACAGACTCTCTCGCTGGGCCCTAAGGTAACAGTTAAAAAAGAGAACGCGTGTTAACGATCGGCCGGCCCACGTGGCTTAACGAGGTCGTGCTCGTTATGCATGTTCATTAGAGCGTTCATTACGACCACTTGTCGCCCCCGAACAACCCCGGAGTCCTTAACGGCCGAGAGGATTAATTTTTAATATATCTTTCTCTCTCTTTTCTTCTCTAGTTCCCCTTCGCGAGGAAGCACCCGCGGTGAATTAATCTTTTTTTTTTCGCTCCTGCCGTCGGAGGAAAAAATTCATTAGCATGTCGCAATATGGCGCTATTCGGAGCAATAAGCGGCGCGCGCGATCGCTGATATCTCCGATTTCTTTTCCTTCTTTTTTTCCCCTCCTTTTTTAATAAAGTGATTTGCGTCCCTCTCTTACCCTCTTCCTATCTGATTTATGGCGAAGAAATGTTCCACGTTTAACGGAAAGACGAAATCGAAATGTGAAGTAAGATTTATATTTTAATACGATTTAACATATACTTTTTATAAAAATTATATTGTAAGAAAGTTTTATTATACTTTATACATCAATGAGAGATTGCTTCTCTTTTTCCTTCTTATAATTATGCATTGTAAATTGTAAATTACCTTATAAGATACAAAAAAGATTAGAAGATATATACGTCAAGTGACTCTCTTACGTTATGAAAATAACATTTTAATTTCAAGGAATTTCGCGTAGTATCGCGATTTATCAAGAAATGGCCGTAATTTACCTCGAAACATGCATTATACATTAACGTAATCGGAGAATGGATACGTGATTTAAATATTTCTTACATTAATCAAGGGGCAACGACAAGGTTCATCAATTGTAACAACATTTTTACAAAATTTCTTCCTCGAGTTTTATTTATCTTAGTGCTGCAATATTCATAGTCGGTTCTTATTTCAAGACTTAAGTAAGTGTCTTAAAATGCTAATACGGCTCTGTGATTGGCTTATGACATTTTAAAACTATACTTAAGACGGTCTTAAATAAAAGCCGACTATGAATACCGGTCTATAATTCCCCTGATTTGGCGGCGAATGTTTAAACACGATAGCTTTTGACTTATGATAAATGTTATGACAACAATGAGGGTCGCACATAATTTGAGTCGACGTAGACAAAACAAAAAAATGGGGAGAGAGAAATAGCCGATTGATCATCGAGAGTATCGTAAAATCCTGCAATTGCGCGGTATTCATGTGGGGAGCAAATCCGGCAATTTACTATGAAATTATTTGCGCTTTAACGTTTTCTCGTCGCGAAAAAATGTCGAAATTTTATGACCGATTCGGGAAAAGGGAAATCCGGCGCGGTCGCTCTGATCGCTTTCAAAATTATTATTTTAGCGTCGTGTCGTTCATATTTTTCATATATTATCAATAACGTTCAAATACGCGGATAAAGTACAATAAAAACGTAATAAAAACTTTAAATAAAATGATATTTGGATATTTGGAGAGCCTTGTTTATCTATAATTTTACTCCTTTATTTATTCAAATTAAATATATGTTTTTTGCTTTTCGACGCGTTTTTTTCCATAAATATAAAATATCTATAAAAATATATTAATAAAAATATTTATATTTTTGTGAATGTATATATAATGTATTTATATGTAAAAAATTAAAAACAAAATTTTAGGACTTTTAGAGAAAATATAATCTCATCAAAGATAAAAAAAATTGAATCGTCAAAATTTTCTCGTCAGGACGAGAACGATTTTCTGTTTTGATAACACAAATGATTTGCTTGCATTTTCATCTATACATGTCCTTTTTTTACATAAATCAATTTTTATAATTATTTCACGTAAAAAATATTGAAATAAGATAATCGCAAAATGAATACTTTACAGAATATTTCTCGTAACTAATATATCACATGAAATTTAAAATATCGTTTCAAGTATTTACTTTTTGATGATTTTGTCTCAACTATTTTCACGTAAAAAGTGACAGAAGATACCAATTTATACAAAAAATTTATTCTATGCAAAAATGCGAGAAAAGTCATCTGCATCGCGAAAATTAAAGACCGTCTCTGTTTCTAACAATATTAATTTTTCGATCTTTTCGAATTTGTCGTTAGATATGTTTTACTCTGGTGAGAACTATCTACCCTCTAAATCCTGATTTTTTTTTTTTTAACACCCAATACGTATTTAACATGACATCGATCTTTTTCGACTCGTTGCTCACTCGATTTATCGAAAAACTTCTGCAGAGGGGAAGAGGGCAGCGCCATCATTGGCGTAAAATATTCCGGTGGAAATCAAACAAAGGGTGGACTGCATAAACGGACTGAACTCGCGATGCATCTGTCGGCACGGGCTGCGGAATATCCGGAGTTATTACATGTCCGAATTGCAAGGTAAATATTTCGCCGGCCGCGGCGCGCTCTCGCTCGCTGTTTTGCATCGGATGCGAGATAAAACGCCCGCGTTGACGAAATCAGGATGTAAATATTGCAATAAAAACCGTGACGCTTCAAAACTGTGATGCGCACGTGACATGTCGGGATCGATCCTGGGAAACGTCACGGTGTTCGGATGGCGATCCACCGTTATCCGTCATATGAACGTCCCATTATTCGCTCCATTCGGAACGTTACTTAACTGTTAATCAACAATTTGATTACGAACAATAGCCAATAACTATAAATCTCGAAAGCCGTAGTATCACGTGAAATCATCGACAAGGCGGACTCGACGGAGTTATGATATAAGAATATAACGCATGACATTACGCATTATAGCGACAGACTAATAGAATAACTTAAAGAAACAACCCGTTAAATTCCTATCCCAAAACCAGTTAATTGATTCTTACAATTTGGAGCAAATTGGTTCAAAGAGCAGCCACCATGTCGAACGATGACATACCTTATATATGCCTCATTCTTATATCATGAACGGAATTTTCTGCGTTACTTTCCTATCGGAGATAAAAATAATACTAGAGATGGAAAAGGATTGGATGCCAATATCCTCCATCAAACTTTTATTTGACGAAAGATTAAAATCTCGGAAGGTCAAGTTTATCGAATCAAAATTCGACACGGTATAGATAGTGTACCATGCAAATTATTGTCTCTCCTGGATCTCTCGAGTGGCCCCTCTCATCCCCTTCACCGACGCTTCGATTCAAGGACATTCTTGATAGGAAAATATACTACGATTTTATGACGGATCAAGCCGGATGGAGACGAGAGCGTGAAGGAGAGAGAGAGAGAGGAAGGAGAGGAAAGAAGTTTGTTACGCTGTTGGAAGAGGAAGAGGGAGCGAAAAAGAGAGGAATGGAGGAAAGAGAGAGGGGGGAACCGAGAGGAGGAATGTAGATTCCATCCACCGCGCCCAGGTCGAGATGGTCGCTCATAAATATTCATACGGGATTCCTGAAGCCAGGAAAACATCCATTCCTGCAGAAGCGCACGTGTGCCCGCTCTCTCCCTCGTGTGCATTCGGTAATTTTGCGGCTGGCCGATGGAAAAGCGCCGAGCAACGGCGGGGAAAAATGCTGGAATTACGACTTTTCCGCCTTCGCGGGGTTGCGCTTTGTGAAAACATAAATTTCCCGGCGCGAATTTTTAACGCTCTTTTATGAACCGTTCTCTCCCACAGCGACGTGAAAATATAATTTTGCTAAAGTGAGAAAAATCTCATTTAATCATGTACGGCTAAATATATCGAATTCTATCCGATTCTAATGCATGATACCGTACATGTGTGAGGGACTGTTTTCTCTTAGCAGGATACTTGTCGCTTTTAAGGCTCGCGAAAGTTTTAAGGACGCGTCGCGAGAAAGATACGCGGTTGAATGCCTGACGGCTGGTACGCGCGTAAAAAGATCGGCTCGCGGGGGATCGTAATAACTTTACTGCACGGTGAAAACGCGCGGCTTCGCCGACCGCGGAGACGGTGAAAGCGAAAACGCGATAAATCTGACAACGAACAAGCTCGAGACAGTCGGAATCCCTTTCCGACAGTTAAAAAAACATCCTGTTTACGGATGCGACGAGATCCGTGTCGTCTTCTCGGGAAAGCGCGACGGATTACGCGCAAATATGCCGCCCCGCCTCTGCGGAAAATTATGCTTAAACTCCGCGTGACCGCTAATAATGTTTAAATTCCGCGGCGGAATAATTTTCACCGGTGAAATATTAACAATATTATCGAAATAATATAGAGGTCGGTTAAATATTAACATTCTGGGTTGCGCTAATACAATTGTCATTATTGATTATCATTATTACTCCATGATAATAAATGATTAATTTATGAGACAATAAATTAATTATATATTAATTTTATAAAATTGTAACATATTATGTATTAATTTATAGAAGTGTAACAAAGAAGCACATATATACACAGAAAAAACGATTTTGTTGAAGTATCTAAAAATTTAACTAGATACAAACAAGAAAATAATTTTGTCGGACGTTCAAGCTGGTTGCTAGAATGTCGAAACTTTTTGCTCATCATGCTTGAATTTTCTACATAATTATTTTGATGGTCCAACAAAATTATTTTCAGATTTGTATCCATCTAAATTTGCAGATACTTCAGCAAAATTGTTCTTTCCAATCTTCACGTAAATATCACTTGAAGATATTTCATAACATTTCATAATATTTTTACTCGAGAACGATGAATCATTTCTTGGATCGATCCTATAAAATTCCAAACTCTATAACTGTAGCAACGGTTGGTGAAAGGAGGAATGGCGGATAATCGGGATAATAAAACCTCGCATCTCAGTAGAAAAAGCGTAATGATCGGGCATGAGAGTAACTGTTCATGGACGATCAGGAAGGTTAATCGAGTAAATCGAAGTGACTGGGAGTGAGTCAGAGAGTGAATTTTAAATCATTCATCCCGCTCTCTCAGTCGTCCGGTCATCTCAAAGTCATTGTATTTAATTTGCCACGAACCTGTTCGAGACTCCAGCAAGCTGTACGCATTCGCTGTTTCAAATGGACAGTGAAAGAACGAACGAGGTGTTTTCTGCGGGAAGGGGATACGTTATTGTGCTCGATAGGATCGCGTTTCGCAATCCAATGTTCACGGCTTTTCCGTGATAATGACATGTAGAAAGTTAATAATTAAAGACATCTGCGACTGCTTTCACGTGGCGATACATCCCCCTTTCCCCGTCCGCGCCGTGGCCGAGGTTTGTAATCGCGCATAAAGCTGTAACGAGATCGTTCACCCCGCAACAAATCGGACGTAACCGACTTTGCTCGCGATGGCTAACACCAGTTTCCAATCCGGCGATATTGCTTCTCGACCGATCGTACTCTCCTCATTTCAGCATGCCGATCAGGCATTCCAATTGATTTCCCAAGTCCTGAAACATTTCGAGCGGTCTTAAAAAACGGCGTTTATAATGCCTGAATTCTCACATTCATGGTTTCTCGAATCTATGAAACTCGGAATCTCACAGTTTATCGGAAATTCCAATGTTTATCATAGACTTTTAAAGCCCAGGGATTATTAAAACACATATTTTATTTTATCTATTTTTTGGCCATTAGTCTCTTAGGCAAATATTGTTTTATTATATTTTATTATCGCTTCATGTTCTATAAATAATTGTAAATGAAATTATAATTCGTGTAATACAAGAATTTTGTTATTAGTTTTATTTATTAATTAATTTTTCTTATATTCTTATCTACCATCAATCATATTGGATACATAAAATTATAAATAGAATTCTATCTCGAACTCTGTCGCGAATTATAGATGTAAAATGGGCTTTACACAAAGTTTTTCAAAAACTTAATTTTAATATAAGTAACTATTTTTTTTACTAAAGAGATCTCTTTAAAAGTTTTGAGACATTTCGAATTCAATTACGAAACAATCTTTGTTACCTCAAGTTTTAAATCACAACATAACAAAAGTTTAAAAATTTCGTAATATTAAATTTTTAAGATTTTTTTTAAGTTCAGTTATTATGAAATATTCAAGATTTTTCACCACAAGGATTCTTAATTTTTAACATTATGAGATTTTGAAAATTTTAAGAATAAACGCAATCAAGAAAGTTATCTTTTCGATCATCTGAAAGTTGCATATTTGAAATTGCTTTGCTACTTTACACCAGGTGAGATGATGGGATCGTGTGTTACACGTAGAAGGTACGGTCCTGGATCGGGCCCCATTTTAATCGCAACTCGCCACGAGAAGTGGCCGATCTCCTCTGGAGTGGCCGAGCGAAAGCGACTTTCTCGTCGTTCGGCGCGATCTTTCGCATTCCGCTCTTTACAATTCCGTATCGTTTCTTGCCAAGTTAATAGTTTCCTTCGCGTATTTTCAACGTAGTATCGTGAAAAATGCGAGCGTCCAATTTCGTATTTACATTTATATGAACCGATCAAAAACATGCGAGTGCTCGATACTGATATTACAATTAATTCGATTCAGAGACGATTCGAGGAACGATAAATTAATTCTTCGACGTTCTTTCGAAAGTTGATGAAACTGTTTTGTTCAGTCCTAACAATTACATCTCGATGTACGAAAAATACTCATCAGACAACGAATGAGTTGATTAAGAATTTGATTGACACTTAAATAAGATTGCGACTCGTGATGAGAACTCGCGAGACTCGAATATCTCGTTTCGCCGTAATGGTCTTCTCCCGCGATGAGGAGGAGAGAGAGATTGCGTTGCACTTATTCTGCCGGGAAAGCACGTGGTCTTCCAGGTAGTTTCCGCGAAGCCGCTGGAAACCAGTTGGTCGACTGACCCACCTGGGACCACCTACGACCTTCTACAACGCAATGGCGTACACCGCGGTTGTACGTTTCGCACTGCAGTTGCACAACCAGTCCCGGTGCAACGCGGCATGAGCACCCGCGAGCGGGAAATTACCGTGCTCCTTTCTATTTGCTCTTGGAACACTAGCGAGCCACGGGTTCTCGGAACCCTCGGGTATCCGAATCCTCGGGATTTTCTCTTTCGTGAACGTGCAATTTCGAAGATCCACTTTTACGATCGGATACTGTTACTCCCGAATCCGAATAAGTGAACTCTCCGTGCATTGCTGTCGGCCGAATTCTCTCAGTCTTTCAATTTTACTCGAATTTCCCTCATTGAATGTCGGAAATCTCTTTATCTCGGGTTTTCCTCGTAGCCCTCTCGAAATTTAGATTTGGCGATGATTCTCGACGCTTGAAATCGTAAATGGGTTTCGCAAGTCCTTATTCTCGCTTCGTGCAACTTGCACCTCGAATTTTGAATTTTTATAGCCGCTGACGCACAAACTCGAACGCTCGAAACTTCGCGAATGCGCAAACTTTTTGATACTTGTAAAGTTCGTACGGCCGCGAGTAGTCGTTGCGAGATCGTTAAATTCGTACGTACCATAATCTCGACTCGTTGGGGATGCTCCGGGCGTTGGGTGATGCAATTTTCAGGCTATCTCATCGGAAAACCGGGCACGTCGCCGCCGATGCACGCATTTATCTCCGTGAATTTCTGGGTACGCTATTTATTTATTAAAAATTTCATTTCGATCGTACGTGCCTGCGCATCCCTTACAGGAGATAAATAAATGAGTACAGTTTCGGAAGGAGGTAGGGGGTAGGAAGAGGGGAAAGACGACAGGAAGTAAGATCTTCCCGGGAAACTCAATTTCCCCCGATCGTCGAGCGAGGCTTCCCTCCGAGCTTTCCTGCCGCTCGCGTAAATCTTGACGGACTTTTTTGAGGAGGACTTCCTGTTTCTTTTCTCTGTTTCTTTCATCCATTGTCGGGAACGAAGAGGGCAACTTCGCCGAGGGAACTTTCCGCTCGATTCGCTCCAAGTGGCCCGCCCGGAGTTTTCCGCTTTCCCGAATGAATTTTCGCCGCGTCGACCTTCGTTCGCGTAAACGCTCGTGAAAATTCAAAGTTTCTGAAATCAAAGTTCCCGGGACTACGGTGGTGTCCCGAGAGACTCTTAAGCAGCTTCCATTCTTAAAAAGCTAATAACGTCGTCGGAATTTCTTTTCACGTCCGTTCGCCACAGATGACAGCTTACGCGGGAGTTTCGCGCCAAGAGCTTTCTTTTTTTTTTCTACAAATACATAATCCACGTTTTTTCGACGAGTCTCGTCGCGTCGGCGAAAAATTCTTTGGGCTTTCGTTCCGTTGGTTACGGTAGCTAATGCGATTACTCGCGGAAGAGCCAATTAATGATAATTACGCGTTATCGCTCTCGCCCGGATTACTCGTGCACGCCGTTCAGTTAACTTTACGTATTGACGCTCACCGGAGTCCCCGGGCTTAATTAGGACCAAAACTCATTAAAGCCCGCGAGTGTCTCTAATTTGTCAGATCCCTGGTCGGGGAGATGGAGATGCAGGGAATGGAGCGAAGAGAGCTTTCGTTTCGTCCCGCAACGAAACGATTAAATGGCGTCGTCTGTCGGTAACGTATGTGCAATTATAAAGGCGCTGCTTGCGGATGACGTTCTTAATGAGTAATTAAGGGCCCCTTGGCGGACGTGAATGCGTAAGGATTACATCTGTTTCACCAGGATAGGGTCCTTACTTCGGGGAAAGTTTCATTTCGGTTGATTGATGTCCTCGCGATTAAAGGTCGGATTTTAGTGAAATTCAACTACCTTTGCGGAAAATATGAATGTATGAAGACAATTTTCCCGAAAGGGAAGCAAACCTATGCAAGCTCCGTTACATTAAAACTTCGGCTTTGCGAAACTTATATATTACCAACTAAATTTAGGATTATTCTTAATAAATCTGGATAAATAATCTAAATCTGGATTATTCTTAAATGGTATTCGCGGATCCAGTGGACCTGGATATTTTGTTAGGATCTACTGAATTCGCAAGTGTTTTTTACAATCTTACATAATTTTAAGTTACATAATCTTATTCCTTCAAAATGAAAAATGAAAAACTTTCAAAATGAAAAAAAATTGTTTAATTACGTTAACTTTCGTTTTACTTTAATATATTGGATTCGCGAACCAGTTAAGGAAATTTCAAAGCGAATATCAATTAAATGACGAAAGAAAATTTATCTTTATTGTCGAACCTCTGTAAAAATAATTTATCGAGACCGACTGACCTTCGTAAAAGTAACTTCTCCTTTATACTTTTTCATCTTCTTCTTCTTCTTCTTTTTCTTCTTCTTCTTCTTCTTCTTCATTTTTGATTGATTCCACAGTAAAGTCCTTATGGTCAGTAAACGATAGGCAAATAAGTTGAAAACCAATGTATGATCAAATAAAAAATTAAAAAATACAATATATAATAATACATAATACAAATATAATACATAAGAACAGGTCCTTTCAAAAAATTTATAAGATAATGCAATGCTCGAACCGAGACAAGAACACATCCACCCCGGTCGGATTGCCTCATGATTCCTATCTTTTGATAATGTTTGTGTGTATGTGTGTGTGTAAATTAGCTTCAGAGGACGTGCATGAGAAAAGAGGACATGCCACGGGACACCCTGCACGTCCCATCGAGGAAAGAAAAATAATTCGCGACGACGTCGATTCGAAACGGGCGCGTTGACCTTCGATGCATCTCGGCCATACGCACGCACGGGATTGCGTATGCATAAGATTGCGAAACGGCATAGGCTGCGCTTACGTGCAACCGCGCGCCAAAAATTCAACCGGTTTGACACGTCGGTTTTCATTGGTGCTAACGGTATATTGGCTGCTATCGTTTCCACCTCCTACAAGTCATTCCAGGTGAATACACGCGGCTTCCTTCTCTTTCTTTCTCTCTTGGCTTGTCTTCTGCTTTTCTTTTATTAGAAACCACTCGACAGTTTTTCTTCCTACGCAAACTATTTAGTCGACTGATTGATCTAGGCCTCATAACCCGATTTTCGCTTCCCTTCTTCTCGCTTTTTTCCTTTTCCTGCACATACCATTTAAACCGCAAATGATAACATGCGTTACAAATTCTACGAATAATTATCACGCCTGCGAGAAGTGTAAAAAATATTATATCAAAACCAGAACATATTTCCGTTCTATTTAACTGTCAGTAAAAGCAACAGAATAACTACGAGTACCTGGTCGAGTTTATTTCAGCTCGCAGGTAATTATTTTTTAGAATTATCTAGAAAGTCCAAGATTCAGCCAGGCAATTTCCGAGATTATTCTCTCATACAAAACACGTGGAATCCATTATCATTACGTACACAAAACGTGTGTCGGACATGCATCGTCACGGAAGCCACGACGTCTTGGCTCACGACTCTGCGGCCGTTATGTGATAGTACCGGGCACAGGAGAGTCAGTCCGCTATTATGTCGCGAACGAATTGCTGTGGTTGAGTTGAGAGGCGCTGCGGCCATTTTCACTCTCCTGACCAGAAGCGGAGTGCATTTTTGTACGTTCACTGCGGCAACGTCATTCTCTCTCTCGCTGCAGCAGTTAGGATCTTTCCCCCGTTCTTTAACGGTAACCGCGGTGAATTACAACCGCAGGATTCGCTCCTTCGAGAGGATCCTCTTGTGCAACACCATTCACCGGTAAATCCACGGCTCAGGAGGTCACCGGGTCATCTGGCGAACCCATCTCTCTTTCTCTCTGTTTCTTTCTGCCCGCCTTCTCTCTCGTTTCTCTGAATGGCGATGGAAATAAATGGTTATTAAATCATTAACCAACCGCGGTGATTGATTATTCTCGAGCTTGATTAACTGCGGTCGAAGTGATCGTTAATCGTTGCCATTGTGGATGAATTATCAATAACAAACCGCCCAGCAAACACCGAATGCAACTGCCACATAACAGATGTAACACGTGTATACAGTGTACATTTACATACATGTTAAATACATGGAAAAAACGATTTTGCTGAAATATCTGAAATTTGAAGATCTGAAACATTATGTTGATGGTCCAAAATTACGTTGGATCATCAAAATAATTACGAAGCGTGATGAGTAATGCTGCAGAAAGGCATTTGACATTAGCAATCAGCTTGAGCGTTCTACATAATTATTTTGAGATTAGTCCAACAAAATTATTTTCAGATCTGTATGTAAATTTTTAGATACTTCAGCAAATCCGTGTAGCAATTATATATTTATGTTTGCTGGGCGCATTTGTATCCGTGACCATCAAGTCCCCGTTTAGTGATTATAAAGTTTCGCTGCTCTCTCGATGTCACGAAATCTGCGATCTGAGGTCACTGGGCTATCTCTCTGATATTTCCGAGAAAGATACTTCGCGAACTATCGCCCGAGAGAAATTGATCGCATATGTATCCGTTCAACTCCAAAGCGCTGTTCGTCACGGTACGTCTTTGCGCACGCGGAAAATGGATTTTTGTCGAGTAGGTAGGAGTGGCCATCGAGCAGAGACGGAGAATCCGCACGCGGATATTCGCGCGCGGTCACACACACGCGAAATTCATGCAACGCTATCCCGTTAGTCGACATTCATCGGCTTGGACTTCATCTCCGGCTTCCCTGCGTCCCTTCTCTCTCTCTCTCTCTC
The DNA here is from genome assembly GCA_037157785.1 of Cephalotes varians. Taxonomy (NCBI): domain Eukaryota; kingdom Metazoa; phylum Arthropoda; class Insecta; order Hymenoptera; family Formicidae; genus Cephalotes; species Cephalotes varians. The sequence continues at coordinate 1,218,895 of JANQDE010000006.1, read as the reverse complement.
TCTCTCTCTCTCTCTCTCTTCTCTTTCCTGCTCTCTTTGGAGTGGCCGTCTGCCAATAAAAGATGTTAGAGGGGGACCGCGTCCATTTCGCTCGCAGTGCCCAGTTATGCGGGACTGTAACGGAATCGGTCGACTAAATTTACCGCGGCCTTATCGATCACGGGCGCGGACTTTCGGTCCCCGTCGACCGGCGACGGCACTTTTTACTTTGTCGTAAATCTCGAAAAAAGCAGATCGAGCCGTCGCGATTTATGGCGCGCACTTGGAGTCATAATCCGCGTTAGAGACCGGGAATTTTCGCGATAAAATAATGAATGGCGATTGCCGTAAATATCGGAAGCGAAATAAATGAACGACGCGGCCGACGTGAACGGCGAATGAACGACGTAAATAAAGTAAATAGCGCAAATGATGTACGCAAATAACGTGGATAAAATAGTAATAATAATAACGTAAACAACTTGATGAGAGATGATAAAAAGTAAAAGGTAAAAAGGTAAAAGGTCTTTACGAGAAGAGAGAGGCCAAAATGTGAGAATTCCTGTGTACCTTTATAACGTGCAGGAATTCGGAAAAAGAGTACCGGAGAAAATTACAGCAGATTCCGGCGCTTATCCGCGTTACGTAACACATCATGGCACGCGTCTTAATGGACCTTACCAATCTCCGTAAGTACGCACGTACGTGTTCCATGCGCGCATACGGCGAGATAGTCATCTCACGGTACACGCGGGGAGGAGCGATTCCTTATCGTTCGTTCACCTCGTGTATACATTCTTTCACGGCAACGGCGATTTTGCCCTCTGGCGTCCCGACATCCGTCGAAGTTACGTAAGAATGTGGTCGGCATCGTTCAGCACGCTACGAAGATGTCGACAGCCTTATTTTCAGAGCTGCGATCTCCATATTAATATAATCCTACATGAAAGAATAGTTTTGCTGAAAGATCTAAAATTTAATTTTAGCTGGATACAGATCAGAAAAGTAATTTTGTTGAACTATCAAAATAATTATGTAGCACTAGTTGCTCAAACTAGTTGCTAGAATATCAAAATTTTTTGCAGCATTGCTCATTGTTTTTATGGTTCCAACAAAATTATTTTGACGGTTCAACAAAATTATTTTCAGATCTGTATCCAGCAAAATTTTTAATCCTTCAGCAAAATCTTTCCGTGTATCATTGTTAAATGTTTAAATGTAACGATCGCCCTATTTGTACCATTTGCATCACTTACTATCATCTAAGAATAAAAGTCGGGGAGTGTGCAATTAAGTTGGGCGCGGTCGGACATGAATTGAAGCGTGGATATTCACGCGTGATTCAACAAATTGTTTCCGCAAGCCGTTAATGAAGCCACGGGTCGCGGTTCGAAGAATACCGCTGCTTTCGAGCAACTATTCGCGGATTTCCGAGCGCAGGAAACGCAGGAGATAATTGGCGCGTTATGGAATCGGCGTCGTTACCTTCCAACGCACCTGACGCGACGGCCTCCGCCTGCTCCCGCGGTGCCCCCGCCGCCGAGAGCCGGGGGCAACGTGAAGGTCGGGGGTGAGCCGAGTTTAATTTAGCCGTCACGCTCTTACCGAGCGATCGATACATCGTAACCACATCAGCGGAGTTACGCCTCGTGAGTGCCACCTTAACTTCGACGACGACGCGGCTGTCGAAAGGAAAGGAAACCCCAAACCAGATCCCGCTTCCGGAACGACGCCCCGACTCGTCCGTGACGCCAGCGACACGGCGGAAACCGCCCCGGGGATCGACGGACGTTCCTTCGGGCGCCTTTGCACGTTTCGGGAAAACATTGATCTTAACTCCAAGTTGACTTAACCGAGATTTTGGGATTTACGTTCTCGAGAGCGCACAGCTGGAGATTAGAATGTGCGAAAAATTGAAGATTCGAGGACATTTAATGTCTACAATTTCTTTCTAATTTTAAATCTTTTGCGAGAGTTTAGAATTTTTAGATACTTTTGCAAAAGAGCATCGATCTTAATTCGAAATGGATCTTAATTAAGATCTTCGAATTTCTATACGTTAGAATTTTCGAAATTGAAAATCTTTGAATTAAGAAAATTCACGTAATCAGAGATTTTAATAATCCTTTATTTTCAACCCAATGTACTCAATTCTCAATTCTCCGAATCAATGGGTTTTGCATCCCGGCAGCTAAGTTCCGTGAACCTGTAACGACTCAAGTTTGATAGCCAATTTATACTGTCGGTCGTCTACTGCTAAACAATTTCTGCATTCACTATCGCAATAAAGTCTATTATAACTCTTCGGCTGATAAAGCCGAGCATATCAGTTCTAATTGCATTTGCCATCAATTTACGCTATTATTCTCAATTATCTGTTGGCAAATAATGCATGCAATTCCCTAACACTGTAGAAAGCAGTAATGTCAAGAAATGTATTCCTATCGTTAAAAGCGTTTATCGGAGCATTTTTATCATTGATTTGCTTGAGAGCATCAAGATAGAGAATGCGTTTCTAAAGATAACAGTCTATCGAATTCGTGTGAAATACAAAAGATAGCTTATCTTACAATCTTTTCAATATTTCGCGGAACGCACGAACGTGTAAATCACCATACGCTTGTTTTTGAGGACGAACGGTGTAGTGCGTACACAAGATCGCCGCGATATCATTCACTCGAGCAGGACGTTAATCCGTGTATTATCTTTCAAAACGCGATCGTTTTCTATTGACCATTATTGGCACAGTCAATTAACTGTCGCCATTAACATTTCGAAAACGTATCGAGCAGTGGCTGTTTACCGAAGCAAGTATCTCGCAAGCGATTCATTTACATAAAGTGGAAGCTGAAGCGATAGAGGATGAGAGTTGTAAAGCTAAAGTACGACTATGTATTTATATGATGTTAAACAAAAGTCTAGAGGATCAGAAACAACAATGAAAAGCGGAAGAAAGAATCGATTATGGGGTTCTATCTTGGTTTCATTTACAGAGTATACGTCTGAAACACCTCCATTTATCCTAGATTTATTCTAGAATTTATTAGGATGCTTCTAATTGATTATTTAGCTGGACGAATAATTTCAGCGATGAAAGATCAAAATTTTTTTTACTTTCAATTTTCGATATGTCTCAACTCGATTCAGTGCAGTTTATAAAAGATGCTTTTTTTCTGTTTCTCCAGAATATCTTGGATAAGTTCAACCCTGGCGCGAGACAGCTGATCAACGCAGGCAAGGCATATCTGAAGGCTCTTCATGGTGAGTGAATTAAATGGAGTATGTCGGAGCGCCTCGAAAAGAGAGATAGAAACGGACGAGTTTCGCTCGCGGGTGGAAAGAAGGCCGATGCACAAAGAACGGGGAAAGGGGGAAAAGAGGAGAGCCTTGTGTTAGCCCCTTGGGTCCTGTTGCAGGATCGAATTGCCAGCTCGTTAGCATTGTGAGCTTTTGCCCCGCCTTTCCTGTCTTCTTCTTTCCCTCCATTCCGCGCTGATTAATTTATTTTATACGGGAATATAGACAGGTTAATGATATGTTTAGGGTTTCATATGCTGTTACTTAATCGGAGCGCGATTAATAATATCAAATATTTTCGAATCGGCGATATTAAATATCTCTAATATTACAATTAATATCAAATTTTAATATTTCGTGTATGTGTACGGTAACAATAGATTCAATTTCCAAGATACAAATCCCCGCTCTTTAATTTTTTAAAATTATATAATACGTACGAAAATCTCCTTTAAAAAATAAAACTTCCTGAACGTGTGCGTATGTACGTTTTTCGACGACAGTTTCGGGATATTCGCCGTGCCACGTTTCGCATTGGCCCTATACATGCGTTTATTCCTCTTTCTACCTTCCGCACCTTCGCGGCTGGGTCAGATCAATCACCTTTGGGGATTAACCCGCTGACCCTGAAACGGACGGCTCGCGTGCTGCTCATGTGGGTCGTCTACTACTCGTGGAATATCGCCGGTGCAAATGGGAAAGGAATAATTTGATGATGGAGATATCTTCACGTATCTCTGATGTCTTTAGATGCGACCTTATTTTTATTTCATGCGGAAAAATGATGAATTTTATCAGCAACTCAATTAACTGATGATAGTAGGAACGTTATTAATAATAATTAATAATAAGCTTCTTTTGTTACTCTTTAACTATCTATAGAATCTAATTGAAAAATGAAGAGTGAGATTTTATTCGAAAATTTTATGGAATTAATAAAGGAAAAAGTGATATTATGGCTCCATCACAATATTTTTTTTTTTATTTATTAATAATCAATATTTAAATTTAAAACTTAACGATTACGTCAAAGTCGTTCGATCGATTCTTGGATTATTTGTGGTTGTTTAAGAAATTAATTAAGATTGTACAAAATATAGAACATGTAGAAAATTATTGAATATTAATCATTTTTTCAGAAACTGTTAATGTTCTTTCTGATCGACGATTGTTGAGTAATAACGACTATCTTTTAATAATAAAAATTGTAACTAATCTTAACAATCGCGAGATACATATCGCGCGTAATCTTCCGAGAGTTGTCTGCGCTGAGTAAGCAGTTCTCGTTGATGGCTGGGAATTTGTTTAAGGAGCACCGAAGAAAATAGTACTTGGCGGCGGAAGTAGTTTGCGCAGCGGCACAGTCGGTTTTACATCAAAAGTGACTTAAAAGTTTCGCGCGGGGCCGCCGGTCTTTGATGTAACGGTATTACCCTGTCGGGAATGGAAGCGAGATACTCCCGCGGAACGGGGAGACCATTTCCGCCGGATGAAAATCGACTGGCATTCCTGCACCATAAAACACGAACATATAGTTAATTCTTTTTTTCCCACACTTTTACATTTATTAAGTAGTGTACCGTAAACTACTTTATAATTTCACAGTGTTGTCGTCCGTCCGATTGTCCATCTGCGAGATTTCTTAGAAACAACTTTTTCGAACTCTGTTTATGCCAAAAGATACGTTACGTCCAAGAATTTTAGCTCCATTGAGGCAAAATATGTTAAATCAATTGACTGCAAAGGAGCCCAAAGTCAAAGTCAATGAAATTTTCATATAGTAATATAACAAAGGGCAAATCAGAATAACTGTTTTTTGCTGCATTATTTCCTTATATCCATTGTAATAAGTTTATTTCTTCTCCGATCTTTCCTGCATGATTTCACAAATTCGAGATTATAATCTATATATATAAAACACAAAAAATGTTTCTATGTCCGTTATAGACTTTGAAACCATCCAACCGATTTCGACCAAATTTGGTAGGTATTTTGTTTGGAACTTTGGTAAGGTCANTGTTTCTTAAACTAAATGGACGTGTTTTTATTTATCTTTAAATAATCTTTAAAATTGGATAAATAGTACAAAAATTTTTGTTTTTGTGAAATTTGGTGGTGATTTCGAGTATTGTTTGCAATTGTTTTCAAAAATTATCTATCCACATATAATAAACAAAATGTATTTCTTTTTTGAGCATAGTAGCACATGCCGGGTATCCGCTAGTTTATAATTATTTTACAACTATTCATTATGAACGCGCGCGATATAATATCATTTTTCCAGAGTATCCTGGAAAAGTTCGATTATACCATAAGATCGCCAATATAAATTACACTATTATCACAACCGATACTTTCGAGTCTCCAGATATCGAGAAGAAACTCCTTGCGGAAGGGGATAAGATCGCAACACCAACTCGCTGCCGGCGACTTTATGAAACATTTTATGGGAAAGTTCGGACAAACAGAACCGCGATAATTTCTTTGGCGGTGGTGGTTTGTGAACTTTTTTATCTCGATGTGATTAGGACAGCGAGCTAGATGGATGTTGAGCGAGGATACGGAGGGGGGGGGGGGTAAGAAGAGGAACATACTCGTGGAGTTGCACAAAGGACGATGCAACTTCCTGTAATGAGTTCCGCGGGAAAGAGAGCTAACTCGATTAGGAATTAATTTTTGACGACTCGCGAAAAGACGAGACAAAGGGGAGATTTCTCCGAATGACAAAAGATGAGAGATGGGGATAAAGGATGGAGACAAGTAGAAGAAAGGCTAGGAATTAAGGTGAAACCAAGAACTCCTCAGCCCTGCTTTTGCGAGGGTAAATTATATCCGACTTATCCTCGATGGCGGATTTTTAAATCCCCGTTGAATTTTTTTATTTCTGTCTAACGTAAAAATAATGTTCGGAGTATACATTCGTGCTGCCTTTTAACAACACTTTTGTTTCGAAAAAATATTAATTTTTAAATGAGTTTGAAAATGCATGCAAAATCACACAAAAAATTCGCACGAAGATCTAGCTTTGATCGAATAAGACCCACTCTTTAATTAGTTTAATTCTTAAAATTATTTTTAAAAAATAATCGATGTATATTTCTTAATATTTAATAATTTTTCAAATATCTTATCTTCTAAAATCTTAATTTTATTAATTTCTTGAACAACTTTTACGATTATTAGGATAATTAAATATATTTCCTCAAGATACGCTTTCATTTAACTTTAAATCATTTTTCAAATAATTTGAATCCGAATAAATTTTCAAGTGAAATCTCAGCCTCCTTAATTAGCCAATCAAACTCCGGCAGCGTTATCAAAATGCGGTTTGCCAGCTAAAAACGACGAATTCATCTCGAGTCAGCTTTGTTCTTAGCGGAATTAATTTGTTCCACTGGAGGGAACTCGCCGATTGTCGAACTTATACCCAGACCTCGCAGACTCATACCCCCGCGTCATATACACGGCATCCTATCAGGATCCGACTCTGCGACAATTTATAACGACTCGTCGAGCCACTTTGAGAGGCTCAATCCTGCAAGGAACTTCGTTCTTCTTCTCTCCCCCTTCTTCTTCGTTCTCCTGCATCCTTTCTCCGATTTTCCGTCATTCGTCTGCCTTCTAAGGACGTCACTTAAATACCTGGAGTTCCACGTTTCCATTAGTTCGAAAGATGCAGTCTTGAGACGATGAGACGTTTTTTCGTGTATCATTTCTTGCGTATGTCAGACAGCGCTAAAAACGGACTGAATTTTAGAGTACGAATACTATATATTGCTTAAAAAATTTTTTCGTATTTTACATTATAAAGTAATATTTAATTAGATAATGATGAGATATATAATTATATCATGTATAGTCAAATGATAATGAAAAATATTTGTGATAATTGTCATTTACGGTTATGCTCGCTCCGTTTACGGCGTTTACGGACCGCGGATTTTTTTCGCGCAGAAAAAACGAGGATGGACGAGCCGCTGGGCGCGACGGTGATCACGAGGGGAAGTCAGCGAATGTGATTTGAAAAGTTTTCTCGTTAAATAGCGCAAAAATGCGCGGGAGACGTCGAACGTGGACAGGAGGGTGACAGTGATTCCGGATGAGGCCGCACGGAAAAAGAGGTGCACGAGTGGGGATGAATGTCCGGCGTAGGGTGGACAATGACGAGCGACTGATTTTAATTATGGAATCTGTGCAGGTGAAACGCTCAATTTTCCCGCCGGCACATGTCCACCCGTTTTCCACCCCATCCCGTTCTCTCTTCCTCTTTCCCGTTATACTCTGGATCACCTCATCATCTCTTTTTACCCCTGGACCTGCGAGGTTCCGCGATTTCAATTTCGCGCCATCTCTTTACCCCCTTTTGGCTATCATCATCCCCCTTCCGGCTGGTCACTCTTTAATATCGATTTCCTCTCGAAGGGTCGAAAATATCGCGAGAGTATCGAGTTACGCGGACCGCGTTCGCGACTGTCAAGCCCCGTCGTTTGTTCTACACTTTGTGGGGTCAGGGGTGAGCGGTAGAAAGGGGTGTGCAAATGTACACGAAATGTTCGCCATCCCGAGCTATTGTTCGTGTAACAACGATATTGTGGAATACTTTGAGAAAAACAGATATTTGTACTAACAGTATATTTTATTATTATATTTAATATAAAGTGTATAATATTGTAATTATATCTTAATTATCAATACAAAATATTAGCTGAGTTAAAAAAATTGCAAATATAAGTATATAATATAACAATATTTAATTCTAACGATGCAATTTTCATTCTTTTCTTTGCGATTAAAATTGTCTAATCTAATATTACCTTAGTGTTGTCACAACTTGATTATTTTTAATTTTATTTATAAATAAATAACGGCTAAATAACATTAATTTTCTTACTTCTCAACGAGATAATCAATTTTTTTACAATTCTCCAAATTCTAGTCAAATATATTCCAGAAAAGAACGATATTAAAAGAACGATATTTTGTATTTCCACTTCATACATGTTTAACATCATGTATTTAACTTTGCTGGACGTTGCATAAAAAGTCCGATGGTTAATATATTCCGCTCGCGTTCTTTGCAACTGCAATTTGCACCGTGAAAATCTCGCCGCGGCAGAGGGAGAAGGGGAAAAAGAGCGGTGGAAGTTATTTTCGCGAATATTACGCGATCGAGAGAGTCGTGCGACGCGCTACGCGAAAATGACTCCGTTTTGCATAAAAAACGTTCGGCGTGGCGCGCGGCATCGCGTCGCGTCGCTTTGCGTCGCGCCGGCCGCGTAATGCGCATAAATAAAACGCGTAATAAACATGGGGACGAAGGGGGACGCGGGAGGATTGAATTATGCACACGAGATAAAGCGCAACCCCTCGCGTATATGGGCGACTGACATGGGAAATCCTTCGTAGGACGCGAGAGCGCTGTGAAAAGTGTTCCGCAAAAAAATGACGACGGCCTTATCGCAACGAAACGTGCGCTATACTTTTATGGGATTGATAAGAACGGTATACGATGGCTCGCGCTATCGCGCGATAATGTAACCGAGTAACATAATCAACGGGGAGCCCCACTTTGGGTCCTCGAACGTTGTAATGTTAAACCGTGAAGCCAGGAGGGGGAGGAAACGGGACATATAAATCGACGTTTCATGTCGGCGTTATCGATAAGGCGCGGTACATGTGTTCGGACCGATACGGGATGTGTAATAATTCGCGTCATCACACGATCGTATAATGAAGTGAAGGACTCTAATAGATAGTGTGACGGGAAAATTTGGAGAGATCTTGTCTCTAAGGAACTTGCTCTAAATTTTCTCGACATGCTATCTATTAAGAAAAACATCGATCTTTGTAAACAGCATCTTTTTTATTAGAAAGGTATATGCACGCAATCATCGTTTGCAATTGAAACTCGGAAGGTTCAGCAGAAAGAAACTCTAAATGTTTATATGAACGCTATAAACATTGACTATCGAACACGAGTTAACTTGGCGATTTATAGATGGACGCCATCTAATAGCCGATTCTTTGAAGGGGAAAGATTTTTTTGGAAAAATTTTATTGTGTTTTGATGCAGAATAATCGTGCAGCACATTAAAATGGTAATAAAGATAAAAATTGCATCAGGGACAATTGTACAATAAAATTTTTCTAATTTGAATTAGAAAAATGTCAGCTTGGAAAAATTTACGTTATTTTGCACAATCTCTGTGAGGCATGCGTGAAGTTACCCATTCGAAATTTTTGCTAATTCCGATCTAAATGGCTCGCGTTTGAATCGGATGGATTTTCGCTCGCTGAATTCAAAATGATGATGATCGCGATAATGCGCGCGCATACGCGTGCAAGAAGCGGTAAATGGAGTTTCCGCTGTAGTATCCACCCGGAATCCGCTCGTATTTCCCCTTAATGGCGAATACCTTACGTATCCGCATCCGACCGGACCTGCATACCGGGTGTGCTAATGGAACCGTCACGCAGCTACGGATCGATCGCGTCCGGCTAATCGCGGCGTGCCGCGCCGCTAATTAACCCCGACCTAGGACGTGTCGTCCGTAGAACAGGAAGTTCGATCCCTGTCCCATTTCAGTTCAACCCCCGCTTTCCTCCCCGCTTTCGTTCGCCACGAGCGAGCATGTTTGGAATTTAATTTAATTTTCGCGATGGTTATTATCGGCGCGACAGTTATTAATATCAACCGACCCAGTATGAATTTCTACGCTCTCGCGGAAAGTTATTGTTTCTTTCCGGATATTAATGGCGAATGGGCGCTGCCCGTCGTCGCGCTCAGGTGAGAAACTTTTCTCTTGTGTTATCGATTACAAGAGATATCGACTTTATCGGAGGAAACATCTTTCAGATATGAAGATACACTCGCACAATTGTTCTTTGTCGTAAAGAAAACTCACATTGGAAGAAAGTTTATAATAGCAAAATTTTACATTTATACCAATTGCGATCGATGTTCGATAGATTTTACGACGAGATGCCGCAATTGCGATTTTTCTTGCTGAAAGAAAAAGTAGATTAATGCTACTATAAAAGTACGATAATATAATGTTCAAAAATTGCAGTAATAAACACGGTGAAAACAGGATCGCGACAATCGGGCTCGAATGAAAGGGTCATTAACATTCAATCGTGAATGTCATCTGTTCGAGCAACTCGATTTATCTCGCAGTCCGTTCTCGAAGTGAAAAAGAAATCACGGAGGACCGGTTCTCCGCGATACGGTCCTCTAATATCCCTTTAAATGGATTCCCTTTAATCCAATTTGCCGGCTGAGCGATATTAATGGGTCGGAATAGCTGGCGTTCGAGGCGGAATAATCCTTAAATATTATCCTTCAGGATATCGCGCGTTCTTTCGATCTTCTCCACTTCTTTCTTTCGAGAGATGGCCGCCATTTTTTTCTTTACGTGAGATTCTTTCCGTTTTATAAACCGCAGAAATATACAAATATTACGAAACGATGTAAGAACACAGAAACAAATTTTTTAATTCGCAAATTCTTTGCAGTGTTTTAAGATGCTGCTAGCATCGCATTATTGAAATTTGACGATCAATTTGATTTGCGATATTATTATTCAAATTTTAGTTTAGGATTGTGTTTCAAGTCCGATAATGATCGGGGCACAGTTTATGAACTAAACGCATTTAAATATAGCTAAATATATTTACACATAAAGAATGTATTTGATTTTACGTAAAAATATTATTAGACTCCAATCTCGGTCATATTTGGCGTTTCATTACTAATTTAATTTTATTATATTTCACATGGCGGTCTGATTTAATTTAATTGTTTAAATTCTGCAATTTATTTTTAATTAAAAATTTCGTTTGTTGATTACTTCGATATCTTGATAATTTGATGACTCTCATTATTTATCCCGCGCATAAATTATTTCAAATATGAAATTTCAATTTTCTAGTTTCTCTATAATTACATTTTGATCTCGATAATGACGATTTGAAATCTTCTTGATACGTTATGAACGAAGCATGAGACTGCCGCTCATTCTTTTCTCATTTTCCGAATCGCGATGTGTTTTCTTCGCCCTCCGTGTATCGGGGTGTCTGCTCGTGAGAATATACGATCCCCCCACCGACGAAGACAGGCGCAAATAAACACGAGCCACCCCCATTATTCGCGCGTTTGCTCGATGGACCCACCTCCCAGTACTTCAACAATGCCGCAATCGCAAAGTTTACAATAATATTGTTACGCCGGCATCTGCATGCACCCCATAAATCATCTCCAATTCTTTCCTCATTTGAACCCTCTCCCCGGGATCTCCTGTTCGTGGGGCGACAAAGCACCGTAGAGAGTTATTTACACGAGAACTGATATCGTGAAAATAACTATGTAATAACTGAACTCTCTATGTCGGACGTATGAATAATATGTGGAAGAATTAATAAGAGAAATATAATTATTTTGCATTTTTTAAAAGCACGAGATTTTTTTATGTTTTTCCGTTCTATTTTACTCGTTAAGTTTTAATATTTCTCCATATCTGTTATTTCTAAAACGAAATTTTACAGAGATGTATTATATTATTGGTTTTTTCAGATTTTATAAATTCGAAGTCGGATTTTTTACAAATTATTTTATTAGAAACTACTTAAACGGAAAAGATCGTACGAATTTCGCAGTATGCGCAGTATCGGAGAAAATAGCCAACACTATTAGAAACCGCGAGAACAAACAGTGAACAAACAAGAGTGCGAAGGAGTGGCACTCATCCAGCTCAAAGTCATTCCTTTATAAGCTGTTCCTTTATTATTTCATTGCAACCTCGTGGGAATCGGGCGGGAGAACTGGTGCGGAAGGGCGGTCACCCCTTGGAAATTCCAGAAGGAAGATGGAAATATGAGACAACAAGGTGACGGTCGAGGGGTTGCGAGCTCTCGCAGCGGTAGAAGGGTGACAGAGAGATAGAGGAAAGGTAACGGCACGGTTGAAGTATAGCGGAGGGAATGAGAGCAGGAGCTGTTAAAGGGGAGGGGGGTTGAAACGTAAACTTTATTCTGGACAGTGCAGCCCCCGCGCTGTGCGATTCAATTATTTTTGCTCAGCCCCGACGACGCTTCCGGGCAAGCTCCCTTCAGCTTTCCTCTGCCCTTCTCACTACCTCCGCCCCACCGTCTCTCGTTGCGGTCGGGGTGGCAGACGCTTCTAATTTCATTATTCCCTCTCGAAGGACCGTGCCTTTTTCTCACCCTCCTCCCTCCCGTGGTTTATTTCCGCGCCAAGCATTCCGCTCATGAGAACTTCTAACGGTACATTCTCTCGATATACCGGGTGTTCTGATAAGAATATTTATGTCAGAGCGTCACTCGACGCTGAAATTTAAATTTTTATGTTGCCTTGTTTAGATTATTTTGCTTTTATTTTTATTTATAATTAGTTTTTTTATAATTAGTACGCAACACTGTAATTTATTGCCACAAATTTTGATAAAAAAAGGGGATTCGAGAGAGTTGAATTTTCTCGTGAGCTCGAAAGATAGGCGCGATGCTACATTTGCAAAATGCACCCACTCGCTCGTCGAAAATATTCAACAAACTTTGCGTCGCAATCGCACCGGCAGAATTCCACATCGTGACGTTACTTTTTACATGCCGCAGTCGGCCGATATAAAAAAGCGTTGTTGTAACCTCTCCTCCATCCTCTTCGCCCCCCATTCCTTTTCCTTCTCCGTTTTCGTCACCGAAAACTGCAATTTCCTGACGCGGGAAGGAATGCGATTAAGCGTTGATGACTTCCTAAATGCAAACAACTCGGGAAACCGTAATCACCGGAGACAATCGCACCCTCTCTCTCTCTTTCTCTCTTTCATTCCCTTCTTCTCGCGACACGGCGAGGGCGTTGTTTTACAAGCCAGGGGTGAAAATTGAAAGGGTGGGTATGTCGATTAGCCGGCGTCTCTTAATTCACGATTATCGCCCGCCGCGGTATTCACTTCCGGAATGCAAAATGGCGGCTAGATCGCAGCTTCGTCGCTCGACGTCTATTTTTTTCTCTTTTTTTCTCTCTCTTATCTTTTTTAAAATTATTTTCTCTCCTTTTATAGAGGTTTTTCGCGCGTTTGCTGCGCCTATAATTACGCGAATACGTTTTTATTTCGTGCTTTCATTTTTTAAAATACCGGAGCTGCATGTCGCTTCAAACTTATTTAATTTAATCTATTGAGATCGTTATCTCCTAGATTCCACATTTCTTATTTCTTACGCAAATTAAAATTATGTATTTTGTATATAATGCACTACAATAAATATATAAACTAAACATTACATTAAAAATAAAAATTTATATTTTCATGTTAAAAGTTTGGTCTTCTTGCGTTAGAATTTTAGACTAAGAGCGACAGAAAAACTCGCTAACTCACACAATATGATGTGTCTCCGAAAAGGTTCTTAAAATTAGTTAGCATTTGCCGATGATAAAATGACTTAATGACGTCTCGAATAAATTAGAGTATTTATTACGTATAATGCGTTTGAACGTGTAGTACGTGTGCTTGATTGGATCGGTCGAGAGGGAGAAGGGGCTGGAATTCAGGGGTTGCTGCGGATCTTGCGTCATTGCATTTTCTGACGTGGCGGCATTCGGCCGGCGTGGCGTCGACGTCGACGTCGGCGTCGTTAAGCTGCGAGACTCATATTAAAACTACCCCTCGGAACATCGCCGCGAGGATGGCGAGGGTAAAAGGACATTTACGTCGCTTGCTAAGGACTCTCATCGCCCTAAGAGGGTGCGAATGGCGAATTTAGGCATAACAAGAGACGAAGAAATGGATGATCGCGATAAGATCGTATTTAGGGGAGAGTGGGGTGATGGCGATCATTTAAGAAAATTTATTAATATTTTAATTTGAAATTGATTTTTTTCTCAAATTAGTTACAGAGACATAAAGTACAGGATTATAGCTTTAAAGAAAATCATTAAAATAAGTATAAAACTTATTAAATTTTTATTTATCGATATAAAAAGATATAGTAGTTTCGATCAGTGTAACCTACCTGTGTGGGGTCAGGGGCGATTAGGCTGTAGGTCGTGATAATCGCGATGAGAGCATGACGATTACGTCTAATTTTGATTGGACATTTCAGTTGCAGATTATGACAATCATTTTCAATGAACGTTATGACCCCGTTCTCCCCTATATTATTGAACACTTATATTAGTTTGCGTTATTTATTTATATATTATTTATTTATATATTTATTTATATATTTATATATTATTTACACTATTTATAGATATTTAATAGGGACAAGATTAATTTATTCTACCTCAACTCTTTCAAAGGTAGTATAGACAATTTATTTTCTACATTTCTGCGCAAAACGCATTGTGTAATAATAGACAGAACGCACAGTAACAGAATGGTCCTTTTAATTTTTTTTAATTTTTAAATGAACCAATGATGAAAATTTCTTATTTCAGTTTTCTTATTCGTACAAGCTCCTTGCTAAAAGCTAAGATTTTTCAGACATTGATAATGAAATTTGTGAGTTAAGTCCTGCTGCGTCTTGAAAATTATATCTAACCTGCATAAAATAAGTAAAAAAGTATAAAGCAAAAGAATCAAAGTTTCTTCAAGTTTATAATGAGTAAAAAGTTCCATTTAAGTGAGGATCTCGGCAAAAAAGAAACGACTGGACGCGAAAGTCAGGACGCGGGTCCATTAATAACCGCCGATAGCTCGTGGGAACTGTCGGCGAAGAAATAGGAAAAGTTGCAGCCAAAACGGCAACGAAGTTTTCCATTAATCTACATTAATATCGCGCGAAATCTTGATGGTGCTCACTTGCGCCTGTTGCGTTTAGCGAAGCCGGTCTAAGGGCCCTAGTAAACACCCTCATAAGCAATTAAGCCGCTTAGAAACTCCCGCCGTTCATTTATTATCTCTGTACCTTCTAAGCAAGCTCGCAAGCTCGCAAGCACTGATAAACGACGCGCCAAGCTAAGAAGCCGTCTTTCAAAGCTCCTTAATTACGCGTTAAGCAATTCGGAGTTGCTTCTGTTCACCTTGTTGGACTTTCGGAAAATAATTACAATTTAGAGCAATTTGAAAAATCGCAGCGATGATTCAATTGACTTTTCTACGAGTTCAGAAATATTAATCTTAACATTAAAAAAAGTAAATTTTAATTTTTTAAGAAAATGAAATCGATCTTTTTGGATATAACTCGTCTTTCGAAAATTCCGTCGTTTGTAGCGTCACGTATTTCTAATTCTTATTGTCCGAGAACACCGATAGTTAAATTCCGAAATATTTGAAGCTATGAATATTTTGAATTTCATGATTTCCCTCGAAACGGCAAATGTCCAAGACTCTGAATATCCAATACTGTTCAGATATGAACAGTATAGCACTGCGTCTTGAATTCCCATCCAGCGAAGGCGAGTGCAGGCTCCCGAACCCGATAACCTGATATATGTGTATATCGATATCGAGATGTCTCCGAGATGGGCTAGATGAGGAACGTTGCGGTGAAGGGTTGATACAGGACAGTCCGAAGTTTGCCGACAGCTGGGAGAAGACGAGGGATGACCGGTGGACAATAGGGTGCGTCGCCGATGACGAACTCGGCCTGCTTCCAATCCCCGGAGTCGCTCGGGGGTTGCCGGAATAGCCGCAAACAAGAGGGTGGGCGAGTCAGCATTTCCACCATCGACTCCATCACTCGGTTATGTTCCAAACGGTTTACGCATTCCCGAGCGGCAGGGGGATGCGAAGCGCTGGGTATTTCTGCTTACGATTATACCGCGTGTTTCGCAATGTTCGATGTTCAGCGTTTTAATAATACGCTGCTACTTGGAGTGCTTGAAACTCGAAATATTTGCATGGGGAATTTCGACGCGAGATTTCCCGCGAATAAAAAAAATAATTATATATGAATGTACGTATGAGATAATTTAAAAATAGAGATAAAATATTATTGAGAATAATTTTATCAATTATAACAATGTAAGCCTTAGAGGGTAACTGTGGAAATATTTATTTAACATCTCTTTTCTTTCTATGGAGATTTGTAACTTGATTTGTATTTCAATATTTATATATTTTCCATATTCAAATTAATATATTTAAAAAATGTAAACGGGAGAATTGATAAAGACAAAATATATTTCCTACAAGATTTATTAAGAGTTTTAATAATTAACAAAATAAACAATTTTTTGACCATTTTTCCAACATAAGAGATTTATTTACGAAACATTAAAAAAAGAAATGGAATAATGAAAATGATTGACAATAATTGAAATTGACAACGTGGGAAACTGCAGTTAAATCTCCTGCGCCGTTAAATTTCTTTGCAGGTTTTGTCCAGCAATAAAAAATAGAAAAGAAGAAATAGCTACAAGGGAAATCGTATTTTTCTTTTTCGTTCTTCTTTTTTTGGTTCACGTATGTCTCGCTGGAGGCTGCGACGAAACATACGCGAAAAATGGCGGCGACAGCTGTCGACGTGCGAGTTTCGATGTCGTCGCAAAATTCTGTATCGTAAAACTCGGATATGAAGCACAGTCCTCGCGGCGAAATTATTGCCAGGCAAAACCGTGGACCAAATACATTCTATTATTATTCTATTTTGATATTTTTTTACAATGGTAATTATGATAAATACAACATGATAACGTGTACGTGAATGATAAATACGGCATATATAATTATGAATAATAAAGAGGACGATGTTGTTTTATGTTCATTCCTGAAGTTTAAATTATGATTTTTTTAATTTCAATTTGTGACTCGGAAACTTTAAAACAATATCCAAGGGAATTTCAACTTTAAATTAATGAAATAATGTGCTCTTAAATTTTTTTTAACGTTCGGCACACACGCGGAATTTAATGGAAAACTACAAACTTTAATTATCACGGGTATAAAGAAATATCATTGAAAAAGCCAATTTCAGCTAAAAAAACGGCGATGGAAAAAAGAGAGAATCATGCGTATAATTTTTTTTAAATAAAATTTCTCGCGCTAAAGAATGGCGTGTTTAGTAGCATGAAACAATAAATAAAAACTGCCCTCCGGAAAACGAGCGCTGTGTTTGAGGTCGGTGGACGAGAACGAGAGGAAGAAGGGGATCGACAAGAGAGAAAAGGAGGAAGAGGAGGAGGAGAGAGTGGAACGAGCTACAAGAGTGCCATAATTTACGCTCCACTCGTTTCTTCCTCGTGTATACCTAACGTGTACGAATGAAGCATAAATTCACTGTACCTTCATCCCTTAACGTCCCTTGTATTTGCGATCTACTACTGAAAGGAAACTTAACGTTTAGCCACACGAACTGGTTGAAATTTTCCGTTTTGAGAATTTTAATTGAGGACGACAGACGTTCTCTCCGAAATGAAAATTAAATCGCGGTGTTGTTAACGCAGACTTGTTTCGTGTATTCTGAATTTTTCTGAGGACTATCATAAACGTAAGTTCTAAAAACATCCGTAAATAATGTGCGCTGGTATAAAACTGAACGTTCGTAAAATTTTAAATCTCAATATGCATAAAAATTACAGAATTTTCAGAATTTAAATGTACTTATGCAGATGTTTTAGATTAAATTTGGAATCCCTCGCAGATACGTTAGAGCTCGCGTTCCGGAAATCAGTAGAATTCTTGCCAGGATCTAATGAAACAACACGCGCATTTCGAGCACCGCTCGATTTCTCGAGAGGACGATGATGGGGGTTGGAAACGAAGGGGAATGATCGTGGGGGGAAGGCGCGGCCCATAAAACGACCCTCTCCCTCCTGTGAGTCCGCTTCTCCAGAGATACAGCACGTTCCTTGTCCGACCAGCTACCCCTTGCTCTCCTCCACCATTCACTCCTCTTCTCTCTTTTTTTCGTTCTTCAAGTCCGTTAGGTAGAGTACAAGCCCGCTATTTATGAGGGATTTGCTCGCGGGGGTGGAACACACAATTTCCACCGATATACCATTGCTCTCCCTCTGTCCCGCTCTGCCTGTTCGTCTTTCTCGCCACTTCTTTCATGGATCGTCCCAATTTTTCTGCCCCATAACCTTTAACGAGAGCTTGAAGGGGGATCGTTTTTCATTGATAACCGCGAGTGGCTTGTTTGGCCTTTTTATTACGTTGGCGCGATCGCTCGTTCGGGAAGTGAATCTCACTCGTATCTCTCGTATCGAATATAGGAGAAGAAATGCGTGAGCATGCTTTTTAGTCTCTCTTTACTCATGTCCCCTGCAAATATCAGTTTGTCTCCATTAAATTCGTGTTATTGATACAAAATACATCTATCTAAAGACATTATAATTAAGGATGGGATCAAGATTAATATGTACTTAAAAATCTGAGTTAAATTCAGTAATCAAGCTTCATTTTCAAGATTCGAGTATATTCATAAGAAATAATATTTAATACATAAGAAATAATATTTAATACATTGACCGTGAGCGCTTTAATTAATTGTTGTGGTTAATACATTGTACTTGCAAAATAATCGACTACTTAGTTTCGAATAAGTATCTGCAAGATTCAAAATGTACTTATAAGTAATAAAAATGTATTTATAAATAGTTTTTATTGTAAAGAAAGATATGAATATACAAGTAATACTCAAACTCTAAGAATAAAGTTAATATAATAAAAAAAAAATAATGTTTTATTTTAAATACTGTTATACTTTTCTCTCTCTTACTATTTGTAAAAGATTTAAATTTTAAACTCAATTTGATTCGGATTCAAGTCTACTTGGAAATAACACTCTTATTTCTCGAGATTTCATAAAGGACTCGAACCTATTTCGTTCACATTTAAATCTACTTGAAAGTATTACGTTTATTTTTCAAAATAATTATAAAGAGTTCGAAACTACGCCAAAAGATTCGAATCTATTTATAAAATACTTGTAAAATCTTATTGCTAATTATAATAAGATTTATTAACGTTTTTACATTGAAAAATTGATTATAATTGACTTTATAAACAGATACTAATGTAAATTAATGAATCCATTTACATCAATCTGAAATAGAATCATAATTAACCATAGTTATCTTTTCAGGAGCTGCGGCGGCGTCTCGAGTTTATGTCGACGCTTTGTCTCGATTAGCCCGTCAAGCTCAGTTGGGAACATGGGGCGGTTCAAAGGATGTGGGTAAGTAAGAAACTTCTAATTAACCAATTTCAATCGGAGGACAAAACTCATTTTGTTTTATTTGACCAAAAAAAAAACTGTTATAGATAGAAAAGTGATGAGCGTGAACGAAATAATAATGTGTTGGCCGAGAGCTTTTATGATTTGTCACGAAATTGTAGAGAAAGGCCTTTTTAGTATAATTTAATACGAAATTTAGTATAATAATTAAGAATTTGGATAGGTAAAAAAAATCCAATTTCTTCACTTTTTTAAAGACATCCAAATATTTTCCTAAGAAAACAAATCTTTTTTTTTAAATATAGTCTATATTCTCTAAGTTATTCCGTTTTGAACAATTGATCGAGAATTTGGCTCAAGTTTACGTTTGATTCATTTCATCGAAACAAGGCACAAATAAAGCAGTTCGTTCTCGAGAGTCGAAGTTTGCATTGCTCTGGAACGAGGTGAGCTTTTCCGAGGCTTCCAAAGCCAATAAAGCGCGTTTAACCGTCTCTAAGCTCGAAAGCTCCTTCCTTCCCTCAGTCTTTCCGCCTCCAGACGCCGATGAACGAAAGTTACTAACAAGATCATTGCAGCGTGATAAGTGTACGTATTAAGCTCAGGTCGGCAACCCGCGTACGGAGCTTGCGAGCTTCTTAAAGCAGGCTAAGGTGCAGACTTAGGAGGCTTTCCAAGTGCCAACGACCGAGCAAAGTTTTTATTTGTTCGGAAAGAAGGGCGAAATCCGATCAGTTAGAGTAGATTCTTCACCAGGATTCCAGTGTTTCGTCGAATGGATTTTTCGATTTTGAACATTATTTGCTGCGCAAAATGCTCTCTTCTGCGAAAAACACGTATAATTTTTATATTAAATGTTATATATTATTTGCGTAAAAATAACAATTATATTAGATACATCTATTCTCTATTGATTTTAACACGTGCTGTAAATATTAAATCGGATTCAGATCTTGACTGGCACGAGAAACGGAGTTGTAATTATCCTTCGCGATACAATTACAGGCGAATATGTAGCGACCGTTCCAGCAAAGATAATTTTCAACGAGATAATTTACGATGAATTACGCTTGCGGTAATAATGCACGCGCGCGCGCGCGCGCGCGCGTGTGTGTGTGTGTGTGTGTGTGTGTGTGTGTGTGTGTGAGAAGAGGAGAGACTATCATCGATTCGGAACCGGAACATTCAATTAATCGAATTAATAAATTCACCGATCGAGTTATTTGAAATTTTGCATACTATGAAAATACGCGCGCGAGAATACTGCACCCCCGTTGTTGCGAGCATAATTAATTAGCGCGTTCTGAATTAGCTGTTTTATTTTACAAATAACACCGCACACTCCGCAATGTAGAGATGTTGTTTATCGCGTTCACACAGTCTGTTGCAATTTGTTATGTAATTGCTCGAGTGTTTCGCGTCCATGTTATATTAATTATATTATTCTTCGAACCTCCTTCGATCATTTACTCGCGCGTAAAATTAATTGCCGTATTTTGTCAGAGATAATTTCGAGAACTATCAACAATAATTAAAAGCGCAGAATATTTTAAAAACATATATTAATATTTGCCATTATCATTATAAATTAAATAAAGAGTATATATTTGTGTGTGTGTGTGTGTGTGTGTGTGTGTGTGTGTGTGTGTGTGTGTGTGTGTGTGTGTGTGTGAGTGTGAAATTACGTGACGTATAACATATGAGATAAAAATATAGATATAAATATCATAGCGTTATCAATAATTATTTCAAACAAGCATTGTGCACAAATCACATTTACATAAATCCGTTAATAATCAACGTGAAATTTCGTATAACTTTCAATAATTAATTTACATCAATGTAATTTTCATATAATCATTTGATTTACTCGAACTCAGCAGATGTGACTGACAATTTGCCATATATAACAAAAAAATCAAAATCTCGTGAATGTTTAGTTAATTTGAAATGTCGATCGCCTTTGTAAAAAATAAGAAATCGTGATTAAATTTGTAATAATCAAGCGTATGTTTTACGAATATAATCCATGTACGATTTGAAGATTTTGTTTTCGGGCGTTTGTTGAAGCAGAACAACCTCGCCTTTTGGTACGAGTGGTATTTAACTCATACCAAACATGTTCGGATGAAAACACAATAAACTCGCATTATTCAGGTAATGAACTGACGCACTAAAGCACGGGAGGAAAGAAAATTAAATATAAAGCTATAAAGCGATCGCTGTAAGATTAATAGTCGCGTTTTTCGGCGTAGAATCGCGGATTAAAATTCTACAGTGGCCGCGTCGATGCAGCCGACCGTGTAAACGCGCTTTAATAATAATGTAAACGCGCAACGAATGGGAATTAACGCGCGCTCGCACCGTGAAACAAGAGGGAAGAGGGCAGAGGACAGACGGCCGCTGAAATCCGCCCCTAAACCCCGCCCGGCGTTCACCACTATGAGAGAAGGAGCGAAGAGGATAGCGCACGCATAATTGCATAAAATTATCGAAGTACGAATTATATACATATCGATATCGCGTTTTTTTTTTAAGTGCATCGATTAAATATGACGTCCGTTAAATTCACGAAATTCTATCCCTTGTATCGATAGGATGAATCTAAACTCTTCTCGAAGTTTTTCAATTGCGTCAAACAATGATCCTAATTTTGGTACTAATAATTTTAACGCTTTAATAGTTTTCAATAATTTTTCGCTCTTTTGTTCCGATTTAGCTAAAAGGACACGACTACTTTATGATTTCGATTTTAAAATAATACGCTAAAGATTATTCACGAAACGGAAGATATTTCGATCGATTTATCACCGAAAGCATATAATTCGGATTCCAAATTCATGTATTCAGATATATATTATACTCATCCTCTTTTCTCATCATCCACGCCGGCTGTCGAGAGCTGCAACTTTAATTCCGCGCCGGAAGTCTTCGCTTCTCTCCGAAAGCGGCAGTGAGGAGTGCTTCGCAAATAGCGGATCGTACAAACATCTCGTTAAACATTTTCTTACGTCTCTATACAATGCACGTTTAAGAACGAACGTCTCATATTCACGAGTTGTTTGAAGAAAAATTAGTGATGCCCTTATTTAGACGGGATAAATCTATTTTGATATAATTTGATGCAGAATTTACATGTAATAAATGTAGAATTAAATTTGTTTCTCGAAATTTCATTCTCGAAGATTCAAACTTATTTCGTTCGGATTTGAGTTCTACTTGAAGGTACTGCTTTTATTTTTCGAAATAATTATAGAGAGTTCGAAGCTACGACAACAGATTCAAATCTATTTGTAAAATACTTAATTCCATCTCTAATTTTATACTTCAAACTTGAAATAATAATTTTAATAAAAATTGTTTAGGAGTAGGAATGCATATGTAAATATGCAACATCGAATTTTGCGCATCCCCTGAAATCTTCACTCGCGCGAAATTTCTGTATTCGCGGGAAGGAGTCGCCGCGGAAACGCGTCGGTCTCAATCTTCACGCGATTACGTCTATGGAAATTCGTGCAGGAAGCACAAGCGACACTCGAGGAAATCTGTTTTCACTATCCCCTCTTCCTTGCTTCTTCCCCTTTCCTTAAACCGCCTTCCTTCAGCCGCGAAGGGGAGCCGCGAAAATTCGTAATTCACGATGTTAGCGCGGGACAAAATGAAAATGCGACAGCGAAATTGCCAATATCGTCACCCCAGATTTTCCTTGCTTCGCCCGCCCCCTTCCGCTCTCTTTCGCTTTTGCGACAGGGATGATCGAGGAGATCCGGTCGATTCTTCCTTTTCATCAGAAAGTTCGCTTCTCACCAGTCACAGCGAGAAGAACAGCGATAAACTCGAAAGCATGAGATTTTCAGACTTAATTAAACGTTAGAAACTATTTTTTAAGATATTTATATTACCACAGTACTTCAGGAACGAGGATTTGATTTTGCAGTTCGTATTCGTATCTTTATGTTTGTAATTTTGTTTTTTTGAAAATAATTTTTATTTGTTTATTTTAATGGTAGTTAAATTCTCGTGGAATTGACCTTTTATATTTTATTTTTCCGAGCGTCATGTAACCCATCGCGAGTAGCGTGACTCTGTGTATAGTCAGCCGCAGCTGGCAGGAGATATGCCGCGTGTCGGTCAGACAAAGCATAAGGGGGAGAAGATAGAAAAGAGCACGGACGGATATGCGATATTACGAATAATTTCAGCAACCGCTTCGCTAAAATTAAAAATCTCGGTTTAATAAAGTTTGGTCAGCTAATTATTCAGAAAAAGTATTGTACAATTAATTGTAAGGCGTATAAATCATTTACATTTATTGATAATTAATTTAAAAAGTTTTATTTGACATTTAAGTTTTATTTCACGCAATTAATGTAATTTCCACGAAATTTCTTTTCAATTCTTTGTTATATCAGATTACATAAGGTGCTTTCCATTTGGTGACACAAGTCGACACAAGTATCGTTCTGTCTTTGTTATTTATTGAATGCCAAGAAAGATAGAACGATGTTTAGTCGACTTGTGTTATTAAATGGAAAGCAGCTACAAATTATTGTTGTTTTATACACATACGTACCGACTTCCCTGACGAATCTAAAATTTCTATCTTAATCAGAATTACGCGTGTAATAATAATGTCTCTGAATATAAATTCTAAATATTTATGGTACCTCGATACCACTTGGTACGAAAAGATTAACACAGTTTTACACGCTAAACACACCAAATTGTTGTTTCCCAAATTTTCCGAATGACGTATCCGAGCGAAATTTGCAGTTTGCAGTTTAACGCAATTTTACACGTTAAACACACCGAATCGTTGTTTCCCAAATTTTCCGAATGACGTATCCGGGCGGATACTGATATTGCTCGGACGTTACGCGAGGAGAGTAGGAGGCCCGGAACGAGTCGGAGCGATCAGTCAGCAGATAGAGATAGAGCGCGATGGACGGGAGGCAGTGAAAACGGACGGTATTGGAGCGGCGGGCGCTTCACGCGTCAGGAGCAGAACGCGTCTACGCACTGCGAAGCGTGCAGAGGATGAAGGGGAACGAGGAGAGAGAAACGGGGCGCGCAGAGAGAAACGCGGATATCGGGATATCGGGACCGTTGCTTGCAGCTGGCACAGAATTTCTCCCGGTTTCTCTCTTCTCTCGGGAAAGATCTTCCGCAGTCGGAAGTCGGTATAACCGCTATCTCCCCGCTTAATTGCGTCTGGTCGTGCGATATAATGGGACGCACGAGCTCGAGTCTGTCCGTTGCGTGATAAGGGACGAAAAGGTGCACACCCCTCCGCCCGTCGCGTCGCCCGCTTGCGCAAACCCGCCGGGTTCGTTCGCTCCGCCGGCGACGCGCAATTATTGTTGCATTTGAATATTGAGTCGGATGTATGCGCCGCCGTCGAACCGGTTTGTTTGTTGTCGGAAACACGCTGCGAAACGAAGAGAGGAGGTGAAGCTGGAGGTGAACAGAACAAGAAATTGACGGCAGTCGAACGCCATGGCTGTTCGAGATTTACGACTTCTCGTGGCTTGTTTAACCCCCGTAACTTTTTAAGAGTTCGCTGTGTTTTCTACATTTTTTAAATTTTCTAAATTTGTACCGCAATTTTCGTGCGTATCTCTTCTAAAGTCTTTGTACTTTTTTGTATTTTCTAAATTTCCGAGACTTTTCATCCATTTCTCTCTTTCTTTTAAAACATTTACATTCAAGTACATCTTGCACCGCTTCACCGTCGCTTTATAAGTACCGTTCTTTCCCTTCTTTCGCCGCGCTACTTTCCTATTGCTTCTCTTCGGGATCCACCACGTGTCGCCTATTTGGCTGGCACGTGGATTTTTATAGAGCGATGAACGTGTACTGCACCCAGATGCGCAGGACTCTTCGACGACGTCATCGTCGTTGTCGTCGTTGCGGTCGTCGGCTTCCGAATCGTCCGACTCCCCTGTAACGTCGTTTCGTGGAAAGTGGCCACTTTGCCGCAGACACGCTCACAGTTACACCCAACGAAGTTAAGTTCAACTCAAAGCTCCAAGTTCGCTTCGAAATTCCGTCCAAAACTTGAATTGTTAGCGCTCCAAGCGTCTTCAGTTCAGTTCCCTGCTTGCATTTTTCTCGTCATTGGTCTGCTACATTTTACCTTCGGTTCGATATTCCCGAAGCTATTAGGAAATTGGTGTTTCTCTTCTGCAAAAATTGAAAAAAATTACTTTTCGCGAATTGTAAAAGGAAGAAAAAATTAAATTTAAATATATGATGAAAATAGAAGGGAAATACATTTTTTAATAGAAAAGATATGCTCTTTTCTCAGCATATCTATGTTATTAAAAAAATGTATTTTTGTACAACTTCAAAGTGGAGAAGAAAGTTACAGTGGCAGGCAGGGGGGGGGGGGGACGCTAAAAGATTGCAGAGAAGATTTTTATACGCGAAAAAAGACAAATGAAAAGAACGAAACGAGATTACGGAAACGTTGTACTGGAGAGAAAGAACTTTCCTCATATAATTTTGAAGTACGTGCTCTGCGGCAGAAGGGTTGAAATAGTCGCTCCGTATCCATAAATCACCGGCGCGGCAGCAATCTCGCGCGGCGGCATCGAACGAACCTCGTTGAAAGAACGTGACATGACGGTCCTAATGAAAGCAGCAATTAAGTAGGCGAGAGCGATCGACCAAGTTCCACGGCCCATCCCCTCGCTCGCATAGCCGAGCAAATTACACGACGATGGCAATTAATAAAGCCCCTGTAATGGCGTTCGCGGTTGTATCGCGGCCTCCTCGTCCACCACTTTCCCACCACTCCACCCACACCACCGTGCAATCTCATCGTCGTTAATCACTTTAACGAGAGCTTTTGTTAACGCCGTCGCGCGATAAGAAACCGTTAAAAAGGATCGTTCGTGAATATCGGGAATATAAATTGTCACGAACACCGTGGCCATATTGTCTCGTTCAAGTTGTGATAACGCTGCCTAACGCAGAAGTCACAACGTTGACTGATTCATCACGAGAATCACTAGAAAACACGTAATTGGAAATTAAATAAATTACAAATATATCGTTACGTTAGACTTGTAACTCATGAATCAATTGAGCTTCTCGTCACTGATCGTCCTTGGGTATTGCCAAGATAATTCGCTTCGCGTATTTTATTTCGATAAAAGGAAAAGAAAGATGATGAATGTCTCGTTATGATCTTAATAACTTGTAAGAAGTTATGCAATAACAATATATTCGCGCAAGACTTGTAACAAGACTTGTTACAAGTTATATAACAGCTGTTCCGCGATGATATATCTTTACAAAACTTGTAACAGCAACAGCGAATTCTTTATCACAACTTGTACAATAATGCGATATGTTTATAGCGTCTGAACAGTTTGCATTCTTTATTTGCACGGAAAGAGGCGGGAAATGACGAGTGGGCTTGTTATACTTGTAACAACTTGTAATATCTTATTACTTAACACCAATAGACTCGCGTAAAACTTTTAATAAGCCGTAATAGCTTTTAATGAAACACGGACTGTCACAGAATTAAGTAGTGATAAATGAAGAAACATAGCATTATTCTTGGAGAGAAATCCGATAATTAATTAATAAAATTAATTTTTCCTTTGCAGTCTATCCAGGGTGATTATCGGTTTTATAGATTTTCAACCAGAGATTACAGTCTGTCCAAAGCAAAAATTACGTATTTTTACGTGCAAAATATCGTGAGAAATTTATAATTTAAGGAAAAGAGTCTTCTCGATGCTTGTCACGCACAGTCAATTTTGCGTTAAGAGGTTGGTTATTCCGGTTGTTGCCCCCTGAAAACGAGTCTCAAGTTCTAATCAAAATCGGAAGTGTCCTTGCACTCTCTGTAAACGCGGGTGCAGGTATCCGGTGCGGGGAAGCGTTTCATTACGCGAGATTGCATCGTGTTTCGTGAGTTCGCCGAGAGAACCGGGCGAAGATGCGAGCGGGCTCGTATCAGCGCATTTGAAATGGAAATGCACCCGAAGATTCCCGCGACACCACCCCTTGTCGCTTTATATCTATGCGATGCAGTCAGCATGGCTTGGCAACCCCGGTTCGCGACACCCCCTTTGTTCCGTAATTCGACGGCGCGACTAGTCCCTGCGAAGGCCATATCGCACGCTCTTTTACATGAAAGTGCATAACAGCTTACGAAAATGTAAATGCCACCTTTACAAAATACGAATTTTGAGAACTTGGAACTTCTGGGCTTAAAGATCTTGGAACTTTGAAGATTCGACGTCCCCGAGAAACTTAAAATGTAGAAACATGAAATTTTAAATTTTTTTGAAAAATTTTACTTTATAAAATTATTACAACTTTGAATTGTGAAGTCTTCAAGATTTAAATAGACTTCAAAATTTAAATACATTAAATTTTGTAGAAATATTTTCAAATATAAGAAAATATATTATGTTTTTAAATTTTGAAAACTCCTTAAAAAAAGTTTTAGACTTTTTAAATTTAGAAAGATAATATTTTGAATATCTATTCTTGAAAAGATTTGTGTTTTATATTTTATAATTTATATTTTATATTTCTAGAATTGTTTTAAATCTTAAAAGTTAGAATTTAGTAGACTCTGAAAGTTTCAAATCAAAATTTGTAAATAAACTCTCAAAAATAATATTAAATTCTTATATAAAAATGAATTTCTTAAATTTTTTATGTCACACGTACACATGCATACATACGTATAATTATTTTATTATTTAGATACATTATAATAATATGACCCTGCATTTACAGCAAGTAAAAATGTTGCAATTCTCGAGGTCCATGATGATCAAAATGAATCGTCCTTTCTTAATTAGAAATACGAAAAATGACGGGACGCACTGCGTAAATACCATCGTCATAGCGTTGGTTGCTGCGTGCTGCAGCTGAAATGTTTACTTTGTAACGGTGCACGCGATATCTCGGCAGCGTTATTAAATTGCTCGTATTTGCATGACGGCGCCAAGCCGAGCTGAAGACCTAACGGCGGGAGTTACAGTCTCGCTTAAAGCGAAGAACGGGAGAAGGCTGAAGAAACTGAGTGGGGGAGGAAGCAACGAGACGCGTAATAAAAGGATGTCATTTAATTTAGCGATTCGCCGGATTCGCTCGGATTCGCCACTTTACTCCCGCCCGTACCACCCCAGACGCATTTATTCGAACCGAGAGGCCAATTACGACTGTTTTCGCTCGTACTCGTGAAAGCCCGACGTCTTTATTCATTCCGGACGAGCGCGGATCCTCTGTGCCTTAAATAGGACGGATCTTCGGCACATTTAACATTTTAAAGTAGTTGCGTAAATTTGAATTTTATTTTTCGAACGCGAAGTCGAATAAAAAATTCTTTGTATCGCATCTAGTGATCGATATGGAAGGTTATCACAATTCTTGAAATTTTCATCGGTGGATAATTGGAATCCTTGAAATGCGCGATTTTTAAAACTTTGGACTCTCTTAAAACTGCGCAATTTTGATATTTTTCAAAATACTGAAAATTTTAAAGTTGTGGAAAATTTAAAGTTCGCACTTTGAATTTATTTGAACTTTAAAGCTTGAGACTTTGGATATTTCATGAACATTTCAAATACTGAATACTATTTCTTAGATATTCGGAAGATCCTTAAAACTTGAACAAAATTCGAATAAAATTTTAATTGTTTGGATTTTCGTAATTGTGTGAAAACATCAATTGTTACGTAAATCAAATCATTCGTATAACAAGCCCTTAGAGCGCTTTTATGCGGCTTAGTATCTCGCCGTTCGTTCTTGCCATCTATTTCTTCAAACATTTTTTATCGCCTCTGCCTTTTATACAGTTGCTAATTACCTCGCTATGAGATGCTAGCGAATGAATTCATCTTAGACTTTGAGACTCACGTGATAGTAACATTATTAAATATTGATCCTTTCTACAGTGTCATTTACGATGTACTCATCATATTCCAATAGTAATTGTGAAACTAACGCTATGAAGTTATGAATTTCTCAGATAAGAGTTTTGACTTTGAAAGAATAAATTAAAACAGTTTTCAATCATCAGAAGCGAAGTGCTGAAAAATCAAAACTTTGATTCCTCGGGAGAAATGACGAGAAATCGAAGCGAGATGCGTGATGAGGATCTTAGCATAAAAGCAAAAAAGTTCGCATTTATTTATATTGGTTTGATATATGACGAGATGAACGGCGAGATGCCAGAAATCTGTATAAAAGCACTTTTAGAACTTTAAGTTTTTATTGAACTGGGCATTGTCGGAACTCGGTGCTAAATTTCAAACATTGGGGGACATAATTACGCGCGTCGCGAGCAGATTCCTATTCGCGAATGATCACGTCATTTCTGGCACAACGCGAAGTTCGTGGTTTAATCGGACCTACTTTAATTTGCTCTGCGAAACGAGTGTGCGCTGCCAATAATTTCCCGATTGCATTTGATCTCACTTTAATAAAGCGATGCCGAAGATTGATGTTTGCACGACCAAATTCTTCCTTCTTATGAAAAAGCGATTGAATCATTAATTATTTATCGATATAAATTAAATTAAATATGTCTGCGAAATAGTTTAACAAATTATCCTCGTAATTTAAGAAAAAATTTTAATGAAAATAATAAATATAGTATCTAATATTTTTTACAATATATTAAAAAATATACATAAACTACTTATAATTTTTCTAAAAAGTTCCTATATATAAATTCAATAATTTTATTTAAAAAATATATATTTTATTTACAAATATGTTTTATATATTTTTTGTACAGGATATGTATGATTCAAAAGAGAGGATACTTAGACTTTTCCGCACTTTAGCAAAAAATTTGCGGCTCACTCATCCTGCTTAATCCTCTTACAAGGGTTTTTTCAATCCTTCGAGATGCTCACGAGAAAACGACTATTCACGCGAGAATATTCGGGACGACGTACACGTCTCCGCACTTTGACGATCGATCGATCTTATAACACGACCCTCCTACCACCTTCTCCCTCAGCAAAAGATTTATTGGCCTCGAATACGAAACCTTTTCGCGAAAATTCCGCGCTTGAGGAAATTCCGGAATTTTTTTTACAAATTTGCCAGATAAGATAATTTTTAATTACGTCAGAAAAGAACGATCTTTCTCATCGAAGAAAGAAAGTCTGTTAAATATGTATCTAAGATCTGTTTGTAGGCGGGAAAAAATTCAAGATGCAAGGTTTCAAGAATTTTTAATTTTAAAACTTTGTACAAACGTTCCGAAAAATATATTAAACGATCTAAAGGATACTTGTAATGTGTGTTAAAGATACGAAATCAGAAATTTCCGACGTTTCAGAGATCCAAAATTTCGTGGATCAAAGGTCTATGTCTTCTTAAGAAACGTCCCTTGATATTATTGAATCCGATTAAACTGCGTCAGACCGAAAAATCCTGGACCGTAATCCTTAGCTGACAAACGTCAGATCGTTTAGGATTCGTAACCCCCGGGAGGATTCGGCGAGGCGGCTTTAAGGATTCGCGCGAGTTGTAACGGTGTCGGACGCGCGCTACCATTGAAAGCACGCGCAAACGTATAAAGCGAAATAAAATAAAGTGTAAGCGAGCTTTACTCTCGGGGGAGCGCGATTCTACTTTAGATTAAATTCCGAAGCGCGCGACCCACCTTCTTACCGCCACCTCCGTCCCTTTCGTCACCCCTTTCCAACACCGGCTCCCCCGATGGTACACCTTCCTCGACGCTTCTATCTCGTTTCGGAAAGTAAGCTTTTCTCGCCGCCGCGCCGCGGACGTTTTTATCAGCCGGTAGATGGTTTCGCTTGTAATCTACGATATACCATTCCGCGTTCTCCCCGCCTTCCTCTCCCCGCGGGATCACCCGCCGGTTAGAAGAACGAGATCGACGAGCGTTTATTTATTCGAGATGCTCTCGAAGCAGCCGAGGGATTCTCCCACCGAGTCCGCGAGAGGCGAAGAAATGAACTGCTCTTCCGGGACGAAGTTTATCGGAACCCACGCCTCTCCACTTTACAACGATAAAAATTATTGTGTTCTTTTAAAAATTTATGTAAACGTATGTTTATTTCGTTTTTTATAGAAACTATCTTTGAACAGGAAAAATGAAACATTGCAGCAATTGTTTGTGTTTATTCTTTTATTAAACTCATTTGTTTAATTTATTCGAAAAATATGCGCGTTCATAAAAAAATATATCACGGGATTCTCCTAAATGCGGCTTCGTTCAGCGTCCATTCGTTTCTCGACTATATATATTTA
Organism: Cephalotes varians; assembly: GCA_037157785.1. Lineage (NCBI taxonomy): Eukaryota > Metazoa > Arthropoda > Insecta > Hymenoptera > Formicidae > Cephalotes > Cephalotes varians. The sequence continues at coordinate 1,187,218 of JANQDE010000006.1, read as the reverse complement.
TTTTGCGAATTGGCGAGATAAGTCTCGGGGTGGCGTTGATCTCCGACATGCTCTGTATCACTTCGGAATAACGAAACAAGGGAGCGTAAGAGGAGGTGGCACGCACCTACTTCATCCCTCTTCTTGACAGCTCTATCTCGCGAGTATCCCCTCGAATCCACCTTGTGTCTCGCCCCCTGTGCCCCCTCCCTTCCCTTTAGCAGCTCCCTTGACACGAGTCGTTACTCTTTTCGAATACCGAAACTTCCCTATAGCTCGATTTCGCCGACTCGGGGGCCGCCGTCATTTTGCAACATATTTTGCATGTCCTTTGACGCGCGTCTGATCAAAGATAGCAGGTTCCCTCCTGCTCTCTGAGGAGAGAAGCATTGTCGAAAAATGCGCGAGCAACGTAGTTTGAACGTATAAATCAATCAATAACTCCGTTTCAATTATCTTCGCGACCTTAGAATTTTGCGGATACAGTAGAATCTCTATTTTGGATTAATATGGAAATTCGGATAATCGAACCTTCCGATAATAGAGTAATCATCCTCTTAACGCGAAATTGCTTCATTGCATGGTCACTTATTCGACAATATTTATTTTGTCTTAATTATACGAGAGAAGATTTAATCGAGTTTTGGATTACTCGCGAATTTACGCTTGTCTTTTTTACTTCTATGTAGAAGAGAGACATCCCCATATATTCATACTCTCTGAAAGAACGAGACGCTTTAGAAAAATAATTGTGGAATAATTGGGGATGTCAGCGGGGCGCGCGAAAAATTAAGACAAATTGAAGCACCCTCGGTTTAGCCAGGAGTGGTCGCATCCCCTCCACCTTAACTGATCCGAGCGTCTCGTTCCGCGGGGTTTAACGAGAGATAGGAAAGGAGGAAAGGGGTGCACCTTGAAACGGAAGGAAGAGATTCCAGATGGGGTTAGGCTGGAACAACATTTCGACCTAGCCCAGCGAAAAGGGCCAAGACAAACAATTTTCAGCTGGCTCGGCCGTCTCGGACTAATTGATGTAGAATTTCGCTATCATCGTAGTCATATTACGTTATCGTGAATCGTTGCCCATTAAGGAGCATTATTAGGTAATTTTGATTCAATGATCGAAACAGATAATAACACGAAATTAACGGGGAATTAATTAAACATTTAAAGCTTTAGTAAAGAAAAATTTCGCTTTGAGATACAAAGAGCTCAAAAGTGAGATTTTTAAAGATAGAATTTTAAAAATCCTCTGAGTCCTTAAGCTTCATCTTCAAATTGTTGTCCTTCCCTCGCGAACGTTGCTGAGTCGATTGAGAATTCTTATGTAACGTTTTTCTCGGAGTTTTCACATTCCAAATCTTTTCGAGCATCTCTTCCGGCGTCTCACAGAGACATGCAGACAAGTCAACAGAATTAATTTCGCAATGTTGTTTCCTTTTTACAACATTCTACCATTTTGCAGCGATAATGTGGTATCATGTAAGAGAGAAATGGGCGAAGAAATTATGGCGTGCTCCCGAACCGGAGAAATTTACTGCCTGCATATATGTCTGCATATAGACGCGCGCGGCCATAAGCGCGTTACGATCGCCAAGTATTCCGGAACTGGTTCCGCCGGAAACAACGTCTGGATCCAATTTTTCTAAATCAAATGAATATTATCGCGCAACGTTTCGAAATATCCGGAAATTTACGATATCTCGAATATTAACGCAACGTGCCCGGGTTCTATTTTAATGTAAATCACGAGGAATCGTTTAGTTTCGAACACGATACATTTTAATATCGAGGGATCGATAATTTTTAAACGTACGGCTCAATTGATTACAATAACTCGAACTGTCTTTTAATTAATGCCGAGTATTTTTCATGTCGAAAGTTAAAAAGCGACGGGAACGAGTAACGGCTGCTCATCAAGTTTTCATGGGAGAAGACGAGAACTTGCAAAACTAAATTTGCTTCGTTTTCTTTGCGCTTCCAGTTTCTGTAACTTTGCTCCAATCGTTGCGCGCCGGAATATTAGGTTAAACTATCAAACTGCACCGTTTTGCGGAACAGAAACGGATTCGCACATAAAACGAACGATAGAGCATCGCGAGTAACGATGATAAAGATGGCTAATAAGTTCCGTAATATTCACAAATATCCAAGCGCGAAATAATAAGAGTCTGCTATCGCTATATAACTGTTAACAGAGTTTCCCTCGAATGATGCTGTCATTAAATAGTAATGTACGTGGGATACAATAATCAAATTCGGCTTACGCCGCGATTTAATCCGCTTTAATGGAATACAGAGCCCGCGATAAATACGAGGTCCGTACAAGCGTCGCTGTTATTTCGCAAATTTGTCATTGTTGCCGACCGCAAGGTGGAAACAGCCGTTTCGCCGTCATTTAGTCGCGCATACTTTAATAATAAACATCGTTTAGTATTGTTAATAAACAAGCCGATGCAAAACATCAAAGAAAGGTGGCGATTAGGCGGAACAATTCGATCGTCATTCAATCAGCAAAAGTTAATTAATTTTATTATCTCAGCTATGCCGTCGTTTTGACTAATTAGTCACTTCACGACGGCACAACAACGACAAATAATAACAACGTCCCGTCGAAATAGAAATCAAACCGCATAATTATAGTTAGATATTAAACCGGACACTCGCTATTTGTCCATTATCATTCGCACAGGTATCGTGTGATAACTGTAATTTGTGTCTGTATGTTTTTATATGATTAAATAACCTTTGCCCAGCTGGCCCCCCCCACTTTTGCCAAATTTAATGAATAAATTATATAATAATGCGCAAAATATTAATCGCAAGCTTTATTTGTAATCTTCTTCTTTAATTATTGATCCTTACAAAAAACAATATGTACACACAACACACACACACAAACACACATACACACACATATCATGAAACGAAAAGAAAAAATTCTCAGATGGGCATTCTCTCTCCAGGCAAAATTCCACCAGTTTATTTCAAGGTATATCACGCTGTATAGTTGGCTCGTGATGGTTTTGAGCGCGATGTTTTCGGACAAGTCGGATTTGCATATCGGCCTTTTGCGAATCGGCCGGAAAAATCGTCCGGGTGGATTCCCGGCGAGAGCCGACGAAATCGAAAACAACCCGTGTTTACTTCCCGTTGATTCAATATTAGCATCCGCAACTTCGGGCGAACCCCTTGCCAACGTGAAATCGTACATTCCGTTTGACTCGATGGTCGAAGTACATCCCTCACGATTTGCATGCTGCTTATTACCCCTTTTCTCCGCCGTTTTCCCCGCTTCTTCCGTCGCGAGAATTTAGCGTTTTAAATGCAGCTAGCACACCACCGATAGGGAGAAAATTCTGCTGGGGTGAAAGGCTTAATGAGGGGTTGTAATAAGCCCTGACTCTAACGATCCGAGGATTTAGAAAACCATGAATTTAAAAAATTTGCGGATTAAAGCTCAAGAAATCTGAAAACATTGGTTATTTTATGTTGTTGATATTCTCGCTTCAAAGTCTCGAGATTGTTTTCGGATTTATGGAAATGTTACAGAGTGGCATCTCGTTGGACGTTAATAGCATAATGAGGCGACTAACAATTGAATTTAATTTCGACAGAACGCAACGAAGCGTTATAGTGGTGGATTCTAACGTCATGCGATTTACGTCGTGATGCCTCGGCAAAATTTCTCTTCTGTGCGAATATTCACGACCAGTCGTTCGCTGAACGAGCGACGTCTAAGGGCGTCCGCCTTTAAAGGGCTTTCGCACATTCGCGTGTACTTTCACACCCGGTGCACGGGGGTGTGCGGCAGCTTCGCAGCTTCGTAGTATTTCAGGCATCGCCGGTTCCCGTTTACACTTGTAACGCGAGGCTTCCCATTGTGTAACAAGAGAGAAACCTCGCATGAGGAGCCGCTCCCTCGCCCCTTTCACCCCCCTATCATAGCTGGCTGGATGCATTAGCGTCGAGATTGAAGGGCGACGAAGGAGCGCCTCGACGAGGAGGGCCTTCGATACGTCGCAGGTAGTTTCGCGTCGAACGGTTGTAAATGGTTCGCTTAATGCGATCGCGTTACATGACGACGAGACTCACCGGGATGTTCTTGGGTTACCTTATCTGAGATGTATATTATCTTGCTATCCTCCTGGATTAACAGTTCCTTGCTTTAACGGAGTCTTCCTAGTTTGCCGCGATATTGGATGCCCGTCAACGGTAACGATGTACACCATGCGAACGTTGAATAAGTATCGCATAAATCTATACGATGTACCGATCACCTCATCTTCCGAGATGACAAACTTAATTCTTGGAATGTGGGCAGCGAATTATTCGTCTTGCGATCGTTCCACGAACTATATTTATTTTTCGGTAATTGGTGGTTCAGTATCTCCCCTATTCCCTTGGCATCCACGTGTCGCAGCGGGGCAGAGACGTGTAACAGGGTGTAACGACGCTTGCGGGGCTTTAGGTCCCTCGTAAGCGTGCGGCTTCGTCGGGATAGAGCTAATGCTCGTCGCACAGGGGTTTAACGCTTACCGTAAGCAGGAACAACGGATCCATGGCTACCGCGGAAAATCCGCCCGGGGGAAAGAGGAGGTGGTCGATGGGGGAAGTCACGCGGAAAAGCTCCGAACAGCTTTCGTGGGGATATTTCGCATGGGCGGATTACGTCCACGGGATATTTCGCGAAGGGTTCGGACAACGCCTGCACTTCGCGTTGCGAAGAAACACGTTGGAGAAGGTGAAATCCTAAATAATAAAAAGAATTCATTGAGTGAATCGGTCCTTCGAGAATCTTGACGCTCGTATGTACGTTCGAGGATTCGTGACGTCCAGAATCCACGAAGTTCAGGGATCGTGCATCTCAAATCCGCGAGTCTTTGAAGATTCATACCGTATCGCCGTAATCTGGGAGGGATGGGCTTCCTTCTATCTGAGATCTATAAGTTCTCGAATCTATAGCACTTAAAATCCTTGAGGATCTGACGTTTGTATCTCACGGATCTCGGTGGATAGCAGGGACGCTCCTGCACGGCGATATTTTCTCGAGCTACCCCGTATATACGTAGTGCACGTATAAACGGGCTTCTCCGGCTGGAGTTTCCCGTGTGGGCGGAGGATTACGATACTGTATGGCTGAGATACGACGGGCGCACCCTTTGTCTACGTTGTCTGCTATCCTTAGCCTTTCATTTAAGGACCAGGTAATAGCTGTCGCTGCAGCTGCACGTGACCCCGCAGTTTGTTGAAGGCAGGGAGACTAGGAGAACGTATTTTACTTCGCGAGGATACTAAAATCGGACATGCCGCTGGTATTTCCGAATTTATGCGTCTCGGGATCATCAGGTTTTAAGCGAAATTCAGGAGAAGGATGAACCGATAAGATCTGGGACAAGGATAAACTCTTCTCGGAGATCGTTACGATCGTTGAGATTTAGCGCCATTTAATGAACTATAATTAGTGATTTATAAATGTATAAAATTTTAATAACAGGAATTTCTGAGAAAAAAGGGGAATTCTCAGAAAAGTTTTCTTTTTGAAAGAAAACATTCTTAGAGATTTTTTGTAGATATTATTTCTTCGAAGATTTAATTTTCGAGTATCAAAATGCTATATTTTTAGTGTCAAAATGTTGTATAAGTTCTCTTCAATTTTAAATTCTTAAATAATTCTTGTTCAAAGTCTTACATAAGTTCTCTTTTGTTAAATATTTAAGAGTTTAACACTTCCTTCTTTTGTTAACAGATTATACTCCTTATTGTATTTCTCAGGTATAAAATGATGAAAATTTTATGTAACATGAAATAAGAGTGAAATTGCCTTGAGAAAGTCCACTTCTATTTAGTTTCTAAAATCTGATACTTGATACTGATAGTTTCGTAGTTTTTCTTTTTTACGTACGCATATATATGAAAAAGATTTAAGAAATTTTCAGATAATAATTAAGTTTATTTTAAATTTGCCTTTGAAAATATTCAAACTTTATCTGAAGATTTGAAGCTTGGCAAATTAGGAAATGTTTTTAACAATATTTGAGTGAATACTTAATAACATATAATTATTGTTTGATATATATAAAACATGTATAAAAAATACGTAAATGAATATTTCATTATTTCATTATTATCATAATAAAAAAATAAGATGTAACTTTGTTCTCCATTTGATTGCAAGATTTTGACGAAATTTTTATTGATGGCAAGGATCAGATGCGTTTTGTGGGTTGCGATGTGCAAAGAAATGCATACGATCGTTGTTGCATCTGTATGCCGAGCAACAAAAACATACGGTGCGTGCGCAGGAAGACAATCTTCTTTTTTACTAAAGTATATAAAAATTAGATCAGATACAGATCTGAAAATAATTATGTTGGACCATTAAAATATTCATGAAGCACAATGATAACGCTGTAAAAAGTCTTAACATTCTAGCAACCAGCTTGAACGTCCAACATGATTATATTCAGATCTGTATCTAACTAAATTTTTAGATACTTTAATAAAACCGTTCTTTCCATGTAATACCGCGGAATGACTAATACATCCGCCGAGGGTGTATTCGAGATATCGAGTTGCCGCTCGATAAAATGCAAAATTCGCGGCACACGCGGGAGTAAAAGTCGCGCGGATACACGCGGATATATCGCTTCGCAGAGGTAAAATATACGAGATAGCGCTCGCCGGTATCCGCCGTCACGTGCGTTAGGCGATATTTGTCGCACGTGACCAAGGAGCCGCGCCCGCCACCGATATCTTCTCACGGCTCCTTCCGCAACGGACGTAACGGAAAATCCATATGTACGTCGCGGAAGGAGCAGGATATTCGACCCTTTTATTATTCACGAGCGGAGCTCGATGTAAAAATATATATTATTTAACGTCGACATGTTTTACAGCGAACGTTTCGCACGGCGAAACGTAATAAAAACCGTGTACTTTTCCTTTATTTATTACCGTATAATTTTTACATTCGCAAAACGACTGTTTAAAGAGGTAGCAGAAAATTTTCTGAGAGATCAACGTAGCCATCGCCAGATGCGAAATATTTTTAATTGCCCAGAAGTGAGCGATAAGCGGTTTGCACCGCACGACTTTTTAATTGCTGTAAATTGAAGCCACTTAAATAGGCAAAGTTTTATAATCTCCTCTTTTAGTACGTAAATACTTCAGGTATTCTTTCTACAACAAAACTCCCGCTTGATGTAATAATTTGTTTAATTTTTTTTTTTTTTTCATTATTTCGTGAGCTTCGTCCAAGTTCACGCCAACATGAAATCCGCAAGTGCGTTCAAAAGCAACGTGAAATCCTCTTGAGTAGAAAGAACTGAGATCTGAGAGAAAAAGTGAAAGAGAAAAAGAGCGAGAAAGGGTGGGAGATAGTGGCGGGAAACGATTCTACGGGAAAAGTTTCCGTTCTCCGTGGAAACTTTCTCGATCGGGCGCGAGCATTTGTTTTCCCGTGGTGAGCTTTCGCGAGCTTTCGGCAGGAAAGTCACTCGTGGACGGCCACGTACATCGTAACGCGCTGCTTTAAGCTATCGCGGCACTCACCCCTCCGCATTTACCCTCATTCTCCACTTTCCTCCCCTACCGCGGCTCCATGCTGGATTAAAGTATCGGCGACGCCAACCGCGTTTGAATAATTCAGGACGAAAGTTCTGGTTGTTTCGATCCTGTGAGAGGTGTACCGCCAGGATCGGAAAGGTCCTTTCTGATCGAGGTCCATTTTTGTGTTGCAGGTTTCGCGCTGATGAGAATCGTCGAGGTGTACAAGGAAATCCAGGAACAGGAAATGAACATTGTAAGTAGAGTAGCAAGAATGTAATTTTTAATGAAAAACTTTCATTGGCGAACTTGACGCGTTCCTTTTTTTTTAACAACTTCTCCCCGATGATTTCTGTAGACATTTTTGTTTTATTGCATAAATTTTTAGTCTCTCAATAATCAAGTACATACGATATCAATTTGTACATAATTTTTATTTCTTTATGATACTCTAAGATTTCTCTAATAATATTCAATTAAGATTTTAATCTTAACAATCTATATAAGATCAAGAGATAATTTGAATAATATTTTTGTTTGTCGGTTCTTTTTATATATACAAATTTTTGTAGGAAAATTTTTTGTATCAAATAATCGAATAATATTCCGAGACGTTTTGTAGAAGCTAAAAGCAGGCGTATTGTCTGCCACCCCCGTTTTTTCCGTCTGTCTTCTACCTTGGCACCGTCCATTTCCGGGGATTACGTCAGACGGTTGCGTCTGCCAGGATTCGTAAAGATGTCCTTTCCGCTATCGTCTAGTGCCAAGCTTATCTAGTCTAGGAAATTTACATCGCTTTGTTCACTTATATATTTACTCGACGAATAAAAAAGATGCTTTTAATCGTATTATATTTTTAAGAGTCACTGTTCGAAATTTTGATAATCTCAGAAAAAATTCGGATAAGTAATAATGAATAAATAATTAATAACTCATTACATTCAAGTAACAATTACTAAATGAATTGCAAGTATTTAATATCTTAAAAACAAAATATTAGAAATGATATTATCATTTTCTATCTGTCCATCTTTTTGAGAGCTTGAGAAAGCATCCCTTCACATCTCTCTCTCTCTCTCTTTCTTTGTCTCTTTCTCTGTCTCTTCATCGTCGATCCCACGACACCCTATGGAACGGTTCTACGGCAAGCGGAAGTCCGCAGGAGCCTCTTTGATCCTGCGGCTCGCCTCCGCTTGGCTCGAGGGCGACGTTACATCCCGCAGGCGTTTCGTTTGAACATGAAATCTCATTGCAACCATAACGACATGTGGTTATTACGACTTTACAACTCGACTCTCTCTTTCTCTCTCTCTTGCTCTCTCCTTTGCGGACACGCTGCCGCCGCATTTTGCAATTTACGTTCCGGCCGACCTCTCCGTGAAAATGTCTCCCTAGCGACCTAATCCAATCTAATCCGCAGCTAAGCTAAGAACATACCTTTCCTGTCGCGGTAATTAAGTAACGTTAAGTTTGGTGTAGCTTTTTCCGCTAAAATACAATGGAACCTTATTAGTTGCTTTTTGTGCACACGATGTGTTTGCGCAAAAGACTCCGACGCATAAAATGTTAAAAGCAAAGGGATGTTACAAAAACTTTTTAATTTTTTATATTAAAAAAGTTGGAGTGTAGACACAAGGAAACAAATTTTATTAAAATGAAATTTCTATGGAAATTAATCGAAGAATAACTTCTTTTTTATATGTCTGCAATTTTAGAACTTCGCGAAAAGGTCCTTTTCTTTTAAACTTTATAAACATTAGATAATTAGAATCATGCACAGAATTCATCGTATAAAGTAAATGAAATAGTTGATTTACGTTTGGGGATCCTCCGAGCGTAAGGGTCAACGATCTCTGATTTTCCTCGGGGAATTTCCAAAGAAACAAACAACCATGTACGCGTGCTGCGTCACGATTCGCCGATGAAAAACGCACTCCAGACGAAGATTATCTTGAGCGCGACCGGAAGAAGCGAGCGGAGGAAGTGGCGCAAGGAAAGAGAAAGACGAGTGCCAAGTCCAGCGCGTCGGAGGGTGGCTGTGCGGGGTGAAATTCACGTAGCTTGCATTACTTTGCAGCTTTTTGGCGGACGTGCATCTCCGCAATAACTTCGATCGATAACTTTGCGAGAGACTCGCTAAAGAACGTCCTTACGGATATCTTTGATCCGCAATTGCAACATTTTTATCGGTTTCTCTCTCCTTTTCGAAAATTACAGACATCCAGATTTGAAAATTTTATTACGTTACATACTATTAAATATTGTTAAATCATTAAATCAAGTTTAAATTATTTAATGCAATACTTTTTTAATAATAAGGATTAATTTATTCAGCTTTACTCTGGTTTCTCAATTTTAAGATTAGTTCAAAATTTTGGAAATGTAAATTAAATTATTCTACGGATTTGCTTCTTGTAAAAATACAAACGCCATTGTTTATTGATGTTTTTCGCTATTGGCCAAAATTCTCCGATCTATCCGGTGACGCGACCGGAAACCAGCGCAAAAAAGTGCGCTCGCGCTACCGGAAGCGCTGTAATTCCCGATGGATGAAACGAGGGATGATGGGGCGAGGAAACGATGGGGCAAACTGGAATGCGTGGCAAAAGACGCTCGTTCGCTCGTTCCAAAGCAAACTCAACATGGCGGCGGTTGCTCACAATCAGATCTAAAGAGCGCAGAATTTCCCAATAAAAATCGTCGGCGTTCCCTAAAAGCTCGCGGATTAAATTCACGGTGCGTAGAGATTCGCGTGTTCAACGAAAGGCGGGGAGGGGCGGGCGAATAAAAAAAGCGGATAAAAAAAGACGGATTTTCCTCCCCCTCTCTCTTGCCACACACCGCCGCCATAGCAACGGGCGGCTGCAATCCGCCTGCCTTTGAGCGACGCACAAAAAGCGAGGCGAAGGGTGCTCGAACTGCAAAACAAACAACTTGTTTCGTGAAACGCGAGCTTGTGGGGAATGGAAGGGGACGATGAGGGTGGCTGGTTGCGAGGAGAGAGCGAGAGGTAGCTCTCGAAGAAACGCCGACGTAGGATAACGCCGGAAAGGCAAAGGGGGTTCGAAAGGGTTAATACGTTCGAAGTGGCTGGCAAACACGGCGGCATATCGTTATCGCGGCCGGAAAATCATGCCCTGCTAATGTGTCTCGGTGCGTGTTTGACCGGATGAAAAGTGGGAGGATGGAGGAATAGTGATTCGATTTGAGAAGGGGCTAAGAGAAGAAACTCAGGCAGTTTGATTCCTAGCGAATTTTCGAACCGAGACTTCGTCTCGGCGATCAAACAGATCAGATTGGCGAAAATCGAAATGTTGAATTTGCCGGAACTTTGGTAGCAAAGTTCGGGGCGAGAATGCGCGTCTGGAGAGATTCAATCTCCCATTTATTTATACGATTATTTCCGCTCTTTCGTACAGGATGAAATTGCGCTATTATTGTGTTCACGCGCCACGTACGCCGCTTCTTCTTCTAATTGCGCTCGAAACATCGTTTGTCATTTATTTGCGTTTTTATGTTCTCTTGCAGCTCGCATTATGCTATTATTCTATTGTTATACCGACATATTACTGCGTTACACTTTTTTTCCATTACGTGGAATTTCATGAGTTGCTTTTCTATTCTTCTCTGTCTCACTCTTTTTCTTTCTCTCTCAAGATGCTAAAAAGAAATAAAAAGCGTTTTCGTTGTTGCCGCGTTTTCTGTCGGGAACGCATCCAACCAAGATCACTCCTGCGAGTATAAATTAGGTCTGACTCGTAAACCACCTAAAGCTCATACAGAGCGAATCCGAGACGACGAGGAAATAAAGAAACATTGCTTTCTCAACACCAGCCACGGTGAGGACGTTAAAGTTCACCTTAATCTCCCTTTAAATGTCGGAAGGATGTTCAACCCTCTGCTAATTACGTTTATTGTCTACCGGTGTCCGTAAATTATTTCCCACTTAAAAAGATTACTTCATTATATCTGTATTAATTTACGTGCGCAAACCACATAAGTTCACGTTAATTTCCCAAATGGATGTTACTTTTGGGACAATGACAAAAGCGTGACAAATTAACAACACGGCAGAGAATACAAGGAATACCATTAAAATGGTATTGAAATATTGTTTGAAGATGACTCAAAGCTGAGCCGAAACGTCCAATGTAGAAGAATCAAGGAATTACATTACTTTAACAACATTAAGTTTGGAATTTTAATTTTAATTTTTTGTGCACCAACACCAGCATTCCGACTCGCATTTGTCTTATCGTTATTTTTTTACAAATTAACAAATTGTATAATAGCAAATGCTATTTGTATTAATATTGTGTAAAGATAATACGGAAAAAACTTTTGCTGAAGTATCTAAAAATTTAGTATTAGTATTATAAAATTTTAGTATTAGAAATATAAAATTTAATATTAATATTAATTTAGTATTATATCTAAAAATTTTAGATCCGAAAATAATTTTGTTTGAATCATCAAAATAATTAGAGCGTTCAAAGTGATTCAACTGATTGCTAGAAACATGCTTTTTCATCAGCATTGTCATCAGCGCTTAAGTGTTTTACATAATTATTTTGAGGGTCCAACAAGATTATTTTTAGACCTGTATCTAGTTAAATTTTTAGATATTTTAGCAAAAAGTTTTTTCCGTGTATTTATTGTGTAAAAATAATGTGATTAAATAACATAATATATTAAATATAACAAAGATTACAAATAATTAGAAGATTATTAGAATTAGTATCGCTAAGTGAAACAAACATTATGTATCGTTAATGCGTAATAACAACCCTTACGTTTCCCTTACTCACCCCTTACATTCCAGTTAAAAGCATTCTACGTGGATTTGCTGGTGCCTCTGGAGACCAACCTGGAGAAGGACACGAAAGTCGTCCAGGTAAGTAAACCGCCGAAAATGGTTCCCAGAAGGAACATTTGTTGTCCCCCTGACGATGAATAATGCAACGTTGGGAATGGACTTTCAGAGCGAGCAGAAGAAGTTCCTTCAGCAACACAAAACCAGATCCGAGACCTACAGCAAGGCGGCCGCGACCATGAAGAAGCAGAGAAAGAAGTCCAGAGCGGCCAATAAGAGTGGCCTCGCCATGGACAAGGAACTCAAGAACATGCAGATCCTCGAGGAGGAGAAGACCAAGCTCGACGCCTTCTGCGAGCAGAGCCTGAAAAATGTGAGTAACGAAATTTGTCAAATTATTAATCACATCGTTACGTTACCAAGTTCTCTTTTCATTTTCGAAGCATATTTTCAAAAACGTGATATACAAGTGTGGAGATATAATGCGATCTTCTTTCGTGGCGGATGAATACGAAAGTTAAATACGCTAGGGATGCGGAGATGATGGATCACGCGATGAAATTTATTAACGGAGTGAGTTCATTAATACTCGGGACCTTTTATGCGTTCTTTTCACAGGCGATGACTCAGGAGAGACGGCGATATGGTTTCGTACTGGAGCGGCAATGCTCCTTGGCGAAGCACTACGCGAGTTTTCATGAGGTAGCACTGGCCGCACTTCATCCCTCGGTTGATAAATGGCGCGAGGTTGCCGCCACCAGGGAATACTTGCCCCAGTCGGTGGAGGACATGTTTGCTTCCAGACTCAGGGTAAATTCGTGCAATAGTCTCCTCGATTCACATTGTGATTCGATCCGAAAGCGCAGTGATTTACTCTTGCGACTCAATGTTTAATTGCATCATCTACACACACGTTTTGTAGAAGTTGCAACAATCTGACTGCTTTTTGAATTTTGCAAAGAATCTTATATATCACAAATATCATGTTGTTAAAATTTTATAAGGGAATTTTAGGAAATTAGAAAATTATTTTAGGAAATTTAGGAATCTCACTTTTTCAAAAATTGGAATAAAAAACTTTTTATAAACTAATGTTTCAAAAAAATAGAAATTTTAAATTTTAAGAACAAAAATATACCAAAATTGATCGTTAAAAAAATTATTTAAGAAGATAGGAACAAAAGAATATTTTAAAATTTGTTTAGAAAAGAAATCTTTTCAGAGATTCTGTATCTGCAGCGTTGTTTTAAAGTTAATAAATCATTGTATACAATATATACACGCACACGCAATAAAAAATATGGTCAAAATATATTGCTGAAGCGTGTCACAGAAGTGCAGTTCCACGGCAAACTACCTTTTTTATAGCAAACATCGTTCTGGCCGGAGGACGAGGAGAACGGTGGCTCCGAGCTGACGACGATGAGTTCGCAATTGCGGAAGACTCGGAGCATGGACAGCTCCTGCCTGGAGTTGCGACTGGGTCCGCTACCTGGAAACCCGCCGTCCAGCCATCTCGGTCCGGCGCATCATCTCCCCGCCGCCCTTTCTAGAGCGAGATCGGAGGCCAATCTGCACGCCTCGACATTATCTCTCGGCCCCGGTATGTCGTTCCGGAGCTTCTTTTTTTCTTCTGCGACAATGATATCGATTTTTCGCAGCTACGCCATGCGCCCGTCTCGAAAATGCCACTCCCCTATCAAGCGTCCTTACATTCGCAGAATAAAATTAACAGAATTCTCGACTAAATTGATTTGCAACTACGCCGAACTAAACTAAATTGGACTAAACTAAATCGCACATACCCGGCCAAATAATTCAGTAATTGCACGTGGGACAATTAAGCTGTTACATATTACATGTTGTTATAATGCAAATATCCTTTTAGATAGTAGTGATTTAATCAACATAATTAGCGGAATACAATATTATTAAATATAAATCAGACTTAATTTTATATTACGTTGAATAATTTTCCTCTACTTCAATTAAAATACATATAAACGTAAATTGAGGACTTATTCGAATCAGGATGATTTATCTTCGGGTCGCTCATTCATTGTGCACCGTACATTGCGTGCTACCGTGTAACAACAGCGGCAACGAGTCTGTCAACTGGTCAGAGACAATCGAGAAAAATCGGCGAAATGGAGCCATTCGCGCTGACGTTTCCACTCGCTTTTCGCGAGAGCTGTCGTGCCGGCCGTATAAATTTCAACCATGATCAGATTCGGACGACTCGCATCGAAACCCGAGGCTCTCTCGGCGTGTTCCAGAATCGGGTCCCCGCGCAATAAAAACAGAATATGCTTTCGTTTGTGCAACGCGACCCGGGACTGTATTTCATTGTCGCGGTGTCGCGTGTCACATGATCCATCACGCTCGTCATTATACGCGCCGCTTTCACAGCGAGCGATGTCCTTCGGCTCTTTAAGTTTCTTTTCCCGGCAATACCACGTCACACTTTCACGTAAAGTGAAGTAAAAAAACCAGATAATTATAAATACGATATAAATAAACGCGAAGAGTATAAATATTCTGTCGCGTTTGTCGCAACGATGAAATAAAGCCTTTAATCTTATTGGACAATTCAATTTCCGAAATCAACGTTGTCTCTACGGACAATTCAATGTCGGAAATCAACGTTGCCTTCGCGCGAATTTGAATTAATTTACCACAACGTATAAATGACCATGCATTAATAATGCATCGCTGATATTTCTGAACAATTCTCGCGAATCTCGTCTCTCATCCTCAATATCCTTCGGGAGTGATGCCCATTCTCCTTCCGATATTCACCCTAACTATTGCTATCGTACTGACCTAATTGCCCTGGTTCACCCCGAAACTACCTACGCATTATATCGGGCTCATCCTCACCCCCCGACTTCCCCTGTACGCCGTTCTCAAGCTTAGTCGGTTACAGCGCTTCTGGTTTCCAGAGGTTCCAGAGACCCCACCTCGACCTCGGTCTATGGCTCCCCCGATGTCCCGCAACAGCGCGGGTGGCACCGGAGTCGGCGCTGGTGGTTGGGGAGACGCTCCCCTCGCCAGGGCTCTCTTTGCCTATCTCAGTTCGGGGGAGAATCAGCTGAGCTTTCTGGAGGGTGATCTCATCGCGCTGATGGGTGAGTCTGATCTCGCAACATTTGTCGATAAGGTACACACGATGTTCCGAAACTATGGCACTTACAATTACAGCTGTCACGTAAAATATGAGACACAACAATGGCATAAATTTTTAATTTTTTTATATGAGAAAAATATCGCTTTACTACATTCATTGTAATATTAATGATATCAGAGATTATTTATTTCGGTCAATATTTAGTAATTATTAATATTTAACATAGAATAATTAATAACATTGTAATTAACTCTATATAATTTTGAGGTATCAACAATATTTTGCATACACCGGAGATATTTAGACGCAACGAGACGAAGATAAATTAGTTATTTACTTTTTTCTCTGGTTTTTTAATGTTTACAATAAAAGGAGCCTCTATTGCAAAAATGTTAATAAGGCCGGAGCGTAAGTGAGTTTCGCGGATTTGCATATTTCCCGGTTTTTTTTTATCAGGAGACCGTCAGAAGGGATGGCAATTTGGCGAAAATCTACGTACTCAAAGCTCGGGGTGGTTTCCCTTGGCATACACTGAAATTATAATTGACGACACTTTGGGGTAAGTAAGTCTCCCTAACCTCGAGTAGGGTAATACCGAAATTTCGCATTTATGGTCACTCATTATTAACCCTTCAAACTCCATTTCGCGTTTTAAATCCCGCATTCGAAATAGCAAATGAGTAAAAATTGTGCATATTATATGTGTGTATCTTTCATTGTTGATCCTCACTACTATTTTTCGTCAAATATTAATTATATTTAACAACAGTTTTCCTACAATTTGTCTCTTTTTTTATACGTGTGTGCACATAATATTATCTTTAAACAGTTAATTAAAATAATTCATTTTTTTATGCAACGTCGTCCAGAACGGGACTGATAAGTTTGAGGTACATCGTTTTATACTATCAGTTTAAACTTGTTACTTATTCGGCCGATTTTCAAAAATCTTCTGTATTAACTCCCCGGATTTCCGTGTACATTGCACTATCCAATTATGCGAAGATCGCCAAGTCACGGAGCGAGCAACGGTAGGACTCCGGAGCCGCAAGCCATACCGCCGTGTAAGCCGCCACCCTCTCGACCGCCGGTCACGCCGGCCAGTATCGACGAATCATCCGGTGGAACTCCCGGCGCCGGTAGCAGCTCCGCCAACAACAGCACCAATGCTAACAACAATAATAACAGCGGTAGCAATGTCGGCACACCGACCAACACTGCGAGCATCTTAGCGACTCCAACCGCGCGCCAATCGAAATCGGTGAGACAGTAAATTGACGTAACGGTGAACGCTTCCAGTTATTTGTCGCTTATCCGTGTCTATCGCAGCATAAAACCTTTCCGAATGGTTCAGTATTGTCATGGCAATGCACCGTGAAAAATTAATAATATTTCGATGGTTCCTTTTGATGCCTTCCACCGATATTGTTTTCTCAGAGCGCTAGTCCGGGTAAACTCCGAGTAAACTTTACCGTAGATACCGTAGAATACGCTCACATGTACACACGTCGCAGCCCCAAGATTGATTGGGATGCAGAGTGGATGAGACGCGAAGGGAATCGTTTCGTCTGCCTTTCAGATCCGTCCATCGGGCACGTTGCCCGCGGTGCTAGCTGGAGGGCGAAGGGTGCAACCGCCCGTGCCTCCGGTACCACCTCCGGCGATGACATCCCTCCATAGCAGCAACGATAGCGGCTTCTCCAACGAGCCTCCGGTGCAGCCCGATGTCGATTACAGCGACGACGAGGCGTTGAGGTAAGTCCAAAATCTACGCTCCAGGCTGCAAAGTCATTCCTGCTTTTCGTTCACGTATCGTTAGTTACACCCCAGTACTTTCCCATGTACTTCGTGCAAGCTATGTAAATTATGTAAAAGGAAAAGGAGTTTACGTGCGCACAAGGGAAAAGACGTAATTTTGTTGATCTTGTTTGAAAACAGTGTTGGAGCAATAATCGATTATTATGCTAATATAGGACTACATCATCCAATATAGAAGTTGTAGATAATATAGGAGTTGTAAATAAATCATAAATAGTTCGTGTATAATAGAGTGAAGAAATAGCCTTTTCTTTTCATTATTTTTAGCTTTTCAGCCAAAGAGAATTTACGTAGCTTACACAGTTATATGATTGATAAAATTTTGTTGAATTCAAATCTCATAGTACATGGACAAAAATGGTCTCTTCCGAGATTTGACAATCTCTCGTGACAATATAAGCATAGTAATTGGTCCGAGACCTTCTGCATGTCTGTGTAACATGAGATACTGATCTCAGCATAATTGAGCCGGTTTCATTCAGCCCTTGGTTTACATCAGTTACATGTAGACTATCATTATTCATCCGCAGACGTCCGATACCAGGCAAATCACTTATTACTTGGTACTTTGGGCCCTTTGATACCTTTACTCCGATCATCACGCCCTGATAACTAGCCGATAAACGCATCCCCGCTTTGTCCTATTCAGTGTGATTGAAGCTTTGTATCATTGTAGCTTCGCTATTCTGCTATCTACCTCCCTGTAATTAGTGCGATTTTCACCTCTTTCGCCGTCTCCTCCCTCGGTACTCAATTGGATTGGTTTGCGACGCTATTGTGAGAAATAAAAATTCGGTAGTGGATGCTGTAGCCACACGCGCGTTTTACATTCACATACATCTTCGGCGTCGGAAAAACTGTGATTAATTTCGAATAAAGCGAGATCGAATTGTCACAGTCCTTCAATACCGGTGACTCTTGAATAGAGTCTACTTTTCTTGCTTGTTGATTGCTGCGCGCATGACAGCTGATTGTGCGATATGATATATTATTTACAATTTAAATCAAAATGTGTTTAGATATTTACTCGGCTTGTGCGGTTATTGATTACCTTTCAAAAGATCTTAATAAAAATTTTGCAAAATTTGCGATTGACATTTAAAGCAGATTGACATTATTTTTTATGATAGGTCTCATTTTTTATATTTTTTAAGTTGAATTTAAATATCATGTATGATATTATTGCCTTTTTTACTTTTTCTCCATTCTCAATTTAAACAAATGTATTCTTTAGTATAATTTATTATATTATTTGTCTATGACTTAATTATGATTGTTGTTATATATTTATTATACAATCTTTATTAGTTTTTCAATAGTCTTTTATTTTTGTTGTATGAACGTCACATAATTCACTTTTCTATGTCGTATTTTTACTCATCTATGATTTCGCTACATTTTGCTTTCTTTTATTTAGAAAAAAAGATAAAAATTGTCTCGATATCTAATTTACTTTAATACCTTCGATAACTTGTTTGAAAGCATTATCTACAAATTATTTTTATGGACTGAACTTTTTTCGGCCGCTCGGAAAATTAGTTATCTCTATTTCTTCGAAATTGTCTCTCCTTCTTGTAGATACCGCATGCGCTATCGTGGTCGCTGGAAATAAACCGCCATGGTGGTGGTCCTCCGCATCTCCAACAACCTCCCCTTTTTTAATTCCTTTCTTCCGCGCACCGGTTTCTTTTTCTCTTTTTTATTGACCGCGCCGCGCACGCAGACGGCGCCGCAAGCCGCGAAGCGGAGGAGATCGTCCTTCCCCGAAGGATGAGAAGCGGTCAAAGGACTGGGAGAATGATTCCTGGAAAACGATTCCACGGGATGAGAAGTCCTGGCAGCTGTATCGTACAGCGATGGACCTCTGGGCGGAGTCTAAGGCCAATCAAGCGAGCGAGGATTCAAAGAAGTATTTCGAGATGGAGAACGGCGATTTCGCGTTGGAGAACGGCGATATGATGAAGAAGAGGAAGAACAAGAAAGTTGCACAAGCACCGAACGAACGTCCCAGCCCGAATCAACGCACCAAGATGACGAACGAGCGGAGTGCTCCCGCTGCTACTCGTCGTGGCGATCAACGACGCGTCGACAAGCGAACGCAGGCGGAAACCGAGGAAGACGAACTCGAGGAAGACGAAGAAGACTTCAGTGCTGAATATCGCAACAATAAGTTTTACACGGACAATCAGGAAGTTCAGGAACGAAGAGGAGGAGACAATATCGAAGCAGAGAAATATGCCAAGTCTACGAGTTCGTCATCGGACACTGATGACGAGAGCACCATCACTATACCAGAACCGGGCCGCAAAGTCGAGCATATAGCGCAAAAGCTCGAGCAGACCGCGCAGAAGTACGCGCGCGAGCACAGCCCGCCCAAGTTCCTCGAGCGTCGCGAGAGATCTGCCGCGACCGAGTACAAGAGTCTCGAGAGAGAAACGCGCGAAACGACTCTCTCGCGCGACCGTCGCGAAAGATCTGCTATGGAGTACAAAAGCTTGGAACGTGGTCGGGACAGCGGTCAGAAGAACTTGGAGCAGGCTCGCCGTGACGACAGGGTGCGTTTACGAGACGACAAGCGCACGCGAGACGACAAACACTCGCTCGAGCGGAACTCCCGTGAAGATAAGTCGAATTTCGAACGCACGAGAGAGGATAAGCAGAGCTTCGAGCGTTCGAGGGAGGAGAAGCAAAATTTTGAGCGTACGAGAGAGGACAAACAAGGCTTCGAACGCTCAAGGGAAGACAAGCAGGTCTTCGATCGCTCGAGAGAGGATAAACAGAGTTTCCAGCGAGCCCGCGAAGACGCGCAGTCGTACGAGCGAGCCCACGCTCGCTCCAGAAACGAGCAGGAGCGTGCATATATGGAGCAACGGAAGGAGGTGATGGGTTACGAACGAACATTCGAGAAAAATCGCAATAGGACAGTCGAGCGACTGTCCAGCCGACGATTCGAACGGCCACGGCCACCGTCGCAAGAAGCTCCGGAACGGCCTTCGATGGGTCCCTATCGAGAGCGCAGATACTCTGACAAGGAGGAGGCAATTTACGGAGAGACCAGATACGGAATAGGCTCGCTTGAAAGAGATCGCGGTTACGAATCGAATTTCGAGACGAAGTTGGAGAGAACGAAAGTAATCGAAAGACACGGATACCACACGGGTCTATATGCTTCGGATGTTCAGAAGCGAAATGCCGTATCAAGAATCAATGAGCGAAGTAATGGCGACACCAATAATAACACGCTGAAAGTCGAGCGAAAACCTGTATTACCGCGACAGACAACCGCTATGGGCCATCTCGCGCAAACTGGAAGAGCCTTCAATGAGTCGAAGAGTCCGAAACTCGTGAAACGGACCAAGTCTTTTTGGAAGTTCCGCCGGGACTCGGAGGTGTTGGAGGGTATGGCGCTCTGGCAACACCGTTCGCTCGTGGACATTCCAAAGATGATCCGGAAGGAGGACAAGACAACGGAGAACGAAGAACGGCAAAGAAACTCTGAGGGCGATAGTCCGAACTCGAGTCTGGGTAACAGTGAGGGCACTATCACGAACGAGCATCAACATGAAGAGCCCAAGCCGGCGGAGAGAAGCCACGTGCCCGACAAGACGGATTATTTTGAGGACTTTCCGACGCCGGCAGAACGATCCAAGATCACGGAAAGATCAGAGTATCGAATGCAGCAGCAGCATCAGCAGCAGCAGCATCATCAGCAGCAGCAGCAGCAGGAGGAGCGCACATATTTTGTCGGAAATGTGTCGCGGAAGGCGATCATAGAGAAGGAACGAAGACGTAGTCTCGAGGCGAAGCGGAACATGATTGTGGCCGAACTAAAGGAGAACAACGAGAGCAAGCGGCATGGAATGGCGCGCGGTAGGAGAAATTACGACGAGGAGGACGCAACGCTGAACTTCAGCGAGACTGAGGCCTCTGATGAGGAATCTACGTATAGTTGCATCGTCGTGAAGGATCAGAGTATACCAGAAAAGACGTTGCTACCAAGGACCAAACTAAGAAGAGAGTCTGATCGAGAGAGAAATAACTGTGGACCCTGGTATGATCTCTGGGGCATGGATGCGTCCGTCAATAAGAAGAAGAAGAAGCAGAAGCAGCAATAAGTAAAGTAATTATTTCGAAGAAAATACTGAAGCTGAAGATATGTTGAGTTTAAAAGTATGAGGAGGAATCAATGTATCTTTTCGACAGAGAAGACTTTGAATGAAATATAGCAAAAACAAAAAGAAAAGAAAATTAGATTGAAGAAGAAAATTCACCTCAAGAAAAAAATAGTGTCATGTTGCCTTATTAGAAGAAGATAAAGAGGAGGCAATCGCATGCAATTCTGTTTTCTTTAGTTTAAGTGTACCGATATGCGAGCGAGGATTAACTGATTCAAACTTGAATCAGCAAACGAACACCGAGATCGCAGTCGTTACCACACAGTCTTTGTTATTAATTCCATTTCTCCCAAATTTGTCCGATCATCTCGTTTATTTTGAATTTTTTCRTGGTTACCTGTCCATGAGCAAGCCCCTGAATGATCGACTCAGCATCTCAATGTGATGTGTTTGCATTGGCTAATCTTGTTCTAACGCTTTGTTTTGTCTTCAACGATTGGCTGTTGATGTTATAGGAGCTTGCAGCATCGTCGAAGAAGACGCTCAATACATTTTTGCGATGACTTCTAGACGACTTATCTCTTCGAAACAGAGCGAGCCACTTTGCTGGATAATACATCGCCATCGTGTTATTGTTCATCACTATTGCACGCGTTAGCTTTCTTTGGTTATCGCATAGTGCAAGTCATTCGCTAGATATTATTCGTAATTGTTTCAAATTCTTATTACTTTTTAGTTTTATCAATCGCTTCAATCGTATTGCCAACTGATTTGAAGATGCACGTATTTTTTGCATATTCAGAATTCATAAAAGCCTTTAATAAATGTTACTTGTCTAATCATTGAAGAACAAGCTGTGGAAGACGACAGTTAATCTCGATCGACATTTTTCATATGTATTTGTTTACCAATATTTGTGAACTGACGAATCTTGAGAGACCTAGTCATCGATAGATTAATCAATTTCAACCGAATTTAGTCCTATAAAAGACAAATCAAATCAAACAATATTTTAAAATAAACAATTGGGTGCTAATAACAAATCTTCATTGTGTGCTTTTGAAAAAAGAAGCTACCTTTTCCAAAATTTCTAAGAAACTCCGAAAATTCCAAAGTTTTAGTTCATGACCGTGTTCGTGATCGTCTAATAATTATGGACGCGCATTCCGAGCCCTGATTAACTGCAATTAACGCCTTTCAGGACTAACATATTCGCGACTGTGAAGCTGCGAAAGACGAAGACTAACGATCGCTCGGCGCCAGCGCTGTCATGAGACAAGCTTTTTCCTTAGTCGCGTGTCTCTCGCGATCCAGTAGCGAGATGACACAGAGACGGGTGTGTCTTGTTGAACAAGTTCCTTCGTCGCGCAGCTCTGACACAAGAATCGACTGCCACGCGATTATCGCGAATTAAGGTGAAAATACGGCGCTAATCTTTTTCAGTATCCATGCGCCGTATACGTTGCATCCGTGTTTTTTTTTTTTTGTAATTTCTCTCGAATACCTATTTAGGACACTATGCGAAGCGACATATGGAAACAGTTCGCAATAGTGTTTCCAGAAACAGGTTTCCAATAGTGTTAAACGAAGTGTTAACAATTTTGTAGCGCCAAACGAAGGGTTAGCATTATAACTACGTCAGTTCTGCGCTGTTAAATAAACGATCGATATCACAACTGCCGTCAATATAGTTTTGCGATGTCAAATAAAAGGAATAGCTATCTTGACCGTGAAACGAGTTTTTCCAATGTTAACTGCACGTTAACACGTTCTACAATGTTCGAATGAAAAGCTCATGCAGTGAAAGTGAATCAAGTCCGTTGTTTGTACAGTTCCACATAAAGTCGAACCTGAAGTAAGCCTTTACAAATTACGGACTTTATTCTTGCCCTGAAGTCTTTAATAACAGAAACTAGAGCTCTTCTGACAACTCGTGCGATGAGTTGAGAGACGAGTGAAGAGAAATTGTTGGAACTTCTACATTTACTCTCAATGTACTATATTTAATATTATATTTAATATACACTTAATATTTGGTATTGAAAGGGTTAATGTCCGAGAATTTGATAGATTTGGATTTTTTGTGTGCAACACGTCATTTTGAATACATTTTTAAACGTTTTTCAATATTGCATTTTAAAGGTATACATATAGATATAGATTTAGAGTATATTAATATAAAAGTTATTAGAGTATATTAATATTAAAGTAATATATTCCAGCGTAATTTAGGTGCGAAACAAAAAGAAGACGTCCAGTTCGGAGCGGAACCGTGGGTTTTAGAGCAACCACTTTTTGTAATTTAAAGCGCGGTATTAAAAATTCAAGGAAGTCACAAGGAAAACGAGAGATGTTAATTTATTATGAATAATATATAATATATAATAATATATTATATATTATTAACGAATACCGCTTTCGAATCTCTCTGATTCCGGCGGTTTTGGATTAGGCTAGACTAAAATGATGCTGTTGTAATAAGAATCATGTATACATGCGTATATACGTTAACATATATATATTATATATATATTATTGTTATTATATACACCATTTTTTTAACGTATATTCGTCAAATTTTTTTGTTCCCTTCTCCCTCTCTTTTATCTTTACATTCTTTGTACTCTGAGCTCTTTATATATTATTTACGACATATGCTATATAACACATATAATTTATAACGTATATAATTATATATAAAAATTTGAAACAATATTCTGTGTATATATCGATAATTTATCAATGTGATAATTTAACAATTTACAATCTTATACTTTTATTTGACCTAGATAAAATTAAGTAATACACAAGAATGAAACGATTTTAAACTATTCGATATTTTTTACGTTACTCCGACATAAATTTCTATTCTATCGGCAAGACTCCGACACTAATTCTAGAATTAAGTCATCCCCCTTCCAGTTCTTTGTAGGAATATTTTAGGAGGAAATCCTGCGATCCGTCAGAAGATTAGTCCTCGGTAACTTTTCAGCGAAGAGGTCCGCATTTGAATATCCACCATCCCTCACAGGTAAATGTTCCCCGCTCATAACGGCGGTGCATTTATTTAAATTAATCGTGGAGCGTTTAATGGCGACGATCAACGAACGCTTTCACGAGTTCTCGGTGGAAGGCGAGGATCGAGTCGGTCTGGATGGGCGCTACGTTTTCTCATTGCTCCCTTTTTTCTCCCCACGGCACCTTTTTAGACCGCTTAAAGCGTCTGAAAGTTGTATAGGCGCCATTATGCGGTAATTATCGGAAAATCGAAGGTGTCGACCACGCGGGAATTAATGTAACAGCCGCAAGATGCGTTGTAAACTCGTATACATATATCGGTTTTTATTTTATCTAATTTTGTTCAAGCAGATTTCTTTGCTTCCGCTGTTTATAAGATAGAAAATATATTAAGAAAAATTCACTTGCAGAATATTTAAATTATATTTGCTTAATTCTCAAGTACTGTAAAATTCTTTTTTTATAGTTTTATAATTTGTATTGCTTTCTTAACTCTCTTCTTCATTTATCATTGCTCAATTATTCAAAATAATTGCACAATGGCAAAAGTAACAATAAGTAAAGATTTATTCATGTATGTACGTAAAATAAATATTTAAAGATATGTCAACTATTAAAAAATTAAGCAAGATTCGATTTAGATTTGAATCTTTATGATTCAAATCTGAAATATTCGAAAATTTCGAATCTAAATATAATATAAAGTGATATGATTTACGCAAATAATTTTATTTACACGTGTATATATATATATATAAAATGATATCATTTCAACAATTTTATTTGACTT
This sequence comes from Cephalotes varians, assembly GCA_037157785.1. Classification (NCBI taxonomy): domain Eukaryota; kingdom Metazoa; phylum Arthropoda; class Insecta; order Hymenoptera; family Formicidae; genus Cephalotes; species Cephalotes varians. Next base: position 1,162,010 of record JANQDE010000006.1, on the reverse strand, counting down.
GTTAACATATAACTGTTAAATTGATGACTAATATGAACACAGTTGTGCGACTAAAAATTTTAAAGTACAAATAATTATACTTACAATTGATTGTGAATTACAATTGCAAGTCAATTTCAAAACCAAATTCAATCTTTATTGAGTTTTTCTTTAATCGATGGCTTTTGATATCCAATTTGTCGCATGTACAATTGCGCACCAGATTCATCATGGCTATCGATTTGTAACTTTTGTAGGTTTTATTTATAATTTTTGACAAATATTATGGCATTATTGTTAAATTATAAGTCAAATATTTTATATTAAACATTTAAACACACACACACACACACACACACACACACACACATATATATATATTTAAAATGACTTTATATCGTATAATCAATATTATTTTTTATAGAAATCTTTTTTATTATCTATATATTACAATTTAATTTAATAATAATTAATGTTGTGTTAATCAAAGGTTACGTTTCAATGATTCGATTCAATTTAATTCAATTTGATTCGATTCAAAAAACCTTGATCCTCACATCTCTATAAATATTTCATCAGTTTCTTAACTTTTATGATAATATAATTTATTACTCTATGTTGGTTTTTTTAACTTTTTTGTTTTTTATTTTTTGCATCTTATGTTTTATAAAACAAAGATCATTTTTGACATAATGTGAACAATGCGCTCTTGCTGCGACTGTCGCTGCCGGACATTAAACATCAGCAATATGGCGCGTCTCCTGCGGCGTGTATTAAGCCTGTTTACGATTTTGAGTCAATATGACGCGCGCGTGTATACGTGCGGCGCACGTATGTGCGTGTATTTGCATTACTTTGAACCGCCAAATTCCACGAGCGGCTTTTTGGCTTATGGAATGCGCCAAAGCCGAGCATATTTGCTAAGCGGTTAATTATCATCTGCGGTTACCCATCCTCTCAAATCCCTTCATGAGCTACTCTGCAGAACGAACGTTCTATCTAACTAAAAGAAAGATTAACGAGATGTGTGTGTGTGTGTACACACACACACACACACACACACACACACACACACACACACACACACACACAAAATTTAACAAATTAATATTGTTTCGTCGCAATATTTTTCTTTTCAAAGTCATTATATTTAAAGCTAAAAATAATAAAATAAATACATAAATTTCAATGAAGAATATAAATCTCTTTCTGAAGAGATTTAAATATCAACTAAATAAAACGAGATATTACCAGTAACGCTATTACGAACAGCTAATTAAGAATGTAGGTGCATAGATAATACAATATAATATATAATACACGATATAGTTATTATTATTTTTATTTTAGTTTATCTACAAATCTCCAAGTTTTTAAAGTCTTTAATTTTTATATCTATCTTCATTAACTTCCAATTAAAATTCGAAGTTTTTGTTTTTAAAATGAATACTTTGGTGCCGTGCCGCACCAATCCTGAAGAAATACTAAAATGTCGTTTAGCGGCGAATCCGGGGGTGCCTGTCTAGCCGTGTTGATCAACTTGGTCCAGTCGTCGCGATCAGCCACGCGGTTGGTTTCTTCAAATTTAACAACCGGACCGCGCACCGGATATCCCGTGATCACGCACTGTTGAAGAGGCGCACCTGAGTTTGTCGGTGACGTCAGGGAACCGACGTAGACGCCTCTTTGATCGACTGGTAAACCTTGCTCGATCTTTTGATCCATAGACACCGCCAGTACCCACTCTCTCGCTTCCTCACGTTGATCCGTCGCGACGCCGAGTTTTTCTGGAAGTGGAACCTCTAGCGGAAAGTCGGTGACACGTAAATCGTCCACGTCTAGAACATTGCCGTCGCCTTCCTCCTCAATACACTCCTCTAGATCGAGAAAATGATTGAGAAAGACGAACGCTTCACTCAGAAGGCCGGCAGTACGGGCTGCGATACCGGCTTCGTAATAATATCTGTCGGCGTGAAGAATATCGGTATATCGCAGGAGACTGATCGACGCCTTGACCACAGTGCCAGAAAGCGCCGGAAACGAACGGCAGCCGTGCTTCACCGCCGAGAAGTGAGCGGCCTTCAGAAGGTGCTCGAATCTGTCGGATGACGGTGATGAACGGTAGAGACCATGTAGAACATCACGAAGTTGAGCCAGATATCTGGAAATGATTTAATCGTGAATAACAAAAAAATGTAAAAAATAAAAATGTGAGAATAAATAACATCAATCTCTTCTAATATCCGCTTAAATGTAAAGAACAAAGAAAGTAAAGAAGTCTTCAGTTTTAAGAAATAAATATTAGAGATATTTCAATTTTAAGAATAATCTGGACAAAGAGATACTCTGAATAATAAAACGTATCTGATTAAAAATTGACATTCGCATAATAAAGGGATAAGCTAGGGAGCTAAGGGATGCGGCACATTTATGATAAATCTTTTGTTAATCGCAAGATATTGTACCTGTAATCCTGCTGCGCTGCATTCAAGATGCTCTCTGCCAATTGCAGATACAGATTAAAATTTTGCGAGATCGCAGGTGCACCGTACTGCGCGTAAAGTTGCAATGCCTGCGGCGCGGCGTCGTTCTTCAGCAACTGTGCGGCACGCCGTGCTACAAATCTGTGCAGAACCTCCGGACTCTGCGAGCTCGCAACATCAAACACCTGACTCCATTGACCTTTGCGCGCCATCACCTCGAGGGCGGCATTATCATCTATTTCAGCCAGCCGTTCCATTTCACCTTCGTTCGCCATGGCGTCCCGATATTTCTCTTCTAAGTATGGCTCGAGATCGGGAGCAAGCTCGCGAACGATTCGTCGCGCGCGATCCCATTCGCCGACTGCCACCAGCGAACTTACAGCGTCCTTCAATCGATCCGCTTGAAGAAACACCTGCAGCAATATGAGGCGTCATAGAAAAATAGTTACATCGATATTAATAAGAGAGAAAGACTACCTGAGCGGCGAGCGCGTGTTCACCAATGGAAAACAAGCGTGCACCCAGGTCACCGCCAACTTGCGCCGCCGTTTCGGGATCTGCCTGATGCAAAAGAATGTCAGCCGCACGGATGAGATACGATCTTGGCGCCTGCGGGTTCAGAATCAAAGTATCCAGGGCAGGCAGCACTTCCCCGAGATCAAGCCACTTCCGAGCTTCCTCCAATGCATTTGCCCCATCCAGTCCCGCGTTTCTCTGACCTAACTCTCTGCGCAATGCCGCTTCCTGACTGGGCAAATATTCTCGACACACTCGCAGTGCCTCGGACCACATTCCGGCCGTCTGAAATGAAAAAATTTTAATGCAACTAAATAGAAAAACTAGAGATATTTAATGAACCTTTATATAAACGTTAAATTATCAATCTTTGAAAGAACTTTTTTGTACTGCTGAAAAAGAAACCTTATAATGCTCTATTATCATTTCTGGTTTGTGAGCCCTCAGGAGAAGAGCCTCTGCTGTAGCATAGTCTTGTCCTTCGGCGGCTTCGGCGGCTCGAGCAATCAAAACCTGCGCTACCGCTTCCTGGCTGTGCGATTGTGCGACGTCCTCGGCGGATTCCCAATCACGGCTGTGAATGTACATCTGTACTGCCTCCATAGTCTTGCCGGCCTGCACGAATTCTTTCTCGGCCTCGGCAAAACGACCCTCGTCCTCTAACGCCATTGCATAACGATAATGAACTTCTTTCTTCTGATCCGTCGTACCATACTTGGCAATCTCCAAAGCCCAATCAAACAAGCTAGCCTCACATGCAAGTTGCAGGCAAGGCTCTAAGTAACCAAGTCGCATCAAGAGTCTTGCACCTAGTTCCGGAGCTAACGTTCGAGCCCACATCAAAGCAACCTAAAAAAAAAAGGAGGATCTTGATTTGATGTTAACAAAGAGGGAAAAAGATATCATATAAGTTGTATAAATTTTAACCTGCTGTGCTGCTTTTTCTCCCGAAGCTTTCTTAGCAACTCTCAACGCATCCTCCCACATGTTTGCAGACCTATAAGCTGTAACTGCTCCGCGCCAATCACCAGCACCTAAGATAGAACACAATTTACACACAAACTAAATAGATTGTAAATTAAATATTTTTTTATGCATCCGATACTGATCAAGTACTTATGCGATGATAGAAAAATATTAGAATTATACAATAATACTGTAATCGATGCTTGACCACAGCGATTTTTACATGGCTGGTAAACATCAAGTTTCATAGTCAAATTCATCCATTAATAAAAAAAACCTATTTTTTAATAAAACTATGGTTGATTTAAGTCCAACACCGACCTAGGAAGTGCTCTTCGGCTTCTCTCGGCTTGCCGGCTGCATCTAGCTCTTTTGCCAGATGCATGTGAGTAGTCTGAAGTAGATCTGGCCGGTGCTGTGCGACCAATCTGATCATGTCGTTGCGATTTCCTGCTTTGCGATACATAGCAATTGCCGCGTCATGGTCACCGATCGCGACGTAGAGAGACTCGGCGTGACGAAGCTCACCGGCCTGCTGCAGATTATCGGCGTGCTTCGCCAGCACTTGGTTGGCCTCGTCACTCTTCATGTATTCTTGAGCTACCTGATGCGCACGCATCCAATCACCCGATTGAACGTGAATCTCCACAGCGCGTTGAGCATTTTCGGCACGAATGAAAAGATTCTCCGCCAAGTTCCGTTCGCCAATTGACGAGAAGTATTCGCCCAATTTTTCGCATTGCTGACGGATCTCTGGATCATCGTCCTCAATCACCTGAAGGAGAAAATATGAAGAAAAAATATTTAAAAAATCTATTAAAAAATAAAAACAGTAGATAGATAGATAGATAAATAAGGCATACGTTAAGAATGCTACTACTGCACCTGAATAATTTGTAAAGCCTTTCTCCATTGTCGCGCGTTAATAGCAGCTTTCAATGCTAGTACTGTCTCCCCTGCCTCGATGAAATGATTGATAGCGGCGTCGTAGTGACCATTCGCTGACAGATGTTTTCCCCAATCTCTTTCGAGTTCGACTACCAAAGTGGGATCAATTTTGCGTGCTAGATCGAGGGCTTTGGCGAAGATACCGGCCTGCGCATAACATCTGATTGCCTCGGAACCGGCGCCGGTCTTCTCCAATAGTTCTCCAGCGAGTTCCGTGAGGTCAATGGCCTTAAGACCACTAATGACCTCCTCGACGATTCTTTCGTCCTCCAGCAATTCGTTATTGGTAAGTATCAATCTGGCAGCTCGTCCAGGACGGCGAGCCTCCAGATAAAGCTTGACAGCTCTCCTGGGATTCGTGGTTTCTATGATAGAGGCCGCGCGAGCTGCTTGACCACTGTCCAACAGCCAAGCTAAGTGACGATCCCGCAGCTCTGATAAACCACTCCAGTTACGAGTTTGGGCCAAATTTATGGCATCTTCCCAGCGCCAGTAGCGCTGGTACATATCCAACGCTTTGTCCAACTCATTGTGTTCCAAATAGATCGCCTCAGCGGTTTTTAGATCACCATTCAGTATGGCCAGCCGGGCCCAGCATTCCGGATTGTCCATTGGCTCGTTGCCCGTCTCTTTAGCATATTTTTCACCAATCTTGAATGATAAAGGAAGCAAAAATATATTACTGTTTTGAAAGGAACAAAGGATTCATCATAAAAGAAAAAAACCTCGGCAGTCTCTTTCAGAAATTTTGCACAAGCAACGTCACCCATCGCAGCATAGCACCTGGCAGCTATCGCGAGTTTCCTCTCATTCATCGCGTTTCTGGCAACGTTCTCCCACATGGCTTCCACTTGCGGACTGTCGCCCATGTTCTCTAAGAACAGGATGACTCTGCCGAAGTCATTGTCATGCAACGCAGTACCAAACTCGATTAGTCCTTCGTCCAACAGATATGCCACTTTGGTACCGTGCTCTTCCACCATCACAGACGTTCGACCGTTCTCTCGAACAATGTCTACTATGTCACCCTTGATTGGCGTCAGCGTAACCGCTTCTGGTGCGTCTACATTGTACCAAATAGCCAGAGTTTGACCTGTCTGAGCTACAACAACGTCGCTACCAGTCACCCAAGATGCAAAGGATGCTCCTGTCACTAACAAGACTCTGCAATGCCATAAAATAAGGAGTGATTAGAATAAAAAAATTTGCAATAATTATTTTAATACAAAATAATAAAAATTATGTTGATGCAAAAGATCAATCTTTTTATATATTATGCTCTATTTTAAATAGAATTGCTTTTGCCCTCAATTTTATTTGACAAATAAGAAAGATTTTTTGTATCAAATATATTTTATACAATTACTTATCACCCTCCTCATCGCTAAGCCAAAGACGACCTCGCTTGTCGCGCGATAGCAGTCTATGACCAGCTTCGCTCAGTTCCAGCCAATCGATGCGGGCGTCATGGACGATCATGCTGATGGTCGCACCGGATAGTAGATCAATCACGCGAACAGTTCTTGGGTCCAGCAGATAGGCTAGTTTCTTGTTGTCGCCTCCGCCAGGCGAGGGTCGTTCGTTCACGCGCACGCTAACTACATGTGGATTCACCGCCTCCGTTCGCACAGAACCAAGCGCCTCGTTCTGGCCATACTCAACGATTGTCAGTTCGCCAGAGCAAAAGATCAAGCATACTACCGGATACTCAAAAAAGAACTTCTCGCCGCCGGACTGATCTTCCCATGGTATCTCACTGATCAGACCCAGTTCAATATCGCCGATCAACAAAGTGCGTGCCGTCCGAGCCACCACGTTGTTGTCCCTGCGCCCTAGGACACGCACGTCTTCGATCTCCAGACCCGTTTGTGATCTGATGATGATAGGACGTTGCGAGGAGTCGCTCAGAGGCCGGATCACTACCTGGCTAGGACCCACGTAGGCGACCTCGTGACTGCCACGGACCACTGTGCGTCTGAAGATGAAATTCACAGCGAATAAACATTTCAGTTTTGACTAATATGACAGATAAATTCTTCTTTAATAAGAAATTATTTTGCAAAACAAAATGAAATAGATTTATGCATTCCTATGTTCATTTTGATTTTTATATGGAATTTTTATATTCAATCCTCAAGGGCAAAAAGATGCGAAAAAGTAAAATTTAAGAAGTATTAAAACAAAAAATTCAACGATCTCAGATTTTAGTCACTTCAGAATAGTCTCAAATTGTTCGACGCCGCCGCACAGTCCTCCGACCACCAATTTTGAACCGTCTCGTCTCCAGGAGAGCGCCGTAACAGTATAGAAGTTGGGCAAGTCGCGCACATTGGTCTCTTCCCAGACACTTCTCCGTGGTATCCAATCGAAGATGCGCACCTTGTCCCAAGAGCCCACGGCGATGCTCTGGCCGCTCGGGCTGCAGCAAGCCACAGTAATCTCCCTCTCTTGGGAATCCCGACTGAAGTTGAAGACCTTGACCGGCTTGCCATACGGGTCATACATGGTCAATCGTTTGTCGCAACCTGCTGCTAGGATGTGTGATTGTGGCCATGCTAGGGCGTAAGCGGGTACTCCGTGGACACACACACGTCCCGACGGCTCTGCATTGCCATCTTCGGCAATATAGTACCGAATAATGCTGCCGTCCGCATGACTCGACAAGAAGCCACTTCCGCGAATGCTGCAGATCGAGAATAATCATGGATATTATAGAAATACCAAGTAAATTTATTATTACTGATAATTATGTGCATAATTGAAATATCTCAAAAACAATAAGCGTTTACTTGCTAGCCAGAGCTATTGTCATAGCATCGGAAGTGTATAAGGTTTGCGCTTTCTGCGACTTGACCATAGCCGCGCGTACTTTCCCATCCGCCAATCCTATGATAATCGGACCATCCACTGGCCAGATCAGGCAAGTCACCGCGGCACTTTGTCGGAATTTGTTGCAAATTACTTTTTTATCACCCCTGAAAATTTTTGTTATTAACAAACAATTCTTTTGATTAATCTTTTTTTCTTTGGCAAATTGTATAAATAATTACCAATCTTCTCCTATTTTATACACATATACAATGCAGTCGGTTTGGCCAACTGCAATCTTTGTGGATTCTGGAGAGAAGGCTATTCCTTTCACCATGTAGCTCTTTTTACCAAACTATAGACAAACAAAGGATTAATTAATATTATATGTTGTTAATTAATATTATTTTATATATTTATTTATTTATTAATATTATTCTATATATATATTTATATAAATTTTAAATTCAGAAATTTTAAAATTGCAGAAACAGATAGCAGTATCAATACAATAAACTAAAAGTTTTTGGAAAATAGAAGACACATACCTTGGGATCGACAGGCTTAGTAGAAAATCTATCGCGCTTTACACCATTTTCGTCAAAAAGATAAATGGAACGATCCGAAGATGCCACAGCTAATTTTAAGTTGTTTGGCGACCATGCTATGCTAATCACTCTGTTTTCCAACTCCTAAAACATGTACATATAAATACATAAATATAGAAATAATCAACTCTTATATACGTCTTGTTTAAATATATGCTTTTATTATATAAATTTATATATTATATTTATAATATATTATATACATTTCTTCGCGGTATAAAATATTATAAATTTTTCCTAAGAATCTGCTAGAAATTCAGACAAATTTACGTGCTATTCCATTTAAAAAATTACTTTTCGAGAGTAATACTCTGAAATATTTCTCACAAAAGTTTTCAACAAATCTTAAAAAACATATTAAAAAGAAATCCATTTCAGTTTTTAATAATCCTCGAAAGAATACATTTTACATTGATCTATTCTGCAGATACGTAGATACGCAAATGCTCCTCAGGATCTCGAGATTTAAAAATAAACAATCAATTTAAAATAACATTTTACTCACCTGCGCTGGCATAACGGTACCTAGATATTTCAGCAACATATTAATACAATATTATTCTCAATTATTCTAATAATATTTACAAACGTTTGTACAATACTGATGTAAAGCAGGTATACATTGTTCGTGTATACACGTTGGTTGCCTAGCGACAGAACTCCCACTATGCCGAGCTTAGCTTTAGACGAAAGATAAAAGCGTATAATTAGATGCAAAATTGAATACAAAAATATTATATAATTAATTGAAGAGAAAGAACAAAAAATATAAAAAATTTTTAATCATAAAAAATATTACATATTTGATGTTTGAGACTGTCGAACAGATAGATGTAATTTAAAAACTACGTTGTCTTCTAAAATATACATAATATCTCTATAATATTTAGCGTTTTTAGTCCGAAGATAATTATCTTCATGTTGATGAATTATTTAGTAATTATACTTATTTCCTAAAACATTAAATTAATTAGACACATAATTTTAATTAGGATAATATCACAATGTATTAGACAAAGAAAAAATTTTAAATAAAAGATTAATCTCAGTGAGGTGTATTTTATATAATTTATTATACAATTTGACTATGTTTCTGATAACTAACTTTTTATGAAAAAATTTTTATGGGTTTTTATCTAAATAATCATATAATATAATCATCTTTTTATTAATAGATAATCTATTTATATTTTACAAAACTCACCGTTTTAACTATGCATCTCATTTTAAATCGCGACGATTCTTATCAGAATCTAAATCATTTCTAATTTCTACGGTTATTTTCATAAGTAATTATTTATTTTGTACTGAAGAGATAAAAAAATAAGAGGGCTGAAAGGTTGTTACTTTTCTAGATAATAAAATTCTCATCTGTCGACTTCAGAAGTCGATTCATCCAGTACTCAGCTTGTAATGGCATTATTATATATTTATACTTATTTCTTCAAATATACTTCTTCAAATATATTTCTTCAAATAGAAAAAAATATTATTAAATATACTATTTCCTCTAATAAAAATATACTAATTCAAAATTAAATTTTCTATTACGATCGACAGGCGGCGCTCACTGCGCCTCGTATTTCGCGTAGAAAATCAATGTTTCCCGCATGTGGACGATCGGTTTTTTCGCATTTATTGTTTGAAACAACATCTCTTCATGCTTAACTCGGCTTTGCGAATCTTCAGACGGTGCGTGCGAAGTATTACATTATTGCTTGACACGTGTCACATCATGTTTCGTATGAATTCTTAGGTTAACGAAGCATAACCTTCAAATTTATTTGACATTTGACTCATTATATAAAAAAGGATTGACATTTTATATAAACAATATATATTACATACCAATAACGCAAAATAAGTAGATAATAAGATATAATTGTAACATAAATCAGTGTAAGAACATTATTTCTTTTTTAAAGTTTCTCTGACGTTTATATAAATATACAAGTTTTAGCATATTAATTTTTTAATAACTCAATAATTTCAATATTATTTTATAATATTTTATACAAATAATTTTGTGCATTATAAATATTAATAAAGACAATATGTTGTAACATATGATGTTATGAGTACAATATAATAATTACACAGATAATTTGTTACGTTTTTTTATTGAAAATTGATTTATTTGTCTATATTTATGTTATATGTATCTTAGATTTCACGAACCAAAGTTGTTAGGCACTGCGGTTGAAATAAAAACTTGCATAGATTCACTGTTTATCAGACATAAAATGCAAATAGCAATGTTGGATGACGAAAAGTTGAGAGACTTGGATAGTTCTGCGCAAGAGGAAATTAATTTGCTATCATGGCTACGCACTGTGGCTCCTGCTTTTCCAGTGAATGGCTCAAAGGTAAAATAATTATGCATACAAATCCAATTGTGGACATATTTTATTTCAACAAAAATGTTGAAATAAACATTTTTTAAATAAAATAAATAAAATTTATTCAATAGGTCACTATAATCCATAAACCACAAGCGTTTTATAGCACTCTGTTAGAAAAATGCAGACATGCTAAGAAGAGAATCACGTTTGCCTCGCTGTACTTAGGTACTGGCACTTTGGAGACGGAGCTGGTGAGTATAGTAATAAAAACAAATTCAGTATTTATAACAACAACTTGACAAGATAATTATTTCTAATAATTAATTACAAAAATTATAAGAAAAAAGTATAAAGAAATGATTAAGGAATAGACTGAGGAATAGAATGCAGTTAACTTTCTAATTTTCAGAATTGACTTTTTGGAAAAACAAAATCAAAGAAACACATTATCTTTGTACAGGTGAATGTGATAGAGCAAGCAATCAGCATGAATGATGGCAACGTCCAAGTGCAAATCTTATTGGACTATATGAGAGCTTCCCGGGGTAAACAGAATTCTCGGAAAATGTTGGAACCTTTGCTTAAGGGCAAATGCGGAGATCGTTGCAAGGTTTTCCTCTATCATACGCCGAAATTACGCGGTATGATAAAAGCGGCAATACCGGATCGCTTTAATGAGCTCATTGGTTTGCAACATATGAAGCTGTATATGATCGACGATGACTTGATCATTAGCGGGTAGGCTAAAGCTAGTTATGATTGCCATTGACAATTAATTGAAGAAAAAAGAATTAGAATTTATTAAACTTAACAGCTGAAAGGAAAAAATTGAATATTCAATATTAAAAATATTTAAATAATAGTTATTTGAATAGTTATGCTTCAAGTAACTTATATTCGAATAACTATTATTAAATATTTTAAATGTCGAATTCAATAATGTAATTGAATTCATAACAGTACATACTTTTACACACACACACACACACAAAATGTATATTTATATATTTATAATAATTATAGGGCGAACCTCAGTAATGATTACTTCACAAACCGACAGGATCGATACTTTGTCATAGAAGATTGTAAGGAGCTTTGCAACTTCTACAATAAGTTGATTGAGAAAGTTATGGAGTTTAGCTTTTTACTACAACCAGATGGTAATACGAGTTTGAATCCTGCTGTAAATTATCATCCTTACAAAGGATCCAGCAAAGTCTTTACTCAAGAAGCAGCATCTAAGATTCAAACATTCTTACAGAATGAAATAAAAAAGAATGTTGATCTCGACAAAAGTACATTGACAATCATTCTATATAATTTCATTCAAAGCGAGAATATTTAACACGTTTCGTGCCACATGGTTTATATACGCCCCACGCTGAATTTTCCGTTCAAGCCATTTGCAATTTTCGCTATAAAACAGAAATTGTTTTTAAAAATTGGTTGTAAAATCACGTATTGACATCTAAATAACATAGCGGTCATACCGTCGTATACGTCCCACGCGGCCTGAACGGAAAGTTCGCCAAAAATCGGTACGGATTGTGTTAAAAACATTTTTCTGTCTAAATTAAAAAAGATATTATTTCAGTCATAAATTAGATCATTTAATCTTTAAATATTATTGCAGATGCTGACACGTGGATATTTCCATTGGTTCAAATGGGCCAGTTAAATATTTATCACGATAGTGAAATAACATTGAAACTCTTGCAAACTGCTCCAGCAGGAGCTACGCTCAAATTAGCAACTGGTTACTTCAATCTGACTTTCGACTATAGTCAAGCTGTGCTTAGAGATTGCCAAGCAACGTGTCACTTTTTGACAGCACATCCCACTGCCAATGGCTTCTTTAGTATGTCTTCATTATACAAACAATTAACATAAATTTTTTAAGTTTTAAATATTTGATTTTTTTTACGTAAACTAAAATTTACATAAGATTATTTATATTGTATCTTTTGCACAATTATCTCTTTTCTCAAAAATCTGGAAATAGTTATATTAACTAATATTTATTTCAATCGTTTTTTTTCAAGATGCCAAAGGAATTGCAGGAGGAATACCAGCGGCGTATACCAGAATAGAGGAATCCTTTTATAATTTATGCGAAAAAATGAATCAGCAAAAGAGGATAACGTTATGGGAATTTGTAAAACCGGGTTGGACATATCATGCTAAAGGTCTTTGGTATACCTTATCAGATCAGCAAAAACCTTCGTTGACTCTTATAGGTTCACCAAACTTCGGTAAAGGATAAATTTTTATTGTTTTGAATTTTAATCTTAATGATTGCAACAAATAACTCTCTCGAGTATTTTTAACGTGACTGAATGGGAATATGAATGATTTAGGTTACAGATCGGTGAATAAGGACCTTGAGACGCAGATAGCTGTGATGACAAGAAATGAAAAGTTACAAGACGCGCTACACGAGGAGCAAGCACGATTGTTCTCTTGTGCTAAACCTGTCACAAGGAAGACTTTCTCGCAACAAGACAGAATACCACCGGCCTGGGTGTGCGCGGTTGTACTTTTCTTTCGCTATTATTTTTGAAGCTGAAATGCCTTTTGCAAAAAGGCAAATCTATTCTAAATAAACTTATTTAATTCTAACGTAATGTACAATAAGTACAAGATTCCGCATTAATATTTAATTCATGAACGATAAAATCGTCCACATGAATTTATATCCTCAGGCATTTAATTTTATTATTTATTGACAGTATATATACACACACGCGCGCGCAAGAATCACACATTTTGTGTTTTTCTGGTTTTAGACTACTTTCGAGTAAATAAATGTACTTTTAATTTATGATCGATTAAAAAAAAAATTTGGTAGGATCCTTCATCTTTGTATGAAAAATAAGAGTATGTACTTCAAAATAATTCTTTATAAAAGTTTCGTTTGTAATTTCTCTATGCAAAGAATAATAAAATTGGAGTTATGGGATATAAAAAGGATTGAACATCTCGATATTAGGATTCTAGGATCTTTGCATTTTCTTACAAATTATGCAAATTCCAGAAATTAATCTTCATTTTAAGTAATAAATTAGCATTTTATTCTGTAAGTTTGCCGGCAGAAGTTGTGTGAAATCAGTGACGCAATTATTTTCTCGAGCTATCCTGTAGGGTATATGATAGAATTTAATACTACTACGATGCCGGCGCTTCTTATGCAACATCGAATACATGAAAATTGTTTTAATCCAGGCGAAATAATGACAGCGATAGCGGTAGTAATAATAGTAATAATAGTAGTAGCAATAATGGTGATACAAGATTGATTGTCTGTTGTCACTCATGATTCACAGACTAAGATGCAGCGATGTTCGCTGCAATGAAAAATAACGCGACACTTCGCAGATGGAAACAGACCACTATTTCACACTTGGAGATTTCCAAGACCGGCAACGGTGCGGCGATTGTCTGAGGAAGAGAAATTTACTTGTCGTCGATCACGAACGTTTCCTCTTTGACGAAAAATTCAACAACTTCTTCCTCCACGTTCTTCGAATCTGAATCCAACTCATCAGTATCAATATCTGAAAGTGCACGTAAGACGATTAATCTCTCAAAACTACACTTTCAATACAGATAATTTATTTAATATACTTACTGCAACGTAACTCGAGACGACGCTTCTTCTGATTATTCCATTCGTCGATACGTTTTGTACGATATTCTTCGAATGCCTTCATCAGCAAGCAACGTTTCTCAATTAATTCCTAGAATATTAATCATTCGTTAAAGTAAATTATTATCCAAACCTATAAAAATTTTAGAAAATTTCATAATATATAATGTCCTCCTATATTATTCTTTATAATCATGCTTGTAAAAATTGAAATTCATAACATGCTAGGGTACACTTAAAAAAATATTAGAAAAATTATTCCTTGTACCATCTAGCGTTTTAGATACTCTTAATACATCTTATTAAATGTACCTTTGAAGCACGCGTCAGTCGCATGCGATCTTTGCTCTCGAATTGTGCCGAGTACTTCTTCAAGTTCTTCTTTATCTCCTTAATCTGCTCTGCGGTGAGCAGAGTAGGAGGTCGCGGCCGCCACAACAACTGGTTAAACGCTGTCAGGTTAACTCTCTTCAAAATACGGCCTTGGAATGTCCATATCCAGTAACCGTTGTCAACGCTGGTCTTCCAACTGGATACTGCAGTGACGACGTATCTAAAATTAATCATGACAAGAAAGTTAACTTCTTGCTTCTAGTTTCTCATATTATGCGACTATTCTATTAGTTGTTTTGATCTACCTGCCAGTCGGATCCCATTCCACGTCCGACGTTTGATAATGGTCGGTGGAGTTCATGATCGTGAAATCATTCGTGTCAATGAACTCCAGAGCGCCAGCCATCGTCGTCAGGCCTGCGAGGACGATGAATTGACCTGATGGTGACCAGAACAGGTGATTGCAAGCTTTCTTCTCCAATCTTTCTGTCGAGAAAGAAGAAATTCACAAACGTTAAACTCGAAAAAGCAAAAACAAATTATTAATCATGTAAAAAAATTAAAAATTCCATTCCATTATTTGTAATTGCTTACTGAGAAGGGCAGGCTGATGACCATATCGCACTTCGTAGAAGCTGACATTCACGCTGGGTATTTCTCCGTGAATGATGGCGAATTTACTGCCAACCGGCTCCCACGCAAAAGCGTGAATCGGCTCCTTTATCTCCACACTATCCACGGGAATTTGTTTTTCTCTCATGTGGAAGATTTCAAAGTTGTATGACATACCCTGAGATGTAAAATATAAATTTTTATATATAACAGTAATTTTTATGTATAATCGTATATATAATAGAAATTACATTTTAATGACTAAAAGCGCTCTTGTTTTCGAAAATAAGATTCAAAAACTTGTATATAAATTTTAAGTATAATTGAAGACAACTGCAACAATGGATTAATTTACAAGAAGCCGAGCATATAATATAGGAATTTTTCCTGTCACTTTTACTTTAGAATTTTCTGCGTTTTTACAAAAGTTCACTGTTGTTATAACGTCTTTAATTATAAGTTTAATTATAAATTGTACATACTAAATAAATGCTTCACGTGATCAGCACATTATTCAACTCACTGTGTATTTTTGTTCGGTCTTCTCCTTACGTTTGGCGAAGCGGTCGACTTTTACGCACAGATAGTCACCAGATTTTTGCCAAAAGATCTTACAGTCGGCAACATTGAACAAATTCTTATTTCTTATTTCATTTCGGCTAAAAATCAAATATATTTTTGGTCGTTTAAAAAAATCGTTTATGCCAACAATTTGAATGTAATTCAAGACTTAAAAACTCACTTTGGAATTTCGAGCAAAGTTACTCTCGCGGGAACGTCTTTGTCTTCTGGCACCCAGTAAGCAAGAATGTTATCTGTTGGGGACCAACTGAAATCTCTGATTCCTGGGATTTTAATACTTTTCTTGTCCAACAGACCAAACGACTGAAAGATTAAATACAATGACTATCAAGTAACTTACAAAAACAAACAATAATAATGAATAATTGTTAAATATCGTAAATTGAAAAAAGCAATGACTGAAAAGAATGAATGAAAAATATTTACTGGAGTCTCATAAACACTGAGAATATCCTCTCCCATACGCGCTAGATATTTATCGTCATGCGACCAACGAAAAATCGGCCAGACGGAAGATCCATCAGGGAAGAAGGCTCGTTTTTCCTGGCTTGACAGAATGTCCCAAATCACGAGGCGTTTTTGATCTTGTCCAAGATCAGTACGTGGAGTGTAAGTGACTAGATAACGTTCACAAGGTGAAAAATCGATGCACTCAACACCTCGCTGACTGAATCTAGCCTGCTGAGTAAATTGAGGGCCACCCCACAACGCGACTCCCAATTTGTGGAATGTGGACAGATATGTACCTAATGGTGACCATTTCACATACGTCTCTGTCCAACGCTGAAATTAAAGAAATAGCTTAATTGCAACAGCCTCATAGTAATAAAATTAACTTATTGCAGTTAACCTAGCACAAAAATTGTATAAAAAATAAAATTTCTGCAAAATCTTTTTTTGTTTCAACTACTCACATTACGTTCTTCGAGTAGGGTGGGCTCTGGCGCAGAGTTTTGCCAGATCTGCACTGACACACCTGCCCCATTACCACAAAGCACACAGAATTGGTCATAAGCGTCCGGTTCCAACAGATGATAATGCAAATCGCTAGCAGCCTTGAAAGGCTGAGCTTTCGGTGGTTCCCAATTCTCGGGAATGTCTTCAAACTTCTTAAAATCCGTGAAGAGATTAACCTTGAATGTATGAGATTTGTCAATCTTGTAATTATTGGTGGACTTGACTGCAGTAAGCGCGTTCAAATGATTGTTGTATTCAAGAAAAATGTATCTGTTAAAGAAAAAGAAGATTGTCAGAAATAGCCAATAAACATTCTGTGTTTTCTTATAAATTTTTTTTTTTAATTTAGATAGAATACAAACTAACCCTTTAGTCTTGCCATCATTCTCATTCATCGGATAGTACTGATTAACTATCGTGCCGAACTTTCCCAGCACCTTATTGATGACAGATTGAAGCTTCTCTAATTTATCAGGCTCCACTCGAGGTACATTATCCACGACAATTACAGATTCAACTCCATCTGTTTCTGAAGGTTTCTGCTTTAAGATGTCACCCAATAGCTCTGTAAGTTCATAATACAGACATATACATTCTCTTAACAATACAAGAGTCTAGAAAGTACTGCAGATATTTTTCAAACAAGGATAGAATTGGTCCTTGATGTTACAAAAAGCTTTAAAGCATTCTTTGATTAGTCAGTAGTTAGTAAAATTCTTCATTCTAATTGGTCAATCAAATCAATGCTTTGAAACATTTATAGCTTAAGCCTGTATCAGACTAGAGATTGAAATCAAGATTAGATTGATTCGATTCTCTAACTCATTCATATTCTCGATTCTCTAACTCATTCATAAGAAAAACATATGCGTAAACTCAGGTTATGGTCAACTTAATGGTACAAAATGTATTTAGCATACAATGCAAATCAATGAGCACTCAGTGATTATTATAATTTGTACACTTAGATCCAGCAAAGAACTAAAGGTAAAAAAAAAATCACTGAGCGCTCACTGATCTGCTTTGTTGCACAGCTATAGATACTTGCATATACATAGGTTTTAAAATATAAGCGCTCATAATTCTCAGGCTCAACTTAATACAACAAATGCTCTGAAAATCTGATTGACCAATCAGAAGAATTTTACTAATTATCCAAAAAAATTGAAGAATGTTTCAAAGTATGTTACACTGTGTCCTTATTGGAAAATGCCCTATGCAAATAAGTTAGAAATCGAGCCCCTGTTCTCTTAGGAGTTTGTTCGAAACTCGTCAATCTTCTGCGTATATGTGAGTACATGCACGCTTTCCACAATGCAGTACGTGTGATTTTATTCTAGAAAATTGCCTGTTTGCAGCGAACGTGATGATCCTGAATATTCTATAAGCCATGTAAAAATCGAAAAATCGACATAAACATCAATAAGTAAGCCGGCGTCTGCAATGAAATTTCTTACAGCTTAAAGCTAATCAAATATAATCGAAAATAATCGAGTGGGTCAGTTTCACCATCTCCGATTAGCTTGAGCGACCGATTATCTCTATCAAGATAACAATTGCATTTGTCATTGACTAGAATGGACCAATTACAGTTGACACTTAATCAGCCGATCAAGCTAATCAGAGATGGTGAAATTGATCCTATGATTGGGCTGTGTTCCAAAATTGACTGCCAACTCTAAAAATCTATAGTTTACGTCACGTATACTATAGATTTTCAGCACTGGCAGTCAATTTTTGAACACAGCCTTGGTCAATTTCTTACGGCTCAACATCTCTCTCTTGTAGACACCGGCTAACGTGCACCAGATCTTCAATACTGGCAGTGAACATCGGAAAGCAGCCAAAGTCGACGATCTTCCATCTTGCGCGATTCGAATCACGTCGTGTGCACATGATTCGAGAAAAAAGAAAAAATAGCTAAGGAATCGTTTGCAGGATTTTTAATTTTATAATATATTATTATGCGATAATTTATACGACGTTGATTATAATCGGAATACGCTACCAATAAAGCTTGAAGCTAACGGCATCGCGATCTTCCATCTTGCTTAATCGCGTAGGATCCGGCGGGAAGAATCGCAGCGATTCGAAAAATAAAGAAAAAAATAATGACCATAAGGAATTGTTCGTGGGACAATTTATGCGACGGTACACGACGGTCGATTCCCCGACCTGTCGTTCAATAAAACCGGAAGTTCTTAGAATTGTTACACTCGCTGCAAACGGGCAATTTTCGAGGACGAAATCACGCGTGTCGCATGTGAAAAGCGCGCGCGCGTGTATTCACACATGTGCGTAGAGATTTACGATGAGATTCTACAAATGCAACGTGTCCTCGCGCGATCGATGGAAAAAAAAAAGCGAGTGGATACTTGCCCTCGTCGGTGATATCGTCGACAAATCCTTCGGGATCGCTGAAATTGGGCTCTTCATCGTCGTTCATCGGATCGTCGTTGCCCTTGGCGGTCTCGTCGTTCTGTGCCGTTTTCTCTGCCTGCGTTTTCTTCGCCATCTTGAAAACCTCTAAGCATATTCCTCCACTCGCATCCGTTCCGCACCGCAGCGAGAATTGAAATGGCAGTTCGCTCGGGCTCGCTCGAGACCATAGACTTATTGTAGAGTGACGTACGCTGGGTCTACAACGAGGTGGATTTTGACCAATCAACGCAGAGTTCACTAAACTTGAGATTGATTTTCTTTCTTCTGATTGGTTTAATTCCAATCCAATCTCAATATCTAGTCTAATACGGGCTTAAGTCTGTATCAGACTACAGATTGAGATTGAATTGCTATTTAACCAATCAGAAGAAAGAAAACCAATCTCAAGTTTAGTGAACTTTGCTTTGATTGATCAAAATCCAATCTAATCTCAATCCCAATCTCTAGTCTGATACGGGCTTTAGCGCTACGAATGCTTCGAGGCATTTTTTGATTGGTTAATTTGCAAAATTTTATCTTCTGATTGGTCAATCGAATGCGTCGAAGCATTCGTAGCGCCAAGTGGACCGCAGCCTTAAGGCTTAAATTCTCATTGTAGACACCGCTTTATGTGCGATAGACACAAGCGGTATTTCTTTCTTGATTGTCACGATTCCATAGTTCTTGTTTACGGCAACGGACGCCACCTAGTGGTGAAACCCATAGTTTCGCTTTGCGATTATCGCGAGCGTGTTGCCGCCGCATCTCGTGATCGAATTTCGTCAGAATTGCCGAAATTTTTGCTTCGTATCATCGTGCCTCGCCGTCGACGGAAAATTCTTTTCATCTCGCGGTGAGTCCTCGGCGACCTCGAGATTCCCCGTGCGTAAATCCCGTTCGCGGACGTCGCGATCACCGTAGTGTGATCGAAGGAAAATGGCCGCCGCCGCAGCTGCCGCGCTGCTCGACGAGCTCATGGGCAGAAACAGGAACGTCTTGCCCAATGAGAAGCCCAAGGAGCTCAACTGGGAGGATCCTGAGGTGAGTCCGCGTCAATGTATTCGAAAAGTCTCCGTCAACTACTCCGCAAAGTCTTAATCCCTACTTTTTTTTAAATTTTTATTTTCCCTCTCGTTAACCCTTTCTCTTGACAATAGCGTACTTCTTCATTTGACATTCGCGAAAAAATTTTCAAACTCCTAAAATGCAAACAACGAAAATTTGTACGACTGAGTAGTAGATTGAGTAAAAAGTCATTTAAATCACTCCGACATTATCGTGGTTTAAAATTTTTTAGAATTAGTGTATCTGCTCCTTCGATTTTTTCTTCATTCTACTTTTTTAAATTTTCTTCTAAGCCTGAATGTCTCTTATCTGATAAGATTTTATCATACAAATAAAAAAGTACAATCAAAACAAGATCTATGTCACTATAAAGCCTGACAGTTGCTAGGAACCAAATATTTACAAATTGGATTTAGGAAGGGAGGAGATGGTCTTAAGTTCATTGCTTTTAAGAGCTCAAGTATGTGATTGAGAAGAATAATGAAGTAGTTTGTTAGTCATTGGAAACTAATGAACCTGTTTTATTCTTCTCTAAGAATTAGTCTTTCCATTATTTTTCTATAAGTTTTTCGTTATAACTATCAAAAATAAAATGTACATTTTTGAAAGTAAAAAAAAGATATAAAATATGAACAAAAAAGAAATGTAAAAGAAATTCGTACAAAATTTTTCAAATATTTTTCAGATTATTTATGATTATTTATCATGATAAATATTAATATAAGAATAGATATAATTGCATTAATCTTAAACTTATTTATAACTTTTAATTATCTTACACTAATTTATACTTATTTAAATTTATGGGATTCTCTTATATTTTAGTTTTGCAAGCTGTATCTGGTGAAATTCTGTCCTCATGATCTATTCGTTAATACAAGAGCGGACTTAGGTGCATGTCCCAAAGTACACGACGATGAGGCCAGGGAACTGTTTGAAAAGGCGCCGCATTCGTATCGTAAACAGCAATATGAGGATGAGTTTATCAGGTATTGTCAGAGTATGTTAAATGAAGTGGAGAGAAAAATCATAAAGGGAAAGCAGCGATTGGCACTAATTGGGAGAACAGAAGCAGTAAGTTTCATTAGAAGGTTGGATCGTAAATGCAGAATTGTAATTTAATAATCTTTATGTATAGCCGACATTAACTCCAGCTCAAACTCAAAGGAATGAAGAGCAGATCGCTCTATTAACGGAGAAGATAAATAAGTTGGTGGAGGAGGCTGAACAAAGCGGAATTCAAGGCAATGTGGAGCAAGCGCAAGGCCTAATGCGTCTTTGCGATCAGTTGAAAGAAGAACGCGAAACTCTGAGAAAATCCAATGACAACAGTCATTACAATCAAGTGCGTGTGAAACGATTACTTGAATTTACAAATTATAATTATGATTTATAGCCAATTTTTATATAGCTTTATATGAATAAATTATAAACAATTTATGATCTGTTACCCTTGAATTTTTATACTAATTCTACATTTATTTGCAGACTGCTGAACTAGCAGCCGCACAGGAAAAACAAATGGAAGTATGCGACGTGTGTGGTGCATTTCTTATTGTAGGTGATGCTCAGCAGCGGATTGATGATCATCTAATGGGAAAACAGCACGTGGGCTACGCCAGATTGAAGAGCGCTCTTCAAGAGATTATGGTAACAACAAATTGTGATATTTTGTTACATTAAATATATTCTCGAAGGTGAAAATTAAATTATAAAATCTTGTTCACAGAACAAGCGTGAAAAGGCGCGTGACGAGAAAGAGCAGAGAAGAGAGGAGGAACGGAAGCAAAGAGCACGAACAAATGAGGAGCTTGACAGACGGCGAAGAGACGGTGACAGAGATAGAGATCGCGACAGAGAAAGAGACAAGCGTCGTAGGCGAATGGATGACGACAAAAACCGTCATGATTCAGGCGGTTATAGGTAGATATACGGTTATAGATAGATCTCTTCCTCTCTCCCTCTCTCTACATTGTGACAGCGATCTTTGAAAAATCGTATTCTAAACTTTAATTTAGAATAGTGTTAAAATATCAGGATATCAATTAGATATTATAAAAGTTTTATATTTGATAAAAATTGTTTCTTGCAATTTTACCTGTTTAAAGAATATTTTTTATGTTGGATATTTTTTACATTTTTTGGCAAAAATAGGAGGTTTAAGAATCGAATGAATCAATCTAACTTTTTGTTACAGAAATTCTGGACATAGAAGTAGAAGTAGATCGCGGGACAAGCATCATCGGGATGAAGATAGCCATCGACGTCACGGTCGAGATAAAGGTGTGTGATAATATTGATCTTTTAACGTTCTGTTATTACTTTCGCGATTGCAGCCTGTATATCAGACATTGTGTTCCAAGAAGGTGCAATGATAATGATTTCAGGAAGTCGCGATCATCGAAATTCTAGCCATCATAACCGTCGCCGTCACCGCTCACGGAGTCGAAGTCACAAGTAACTTCTCTTGATTGGTTAGTGAGTGAGAAGTAAGCCAGGTATGCACCAAACAATATAACCATATTCGTCTCAATTACTGTACAGGTACTCTCTCGATCCAGGTGAGTTGCCATTCCGATGCACATAATACATATACATGATAATATAATCTGTGATGTTTGAAGCGCCGCGTAAGTCACACAGCAAGTTCATCTCACTCTCTCTGAAATACATTTTGTCTCTCTCTGCCTCTCTCTGTCTGATCTTCCAGAATAGTTCGTGAAAAAATGAACGCCTTTTATTATAAAATTCGAAGAATAGATTTATATTCTTTCATTTTCCTTTACATCAAAATTTATTAATAGTGTAATTAAGTATGTAAAATTGCAAAATGTAAAAAATGTAAAATTTAGTGATCGATAATTAAAGTCTACTGATTATAATAGATGTATTTATTATTATATATTATGTTGTAAACATAAAGATCTCTACAAAATAAGAAATAATATCTACAAAGAAACAAAGTACTTTAGCGTAATATCTGAATAGTTTTCGTAGTGCCTTAAGATTGAGAAAATTAAATTACATTTGTTTACATTTATTTTCGTGATCGAGTTTTTTCCATATATTTCAATTGCATAATTATAACAATAATTATTTTGAAAATCTTCAAAAATTCATTTATAGACATTTATAGACATAATTTTTCTTCAAATGTTCCTAAATTTAATTTTTTCGAAAACTTAAAGCACTTTATATTAAAAAGCTTGTAACAATATAAAATTGTACTATTCTGGAAAAGATTGTTAGGATTTTTAGAAAGTAAATCTGATTTTTATAACATTTGAATTTATTATTTAAGTAAAAATTAAAAATTTTAATCACTTTATTTAATTTTTTTACACAACTCCAATATCATTCCGAGCATTCTCGATTTATCTGCGGAGCAAGCTGGGAGGAGGTATACCTACGCTTGCTTTCATCGGTTAATAACTCTGTACCCAAGTAGCAAGAGAGCACAAGTCCAAGAATTCGTTTTTTTCCAGGAGAAGCCCGCGAAGATCTATGGAATTGTGGATATACACTTTCAAGACGAATCGAATGAATGTGAATAAATGCAATCAGGTTGAAACTCATCCAATATAACAGATTCATACTGTTTATTTAAAAATAAAACAAATTGTTTCTGTAAAAATACAGCGTTTTTCTCTTTATTCTAAGTAGTCTTATCGCGTTTTGTTTTCAGATAATTGAATTCCGGGCTTACTCTTCGGGAATTTACCTTGCTTTCCTATGTAACTTGTAAAAGGTCATCGTACTTCTCATTACGATGTAAAGAAAAAGAGAAACCCCGGTAAAAGCCAATAATTTTGGACTTGGCTCTTTTCGCTTCTCGGGCACAAGGCTGTCATAGGTTCATTAATGCCGTAATCTTGTTTCGCGCGTCATTACGAGAGAGAAAGAGAGAGAGAGAGAGAGAGAAAAAGAGATTTAGTGGTTTAGTGTGGAAGGGACACAGCTCTCAGTGCCCGCTTCATAGAGCTTCGTCCACGACTGCAAATGCACGAGTGCACAACTGCGAGTGCGCCCTGCAAACGTGTGACTGTGACTATACGAACCTCTAGCTTCTGCCACGCAATTGACGAGGTATTTATGCCGGAATGATAATATCAACATATGTCCTTCTGCCAGGAGAAATCCCTTTGTTTTCGTGTCTTTTTGTTGGATCCTTGGCTAGTTAAGGATCTAATGATCTTTTCAAGATCCGAAGTTTTAGACAATACAGGGATCCTCATATCGCCGGTATATAAGCCCGTATATATTCGTGCAAGACTGAGTTAGTTTTTATATCATGAAAAAGAATACACTTAACAACAATGCTAGTCTTAGCGAAAGTCAGTAGAAATATAGGTAATTATAACAGAGAGAATTTACCTGATATCTATAAAAAAAGACATACAATGTTTATTTTAGAAATTAAGAGAGAATTGATATTCAATTATTTAGATGTTTTGTGAATACAAATCACCTTTCCCCAGACAATGAGAGTTAACCCAACGATTTGCGATCTTTTGATGTTTCTGAGGAGATTTAATTCGTAACCCCTAATGAGGACTTCATGCGCTTGTTAAACAAACACACAGTCGACAGAGGGACAAGATTTTGACAACAAGATTATCATTAAGCAATGTTTGGTTATTACATTGTTTCTCGGTGCCGATGACACCTTTGCTAAAATTTGGATTGTCTATTTTCAGAAAGAAGAGAAGAACCAAAAGGAGACTTCTTTCGGGAACTTGTCCAAGACATCGTTTAACATATTGTTAAGGTAAAGATTTTGCATAATCTTAACAATAAAAAAAGAGTGAGAGAGGGGAGGACAGACGAAGAAAATATTTGCGTTGAGATCATAGATATACAAGAATCGATATAATTCGTGTTCGGAGCAATTGTTATTTTAGTCCATCTATATAAACAGAATGATCAGCAAAGTAAATTGTATAATACAATTTGTATTTGCTGTGCCGCGTTATAATAATAATAATAATAATAATACTTCTAAGATTGTTATTTGAAATTAATAAAACAATGCTACATATGTTCTCTGTTCACTTTTTATTTCTTCTTTTTTTATAATACACACTTTGAGATCGAAATTAGTTGAACTATTTAATCTATGTATTAATTTTTCATCATTTTTCATAATTATTAAAATATAGAACTGCTTAAATTAATAAAAGTACGAAGCTTAAAAAAATAAAGGTATGAAGCGAAAAATTTATATGAGAAGGATATAAGTGATGTAAATATACGATCATATAGTTTACAAAAATATATAATTTATTAAATATTTGAGCTTAATAATATATAAACAATGCTAATACTGTACATCACAATCGTCTTGTAATATGAAACAACATGTTCGTGAAACAACATTACTTCAAACCAATTTGTCTCGTAACCTGGATAATAAAATAAAATATCTATTGTTAATTTCATTATTCTCACAATTAATTCTATTTGTGTAAAAGATCTGCTCAAATAAATATAATTTTTATGAATTTTAATATTTGATAACAGTATTATATAACTTCTTAATATTACAATGAGTCACTTCTGCAAGGTTTGAAAATTGAATATTCTCATTTAGATCTTAGCCAAATCTTTACTTGACGATAGATCGAATTACCTGTTCGTACACGGTCCAAGCCATGGTGGTCATTAAAGTTCGTCTCAGCATTCTAGGAACAATACCTTCGAAATATCCTAAGACACCATACTTTTTGTAAACAAAGAACGTCGCGTGAAAGATACCATTGAATTCGTTCGGGTACAACTGCATTTTTGTCTTAATAACATCTGGCGGTTGCGTCACTATGGACGCTAAAATTCCAGCCAGAATTCCGCAGCCAAAGTGAACCGGTGCCGACGAGTTCGTCGCTCCTATTGTATTGTATTGAATAGAAGAATTTGTTATTCCAACGAGAAATTTCGACGAATTCTTAATATAATCTGATCCTTTATTTAAAAAATTACGTGGATATCGACAAGTTGCAATATCACAGTTGGATATCACCAAATAATTTCATAATTTTTATGAAAAACATTTTTTAACATACGTGAATAATTAATTTATTATCGTCGTTTAACGATACTAATATTAATATAGTTTTGAGAAATACCTGTATTAGCAGCCACATTTTTCAATCGAGTGTAAAACATGAGGTATAAACCGCTGTAAGGCGCGTCCCGCAGAAGAGTGGGCACCAGACCGCTCGATAAACCTCTCACTCCCTCCTGCTTGTAAATTAATCTAAGAGCCTCGCTGATGCTATTGTACTTGTAAACGCCGCTCTGCGTAATACAGAATTATATTTACATAATCGATTCAAATTTTATTTTGAAAAGATCAAAGGTAAGCCGAACTACATGAAATATTTTTAGATATTGTCATACTATTACAAAAATATATATTAAATTATATTTCACAAATAATATTAATAAAATATTTGATAAAATTTGCAAAAACTTTTGTGCTTTAGAATTTTTTTTCTTTTCTTATCATCACACATTTTCTCAGTATTTCTTTCCTCTTTCTAAGGATCCCATGTTATCTCATGTCCTCTCATCCTCCACATTATCTTCTTTTCTTTTCTTCCTATTTTCTGTACGTACCTCAAACCGTGTTTTTACAACAGTGATAGGAATCAACAGAGCGCCGGACATGGATCGCGCGGTAATACCCAAAGAAATGGCCTGCAGAGCTGTCAGAGGTTCTTCCAAATTGAAGGCGTGTTTCAACCAGTGTAGCGACGAAAAGTACAAACCCACGCCAGGAATTACTCTGGTTATCGACTGCAAATTAACATTCATTATATCATTACATCATTGTGATTCAATATCCAATGCATGTTAATCTTTAGAGCGACGTCATACCGGTGTCATGCCCTTCCAGAGTCCGAAAACATTCTCCTTTTGAATGATGTGCGTCACCATGCTCAGCATTCCATTTTTTGGCGATCTATTAAGAAGTCCAGAAAGTTAATTGGTAATTATTTGAAAAATGAAAGCTCGAGATAACAATTTTTAAGTTAAACTTTGTGAAGTAAAAGTAAACATCAGAAAGAATTAAATTAATTTTAAATTAGTAAAATTAATTGCCAAAAAATCAAATTAAATAAAAGATGCAATTTTGAAAGATATGATAAATCTTAAGATATTAAATATTAACAGATACATCAAATTTATCACATTATTTAAATTCAATTTTAAGCACTTTAAATTGTAAAAGAAAATAAATTCTTTCCGATTATATTATAAAAAAAAAGAAAGTCTAATTGCAGATTTTATTTACAGCGATGAACTTTAATCTTACTCGATAGGAGCATTGACTCTACTCTGAAGTCTAGTCTTCACCAAGTCCAGCGGTTGGAAGAGGATCGTGGAGAATGTTCCGGAAAACGAGCCCGCCAAGAAGGACTTCAAAATCGGGTACTGCAAACATAAAAAAATCATTAGGACTCATTCAAATTCATTCGAATTATCATTGTCGATAGGAAAGTATAAATTATCTTAAAAGTCGCGATCTTTATTTTTAACAATCAATTCTCTAATTCATACTTCTATTTCCTCTTAGCGAAAACAAGTCTAAAACTAAATCAAGGATTGCAGACGTGCAGACTGATCTATTGGACTTCAGAGCGAAGCTCAATGCGAGCGATTATGGATTATATCTCTCGTCGCACGAGTTCGCTCACGTGCGGCGAAAGATCTCGGCCGAGTCCACGGTTATCATAAAGAGTGACCTGGGGTTATCGTCGCGTGGCAAACAGCTATTTTTTCGCAAGGACTGATACGTTAATTGCGCACACGGATTTCTGTAATAGTGCGGACATCACGCGATTTTTTACGTCAATATTTAATAATGTCAATGTCTCGCGCCACAGGGTATCCATTTGTTTTCTACTTTTTGCCGATTAATTGGAGGGCGAAAACAGAGTTTCGTCAGATCGAACTCGTCTTGACGTAAATTTCCACGCACGTCATCATCGGACGATATAATTTATTAATAAACCGCGACGATTTATTGCCGTATTTCTCTTGTTTGTCGATTCCTTCTTCGCGGGAGGTCTACGAGTCTCGATGGCAGGTCTTTCGCAACGCGAAGCATCGTACAAGATGATAATAACAAAAACTCATTTATGAGAAAGCTTGGAACTGATTTATCTTTTTATTAATAAACTAGCTTCTCAGTTAATTAACAATTATTTCTACGATTGTTATACATTATAAAATTATATTCTAATTCTATGGATGTAAGAGAATAATCTTTTTTAGAAAAAACGTTTCAACATACTGTGTAACAATAAAACTTTCTATTTAATTCCGTCATAAAAATAAGATAAAGATACAGATAAGACATATCCATTTAAGATGTACAGTAGGTTAAAAAAGTACTTGCATCTTATCTCTTGTGGAATAATTTTATATAAAAAAAATAATATATATTAAAATTTACAACAGCATATTATATATACAATAATATTTCTTTTTGATAAAATTTCTCAAAAGGGATGAAGTATGCAAATATTTTTTTATTCATGTAAATATACGCAAGATAAATTCAATGTATAAATCTAGTTTCTAATAAAAATTATTCATAATTCGAGATACTTACAGTTCCCAGAGCTTCCATGATAGCGATACCACTCGGAAACTTGTATACTGCCAAATATTTGCTATTAATTTGCTAATTAAATTTCGCGATTCGAAAAATATATTCGAAGTTTATTCTCAAAATTGCGATCGAAAAAAATATCCCCAAAATTTTTTCAATCAGATAGCCTATTGTTCGACTGCGTTTAGTCAACTATTAATTTCAATTAATTTTCACTAGTTTGATAATAATAAACGACGCGACTACTTATTCGAGAAGTAGAAAAAAATTTCCCCTGTCTGTAAGGCTGTCTGTAACACTCGCGCGATACTGAATCACGTTTGAAACGTGCGCCGACTCTACTTACATCCCCGTTTATCTTTGTTTCGTCATTGTCGAGATCAACAGGATGACCTGCATATCGGAGCATGCTCGTGCCAGAAAAAGTTTTCAGACTTATCGGCCGACGAAACGTGATTTAAACGTGACTGCATTCGAAACGTGAGATGTATTGCCAAAGCAATCATCACTTCTCATCCGATGACCCTTTCGTTTTTTCGCGCGGCGGTCTGAATCACTCGTCGTGGAATACTTGCGACGGAGAATTCCAGGGTGATCGGACTGTCGAGCGTGTTTTTTTTTTTTCACTGAATTCACCTGTGTCCTGCGAATTATAGAATAAATGTAAAATTAATTAATGCAGTCTTTAAATCATTGAAAAAACATAGATCTAAAAAGTAACAAAATTAGAATAAAATAATAGAAATAGTGATTGCAAAAAAGTTCCTAAATGACATTTGAATACATCATCTTCATAAAAATTGAAGTCATCGACACAAAATTAATCGGAAACAAACTAAATAATTCGAATGCACTCCACGGGTCATGTTTCTCTCAAAAGTGTATTCAGAATGAATAGAAAAAATTAAAGTTACTAAATATATCCGCGAGAACTTTTTGTTCTAGTAAGCTTTTTTTATTTTTGACAAAATTAAAACCATTCGAATTTCTCATGCAATTTGTGAATTATTTAATTTCGTCAAAATTAAATAAAAAACTGCGATAAACAGTAATGCATTCAAACTTTAAAGATAGCCGATAAAACTGACAAATATTGCATCAGAAGGAGATAAGAGCAGCAGTAGCCAACATTTTTAAGTCAGAATATTGGTCAGAGGAAGCTCAAACAACGAACATAAAAAGATTGTCCTTGTTGCACTATTATTTAATCATGAATATCTGTTTTCTAAAAATAAGCGTCTTGGTTTAAGATCTGATTGATTAGATGTAGTATCTCATTTGATGTATAACAAATATATATATTTTTTTAAAATTTAATATTAACAGATTGCTGTAGAAATTGTCTGTAATCCAGATTTTTTGATTCTCTAGTATCAGTATCACTCTGTGATAAGAGATATTTCCTAAAAAGATTTGTTAGTGACAATATTATTGATAGTGTAAGATCCCTAAATTCCGAAGATTTCACGAATTTTTCTATGTGTTTCATAATTATATATAATCTGAAAGTAAATACTCTATAAATAAAACACACTTAAAAGGCTTTTAATTTTGATATCTGCCCTGATAGCAAAGCCTGCGGAGACAGATTTTGAGTAGAGTATGCTAACAATTTTTGATTGCAGAAAGGCAACAAATTGTACACAGAGTTTGTATTATCAGATATTGTCAGCAAATTGCTGTCAGAAATATGACAAAGCCTGCTAGACATGCTATTCCAGCAGATCGGTGGCAGAAACCGAGCAAAGTCGTGCATAATCTGACGGCAGATTGAGAACAGAACCTGATTTGAGTAGATCTTGCTCAGTTTTTGCCACCAATCTGCTGGCATAGCCTGTCAGCAGACTTTGTCGACAAATCCACAGCCAAATGCAGATAGCTATGGTTTTGTAGTCAAAATCTGATGGAGTTTGCTGCCAATTTGGCACCAAATTGCTAACATTTTGCTATCAGAGTGAGAGCAAACATAGAAATGTAGAATTTCTGACACGAAGCCGATCATTTTCTCGTACCTACAGCACAAGAAATCTGGAGTTATCCTGGTAGCGATTGCAATCAAAACGAACAGATTCGCATCTATTAACTTCATCGAGAGGTTACTTGTGACTTCGACTTCGTGAGCGATGACGACAATTTTAATGGCTAGAAGTTCAATGATCGCGACTTCCTGTAAAATCATTGTCATTGCATCATCTTGGAACACAATGGGAATTCGTTTATGCAGTCACAGAAGGTATTATCATATCATTTTATCTTCATTGTTTATTGGACGTAAACAAAGATAAAATGATACCTTCTGTAGCAGTGACTGCATAAACGAATTCACCCAATATGTCTGATCTATACAGATTTTACGGAGAGACAGGTGATATGTCGATCATGAATATTCGTTATCAATGAACAATTCCATCCGCACGTTGAATCGACGGGATGGAACATGAGGTGACAAACGAGATTCACGGGATGAACGGGAAGATTACCGTGAGCCCTGTGACGACCAGGATATTCCAGCGAAATGCTAATTTGTAATTTTCGGGACCCTCTCGAGTCGGTCTTGTCGTTCGTTTTCGTCGACGATCGGCTCGGTTCGACATAACGCGGCGTTCCCGCGTATCGTCACAAAGATCACTGCGCCTCACCGTCTCGACAGGTCTGTTTTTTATTCCTGCACTCTCTGAACTGGTATACGTTAAAGTGAAATAAACATATGTTTACTTCAACTTATTGCACCGTGTGTACCAGTTCAGAGAGTGCAGGAATAAAAAACAAACCTATTGTGTCATCTTATACCGATAAGCAAGTAATGTTTGCATGACGCTATCAGCGTGCAGATGAAACTTCAACGTTTTAGCACATGTGTACGCAAAATGCTTGCACAATATTCGTACAATATGGCAAATTGAACACGATGTACCGTCGCTGTGTCCGTCAGTTGGACACAATGATAATAGTGCAAACATTTGGTTATCGGGTGTTTGTGCATCTTCGAATAATCGAATGTCGATAAAACAGTATACCAGCTCGGAGTCTTCCGGAATCGAAACGGGAGCGGGAGATGTCACCGCCGGAGCCGAAACGGCGCCTCACCGATTTCACAAATGGCCGGCGACGCGAGGAAGTCGGATGCGACAACGCCGTTCGGGAACTGTCTTATTATCCACGTAGTGACGAGATGATACGCGGTTGCGGACGCAATCTTTCCTCGATCGAAAATACGTGAAACCTGCAGTTAGAATAATCCCCGCCATGATTACGTGGAACGCGTTGTTCGTTGTCGCTTGCCATCTTTGCTACAATGTTTTCTCCTGCGATGGTAGGTAGCGATCCATCACATTCTTCCTTCTTTTTTAAAATGGATATTTGTTCTTTGCATCGCAGCTTTTTTCGTGTTTTTTTGTTTTTCCCTTTCCTTTTTTCTTTTTGGGATAATATTTTCATGTTGCTTAGCGTGTGCGCGTAGTTGTTGGTCCATGTTTGTTTTGCTTGCATCGTATGTTTGTGTATCTTTGTTATGCTTTTTACCTCTTTCCTTTCCTTTCTTTTTAGATCGTTATTGATATTTTTATTTTTAGTGTCTTTAATTCAATTATTTATTTCTTTTATCTCAATTTATCTTTTATCTTTTTTCAAAATGAATCTTACAAAAAATATTTTTTAAATAAATATTTTATATTTTACTATTGATACTATACATTATTTTTCAGGCTCGCCTTTTCTTCTCTTTGCCACTCATAAGGATATCAGGATGGCCAATATATCTCGCAACAACAAGATCAACATTATCATCAAGGATTTGTCAGAAGGTGCATCGCTGGACTTTTTCTATGAGCGTGGACTGATCTGTTGGTCCGACAGTGGTCTGGAGTTGATACAGTGCATACGCTATAACGGCACACATACTGGTGACAGGATAACGGTGGTGAATTCCAGTTTGATATCGCCCGATGGTCTTGCTTGTGACTGGTTTACGAATAAACTGTACTGGACAGATGGCGAGAAGAATCGGATCGAGGTGACTAGCATCGACGGCCGTAACAGGAAGGTGCTCTTTTGGACAGACATCTATCAACCACGGGCAATTGCTCTGGCGCCGATGGAAGGACTTCTCTTCTGGACCGATTGGGGTGAAGTGCCTAAGATTGAGCGTGCCTCAATGGACGGTAATCCGAATACGCGCAAGATCATCGTTTCTGACGACATATTCTGGCCGAATGGCTTGACAATTGACTATCAAAAAAAGCTCATCTACTGGGCGGATGGTAGACTATGGTTCATCGCTGTAATGGATTATTACGGCCAAAATAGACGCAAATTGGTCACTCGCAATTTGGATTACCCATTTGCAATAACGTTTTTTGACAATCGACTCTTCTGGACTGACTGGAAAACCTGGTGCATCCATTCGTACGACATGAACCAGCCTCAAGTGCATCCGCGTGAATTGTTTCACGGCGAATACATACCTGGTAGTAAATATATCCTGATATATATTACGCTTGTGCACATGATAGTAGTTTGAGAAAACATTGGTCAAAATTTGCATTATATTTGTTGCTCAAGATCATGTCAATTATAAGGTTCTTATAAGGCATATCTTTAAATTTAGAAAGTTATAGTGCTTTATTTCGGGTAGATTGTATATATTATAGTGCTTTATTTTTGATAGATTATTGTGTATTATATACATATATATATATATATATATATATATATATATATATATATGTGTGTGTGTATATTACTAGGATATACATTATCTTTTTCTATCATATTTATTATATTAATCTTGATTTTTTAATATCTTATTTTGATATTTTGTATACTTATTAATTTTCTTACCTTTATATATTTTGATTGAATATCTGGCTTTTATTTTAGGTGATATTGAAGTCTGGGATGCAAGGAGGCAACCGGGCGGGGATAATCCTTGCAGGCGAAACAATGGCAATTGTTCACATCTGTGTCTTTTGAGCTCGGAGAAACCTGGTTATAGCTGCGCATGTCCCACAGGCGTTAAGTTGATTGACAAATATACATGTGCCAATAGATCAGAGCAACTGTTGCTAATTGTCCAGCGAACCGAAATCTGTCGGATATCCTTGGACTCACCTGACTATACAAATTTCGTATTGCCACTCGCTGGTATTAAGCATGCAATCGCGATTGACTTTGATCCGGTGGAGGAATTGCTGTACTGGACAGATGAACAATCAACCGCCATTAGGCGAGCTCCTCTCGACGGATTGAGTCAGCAGAATGTGATTTCTACAGAGGTAGCAAGTAGCAATTTTATTTTTTTCTATAATTTAATTTTTGCTTTTTTTTGTTCTCTGGAAACATTATTTATAACAAAACCATTACTATAGATATGCCTTTTAATGCCTCACAATCTTTAAGCAATTTTTTTTTAGAAATATTTTTTAACACAAAGAAGCCAATCATATTTTTATTTGCGTTATATATTGGGATAATAACTTTTGATTTTTTTGCAGGTGGCGAATCCAGATGGTATTGCGATAGACTGGATCGCCCGCAATCTCTATTGGACTGATACCGGGACCGATCGGATCGAAGTGGCGCGACTAGATGGGAAATATCGGCGTGTGCTAGTAAACGAAGATCTGTTTGAGCCGCGAGCAATCGCAGTCGCACCTGAACACGGCTGGATGTTCTGGACTGATTGGAGCGAGAAGCGGCCGAAAATCGAGCGCAGCAATCTCGACGGTAGCGAGCGCATATTGCTGATCACCAAGGATATTGTCTGGCCAAATGGCATCGCTCTGGATCTCGAGCGCAAGAAGATCTACTGGTGCGACGCAAAGACCGACAAAATCGAGGTATCCAATATGGACGGTACTGATCGACGCGAGGTTATCACTGACAATTTGCCGCATCTATTCGGTCTCACCTTGCTGGGCGATTATCTGTACTGGACCGACTGGCAGCGTCGCAGCATCGATCGAGCGCACAAGCTCACCGGTGGCGATCGTGAAGTCATTGTCGATCAGGTACCCAATGTGATGGGGATTAAAGCCGTGCATCTTAGAAAAATGAACATCAGTAATTCGCCGTGTGCCCGCGACAATGGTGGATGCAGCCATCTCTGTTTCAACAGGCCCAACAACAGGTGTGCATTGGGAATTACGCGAAAATTGTTTTGTGAGATTTGCTGATATTGTTGCGAATAGATTGAAGAAATTTTTACTAGAGAGAAGCAAAGAAGCAAAAAAATACTTTTTGTCATCCTATATGTTAAAGTAAATTAATCTTGAGAAAGATAAAAGTAACGAATATGTAAATTTAATTATAATTTGTACTTACGAAAAATTGTAATATAAAATTAAAAATAAATTCAGGTATGTCTGCGCCTGTCAAATGGGCTACGAGTTGACTAAGGACAAACGCACGTGCGTCGTGCCAGATGCCTTCTTGCTATTCTCCAGGAGAGAGAATCTTGGCCGAATCAGTATCGAGAACGTCAACAATGATAATATCATACCTGTCACTGGTATCAAAGATGCCAGGTTAGTATAGCAACATTAAATTGAATATTAGTTTAAATATAAAACATATTAGAATGTTTTTTAGAATTTTTCGTGAAATTAGGAACAGTATGCGAAAAATGGATATTCTTTTCACTGAAACTTTGTGCCTAATTTAGGATCTATTTTTCTCCTTTCAGAAAAGAATTTCTGAATTTTTAAAAAATTTTGCTGTTTAATTTATGTTAATACTAATATTATTTATATTGTCTAACGAGACAAGCTAGTTTTACTTTACATTTAATTACATTTTTTGACAGATATGTTATATATTTTATTATGTATATATATATATATATATATTTGCTCCTTTTAGCGCTATAGACTTTGACTTGTCTGAGAATCGCATTTATTGGACGGATATTAAGCTAAAAACTATCACACGTGTCTTCATAAATGGATCAGATATCGAAAAAATAGTCGATCTTGGTTTAGAATCGCCTGAAGGTATTGCATTAGATTGGATCGCACACAATCTCTATTGGAGTGATACCATCACGCGAAGAATAGAGATGATAAGAATAGAAGGAGGCAGCAGAAAGATACTTTTGTGGCAAAATCTTATAGAGCCTAAAAATATAGCTGTAGATCCTCAGAGAGGGTGAGTTTTGCTTTTTTAGTAATAAAATGAAAAATAAAATTTAGAATTATTATATAAGAATATTTTTTATTTATAGATTAGTTGATAATCAGTATGTTAATCTTGTTTAACGTTTTAACATATGTTTGTCTGTTGCTAGCCATCTATACTGGGCCGAGTGGGGCAGTACCGGCAGTATCGAAAGAGCCTTATTGGATGGCACACGACGACAAGTAATCGTTTCGCATATCGGCCGGGCAAACGGTCTAACAATTGACCATGTGGGGCGTAAATTGTACTGGGCCGACATCTCTACACCCGCGATTAGCTGTTACGATCTATTGACGCAACGGAGAGATGTCATTATTTCGCGTCACATAGTCTATCCGTTTAGCGTTACGCAGTATCGGGACTATATTTATTGGGCGGATTGGAACACAGGCGACATCGAGAGAGCGGACAAACTCACCGGGACAAATCGTACTAAGATCCATACTAATCTGGCATCGGTGACGGATCTGAAAGTGTTTCACGCGTCTCGACAAACCGGTTCAAATCCGTGTGCGATCACGAATGGCAATTGCAGCCATCTCTGCATTGCTCTGCCAGGTTTGAATGGCGGTGCATCCATAATTCACAAGTGCGCATGTCCCACACATTATAATCTGACGCGAGACAATCGGACTTGCATGGCGCCACGACATTTCATGATCTACAGTCTGCGCACTGCGATCGTACGTTATTTGCCTGATCAAACGGATGACTGCGCGGACGTAACATTGCGTATACAAGGTTTAAAGAACGTTCGCGCAATCGAATTTGATCCAGTGACGCAGCACGTCTATTGGATTGATGGTCGCGCAACAATCCGCCGTGGTCTGGAGAATCAGACACAGCAGCAGCATAGCAGCACAGTTGTGGTATCTATCGGAAATGGACATCTATTTGATCTTGCGCTGGACCCACTCGGGAGGTTGCTCTTCTGGACATGCTCGACAAATGACGCTCTTAATGTCACGCGACTGGACAATGGTTCGGCTCTCGGCGTCGTGGTGAAAGGTGACGGCGAGAAGCCGCGTCATATAGCGATTTATTCGCAACAGCGATTGCTTTTTTGGACGGACATAGGCAAAAAACGGGTGGTACGCAGCAAGATGGACGGTAAGGAGCGCCACGTGATCGCCGGCGATTTGCAAGAGCAGCCCACAGGTTTGACAGTAGACACCACGACGTACATAATCTATTGGGCATATGGCAAGCATATCGAATGCTCTAACTTCGAGGGTGAAAATCGCAAGCTTCTAGCCTCCACTATGCAGGGCTCGGCACAGCATTTAGCCGTCCTTTTCAATTATCTTTATTGGTACGATCGTGATGCGCAGGTGAGTGACAATGTTTATCGGTTTTAGGTTTGTCCCGGATTATTAATACCTGCAGACTTTTAAGACTTGTATTAGATGTACAAATGAATAATCCAAATAATACTATATTAGATATAGTAATATAAGAATTGTGATATAAGAATCAATATATCTCACGTGAATCTCAATAGGTGATTGAACGAGTCAACAAGACTTCTGATGGAAATATTAGAAGAGGTATGCATGTGACGACTAGTCGCATTGCTTTCACGGATCTTATCGCAATCAATATGCCTGAGGACTCGCTCATGGAAACACACGTATGCAGCCCGTTCAATGACTATGGTGGCTGCTCGCACTTTTGCATCGGTACCAACATTGTTACTGATAGGGCCAGTGCTCGTTGCTCATGTCCGAAATCGTTGGTCTTGTCCGATGATGGTCGAACTTGTCGCGCGGCGCCCGTCTGTGGAAATGATCATTTCACGTGCGCCGCGCCAAACGCAGCTGTGAGCAAGGATTGTATACCAGCCACATGGAAATGTGATGGCCAAACCGACTGTTCAGATGGCAGCGACGAGCTAGGATGCCCCACGTGCTCCCGTGATCAATTCAGATGTCAGAATCACTGTATCGGTAAACGCGACTTCTGTTACTTTACCGCTACTTCTGATATTAAATAATTAAAAATTGACACGAATATAATACATATAAAATAATAAATGAATTATATATTATATATTATTATTTTATGTTTGTTTCTACATATAGAATTGTCTTGGGTATGCGACGGAACTCAACAGTGTCCGGATGGCTCGGACGAGGCACAATGTTGCCAGGCCGGGCAATTTCAATGTGTCGGAAATGGTGTTTGCATTTCTGGAGCATCATTATGCGATGGCTGGGATGATTGCGCCGATGGCAGTGACGAGCTACCGCCAGCATGCCTCGGTTCGCACAATCTGCAGAACGCTGGATCTTTGATCAACGAGTCCAGCAARATGACCTACATCATCATCATTCTGGTAGTGTTATTCGTGGTTGCAACAAGTGTTCTAAGCTACTACTACTGCCGTAAAAGGTTATTATCATATTAAGTTATGCAAAAGATATCTACTGTATTTATTAAATAACTGAGAATGAAATCATACAATTCTGAAGTAATTTTTATTCAAAATTTATTTAAGTCCATAATATTTATTTTGATTTTTGGAAAATACTTTTTAAATCTTCTCTTAAAAAATTTAATAATTTTTAAAATAAAATCTTTAATATAGAAAATATAACACAGGAAATGAATCTTTTGCATTAAGCAAGAAAATATTCATTGTTATTATATTATTGTAGGTTTACCGGAAACGAGGGTCTGCCTGACATACTACATGATTCGGCGGGAGATCCGTTGTCACCGAAATCTAGCAATCGAATAATGAAGCCGATGTTTGTTTCGCAAAAGAATAATAGAAAGGATGGAGGAGGAAGTGGAGGTCTCAAGATTGGGATGGAAGCTGTAAGGATGTCCATGTTGAATGGAAGTAGTCTTGGCTCTAGTTATGATCGTAGTCACATTACAGGTAGCGTATCTTTAAAAGATAGCTCTCTAATTAGAATAGAGGTTCAAAGTTATTGTATATTTCAAGACTTGTAGATTTAAAAAGAAAGTTTATATAAATCTAAATAAATAAATAATCTTTTTCAGAGAAATATTTTTATGTATATTTGCTTTTCATGGTATTTTTGTAATAGAACATTCTTTTACAATTTTCGCAGGTGCATCAAGTTCTACCAGAGGAAGTTCTGCAGGTGGATATCCTCAGGAAACTCTGAATCCGCCGCCGAGTCCGGCGACGATCGTCAGCTCGACGCGTTGTTCAAGTAGTAATGCATCACGTTATAAGCCGTATCGGCACTATAGGAGCATCAATCAACCACCACCACCGACTCCATGTAGCACCGACGTCTGTGACGAGTCGGACAGCAATTATCCAGCGCGCTATCGTTACGAGAGTGAACCATTCCCACCGCCGCCCACTCCACGTTCTGTCTATCATAGCGATGCGGCGATTAGCTGCCCACCGTCCCCAAGTTCCAGATCGTCTACGTATTTTAGTCCCCTACCGCCACCACCGTCGCCGGTGCCTTGAGAAGAGTCTGGAAATATAATGCTCTGGTACTTCTACTTCTACTTTATCTTATTTCAATAATTCCTCTTATCGCTACTGTCGTCATCGATACTTAAATCTTATGATTACTAATTATGGCTGACTATAAAAGTTTCAATGAAAACGCTCAAGATAATAATTGAGAATTTTCAATGATACTTCTTGCGAAACGATATAAGAAAAATATGACAAAAATGTATTAGCTTTTAAAGCAATATATTTATGTCATATGTAGCAAATTTAAATGGACATATTAGTGGCATATTGGTGCACATTAAAGATTGTTGTACATTGGTTTATAAAAGCATATGTATATAAGCGATTGATTGCAGATGTTCGACATGGGTTAGCATATTATTTACTAGAATACATTGGAGCACTTTATTCATAAAGCGCTTATTTATGTTTTACATCTATATATATAGAACTTACATCTATATATATATATATATATATATATATTTTTTTTTATACTTAGATCATAGATACTGCATGTATATACAAACTAGGCTATACACACACAAAATTTGCTTTAATCTGCACTAATGTATTAATTGAATTCGCTGTTTAATTATTTGTTAGCATAGTTTTGTTAGAAGTATTATAAGTATTGTGTAAGATCAGTGTACAATTTGTATAAAAAATTAAGGTAAATTGTATAAGTAGAACGTGCTGGAGCGAAATTCTATTCAAGAAAGTATTTTCTCATGTCACTTCGAGTTTTACATTTTTCATTTTTTTATGTGACAAAATTCGAATATATATATATATATATATATATATATATATATATAAAATTTGATGTAATTTGATATTATACAACTTATTTATTGAATTTAAGTTCTTTTATAACTGTCATTAACTCATTAATGGTTATTTTTTGGATAAAACTTCTATTGCGGAAAGAAAATAATTTTATTAATATGATCTTTTTTAAACTTTTAATTTTGGAACGTAATAGAATTTTCCAAAGAGATAATTTTATATTTCGATAACATTACAATAATAATATATTAATCTAAGACTGTTGATAACAGTCATAGTTTAATTTAAATTTATTATAATTATATTTGTTATTATATATGTATACACACGCACGCGCGTGCAATGAGATCATATATAATTACATATATTATGCAATTATTATATAATATAATTATATTATATAATTACATTATATATTATAATTATTGTAATGGCCTTTAATGCGTTAAGTTCAAAAGCAACGAGTGGTAAGACTTTTAGACTGTTAGGAATATTATTATTTAAGCATAAGACTTACTTGTATGTTAATAATTCATTGAACTTTGCACATTGGAACATGCTCTTCTCTATCATTTTCACATAGAAAAAATGAAAGAGAAAAAAGAAAAGGTGTGTTAAAAGAAAGCTTTATTCTTTAAATACATGCGTTGAAAGCTTTTAAATCCCCGTCCAAAGTTTAATAAGTGTTCATTATAACAATTCATACAAAGCATATTTATATTCATAGAATGTAAACTAAACTTTTTTATTGAATTATACTGAGAGAAAAACAACTGCCTTAAAGCTGTATCTCTCGGCATTCCATAATAGAGTTCAGAGTAATAACTATACCATTTGTGCCTGCTATACATTTTTATAGTCTATAATGTACAGAGAAAAAAATCATTCTACAGCAGCAACTTTTGTAAATATTTAGTTTAAGCGTAGTTTCTATGAAGTTACGCTTCTACTACATACAAAATACTTACAAAAAAACAATGTACATGACTATAACTTAGAGATAAGTATTAGAGAAATATTTGTCTTGGCAGACATCTTTTTTTTTATCTGCAAATATAGACGTGCATTTATCATGTATTAATTGTGTGATATCAAAGTATATCATATTATTATCATCATCGTTAACAACCTGTACATGTTATTCATTTAATTTAATCGATATGGCAGTTAACCAAAAGCTGCGTTTATATATTTTATTATTAAATTTATGACATATCTTTCGTTTCTTCACTCTAAAAGGCGACAATTTTATATATATCGTATATTTGTAAATCTAACAAAATTATAGGCGTGATAGAGAAAAAATTGGTATTCTTCTGCCATAAGATATTTTTATTATGTTTCCTGTTAATATTTTATTCATTCGATGGTTATCGTTACCTGGAATATATTTATGAGAGTTCAATGATATATTATACACACTTCATATAGTCACACATACACGCACACATATTTGCACAGACACACAGACTGTAATAACACAAAGATTATACGTTAATCGAAATTTTAGCAATAATCAATGTATTTTACACATGTAATATTCATATAACGTTTACATTGTAACCACGCGCCATACGATGTAATATGTTATGTATGCAGAAACGGCGTATCGTTAACGCACATATCCGTTCCTGTAAAAGCGGACATATGGCGAGCGAATGAACAGCGAAATCAGAATTTTCTTTCGTGTTGCTTCGATTTATTCGCGTCTTCCGAATCTCTTATTTTTGCTATTTTCTTCAGTGTCACATTATCTTTCTTACTGCTTTCCTATTGTAAGTCCTTCCTTGAGGAAAATCAGGAAAGCCTGTTAGAAACACAAGCACAGTACAGTTTCGCTATTGATCCTACAAATCTTTTCAGCCATTTTGATTAGAAGCTTTGCTTTTTTTTCTTGTTATCTTTTCTGTAATCTCTTCATTCTTATCTATCATTCATGGAGATGAAAATTGATCTTCCGAATTTCAACTTCTGAATCTCGTTCGCTGTTCATTCGTCTGGCGCTTTAAGCGTAATCGCCGTATTTCGGAAAACTGTGCCATAAATTGTACAATAATTCTGTATAATACGTGCAACTATATCACAGCCTGTACAAAATACGCAAGAATCGCAAGGATTTCTATCTCGCATTGCGATTTCGAAACGGCCTTTTGACAAAAAAAAAAAAGAACGTAATAATAAATTACAATTATTTTTATTTTATACGCGCGAAAGACTGAAAAAAAATTACTGCCTATGTTATTTTTACATCCTCGCAATTGACGCATGTGTGCGTCTTCTTGCGTCGTCTATTATGTAGCATATTTATACAGTGAATAAACTTGTTTGTTAACGTAAATCTTCAAGAAAGATTTTCTTCGTAACTTTGCTTCAATGCGATCGATCAGTATACGCAGAGCGAATATATTTAATAGTGATTACTTTTAATAATTAATTATTTGCCTCATATCGTAATTGCTTTGAAACAGTCGAGATGGAATTTTAGGAAATAATTGGAGCGAAGAATGAGATCTATTTCCATTTATTGAGCGAAGAGCTGCGATACTTGCTTGATGAACCTTCCCTTTCGTCCTGAACTGCCAACTCCTCGTCCAGCAGTAACTCGAAGTTGCCCAAAGCTTCCGGGGAAGGTGATTTGTTCCATTTCACGCTGAACCAATCGCGAATTAATCTCTTAAATTTATATATAATTAGAGATTCTTTTTTTATCAGATAAATATACACTTACTCGGGGATACCATCCGGAGGCAGAACTACCGACATAATATTATCGATTAATTTGTACTTTAGGATCCTGTCATTTACTGTCGTGGATGTGAGAGATGGCGAGGCGTTTACCTGGAAGAGAAAAACCAATTTTTGATGTTTTTGAAACTTAAAAATTTATTAATTTATTATTAATATGGATAACGAATTACGAAGAGAAATCAATGCACCTCGATCAGCCATGGTTTTAACTTGTTGTCGATGATGATGTCGTACCCATAACACTCGAAACAGTGTCGATCGTTCGTCATTACTGGTGCCACTGCTTTCAGCGAGTGCACGATGCACCAGGAGATGTTAGCAAACAGTTTCTCCGTGACCGCCTTGCCGCGCGTGCTCTCCAAGTACAGACGCAAATTCTGCACGCTCAGCTTACCGCCGTGCTTGCTGTTATACTCGTCCTGTAATATTCCCGTATTCGACAATTTTTATATGGACATATATGAAGAGATACTATTCATTTGATAAGTGTATATGATACATACGCCATGCTTTTGCACAGACACATTCGTCAGATGCACGTACATGTTGTCGAGTTCTTGAACGCTGGTGTCGTACTTAACAGTGCAGAAACGGCAGAATCCTAATTTAAAGAGATACGCTTTGAGTGGTCGAAATGATGTGATGAGGACATACAATCGGAGATCGAATTTCTTACTGCCGATTAACAGCGGATTGTCGATATATCTATCGAAGGAATGAAAAAAAGAAACAGTTTTGACCACCCGGAAAAAAATTATATACATATGAACATA
The DNA here is from genome assembly GCA_037157785.1 of Cephalotes varians. Lineage (NCBI taxonomy): Eukaryota > Metazoa > Arthropoda > Insecta > Hymenoptera > Formicidae > Cephalotes > Cephalotes varians. The sequence continues at coordinate 1,118,196 of JANQDE010000006.1, read as the reverse complement.
TTTTATATATAATTTGTATATAATTATATATGAAACATTTTTTCCCGGGCATTGTTAATCACTCTATGAGAATGAAGGATATCCTAATAATCTCTAAAAGTTTTCGCTTAAAATTATATTACCTAGATATGACATACGACTCCTTTGTCAAATTCGGATTGAATGGTGTTTTTGCCTCGCGTGACCATTTCTTCAGCTTGCTCAGCTTGTTGATGAGGAATATCCCGGCGCCCTGCGATTTGCCACACGGTTTCATGATCCAAGTGCTCTGCGGGGACTTGCGATATTCTTCCACGAACATATTATAATCTACAGTGTAACATTGTAAATTCACTTGATTGTGTTCTCTTATAAACATGGTAAACACTATGATCCAAACTAGATTGCAAAATTGAAATATTTTCAAAAACTTTTTTTTTTTAAATCATTTTTTTTTAGATCAGCATTTAAAATTTAAGACTGAACTTTATTTATGAAACAATTGCCACACTAGGTTTTTTTGTGAAGAAATCATGTTTCCCAATCAAATAATCTAACTTTTTAAGAATCTAATTATATGAGAGCACAGCTTCACCCGCAGGTAAGACAAAAGTGATGGGTATGAAGTCGAGGTATAGATATTTGCCTGGACCCTCTGCACGCTCTGCCAATGGATTTCCTTCTCTCTCCAAATCCTTTCGGTATCGCTTGATGTTTTTTACCAACAGATCCTTGCGAGTGAGCTCGTAGTGATTTGGGAAATGATTGATGATTCTAGCATAAACAAACTTTTTTTTTCAAATGCCTTAAATTTATCTCTAAAAAACGTATGTGCAAAAACTATCAATAATTTTGTAACATGTCATTTCTATTTTTTCAAAATATATATCAATTTTTAATTAGATACACACAATTTTTATATCTAATAAACATCTTTTTAAAAAGAATTATGTATGAGAAAAATTTAAATTTTTATAACATAAAATTTCCAGTTTAAAAAATACACATTAAAAATATATTTTAAAATACTTTAGAAGTATATTTTTATAATTAAGATTTTCAATTTTATTATCATTATATATGATTATATATCAATATCTTTTTGATTGAGAAGTCTTACTGATTATCGTCCATTCTGTATCCAGTTTCAACGCTAAAGATACTCCTACAAGATTGTGTAACGGCCCTATGATGAATAATTAAACATTATAATAAATTTGCAAGTAATATATATAAATCTTGTGTCGTAATTTATGATTACCAATAAAAATTCCAATCATCCTCTGGACCAACCTGCGTCCACCCGCGTTTCTCGAAGTTGTGTACAATCACAGATTTGTCCACGTCTGTGCAAAATGCGATTCTTGTCCGATCCATCCCGATCGATGGCACTCTATAGTCAAGTGATCAAGTTTCAAATCGCGATCGTACAAGAATCAATCAACATTTTATTTTATGTTGATCCAGATAATAAATAATTATTTTGTACATTATTGTTATACATAATATATCTCACTGATTTAGGAAGCTATTGTATTTATGCAAATTAAAGATAAAATCTTTTTAAGACTTTAAAATATTTATAAAATAATAATTTTAAGTTAATCGTCGATAAGATAATATAATAAAAATTGTAAGATAAATGAGATAAAGAAATTAATTTTATTTATCACTTTTTCTGAAAAAATAAATTTGGCATTGGAAAGCTAAAGAATTCGTAAAAATTCTGAAGAGAGATAGATATTTCTTCAATTATTTCTTCTTATATTATTGAAGAAATAAATTTTGCACTAGGAAGCTATAAAGAAGTTATAAAGAATGCGGATTTCTAAAAAAGAGATAAATGAAGAAATAAATTTTAAAAAGTTATAGAAAATATAATAAACTCGAATAATCTCAATTGTTCCCGAATGCAAGTTCAAAATAGTCTGACAATGAGTGAAAGTACATTCTTCAAACGTTCGCTAAAGATCAAAGAGAAAATTTCGAATATTTTTAAATATTGCGAGCATTGGTCTTTCAACCATCTCGAGTGACGTAGTTGCATGAAACTGCCACGAATTTCATTTACCTGCCATAAACGGCGCATACGTTTGAGTTCGCAGTCCGTTTGCTTTCCATAATCATGTTCGACGCCATATTTTCGAGACTTACGAATTATATCGTTTGATCGATACGGTCGTTAGTCAATATTTCAACCATCTAGAGCGCTATTCTGTACACGGCTACCGACAGCGACAACTGTCGCTAGCAGCATCGACCGATAAATATCGATAAGTATCGACTAGAAGTTGTTCTTGTCACTGTTAACGATAAATTTATAACAACGCTTATCGTTTATGAACGACATTTATTGTTCACAGCGATAAACTTTAACGTGACCCCTCGAGTACCACGTTAAGATCATATCGACACAATTTCGACAAGAATTTTAGRAAAGTGGTGAGTAAATGTAATGAAATGTAGCAGAAAAAAAAAATCGCAGACATATTTGTAAATATTTTCAAATAAGTTCTTTTCATTCTAGAAACGTGAAACATCTTAAAATTTTGAAACGTGTTGAATCGCATTCTCCCGCGTGTCAACTTTATCAAAWTTTTATAGTAAGAATTTTAAAAAGAAGTAGAAATATTTCGTAAAATAGATATATTTTGTTAAGTAGAAGTAGAAATAATGTAACCTATCTTTAATTAATATAATGTAATATAATATAATATGTAATATAATATATAATATATAATATATTAATTAATATAATATAATATATATAATATAATAATATAATAATAATATAATAATATAATAATAAATAATTAGGATTATAATATTATTAATATCGATATTATTATTAATATTATTATTATTATTATTATCATTATTATATTATTATTATTATTATTATTATTATTATTATTATTAAACGCAAGGATCCCGCTTCCGCTTCCTTTCGGACACAATGCTCTTTACATATTCCATCATGGAAGCAACATGTTCTTCTTTCAGGTATAACATCTTTATCTTTAACACAAAATTCTTCTCAAACATCTGTATTTTTTATTCTTTATTTTAGTAACAGTAAAATCTGTGCAAAAAATTGATAACAAGCGATTTAAACTTTCGTAATCGTTTCATATATTTGTTACACGTATCTGTTGAATATGGACAAAAAGTATTTATTTCTTATTTTTAATAATATCTCGTTCGGATTAAATATTTATTATCTGAATGAATATATAAAGTTTTCCGTATACTTTTTATCTAATATAATTATAATTTGATATTATCAATCTTAATATTAATTAAAAATATTTATATAAAAATTGTACATAATAGAAACACATACATAACAAAACTAGAATATTATACTCTTTAAAAACGCACACACTAAAATTTAAATCTGAATTTAAATATGAATCATTTTTTTATCGATACAATTTGTACATGTGCAATAAAAACGAATAAGATAGAAAACATTTCGAATGTATGATAAAAAAATGTATTATCCGAGATACGATTACTTTTATCTAGCATTATCAAACTTTAAGAATATCGAGATCTATTCTATAAAATCTAGAAGTTTTGCAAAGAATTTATATTGTATAAGCTTGAAAAGCTCATCAAAAAAATGAAAAATGCCTTGTATTATGGAGTTAACGATAGATGAAAATGCACAAAAATGAAAATATCTACTTGTAGAAATGTAAAAATTATTATTATTCTTATACATAGTATAGAGAAGAAATGGCATGGATRACATATCCTTGTAAGATGGCGTATTCAAGCACATGGGAATGGACACTGCACGCTTGGGGTGACAATGGTACAGAAGTACAACTGCGAAGATACGTAGCGAGTCTCGAGAATTCTGCGACATTGTCTTCACAACATGTTGCTCCATTGCCAAACGCATTGTTATTGAAGACCATTGAAATACAAATATCAGAATATGGAGCACACGATAGATTGTATATGTGAAGAAAATATGTGATATATGTTATTCTTAACCAATTTATTATTCGTAATTAATGCAAATTGTATGTTAAAAAGATCAATCAAAAATCTATTATGAAAAAAGTAACAAAAGCTTTATTTTCAATTGATATGACGATTTAATTAATTCAATGTCTGAGAGTACTATATGCAAACAAAAATAAACATAAATAAACTTATTAAATTATTATTACTATGTAAAATGTTAAGAATTATACATATTACATATAAAATTATAAAATTTTAGTTCATAAAATGGTTTAGTTTATATTATTGTTAAAATAAAATTATCATGCACTCGATACATTTAATACCCAATCTATCTATTACATAAGAAACTTATACCAATATACAAAATCTGCTAAACATGATTCTGATATAAATAGGTTAATCTGACAATTTCTTGCATGAAAGTTTAAGTGGACTAAACATTCATAAGGTCTGTTCTTTATAGCTGAACTAGTGTACAATTGTACTTAAAATAAAATAGATATATATATTTGAAGTTTGGTAAAAGTAAGATAGAACGTTTTACTGCAATCCAGTGAAGCAAACAAAGAAGCCTATATTACTTCTGATAATACAATGTAATTAATGATTAGATATTAAAGTATTTCCAAGCAAGATCTCTTATTTTCATCTTTTTTTATCATCTTTATCCTCTCACTGGCTGCAATTAATGGAAAACTGCCATTTATATTTATAATTTAATATTTTTATAAAATTTATTTATAATTTGATAATTTAAATCATAATATATAATAAAAAAATTATTTGAAAAATAACAATAAAATTTCTTATCAATCTTAGCATTAACAAAGTCTTATATACAAGAGATAGAAAAGCTTTTTGAATTGTAATTGACTTGAATTCTGATTGTTCGGGGAGTTAAATGATTCCATAAATATTAACAAATGTTTTATTAACTAAATTCTTAAATATTGCAACGTATGTACACATTATATCCTAAACCAACCGGGCAATCCGGGTGCTTTGTTAAGTTCTAAAAAGTCCTGCATATCCTCTTTAGCCATGTCCATAGTTTCTTTGTCAATTTCTTCTTTTACGTTCTTGAACAAGTCAGGAAACACAAATGATTGCTCCTTTGGCTACGAAGAATGAACAAAGTTATTTCTAATAAAATCCTAACTCACTTTCTATAGAGAAAAACTAGAGAATAGTTGCAATCTAACCATTACAACGTAGGCCAATTTCCTGTCGTCCTCCTTAATGACAGACTGCTGTAATCGATCCCTCGTGAATCTACCCATAGCTATTCCCGTCCTCACTTTGATTACATCAACATTGTAAATTTTCTCTAGATAATTCTTTATGTCGTGTTTGGTCATTTGTATAGAGCAGTGAAATAGTACGACATTTGGAGGCTGCTTATTCGTAGCAGGTGCTAGTAGCTTCATCCAGAAATTCGGTAAGAAAACTCTTAGTTGTGGATTGCCTCTTTGATATAAAGGATACCTATGGATAAATGGAGTATTAAAAATCGTATAACCAAAATCAAATAATTTATGGCTGTTCCGATGTACCAGAAAATTATTCGCTACCAGAGGTGAAATCTATAATATACATAATGTTAACTGTAGATTTTCAGTACTGGCAGTGAATATCAGAACGCAGTCTATATATAAAGTACAATTAGAGGATTAAATTAAGGTTAGGAGAGAGATTGCCTATTGCTTCTGAAATTTAACTTGCGAAGATTATTATGTTATCTAATTATCATGCTAAGTGTCGTTGAGACTTACAATCGTGTTGACATTGTACAGTAAAATATTGGAACGTTCTTTTCGTATTTAAATAAATATTTCAAAACAAACACCTCAGTCAACCGCTCATATATGTACACGCATACACGTGCGCATGTGTGTATGCATATATGCATCGGATTCGATAATATCAACTGGAGTTCAAGCTAAATAGGTTTGAGTCTCTGCTAAACTAATAGGTTCGAATCTCTGCTAAATGGATTTGAGTCTTCGCTGGGTTGGATTTCCAATAAACCGACGTTGAACATCACGCCGTCAACTCCAACATTGTTCGGCGTTGGAATGTACCGCGCGAATGTAAATATGATCCCTTTACCTTATAAGAACATTATTCTTGTCTTACTTTAATAATTGAATAAGACTCGCAGAGTGTACTCTTTGTAGCAGAATGGTCAGCCACAGAGGGGAAATGTAGACGGGTTTCGCCAGAATTGTCTCAATGGAAGACAAGCCGGCTCTACGAATCAAACACCGACAATCTCGGAGCAATTCAGGGAATCGTGGCTAACAGCTATAATCGGATCCATCATGTTTGCTACTGGAATGTGTCTTCTGTTTTGGAATGAGGTTTGTGAATGGTATTTCTTTTCCATCATATTCGATCTTCTACACTCACTATAATACGCATTCTTTCAGGGAAAAGCCGTGAAGGTAGCGCATTCTTTGGATGAAGCTTTACACAATGTAGTCGTGCTTTCTAATTCGATGATACCATCGCCTGAATACGAGGGCCACTTGATACATTTGTCAGGTCCCTTACTGATCTCTGAACCATTAACAGAGCCAGATTATGGAATCGTTATGTCAAGCGTGAAACTGAAAAGGAGGGTTCAGATGTACCAATGGGTTGAAATCGAAGAAGAACAAAGGTAGCGATAAGTCTTCTCAGTCCAAACTGAAATTTATCTTTATCATTTTGATTATCTAAAACAAATCTTTTTTAATTATAAATTATTATTGAGTCTATGTTGAATAAACTCTATACTCTTGTACTTTAGTGTATATTAAATCTTTGTTTTTAGTTTTGGTGGAATAGCAGAGAACGAAAAACACTATTACTACACGACGGAATGGAAAGACAAACTTGTGGATTCGGATCACTTTTATATTCGTACTGGCCATCACAATCCAAAGGAAATGCCAATCAAGAGTCAGGTGCAGATCGCAGACGAAGTGAAGATCGGCACATTCATACTTGGTATGGAATTGAAGAAAAAGTTCAGTGACTTTGTAGAGATCACTAGTGACGAGAGACCAGAGCGAAGGAACATTAAGATGCACTCGGGACTGTATTACCACAGCGCAGATTTGTGGAATCCACAAGTATGTCGTTTGTAAAAAAATTTTTATTTTTTTATTTTCTGAATACAAAAATATAGAATTATTTTGAACTAATTAAGAATTAAGATTTGTATGATTACAAAGATCAAGATGCAAGTTTTAAGAGAAAATTTTCCAAAATTTCTTTCAGAAAGAGATTTTTCCATTCTGTCAAATTCATAGAACTGTTGGAATTTCTCTATGGTCAGACATTCATCATTCAATTTGTATTATACTTAAAAATTTTTATTTTTATTTATTATTTATTTATAATACAACTGTCTAGTACAGCTTGATTTGCTTAGGTAGGAGACATCAGAATACAATTTTCCTACGCAGGGAAAAACGGAGATGTTTATTCGGTAGTCGGCTTGTTGGAAAAGGATACCATTAAACCATATTATACATCTCATGGTGAAGAAATTTTGCTTCAACGAAGGCATAAAATGTCAGTAGATCAGATGTTCCATTTGGAGCATGTGCATAATTATTGGCGAACTTGGACTGTCAGGTAATTTCTAAATAGAAACAAGCCTTTTATAGATAAAAATTTAAATACTTATAGTTGATAATAGTCTAAAAATTCGAAGTTAAATTAAATATAATTTTTACATTATTCTTTATTATTATCGAGAAAACAATATATAATATATATTATATAATATTATTATAAAATATTAATGATTAAATGACATTGTTCTTGTTGTAGAGGACTCGGATGGTTGGTCTTGTTTGTGGCAGCAACGTGCTTAGCAAATATATTAAAGACAATTATACTAAATTCGACATTTCTTTGCGGTATAATTGCAGTCGAGTTTCTTACTATATCGGTTTCCATGTCTATCAGTTTATTAGTGATCGGTTTCGCTTGGGTATGGTATCGACCAGTCATCGGTCTTTGTTTAGCGCTAGCCTCCCTTTTACCGTTTATTTATTCAATGCTGACATCAGGATCTCTATCTCAGCAACGTGATAATTATAGGAGATTATAGTGTAAGATATTAGCCATATATATATAATTATATAAAATGTACATATATCGAACTTTGCGCGAAGTATTATTATATGCACAATTAGGATAATAGGCGGCTCAATCACTGCATAATTGGACAGGACATAGCATCTTTGATCTTTAGCGATCACACCGGTGTATTGTGGGCTAGGAAACTTCAAAAACTCGAATTTGATTTTAAAGATCAAACAAATGTCCTTTTGTCATTTTGATAAAATTACTTCGAAATTTTTATGGTATTGATCAATTGCTTTTTATTTGACAATTTAAATTTTTGAATTCATGTATGCAATTTTCTTCCAATTTCCTTGCCATTGCTGTATTACTGTACATACAAACTTTTTTGTTATTTTTTAATCCATTATTATATATGAACAAATTATTATAATGATGCTCTAAGTACAAAAATAATAAAATGACATTATACTCATATATTATTAAATTTTGATAGTTTGTGTTTGATGTCAAATCAAGGTTCTCTTATGCTTCGCTATTTATTAAAAGGAATAAGGCGTTATTGTATTCCTTAGAGTATACACTTGAAGAATATAGGATTTTTGCTTGTTCTTGAGCATATTTTGAAGAATTTTATGAATCCGTGCTGCGCAAGCGTGAAACACGAGGTTCCTGGTCTTTTTAGCTAATGCATGGTTCATCTTTTCTGTTGGAGAGAAAAGAGATCACATGGGCAATTAGGATAATAGGAGTAATGAATCTTATGCCATAGAAAATTGAACCGTTTATCTGTCTCCCTTTATATTCAAAGAAAAACAGATGAACTCTGAACTAGCGCAGCCAGTTCTGCTAAAAAGAACAGACCTCGTGCTACCAAAGATCACATTCTGCCATTCCTGTCTAGAAGTAGTGAGAAATCGACTAATCACGAAAATGAGGACAATAATAGATTGTAATTGGTCAATTTCCTATGGCGTAAGATCAATTACTCCTATTCTTTGCAATATCCTTACGTTCAGTGCATACGACGAAGAGAATACTATACTTTTAAATCTCACCCCTCTTTTTTCAAGATTATCGCTAGTTGCGCTCTCTCTCCCTCTCTCTGTCCTGCGTCGCGCGCGCGCGCGCGCGCGCGCGTGCGTGTGTATGTGTGTGAATCACCTTTTTCTCACGCGTACAAATATCGCCTGACGTTGAGCGAAGATGGCGGCGAATGGCGGCGTACGTTTCCTAATTCTCGGAGTTCTGTGTACTTTTCTCTTGAGACTATGCAACGGCGCGGCGACGGACATCAAATTGGACGCCAAGGCTCAGCTATTGCACCGACTGGACAGTCTCAATCTCTTGCTCTACACGTTCCTATTGATTTTAACTGTTTTAACGATATGGATGTTCAAGCACCGCCGCTTGAGGTTCCTCCATGAAACTGGTCTGGCTGTCATTTACGGTGAGAGTCGTCTGCTATTGACAGTTCTCTCCTTTTTTTTTAAATGTTCAAGCTTATGACAAATTACACGCCATGGTTTTAAGCAAACATCGCCAAGGGCACGTGTCACGTTCCTTCACTGAATTTTTTGTCTATTTATAGAAAGATAATTTGCAAATTTTGCACATTTATTTAACCCATGTTTGCGAGATCCTTGTTTGCGAGACCCAATTTTCTTTCGAATTTTTCTTTAAAATTATTTTCTTTTTTCTCTTTATATATATATATATATATATATATATATATATATATAAATTAAGTGTAGAAAATAAGTATAACATTATTAATAACATATAATAATCTAATGATATAAAAGCATTTTGCGAAATTTTTAATAATAAAATCACGAAATAATAAGTTTCTTAGAAGATTTTACATAGATATATATTTGTGTCATTATTGAAACATTATTTTGAATATTTAGCTTTTTAAGAGTTAATTTTCTAGTTTAATAATGATGAATAAAATTTATTTATTTGCACTATTTTAACTCTCAAGACTTTTCTTTATATTAAAGATTTATGAATGATTTTTAGTTTATTTTTATTTTTGAATCTGAAGTAAAATTAAGTATGCCATTATCAAACACATTCCTATAATTTATATTTATATAATTGTAAATAGAAATAATTTTGCTGCTTGCAACATGCTAAAAATAATTCCATTTAGGATATAATTGTTCATTACAGGCTTGATCATAGGAGCAATAATTCGCTATGGTTTTACAACAAGCAGCACTATTCTGCATATGCCAGTGGTTCCAGATAATTCCAGCAAATACAATCAGTCTGTACCACCTGACACACTATGGTTACGTTTTCCGGAAGACAAAGGTGGTGGTATTGTAAAGAACAAAACATTCGCGTACTCGTTTCGCGGTGAAATCTACAAGGAAGACAATGAAATTGATTTGAAGGTGAATAAGTCCTCTTTGAGAAATAAGTCACATTTTCTAAAGAAAGTTGATTTTTAAACGAGTCTAGATAATTGTTAAATTTGAAGTCATTCTGCTTTTAAATTGATTATTGGTTCATTAATGATTATTGTTGCAGGCAACTTTTGACCCTGAAATATTTTTCAATATCATATTACCTCCCATTATCTTCCATGCCGGATATAGTTTGAAACGTGTAAGTACATTGATCTGCTTCTTTCATTGGAAAGACATGATAATCAGATACATTAATATATAATTTGATTCTATGTATAACTTTCGGATAAACAAATTCTTGCAGAGATACTTCTTTAGAAATCTAGGTGCGATTCTTATGTATGCTTTAATAGGAACTTCCATATCAGCTTTTGTTATTGGGTAAGCTCTTCCTTTAATATTATTTCATTGTTCTTATTTTATTACGAAGACCTTGAGGAAAAAGTCAGTTTGTATATTGTGTCTATTATTGTATATTTTATATCATTAATGATTTTTTTCTCTTGAAAAAAAGTACCATTTTTATATCTACTATTATTGTTTGTTATTTATTGCATATCTAAGAAAAAGAAACAGCTATTAGCAAATTCTTGGCAACAGGCAAAATATGTTTACAGAAATTATCTTATTATGTGTAACTCGTACTTTGACTCGAGCTTATCTGCTTTTTTTCTCAAGTTATTTAGTACATGTTAACAGTTCATGTTTTTCTTTTAATGACTTGTAAATTTTATTTTCCCAATAAGTCGAACTGTCTTATCTGTGCAGAGCTCTGATGTATGCCTTTGTACAACTGATACCACATCTTTCCACATCGTTCACGTTTTTGGATACTCTGTATTTTGGCGCTCTGATATCCCCCACAGATCCCCTGACAATAATATCCATTTTCAATGATCTACATGTAGATGTTAATCTGTATGCTTTGGTGTTCGGCGAGAGTGTGCTAAACGATGCGGTCGCCATTGTACTTAGTGGGTTAGTATGCAGAATATTCCAAGAAATCTCCTTTTCTTTGATTTGTAAATTTTTTTTTAATTCAAATTTATTCTTTTTGTAAAGAAATTCTTATAACAGAAAAATCAAGGATTCAAAGTTAATCAAAGTTAATCAAAGAAGTTGCCGATTTGGGACAGATTTCGTGCATAGAAAATAATATTACTCGGAATTATCTAACAATATATAGTTATAATGTAGCTATAATGTAGCAATATATATTTAACATAAATATAATATTTAAAAACATCAATTTTGATATCTTAGCTCGATACAGAACTATGCGGAACGATATCAGTCAGGATCAGGGGGTTTCGAGACTGTGGCGTTCTTCCAGGCATTCGGAGATTTCGTTGAAATATTTAGTCTGTCCCTCTTTATTGGTGCTACCATGGGGTGTATCACTGCGTTATTGACGAAATTCACTAGGGTGCGAGACTTTCCTCTTTTGGAGTCAGCGTTATTCGTGTTAATGTCCTACAGTACGTTTTTAATCGCCGAAGCTGCTGATCTTACAGGTAATTTATAATATTTATACTTTCGTTGTATTTGATTATGACAGAAGCAAAAAATAATACAAATCTTTTTTTCTCAGTCTATTAACAGAAATAATCACCATTGACTTAACAGCTTTTTTCATATAAAAAGAAATTTTTTTCCTTTTTTTTGAAAAAAACTAGGATTATCTTTATTTAGAACGGAATTTAATAGAAAAAAACGACAAATATTTCGCTTTAATTTATGGATTTATTACGAAATTCTAGGTGTGGTTGCCGTTCTCTTCTGTGGAATATGCCAGGCTCATTATACGTATAATAATCTGAGCCCGGACTCGCGCCAACGCACGAAACAACTATTCGAGCTGTTGAATTTCTTAGCCGAGAATTTTATATTTAGTTACATCGGCGTCTCGATGTTTACCTTCCCAAAACACCATTTCGATCCTGGCTTCATCTTCGCAGGATTTGTATCCTTATAATATATATTTACAAAATGTACCAGTGCCATTGGACATTCCTTTGAATTTCTTCGATTGATTCTAAAACAATTTTGTGAGAGAATTGTTTCAATTTAACGCGATATGTAACGTACTGTCGAAAAAATTATTAAGATATCAAGTAAATTCTATTAATAAAATTCAATTAATTCAATCAATTAGTAAAATAGTTTATCCTTAACATTGTTTTTCACAGCTGTGCGCGTTACTGGGTCGTGCGGCTAACGTTTATCCGCTGTCTTTCATATTGAATCTGGCACGAAAGCCGAAGATATCGTTAAATTATCAGCACATGCTGTTCTTCGCAGGATTGCGTGGCGCCATGAGTTTTGCTCTTGCTATCAGGAACACCGTATCGGACGCCAGGCAAGCTATGTTAACCACAACTAGCTTAATCGTTATACTGACGGTTATTCTGCAAGGTGGCGCGACAACACAGTTTTTAAGCTGGTTTAATATTCCGTGAGTAAAAAAACCTAAATATAACTCAATATCAACTTGTTTCTTTATTTTTATTAATAATTATACAAAATAAAAAACAAAGAATGAATTTTTTTTAAATATTAATAATTTGTTACTTCTTATTTCCATTTGATTAATTGAGAAGTTGATTGTGATTTTGTGTGCCACTTAATTGTGCCTTCTTTTGTTTGTAGAGTCGGAGTAGATGAGGAAATAGAAGGCCTTTCTCATAACGGAATGCGCAGTGTAAGTATATATAACAATTTTTATTTGAAAATTGTGTTCTCTATTCTATCTAGAAAAATTAGTATTGCATAATACAGAATAAAAAGTTACATTATTTGTGACTGCACACTACATACATACATACATATATATATATATATATATATATATATATATAAATAACATGTTTATGCATTTATATAATTTTGACACTATACATGCTACGTATGATCAGTAGTAAAATTTACTCACGATTATTTCACTACAGCAAAATTTTGCATGTGTGAAGCAATGTTCTTATATTCTGCAGGATTAATTATTTATACCTTTGACAAAAGTAAATAATTGATTGAATAATAAATAACTACGTATATTTATTAAATATATTTAGATGAGTATAAATGAGTATAAGAGTATCTGCTTTAAAAAGATGCGAAAACGAAGGCATTTGTGCATGTAAGCTTAATTGGTTTGTCGTTTTGGATGATCACGACAATCTTTTTTTTACGGTGTCACTTTTACTTAGATGTAATTCGTTGGATATCGTCAGGATGCGTACTGATCAGTTAAGTCTCCACGTTAGTTGTAAAATTGAAGTTTAGTTTTGTTTTGCTACACTCCCGCTAGTTTAGTTTACTCTTTTTTTTAGTATGAGAAGTAATATCGGAATATTCTAGATTCTTAGATTTCTATTGAGAAAGTTAACAGTATGGAATGCTATATTGATTGTATCGAGACGGGTGTAATCGATCTACAAGACAATTTAATTTATCAATGTTGATAGTCTGGCGGCGAAGGTAGCTACAGTGATCTGGACATGCGTAGGGGAAGAAGTCCGCCGGTATGTTATCACAATTAAAGATTGACTTGACGCACCGTCTTCCTGTTTGACAAATAGAGATTTTAGACGACTTGACCTTTTTTTTGTATATTCTAATGACACCCACTCACAGATCGATTTATTATTATTTACACGACAATGAGACGTGTGTGCATGCGTGCATGTGTGCATGCGTGCATGTGTGCGTGCGTGCGTACGCGCGCATATAATTCATGCAACACGATATACCATACCATACCAATTCTCATAAAAGAAACTGCATGCATCAAATGTCGCTTGATATCTTTATTGAAATAGAAATGATTTTTTTTTTCTTATGCATGTAAAAGAAGATCTATTGTACGATTTATATTCCTCTACTTATGTTACAAGTTGCAGATTTATTTTATTAAGGCTTTAGATCGAATTTATTGATTGCACGTGCTTCTGGTTATTTTTTTCTAGTATGGTTTTTGTTATCCATTCTGTATGTTGAAGAGTAGCTGGAGAACACTAAGATACTTACATTCATTAACAGTACCTACACAGACATGTTTAATATGGAACATCAGAATTATGATCAATAAGTAAGCATGTACTTTTCTCATAGCTACTAACGAAGGTAACTTTGAACATCTAAAAAAGGATGTCATTAATATATTGGTGTTAACATTGTTATACACTTTTATATTTAAAAATAAAAGAATTAAAAATATGCATATTTATTTGGATCTTTTAACGTGTTAATAATTATATTTTACGAATAACGAGAGGGATGGAATATATTTTTGTTTAAAATTAAAGAAATCATACAGGATGGATAACTGATGCGTTGTTCACATTTCACAGTATAATTCTATGCAGGATGGAACGTTGCCAGGCAGTAGTAGTGGCGGCATCGGTGGCACGAAGCCTAATGAAAAGGCGTTGCTCGCAAGAATTTGGGGTGATTTCGATACCAAATACATGAAGCCTCTGTTAACGCACTCCAGGCCTACGTTGTTAGAAACGTTGCCGGTCTGTTGTAGTCCGCTAGCGAGAATCCTCACGACCACACAACAGATGACGCAGGTACAGTGTCATCCGAGTTGTACGCTGAAAACCTTATTTTAAATCATCAGGCATTATATCTTACGGTCTGTGTTACATCATTAGAATATAATATGATAGAATATGATGATTGTGAATTAAAATAATTTTACTATATCTAATGAGATATCATTACATTGCGATAGGATGAGGTGGCGAGAAAAGTCGATTCAGATTCGGATTTCTGCTTGGAAGATCGCGAGATGGAGCGACGTAGGACCAGTATTCAGCCGGTGAGTTTTCATCAGCCTAATCTCAATTACACTGTTAATCCGTGCTATCAGCCTAACAACAGCACCACAGACGTCGGCACTAATCCGGACGAGCCCTATGTAATTCTCAATTTACACAGAAGGTAGAACTAACAGCAATCCTAACATCACCACCTTTTGTGTATCTAAACCTTTTTAGGAAGAAAGGGAAAAAAGGAGAATGAAAGAGTCGTGTATACATATTTCGTACAGTTATATATAAACGTACGGAATTATAATTTACTTAATTAATTCCTAAGTAACTTATATGCTTCACATTTGCATTTGTTCGTCATAGTCGTATATGATTTCGCTAAAAATTTCGTCTTTTGTTTTATATGAAAATGATTGATCACAATATAAATGAATCTTCATTTTTTTTTTTTTTAATTCTTTATTCTGACTTTGTGAGTGTAAACAACAATAGCCTGTGGCTACATGTGTACACTGTATATTTCTACGCATGTTCTCTATACTGTATATGTAAACAATACGTAGACAATATGTAGAGGAGATGTAATTGCGCGAATTACACATTCGATATCGTCTTTTCTTTCTTTCGTTCTTTTGTAAAAAACACGAGCTTGAATGTTTATTGCACGTAAGACTAATTTTATCTTTATAATGTAATTTCTCTTGTTTTCAATTCAACTCTTGAGCGATAGGGATAATCGAGGATTTGAGTACGATAGCAGCGTAAATCGAAAATCGGTATTAAGAGAGGGGAGAAATAAATTTAAAAGTTTAATATAATAGCTAATTTTTTTTTAAAGATGATGGAAAATCAGATTTACAAACGAACCTAGTGTAGCTATATAATAGTTGTAATGATGACATCGCCAATTAAATAGTAAGATCTTAAGTTTTGGCTGCTATCGCACTCAAATGTCTCAATTTTGAAAACGATAATGACAACTGTAAATACACCATGAATTTTTAACAAACCTGCTTGCTTAAGAATAAGGGGAATGTACGTATGCTGTTTGTTAATGCAAATCGACTTTTTTCTGCTCTGCCCCAATCTTATACTAATATCGTACGTAAATTATAAACAAACAGTGAAATGTTAACGAGCCGTTGTGTGCGAGTGATCTCTCGTAACTGCGTTTTCTTTTCTGTCAAAGTGATTTTTTATAATTAGTGATTCTGTGCAACAGATAACTATTCTAGTCAATGATTGCCTACAATAGACACATAAACGAAAATGAATGAATAATAGATAATGTGTGATATTTATTCCATAACGATTGAGTAAATTTCTTATTTATAAATTTGATTCGAAAATTATGTTTAATGTACGTAAAGACGACAAGCTTCTCCGATCTATTTTTGCGCTTGTATCTTGCCATTCTTCTCTTCAGGGGAAAAAAATCGCAGTCAGACATTTGCGAAATGCACGTTTGACCGTACTTTTTTTTCATCGGTTTTTCTAGAGAGAGAGAAATGATGACAGTGATGATTCCGATTCCGAAGACCTCAGAATCATCGGAATGGAGGGATTCATTCCGTTACGAACGTTGTAGCCGAAAAAACGGTCGACGAACGATCCATGTGTACCTAAGACCTGTGCGGCAAAAGATAGATTCTTCTTTTTGAACAATTGCGAATAGGTCACATCACGTGGTGATTTTCCGAAAGTATTAATATGTACGTATAGCATTAATGTAAAGAGTGAAGATGATCGTGATACATGCCGCTTTGTCGTTTTTCGAGTTGTGTATTTTTGTTTGTACATAGAGAGTGTTAGAAGAGAAAATTCGGGACCTAGGGAGTACGTAGTACTCATTGAGCTGAATAAAAAAAATGCTTTTTTAATCTCAATAAAACATTTCTCGAATTTTAACAAGCGAGTACCACATGAACACTCCCGGATTTTTTCTTTTTTGAATATTGACACGTTTGCCAAACTTTTCGCGAGGCTCAAATGATCGAGCATTAAACATAATTTTCATTGTTTCTAATCGCGCGAGAATCGATGATTGTGACTGGCAATGTAAAGACAGAAAAGGCATTGAGGCTCTGTTGCTGCTGTGATTTTTTAATTCTTGCTCTATGAAAAATTATATATTCATTTATAAGCTGACACAAGTGGAAAAAAAAGTATTCGTACATTTCGTTTTTTTCTGGAATAACTTTATAGGGAAACGCAATATTTCTAACAGAACAGATCATTTTTGTTCGTAGTAGCGCAACATTACACTCAGAATGGTACATGCGGATACTTCTTTCGTCCACTGTGATCCTCGAGCGTTTTTTTTTTGCATGCAATCGGTTTTTTTAATGCGGAAGGATCTGGCATTAATCGCAATCGAGCTGCCGGTATTTATCCGTCTAATATCTGCATGCCGCAATATACTACACGTACTTATCTTACTTTACATTGTTTTCTCCTTTTAGTTGTATATTTTTATATTATTTATTCACAGACGAGCGTCAGGAGCTCTGCACGTAGATTGCAGTTATGAACATATTTGGCGTCTTAAGATTTATTTTACGGCTCAATGTTATATGTTATAATTGTTGCCGGTTATCTGTCCACGTCTGTCTATATTTTAAGTATTGAATTGTTAAGCGTTAGCTAAGTGTAAGATAAATTCCCTGAATCATTACTAATTTTAGAGAACTAACGTTATCGAGGAGTTTTTATCGGACACTTAATTTTTTTAAGTTAAGATATCTCTGGCGGTGATATTACAGGCTCATACACTTATGTTCGTAGTAACGTAACTGCTATTACTTATGATTTGATAACTATATTGCAGGCGTAATTTCCAGGCGTGATATTAGGCAACGAAATCACGATCCGTGCTTGATCGATTGCTATCGTTTCTTTTTTTTTTTTTATAAAGATACACAATAAAAAATACGCAGCAAATTATAAAGAATAGTAAATTACGTACATAGAAAAGTATAAAATCGATGAAATTGAAATATAATGTGCTTTCTGCTGGCAAATTAGCGTATATCTCGTAGATTTTTGTAAATAACATTAAAGTTAGAGAAGTTTTATTTTTTCTGGTCTCGCGAATTTTAGATTCACTTTGAAACTAAATTTTGATTCGAAGTAGATTCCCTGTTTCAATGATACTATCAGGCCGGGCTGCTCTGCAAATAACATTATAATCTCAGTGTATGCGATACGTAAAAGTTGTTTGGTGCGTCGTGATTGAATATAATTGAATTAACATCGAACGGCATACATGTGAGAAAAGATGTGATTCTGGAATCAATTCTTGATGTGTGTTTACCCTTTGTGGGACAGCTGGGGACCGTGATGATGATGGGAGAAGTTAGTCCGGGACCACTACCGCTGCACACACGAGTCGCCCTGCCAGGTCTGGTCGGCAGACACTTGTAAAATCTTTCTTTATAGCCGATTGAACATTTCGCCTCGGTCTCGTACGATTCTTGTGCGGTTGTCAGCTCAAAATCGGTCGCATGGTAACTGTAGATTGTATATATTTGTTGCTTATCATTATCATAAATCAATATAATAAATTCCAATTATTTCAGAAGTTCGCCTAGTCAAAGCGAGGACCGTATTAATTGCAAAGATCAGGATCAATTGTTAATATTTGATATCGTAATGTGCTGCCGATTTTGATGATTGTTTCTAAGCGATTGTATATTGCAATCGATATTGGAAGCTCGCGATAAGCGCTCTAGGATCACAATCGGATTGCTATAGTACTTTTGAGAAACCGGTCGTGCTTCCTGTGCAATTTTTAGTAGAAAAAAATGGAGAAAAAACGAAAGACATTTTAATCGGAAAAGATTTCCAATATATACACGTTTATTGATTTTTCTAAGTTTGTAGGTAGATTAATTTTGACGACAGTCATGCCATGTGTGTTGATTACTTCTTCACGAGCTTTAATTATAATATTTTATTAATTATAATTAATGTGATGGAAATCATGATAAGTCATGAGTCGCACACCATCCGTTACACGTTAATCTTACATATATACAATATATATAATATATGTAATATATATAATATTATATATTAATGATTATTGTTATACCCGTTAATATCTTATATATAATGATTATTATAAAATTATTTAAAATCTCTACCAAATTCTTGATGGCTTAATGGAGAACGCATTTTATATATTTTTTTCTTTGTACTTTGCCTATTGTACGATTACATAAAAAAATCAATGTCTTTGTTTTTTTTACTGTTTTATTGTTTTTAATATGATATCTAGTAAATAATGTATTCTTTTTTTTATCATTAAGCGTCACCATTAAGAATTTGTTAGAAATTTAGAATAGTTGAGAGATTGACTTGTTACGATTATGTGCGACTCACATACAGTAGCTATAAAATGTAAAAATTATAGCTAATAATGTCGTGAAATAATGATATAGCACAAGAATCGACCTATATCTAATCGATATGCGTAAAGATAAAGCTGAATCAGTTCAGAATTAATCAGAGACATACAGTAAGATTTGTACATCGACTTGGCATCCAAAACTATGTAGATTGACGTACATCGCACGACATATATTGTGCGAATCTATTATATTTGAAGATATTCCGCATTGATTTAACAACGGGTAGTCGTACTACATTTTTCGGTCTGTGAAATTACTTAATTTAGATATTTACAGCAGTCGGCGAATTGATTTTGCCATTATGTATAAAACTTAGCTACTACTTACGCGGAGTGCGGGGCACTCCGTCTTACTGTTTACAGTTGTAATACCTTAAGACTCCTGTTGCCTCGCTACAATCGTGGCAAATTGTCACGCCAAAGATGAGAAATCGTATGAATTCTTTCATCACCGAAAGCTACTTGTCTCTGCTTCAGAAAGAATTTTATACACGATTTTTCGTTCTTAATAATTTTCATAATTTTTTTAATTGTTATGTAATAAATAAATAAAAATTATGTATTACAATGTCTGTCTATTTGATAGTAACAACAGAGGGCGATCGCGAGCTTTAATTACGTATTCTTGAATGTAAAATTACAATGCGACAATGTACAAGACGGATTTAAGAGGATTTTTCAATTTTTTATTTGTACTTTCGAGCAAAGGGTATATTTATCAGCTTCCCGGTATTGTTACGCGAATTCTCCGGTCGTGGTAAAGTTAGATCTACGCTCCCCCGAAAAGAAACTTATACCAGTTATAATTCTTAAATAAGAATGCGAATATGGCACGAGGATGCGAGAAGATTTATGATTTAGTCGTTGGCTGTGAAGATTTAATAAAACTGTTTGCGAACGTAGGGTATAGATATTAGAAGGATTAAATCCTTAGCGGGAGGATATTCAAATAACACTGTATTTGTCAAACGTGTATCGATTTGTGAGTTAGTTTCCTCGAAATAAATATATTGTTCGCGAAGAAATTCTAAGACAAATTGTAACGATCTGCGCTATAGCGAACGAAATCGCAATGTAAGGGTGAATGTATTGTGCTCCTCCGTATAGATATTCGTGTTCGTGAATCCGGTGTATAACGTATAATCGTAACGTATATATGCAATGAGTATAACAACGTTGTGATACTATGTACCACACTTTACAATGTTTAATAAAGTATTTGTAAAAATATATGCAAGGTCTACTCTTCCAACATTATTTCAGGAAGTTTGAAGACTTATAAGAGTAGAGATTTTTTTATCGATCACTCAGGAAAGTTTTCAGAATTGTATTTTAGAATCTTGTTAAAATCCTTTGTACATGTGTATCGTACAGCCCTTCAAATCCTATAGATCTGAACCAATCTTGTAAATACGGTGCAAAAATATTAGCCAAGTAAAAGACGTTCTAATTTGTTAAATCCAGATAAATTGCATATTATACCAAACCAACGTAAACCATGTGATACTTCTAAAATAATATCATTATTATTTTAGTCTAAGAAAAGTTTTCTTTCAGCTTTTCATGAAAAGAACACAAGTACAGCGAATTGTAATCGGCAGATTGGATGACAGTAAATATTCCATTAACTATTCTTTTTAATAATGTCAATTTTGCAGAATCATTTAGGTTGAAAAAGTCATTTCGAACATTTGCTTCATAACAATAATATAAAAATTTCAGTAATATTTCCATGTGATTATTTCGGAAATAAATAAGAAACGATGATCATTGTCTATAATAACACACAAAGAGCAACAGAAAATTAAATGTGGGGGAAACGTTTATATTATTGAATCCGTGTCCTCTGTATTCGTATCACTTTGCCGCTCAACTTTACCTTCCAATATCAAGTTAATAAACAAAACGCGGTCACAGATTGTCACAGTGTACACATGGAGAACTTTAGCTGGCCACTAGCATACTTATTTCTTACTTTGCAAAAAGTCTTGCTCTTTTCTTGTTCTTTTAATTTTTATTTACTTATTCATCCAGGCGACAGCCGGAGCAGGAAATAAACATATCAATGGACGCCTTAAAAATTATCGAAACATACAAAGGTAAGGAGCTGAACGAAGTACCGAAATGCTCGTTAGTAAACGATTGTTCGCCGCCGGATCCGCCTAGTCAACAATTAACGAAGGAACAGTTGTTGCCGTTGATAAAAAGCTATAACATAAACACCAAAGAGGAGGCATTCCATCCGGAACTGCTTGAATTTTGTCTGACACAACCCATTGTCATGATACATGGCCTCACGGCAGCGCTTAAGATTAATCTGGACCTTTTTTCGACTGAGACTCTGATCGAAGCAAATCCAAATCTGAGTATCGAAATACGCAGACAAATGAAGTACGCTTCTGATGAAAATTGGGATATTAGGCAGAAAAAGAAGATCTGGAAGTGTTTCAGTCACACTAGTTATTCGACTATCAGTCAGTATGCGAAATATCAAATAAACAGTTTCTTAAAGAACAATGAGGAAACGCATGACAGCGTATACACTTCCGATAGATTAGATCAAGGGACCAAGCATAAAAAGAATCGGATATTGAAATTTGCTACCAATGTAGATCTATCAGTCGCGCAAAAGTGGAAGCCGCAGTTGGACGAATTAACGAAATTACCACCCTTTCTCAGAGTGGAATGTGACGATAACATGCTTAGCTACGTGGGCAATAATATCTTAGGGATGAATACCGTGCAGTTATATATGAAAGTATACAATTCAAAATTTAATATTTAATTCATAATTTAATATAATTAAATTTAATACATAATTTTATATTGGAACGCGGATGTACCCGGTATATTTGAAAAATATTGATTGCGACTCAATTTATACAACTTACATAATTGTCTTTAGGTACCCGGCTGCAAGACACCTGGCCATCAAGAGAATAATAATTTCTGTTCCGTCAACATTAACATCGGACCGGGTGATTGCGAATGGTTTGCAGTACCGCACGAGTACTGGGGCGTGATACATTCGCTCTGTGAGCAAAACGACATCAATTACATGTGTGATAGCTGGTGGCCGCCGGATCTGGATGTTCTGCAAAAAAAAAATATTCCGGTGTACAGATTCTATCAAAAAGCGGGTGACATCGTGTGGGTGAATGTCGGCTGCGTGCATTGGGTGTATGCGATCGGCTGGTGCAATAACATCGCATGGAATGTTGGCCCATTCACCGCTAGACAATATCAGCTAGCGATAGAACGTTATGAATGGAACAAACTGCAGCGATATCAATCGATCGTACCGATGGTACAACTTTCGTGGAATCTGGCACGGAACGCTAAAATATCGAATTCGCAATTGTTTCAGTTGATCAAGAACTGCCTGCTGCAAACGATGATACAGAATTACTTGACACTGGAATTTATAAAAAGAAAGGGCGTGAAAATATTATACAGAAAACAACGCGAAAATGATCGCACGTCTTATTGTGAAGATTGCAATGTACGTTTTCTCGATAAACGTTTTCAGTATATCATGCAATATTGTACTATTTACTATTATATATGTATTATATTACATAATATGTATTTAAATTATTTTGCATTAATTTTTATAATTCTTTGCAGATTGAGGTATTCAATATATTAATCTGCAAGAAGAAGACGCGAAATATATTTATGATATATTGTATAGATTGCGCTCTGAAGCAGTCTCCTTCGTTGAAAGAATTTTTCTGCTTAGAAAAATGTCCTATGAAGAAATTAATGAACATTTATGATGAATTTACATGCAACTAATTACCTATCATCATTTTTTAATGAGCATCGTTAATATCACTGACATGTTTCACACACAAACCAGCCAACTTACTAATGTAATAAATAGCAATTCTTTTTATCAGTATCCTTCCTGAACATTACAGCAATAGTAAGAGTAAGCAACTTTTTTTAGAAAAAGATAGAAATATCGAATTTCATTAATTTTTCACGTTTCTAAGCTCGAAAATTGTTGAATATCTGTATTGTGAACTCAGTGATGAATAAAATGCTGTGCGCTCTGTTTCACTTGTTTTCATATTTTAATTCGCTTAACAAATATGAATAGCAAAAGAACAGAGCAGGAAATACGATTCACTTTGCAAGTATTTGCTTCAAAATGGAAATAAAGTTGTAATACTATTACGAATGAAGTTGTAGTATTACCATACAGATTATTCGACTGTGCTATAACATGCGAATTATAGATTGAGATGAAAAAGGTTTTCATCGTCAATCATAATCTTTGTTAGGAAAATATTCATAAAGACAAACTGCCATATAATTTATTCAAATTTATATTTTTGTATAAATTGATAGTAAAATATAGGAAAAGATTTTAATTAACGAGAATGTTTTTACAGTATAGAATAATCTCTATTCACGTAATGTGTTACTTGTTATTCTTGATGAAACTTATAATCTTTTGTACGAAATTTAATCGCCAAACATAAATTTCAATAAGTTCAAGTTTCAAGTCAATGTTCGCTATTTGACAAAACTTGTTTATTAAAATCTATGAACGTGAAGACAAAAATAAAAACGAAATAAAGGGTAACAAGTTTTTATCATGATTTCTTATAAGCTTATTAATTTTTATCCTAATTATTTCATCCTAATATCGTGCGATTATTTGAAGGCGTTGCTTCATTATTGTATTTCAAAGCTCTGCATAAATATTTATTAATAAGATATCAATACAATTCTTAATGAATTACTTGACTCTTCACCATTTCTCTCATAGTATCCGTAACGCGGAACATTGGCCCATGCCCAGGTACTATAAAATCTGCGAGATTTATTATATGAGAACGAGTAATAGATTGAGTTTTTAACAATTCCGGTATGCCGAGCGACTTCCAGATACACGGTGTCAGAATGTCTTCCTCTTTTTCAAACAAGTCTCCTGTAAAATCGTGAAATGAGAACATTTACTGTAACGTAAGTGTATATGCATATTATATATAAATGTAATTTGTAAATTGTGAAAATATAAAAACTTTCTGATTATATTAGTGTACTTGAAGTTTGCTAAAAATAATTATCCCTGTGGATACCTGTAATAGCGAGAAGCTTTATTTCCCCATTCACTATCGTCTCCACTAAGACGCTAACATCTTCCCTCGTGTGTCCTGGCGTAGCTGTAACTTTAACACCTGGACAGAGCTCGTAACCCTCTAAAGAAATGTACTTTCTCAATAGAGATCATATCTCTTTAGTGATTCATTATAATATATTTTAATAGATCTACCGTTTGAAATCTGTGGGTTCTCATAGAATATAGTACGGTGCTGGACGGTCAAACCCACAATGTGTTCTGCGTTTGTGAATAGATTGTTATTTCCTATGTGATCGGAATGGCTGTGAGTGCAAACAACGTAATCAATGTTCTTTGGCTCGATATTGTGCTGTGCGAGCGCTGAAATGAAAAATTTATTATGTATTACGTGTACTTAATTGTGGACATTATATTTGTTCCTACTTCTACTTCAACATATTGTGAAAAAAAAGAGAAATAAAAATAATTATATTTTCTTATATTTTATAGTTTTAATTGGAGNGATAATTAGAGAAACAAAAGAGTCTTAGAAACTCCACCCAGTTTTTAGAATTTATATTTATATAGCATTATTAATATATAAAATAATAATATATTTTAATAATACATTGATATAATTAATTAAATAATTAATCATGCAAATATATAATAAATTATGTATTTATTATGATTATCTCGGCACTTGGCATACAAATTAAAACGTTTGCTGTATTAATGGATATTATATATTAATGAGGAACATAAAATCTCAGTGATATTTATTGCACCTTCTATTAATTTCTCACGGTCCCAAGCGGTCAGAGTGTCGACGATGATCAGTTTGGGACCCTTTATCAGAGTGCAAGTGCAATTCGCGTCCATTCTTCCATCGTCCAAATTCTTGGAATAGCCATCGAATAAGACGACGACTTCACACATTTTCGCGGCTGATTGTTTGTCACGGAAGAAAGAATGAAGGTAGAAAAAGCGATACTGTGTCCTATCAATCACGGACGGACGGGATCCATAAATTAGACGAGAAAGAATCTCATAGTAACGCGGTTATGTGATTTAACCTTAAAATGTCTCAGTTCCAAACAGTTCTTTGTTCCTTTGGGAATGTTGAATAATTGAATGATTTTTATTGTCGTATGCTGATTTTACGCGCCGTGGACATAATTCCGCCGAAACCGGTGAGGAAAGTGTTGGGATAACCGATGTCTCTCGCGTAACGCATTGTTGACATTCCGAATAGGTTAGAACGTGGTCCACGTGGTCTCGTCTCTTGGGAGTGAATCGAACACAAATTTAAGTAGAAATAAAAAGCGGAAGTAGAAGGGAAAGAAAGAAATCTATCTAAAAACTCGAGGGCTCAAACTTGATATTCGACCAGTTATTTGGGATTGTGAGGTTTGTCACAAGAAAGGAGTCAACCAGGACAGATATTTTCATGTGGAACTTGTGAATGAAAGACTCAAGATGAGGCTGGTAATTATAAACGCTTTAATTAAGATCTATAGTTGTTTTTTATTTATAACTATTTGGAAATATGTAAATTTAATCTCCAAATGTGAAAATCTCTTTGTGAGGAAAAATTAAAAATATTTAGTAAAAAACAAAGATTGTTAGAACAATAATATTTCAATATCCAGCATCTAAAAGTTATTTATTTTTAAAATTAATTTATGGCTTCATATTTTTAGTATAAGGAAGGATCACTAAAAAATAATATTCAGTTCTCTGAGTTGTCCACAAAATAATTGATGTCATATTTTAGTATTGCCTGTCTAGCGAGCCAACAAAGCCGTGCTTGGTTCTAACTTTCAAAGGAACCACGCTGATGTTGGATTGCGGTTTGAATATGCATTCCATTTTGCATTTCATGCCTTTGCCTATGGTTCCTAGCAACAAGTTTAATTCCTTGCCGACGTGGCTGCCACGCAATGACAATCAGCAAGATTGGCAAATCGAGGGGGTTAGTGAAATACAATTTAAATGTTTATCACAATTTAAAAATTTATATTCTCCTGTTTTTAGCGTTAATCTTTGGATTATTTTAAACATTAATTGCAAATATATTATTTTAAGGAGCTGAAAGAATGTTGCGGCAGAGTATTTGTGGATTCAGTCCCAGAGTTCACTCCTCCTCTGGAGAAAATAATCGATTTCTCAGAGATTGATGCCATTTTGATATCTAATTATACATGCATGCTTGCGTTGCCGTTCATAACAGAAGGCACAGGTTTTAAAGGTATAGCAAATATATGCAAAATGTATGTGTATATAATTTTAAAAATACAAATTTAAAAAATTTTAAAGGTATAATATATGCCACCGAACCGACATTGCAAATCGGACGATTTTTCATGGAGGAATTAGTAGAATTCATCGAGCGGACTCCAAAGGCGACGTTGGCTAAACATTGGAAGGACATGTTACATACATTGCCATCCCCATTAGCTGAGGTTGTTAAACCGAAATCATGGAAGCACATTTACTCCATGTCGGCTGTAAATTCCGCCCTATCAAACATTCAAATGGTTGGATACGATCAAAAACTAGTAAGTTATAAAAGACAATTTAACATATATTAGTTTTTTATATGAAGTGTTGAGTTTATATTAATAATTTTTAGAAAATTTCCTAGCAAACAAACACATGCGACTGGAAATGTTCAATACTTTAAATTTGAACATTAAAGATGCGTTTCACTTGGCGCTCGTGGGCATCATTTATTTTTGTTTAATATTTGATAAACCACAAGGATAAAATGATTCCAAGAGCGTTGCGAGCATCAAGTGGAATGCAGCCTAAGAGAAGTCATTTTTTGAGAAGTCAAAACTCGAGATTTTCTCGCAATCAGCTATTTCATGGATAATAATTCAATAATCACATGCACATTTTATTATTTGCAGGATATATACGGCGCTTTAACAGTGACACCAATCAGTTCGGGCTTTTGTTTAGGTAGTAGCAATTGGTTGATATCTAGTGACCATGAAAAAGTTGCTTTTGTCAGTGGTTCGTCCACATTAACTACCCATCCAAAGCCCATGGATCAAGTTACGTTGAAGCATGCTAATTTGTTGATTTTAACGGGTTTAACGCAAACGCCCACAGCTAATCCAGATACGATGCTTGGGGAATTGTGCATGACTGTTGGTAAGTACAATCTCAATAGCCGATAAATTATGATACATTCAGTAAAGAGATGATATTTTAACATTAAAATTTTTTAGAATTATATAAACGATAAAATACATGATTTTATTTTTCTTGCGATTTTTTTTTTACAAGAAAATACTTTGTTGGAAGTGTCATGATTTATTGGATTGGTCATTTTTAAATAAAAACATATTAGGTAATATTTTACACTATGTAAAACTCTTACAGCTGTGACTCTTAGAGCTGGTGGATGCGTCTTGATACCTTGCTATCCTTCTGGCGTTGTATATGACTTATTCGAGTGTCTGAGTACTCATTTGGATAAATCGGGTTTCACGCAAGTGCCTCTATTTTTTATCTCACCCGTGGCAGAAACGTCCTTGGCTTATTCGAATATTCTTGCTGAATGGTATAATCAAATGATTCCAAGATATGCCCGATACACTTTCTTACATCTATTATTTTTTTTTATTCTGTTATCTTTTATTTCTAGGCTATCGACAAATAAACAAAACAAAGTTTATCTTCCAGAGGAACCATTTCCACATGCTTTCCTCGTGAAGAATGCTCGATTGAAGCATTATACATCTACGTATGCGGAAGGATTCAGCAATGATTATCGACAGCCTTGTGTCGTCTTCTGTGGTCATCCCAGTCTCCGATTTGGAGATGCTGTTCATTTTGTGCAGTTATGGGGTAACAATCCCCTGCACACTGTAATTTTTACTGGTATGTATACATAATCCTGTTCAGAAAATAATGTAATAATTTTGCGTTTGCAATTTTGTATTTAACAAAAGTCATTGTAATTGCACATATTTATTTCCATTATATTTTATTTTCTTTGAAATATTATTTATATTTTATATATATATAATTTTTTGTCGCATTTGATTTTACAGAACCTGATTTTCCATATATAGAAGCTCTAGCTCCTTTTCAACCATTGTCTATGAAAGCGGTACACTGTCCCATCGATACTTCTCTGAATTTTACTCAGGCTAATAAACTGATTCGAGATTTAAAACCAGAGAATCTAGTTATTCCGGAGCTTTACACACAGCCTCCTGGAATGGCACCACATAGAACGGATCTTGTTATCGAATCCATCGGAGTAGGTATTCGTTTAATGTAAAAAATTTTTCAATTTTACAATTCTCTATTTTGTATTCTCTCTTTATTATGTGTATTTATAAAATATGTAAATATAAAATGTGTCCTACGCAATAACTTGCGTAATCTCTTTGTTCAAGGAAAAACCCTTGATTACGTTCAAACGCGGAGAGGTGATAAAATTGCCATTAAAGCGGAAGAAGGGCCGTGTGTTCATTGAGCCAGAACTAGCTAGCAATATTGTACCGAGTGAAGTGCGACCCGGTTTGAGTCTTGCATCTGTTACCGGCGAGCTTGAGGTCAAGGACAACGTGTATACCATAAAAGTAATTACTAATATGTATATGTATAGAATAAAGATAAATAATTTCATGGTCAAGATAAATATTTACGATATGCTCTTTTATAGATTTCATCGAGAGATTCATTGGAAAAAAATTAATGCAATATATTATTTATTTATATAATATTTCGTTTCTAAATATATAAAATTTGTAGAATGTAGATGACAAACCGAGCGGAAAGAGGAAAATGTCTTTGGGTTCGCCTGCGCCCATTATGGAGGAAGTGCTGAAGGAGCGAAAGCATGAGTACGGAAACCTGGACCCTCAAGAATTGCTGCAAAAGCTCAATCAGGAAGGCTTTCATGGAGCCAAATTACAACACAGTCCTACCTCTACAAGTATTCATTTGGTACGACTAGATATCTCATTAATGATTTTTTCAATATAAACATAGAAAATAATCTCTTTTCGATAGTTATAAACACAATCGATACAATTAAGAATGCTTTAAAATTACTTATGTGTAAATTATATTTGTCTATTTGCAGCAAGACGAGGATACTCTGATTCAGATCGGAGATAATTCTACGCACATTTTCTGCAACGGCGATCAAAAGATCCGTAAACGTCTCAGGAATATAATAATGCAGTGTCTGAAAAGATTTTGAGGTACGATACATTTAGAGTATTCTGACATTTTCCCGAAGTATGAGTATGAAGAATGTTTTATACTGTTATATCGTACATATATGTGTGTGTGTGTGTATGTGTGTATATATACATAATTTATTGTTTCAAAACGTGTATATATTTATTTGTTCCATCATTCACATTTTTTATTTTGATATTAACTTAGCAATAATTTATAAATTGATTATAAAGAAAAGATTTTTATATCATCTAATTCTGCTAAAAAGGCAGAATCTTTAAGTACTTTTAAACACAATACTTTTGACAAACATTGCTTAACATACATTTGGAAGTAATATAATAATGTTTTCATACATATTTAGCAATATTAGTTAAATTTCAGTTTCTATTATTGCTAGATCATTATTAATAAATGAAATCGAAAATTGTTAAATTTTTTAATATTAAATATTATTAAATAATTGTAGACAATAAAAATTATACATATTAAGATCTGTATAAATATAAACAATGCGTTGGAAATATACAACGATTGATGAATTAAGTGTATAAATAATGAAAAAAAAATTGGAATCGCAATCCATTACAATAATAAGTAGTATGTAAGTAATATATACTATAAATATATATTATAAGTAATATTATTCTAATGTTTACATCCTAAAATGACTAATTTCTTGCTGCATTCTGAACGAACAAGAAATTTCTACATCATTTCATATGCACACGTTATATGTATTTTAGTTAGCACGTTTTATGCAAATGTTGACAGTAAAATTACCGAGGTTCTTCTTTTTGTAAGAAATTTTTCGTAAGAAATATTTCGAACCGCGCGTAAATTTACAAGAAAGAATAACATAAAGTGAATAACATATTCAAGTGATGTCTATAAAAATAAATCTTACTATTGTAAATAAATTCATTTTTAATTTCAGACGTCTCCGACAAAAAAGTATTAAGGACTTTCATTTGTTTGATGTATTAACTTTAGAGATGATAGCGATGAGTAAAAATTTATTCTACTTGTTCATCTTGAAAAATTTGTTGAAGATCTACGATCTCCAACAAATTACGTTTCCTTATCTATTCTCACTTTAGAATCTAAAAAGGAAAAATATTATAAGCAGTTCTACAATACATGAATATGTTTCACTCATTGCTAACATCAGTGACAGACTAAAAAATAAAGCTATTTAACTAGGATTATTAAGCGTAGTTCGTACCATCCATTTCTTCAGCACGTTGATCTTGTTCCTTACCTCATCCATGATTGTGTTGTTATACTCATCGACGACGTTGTCATGCGCGTCAATAATAGTGGAATAATTGTTCTTTGATGCGACATGAATGTCAATCTTTCTCTTGGTTGCATTCAGAGTGCAGCAACTTATTACCTAGTTAGCAGTGGCGATACCGAGCGCGACTCCCGCTACATATGAGACTAGAAAGAAGTGGAATTCCGTTGGCTGGAAGCTATCGTCAGCGCCGGTCAACATGTGATACCAGCGTCGTGTACGAGTCTCTCCTTGTTTCAGCAATCGCTCGGCTTTATCCAGTTTTTTATCGACAAATCTCTCGACCTGCAATGCGACAATATTTATCAGTGACTTGGTGTCCGGAACAGAGTTGGTAAAATCCTTGTACATCACAGTTAATTTTATTATATATTTTTATTGAGGAGACTATATACAAAAATTATAATGGTGTTATAAGTTTCATTTGATATTAAAATTAATAGTGATCAATTTTTATTGATTAATATTGATTAAATTTTAATATTGAATATTATATATTATTCAATAGGGATACTGTAAATGCAACAGTGATATAAATAATGACAACATACTAAACGTTCGTTTACATTTTCACACAAAACTTCAAAGTTATTGTTTACTTCACCAAGATAGACCTATAATGAAACCGCCAAGAAAACTCGTGGCAATGAATGAGTTCTTCTTCCACAATTTCCCTACCTGCAAACAACAGAAACATATTGGTAAATAAGAAAGGAAAGCAAAATATATTTCCTATAAATTGTGATTTATTAGATGGAAATGATTTGTTGTATCAAAGTCGAAAACAAAATTACAGTGATTTGAAATGATTTCTTGAAAATAATTATCATATTACCTCTGTTATATATTATTTTTAGAAAGTTTTCAATGATTCTGATTCTTCAAGTTTAGAGAAACTACAAAATTTGCAGCAACCTGACATTTGTCTCACCTTATCCATGAAATTTGGCCCTTCGCCGGTAATCTTTTCCTCCACCTTATCCGTTATTTTCTCGGCTTTTGTCATGACCTTGTCCCAATTAATCTTTATGTAACCCTGATGCGCAGCGATTTGCAGCATGATAATCCCACCGCCGACTGCACAGGCTGCCACTTTCCCGATCTTCATAGTGACAAATCCAGTTACCCTGAGTTACAAATCAGATGGAGTTAGAAAAAAGAAAGTATTGAACATTCAACTACTTAAACAATTATGACAAGTCCACAAAATACATACCATCCGGATGTGCTACCAATGATGATCTGTTTGGTCGCTGAAGATTTGCTTACATCACCCATGATTTTCTCTAAGAACGATTTGGCTTCCTGGGAGGCATCTATACTGTAGGCTTCCTTGTTTGCATCTTCTTTACTCTTCTTGGCTATAGGCATCTTGGTGCTGGAAAAAACAAGTTATGTGATCATAATGAAGAATTCATATCTATGAAAGATTGGACATGATTCATGTAAGGATACTATGATTTTAAGGCCGAATGTTTAAAAACTTTGTACTACATAAATTCCATGCTTTCAAAGTCTCTCATAAGCGTGTGTAATAGAAATGAATATCAATGTAAAATGCTTCACGCATCTAAGATATGAAATATCGAAAACATTTTAATTATCTGAACTTTTGGAGTAAAACGATAAGTTCCCGATTGTTCCTAATGGCTAATAACAGTCATTAACGATTGTTCAGCAATCGTGTAACAAAATGCAAGAAGACAGAAGTTGGAAGTTATTGTCATCACTCTGCACGGATCTGTACGACGTAATAAAAATGTAAATATATCGATGACGAGACTTCGGGAGAAAATCGCAGCGAAGATTGATTATGCTTTCAGAAAGTCGAAAAGAGAGAAAGAGAGAGAGAGAGAGAGAAACGTTGTGGAATATCAACGAGAAGTCGCCGAAAATTCCCAATCGGTTGAAACTGCGAATTCCGGGAGGGAAACTTTGTCACTGAGACGAAACAAAGGACTCTACCGTTTAAAGAGTTTCCTCATTCCCGAACGGAAGACACTTCTTCTGGTCATGATTATCGAGCGCTTTTAGGTGTACGATGAATCGCTTCGCGGATACGAACGTTCTGCTTGGACGCGTGACATTTTGACGATGCGTGAGACTCACCTATTCGGCAAGAAATTTTCGGAGACGGACGCGATGATCGCCGTCGAGTAGCCCGTCAGATCGAGCGTAAATTGACGTAAATGCTGTGGTAATTTGGAGGGAGCCAGCCGGCCCTGAGACAGGTTTGTTCGTTTTAGTTCGCACTTTCTGCACTTTGCTTCTTTTTGAGTTGCACTTTTCTCTTTTTCTTTCTCAACTTTGAAACGTATGTTTTTTTTCTTAATATATAAATTAATATATTTGCTTTTTTATAATATGTACGCATTTTTAAGCTCGAATTCGAATATTTGATTTTTATTTCTTTGGTCACTTTTGGTATTAATTGATCTTCTCATCATAATTTTTGTGTGGAACCTGTATTTTTCAACGTATACAATATTCATTGTTAATTCTTGACAGTCAGATATTATTTTTAAATAGTTAAAAGGTCAAGTTTACTTTTTCACGTAACAAAACCAATTCACTATAATTTTATGGCATTTGAAGCATTCAAATTTACCGCGTGCCTGAAATTCATAATGGCGGCGGAGTCATGTGACTCCGGGCTTTTCGGCCGCGCTCGGCATCGCTCGGCTCCCGTTCGGCATTTCGTGATAACGGTCGGCCGCCGCGTGATGGCGTGACGCGCGACTCGCGTCGGACTCGTGCGTGTTCGCGTCAGTTCGTACGGCCGCCGCCACCGTCGTCGCCGTCACTGCTGTCGCCGCTCGCCGTCGTTATCTCGCCGATAAACTCGCTCGTCGCGATGAGGTGACGGCGCCGCGAGACTGATTCGCGTATAATCGCGTGCGCGCGCGCGACCTCC
The DNA here is from genome assembly GCA_037157785.1 of Cephalotes varians. Lineage (NCBI taxonomy): Eukaryota > Metazoa > Arthropoda > Insecta > Hymenoptera > Formicidae > Cephalotes > Cephalotes varians. The sequence continues at coordinate 1,084,054 of JANQDE010000006.1, read as the reverse complement.
TCGTCGACGCAGGTTTCGGAGTCGTCGTCGTGATTCCCATTTCGCGCGGGCCGCGGATGCGTGTCTTCTTACCGGGACCGAGAGAGCGTGCATAAAATGGCACAGGACACCGACGACATCAACCTCACGCCGCAGGAGTTGCAGACGCTGTCGGAGCTGGACAGGTGATTAATTTCTCCCGGTCCCGCGCGCATCTCGATTCTCCCCCGACCAGGAACGCCGCCGCTGACTTCCGTCCCGCCGAGTCACGTCACGGTATAACCTAGAAAACGCGTTTGACAGCGCGCTCGTGCGCAACCTACTGACACCGTTTTCGCGCTTCCGACTGTACCGCATTCCGCGGACACGCCGCGAAATTTGCCGCGATATCGATGCGCGCGTAAAGCCAAAAACCGCGACTCACGGATCGCCGAACCGGGGTCCCGATTCGCGGTTATTGCGATCGCCGGCACGGATTGTCGATGTTCGATTTTAGGATGACGTAGACACGAATATCGGGTGCCCCTTCGCGAGGATACGGACGAAATGCGCGCGTATATCGTAAAATATGCGTCGTAACAGAATTCACTTTCTCTTATGTACACTCACAGTCGACAGTTTGGCTTCCTCAAGCTAAACTCTCCGGAACAGGCGAAGAAGAAGGCCCTGGTGGTACGTGCCATTAAGTACCTGGAGCGTATGCTGGTTCAGGCCCAGGCGGAGAAGCAACGCAGGAAAGCCGATAGTACAAAAGCGTGCCCGGATGACTCCAAGGAGAATGAGGATGAGGATAAGGGAATAAGCATCGATCCCAAGACGTACTGCAAGCTGGGACATTTTCATCTACTCTTAGAAGATTATAGTAAAGGTATAACTTCTTTTCTGTGTCGTTTTTGCCATAAGACAATCTGGAACGTTTCACGTCTGTTCAAAATTCAAACCAATTTAAATAAAGTCGATTGATTCTGTCATAATTGAAAACGTTCTCTCAAGCAAATGGGACTACCTCGTTTAATTCTCTATTCTGAATAAACTTGTTTGTATATTATTGTTTGTAAATTTAATAGGGAGAATTTAAATCAATGATATCAAACTTGAGATTTAACATTTCAATGATTGAGAAATCTATCAAAACAAACGGTGATGTGAGGGCTTCCTAGAGTTTCAAATCGAATTTCACAGATTTATGTGTATTCTGTCGCTTTAAAATTATAATGAGATGATTTTTGTCTTATTAGTATTAACGTATTAATAAACTCATTCTCATGAGTTTTTTCTTGTTATAGCAATGTCGGCGTATCAGAAATTCTACTCTTTGAAAGGGGACTACTGGAAGGACGCCTCGTTTCTGTATGGGTTGGGTCTCGTTTACTTCCACTTCAATGCCTTCCAATGGTGAGTAATTTTTTTTTTAATTATATGTAGGAATATAAAATTAAGATAATTTAAAAATTCATTACCGTTATCGTTATAACGTTATAATATTTAAATGATTGATTTTGCTTTAGGATATATAAAACTCATAACATTATGAAACATGTTTTTATTATTAGAAAACATTTAAATTTAAATTGTATTAACCAAGGAGAAAAGAAAAAACAAGATAAGGTATAGATTAGAACGTTTTCTTGGCTAGTACAGATATTGCAGATTACAGCCAACTAAATATTAATTTAGCTAGTACTCTTTCTATTTGAACTCATCTGCGCTTATTGCATCTACATTTACTGCAGATATTGCACTCTTTATTTTCATATTCATCCTCATCTTCATCTTCTTTATCTTGATCGATATTATCCTCTTTGTCATTCAAAATTTTTTTTTGAATGACACCATTTTTGATAATCTTGACGTTATTGTCGTTATCATTTTCGCAATCTATGTTTCCTTCGCAATTTTTCTTCGACATTAGTTATTTCTTTGATAGTTTCATGACTTTTATGATAATTATTCAGTAATTTAAGATTATGAACGCATAAATGTTAATTTTTCCGCTCTCTGTGATGTAAGTCTGTTCATGTTTTTTTCTTTTTTTTTAAAGTAAGATTACGTCAATTTAATTTAACAAGTGCACAAAATCGAACTATGGTTACTGTAACTTTATAGTCACCGTTACCGTAATTTACCAAAATTACGATCAATGTTGGTAATATTATTACCTCACATTCCTAATTATGTGTGTAAAATAAATTGGATTAAAATTAATTGACAAATATGATCTTGTTTATTCTTCTAAAATTTTATGAGAAATTTTTTTAAAAAATTTCTTATTAAAAATGTGTGTGCTTTGGCTGTACAATATCAGCTAAAGGTTATCGAAATTTAAACAATAAAAAATGACAAAAATGATAAAAAAATTTTGTCGTAAATATGTTAGGAAATTAATTGCAAAAGATCAAATAAATGATTTCATTTATAATGATTTGATTTATGGCTCATGCAACGAAACGATCATATTTTGCTGCAGTTTTAAACAAATAAATAGATCTAAATGAACTTTTGCACGAATATTTATTAAAGTTTCATTAGTATATCTAACGAATTTAATTTAATTTGTCAATTCCTCATCAAATTTGCAAATAAATATTCAAATAAATATAGAAAATGTGATTTTACATAAGAATCAATGCAAATAAAACAACTTTTAAACCAGTAAAAAAAGAATTGTGCTTACATTTACACAGATATTCAGACGTAATAATAGAACAATCTATAATATTTTTATATTTTTTGGTAATGTTTTGAAATACGACACATACATTCTTAATATCTCTTAAATATTTTTACTGAAAAAACTTCACATTCATCTGTCGTTAAAATTGGCTAAGATGATTGTAAGGAGGCTCCGTGTTTTCGTTTTATTTAAAGAAAAAGTAGCTAGAACAAATTTCTAATGTGCAAAACGGTTTTATTTCTCGCGCGTAGCTCTGAACATAGAACAGGCCCCGTAGTTAACTCAGTTGGCTAGGTCCTAGGCAAGCTGTAAGGGCGAAGGGCTCGACCGACGAACGGCAAACATGGCGCCGACGGAAAAAATTCCGCAATCTCGCAAGAGTTGCTCGCCTTGAGAAGGGGGCGTCGGCCCTTGCACGATATACACACACGCAGAGTTCATCGTTCTCGTGCATCCTCTATTTTTTAATTTTGTATTGCACACGTGACACCGTGTTCACTCGTCGATAAGCGGCAAGCTGCTCTTCCGGGCGTCGATAAGGTCCGAAGGTCGATAAATCGCGAGCATTTCACATTCGAGAGAACTCCGATGGTTCGAACTCAATGTGTAATATCAGCAGTTAATAAGGGATAGAATAATAGTCGTAGCATTATGAGCTCTCCCGTTTTAACGAAATGATTTTTTTTGAAGGCGGAGTTCCCAAAATGGGGATACTCCGTGACAAAAATAAATGAGATGTATTTTGACAGTACGATTTTTTAATTAGTTTTGAAAATTAATCTAGAGATTTGATATTCTGGGAAATTATTGCCAAAATATAATCTAATTTTACACGACATAATTAAGGCGCCGAAAAGATGTCCAAAATTAGTTATCTTTTAGTTATATGAATGAGGCTATAAGATGACTAGAAGTGGGACATCTGTCGTCTATTAGTTATCTTTTCGTCGACTATATCTTCTAAAAGATATCTTTATAACAATTTAGACATCTTTTAGTCGTCTTTTAAACTTGGTGTTGTCTGGGAAGTATTATTATATTATAATATAACCAAATTATTTTTTGTTGCAACTTGTTACAACTGTAATTATTATATAAAAAATATATAATATTATATTTATGTCATTGTGTAAGTCAAGTATTTCAATATACACGTATCAATTTATATCAAATAAAATATTCAAGAAAGAACATGACAATTTATTTAAATATGCATTACACTCATTCCGTCTCTGGTTTTTTGAATGTATAAAGATATGTAAAATGTGTGTGTATATTAAAATATATAAAAAATATATTAAGATGTAAAAATAATACATTAAGGCCAGTATCGATTCTTATATCGACTTTACTTAAGTACAGTCTTAACCAGTTACAGAGATGTTAGCATCTTAAGACGTTACTTAATATCTGTATCACATTAGCGATTGCGTTTTCGTTTGCATCTTTTAACCAATTAGAAAGGAGCTGATAACACTCCTTTTTGATCAAGCAAACGCAGACAATAACCGCCAATAGCTAGTGTGATACGAGCATAAGACGGTCTTGAAACAAGGATCGACTGTGGATACCGGCTTAAATCTTCTATCCCGGTTGAGCCATTTTTATGATGACGCGATAAAGGTGTCGGGCCGGCAGATGTCTCTCGCGCCGCGCACTCAACGACGTGCCTACGTGCCGAACGGCAGCGCGGTTATGGCGGCGCCGTCACTGCCTGATTGGCGCAGGGAGTGCGGGGAGCGGTTCGCGGTGGGTGATAATAGGCCAAATATGCACGTCTCTCGTGGAACCAAAATAGAATTTCAGGCGCGCCGTATATACGTAACTCCAGCCATGGCGGGGGCTGCTACGTGTAAACAAACTCCGGTGGCGAAATTCGCTTACGGATTCCGCCTGTCCGTCCGAACCTGCGATCTTATCGCGCCCGGAATATCCGCGAGTCGGAATCCGCGAGAGAATACATCATGGAAATAGGACATCTCTCCCTCCCCATTTGATGCATGCATATTACATGATTGTTTATAATCGATGCCTCAGTGACTCTCGGCGAAGCAGATTTGACCAAAGGTAATTGAAACCGAAACTTAACTGGCGCTAAATCGAAATAAATGAAAACGATATAACGCAATTAGAATTATTGCGCATCGTTATAAATAAAATCTAAATACAAATCATGAAAAAAAAAAAGTTTTTTAATGTCTTCGCACTTAGTTATTCGCGATTTAATTTTTTGATGCAGCGTAAATCGTGTCCTTTGTATTTATTTTCCATGTACTGATGTAAATAATTATACAGATATTTATAATATAATTTTTGTATATATTTTATATGTACATATAAAATTTGTAATAAATATATAATAGATATATAAATACTACAATATTATATATAAATATTATATAGTACATTATATAATATTATATAAATATGTAAATTAAAATATTATACAGGGAATTTTTAATCTTTTTAAACACGTTATTTTTTACACTATATGACGTGATGCAGCTTTTTTTTCTATACAACGTCCACATTGCCAGACAATACATGTTGCATTTTCCTTTTTTTCTTCGCTTGCCCCATTCCTCGCGTTCCGCGCAAATAACGCGCGCGAATTTGTAAATTGGGTCGACTTCGCTTAACTACACCTAATTGCCAACGCGCCAAAAATAACCCGTGGATTTACCCGGAAGATCGCGCGGGCGGTATGCATCGGCCGTTCCGCGTGCACATTCATCACCCTTTCCGTGTGTGTGTAATTGCAACTTGAGGGGGGATTTCGAAATCTGCGCGTCTTCCTCGATAAGAAAATACGTTTCTCGATTGCGAATGAAGCCTACGGCACACGATGCGATTTTTTTTAATTATTAGAAATTCTGCACGCTGTGTGGTGCAATCCTAGTAATTTATTAGATTGCAATCTAGCATGAAAAATCGTACGGCGTCGTAGGTTTAATACAAGAAATATCAATTAATAATAATATAATTTCATCAATCGGAAACACAAATGTCATCAGAATGATAAAGCATAGACTGTAGCATAAATAAATAACTAATTAGCGTAAATCGCAAATATTAGATTATTTATCAGTTCTTAACGAAATCTCAGACTCTCCACATATTAATAGCAATAATGCTTTAATCCTTGATATATTGTTGGGAATGTCGCATATGACAATATCATCATTGCAACTGATATTTAGAGGAACATAATTAGCATTGTGGATCCGCTTGCTTGTCGTCGGAAGCTTCCTGTCACATAAGTTCTGGAAGATAAGAATCGTTTTAAGAATCCGCTAAAGATGGCTTGAAGACAAGTCGAAACGTTGGACATCAACAATTTTATGTAATTATGTAGATTATATCATGTTAACATTGCACTTCAAAAACCGCATCGTCATTACTCTCATTAGCCTGTCAATTTATGTATATTTTTATTTGTTTATTTGTTTATTAGATTATTTGTTCGTCTTCCTCTTGCGTACCTGCGAAAATTTTTTACTTTTTTCACGCTCACGTTTCTCCAAAACTAATAAAGAGGAAAGTTTTGCACTTTGTCAGACTACTCGTTACTTTAGAGAAATGATTTACCCGGCATTGATTTTCAACGCGTTAGACGGTGATTAAAATGAAAATTGAAAGACGCAGCAATTGTTAGCAGAACTGGAATATATCTCCGCGTAGATACGCGCGCCGAGACTCTCTCTCGTTTCGAGCGAGGCGCGGTGCCCGGATCGGTGATCGTCGCGGGGATAAAAATCGCGTTTGCGGTCGCGAATGCGGTCCAGTGCGGTGTGCACAGGGCCGCCGTCCGAACACGTGCACACGTCGTCGAGAAGAGAGAAGAGCGTGGAAGCCACTGTAAAATCGATCGTTCGTTCGCTGCTACCGCGACGCATCTCTATACGTCGCGCGTGACCCAGCGGCGCTCCGCTATGGCGGACGACCGTTCCGTCCCGCATCCGAAAAGCCGAACGGTACGCCCTGGGCTAAAATCCCCTCTTGCCTTCATCCTCTTTTCCCCTTCCCCTCCTCTTTTCCCCCGGTCTCCCCTCACGATGCGATTCTCTCCCTTTCCGCGGGCGCGCGCACGAGTATTCGCCCCGGAGTCGTTCGCTTGCTCTCGCGAACTTGGCCCGGATTCGTCGCGCGAAAATTCAAGAGTATAAAATTTTCTTTTATTTGAACAGGCTGCATGTTGTTTAAATTGAAACGAATTCGAATTACTTATGTGTATTCGTTGAAAACGAGTCACGCGACGTGACTCGGAGGAAATGGTGACACCGCGGATATCTTTGTATCCGACTATTGTTACATTTTTATCCGTGTAATTATATTTCCGAGAGCGGAATCGTGAATAGGGCGAAATACGCGCGCGACGTGGCGTGCACGCGGCGGCGTGTGAATCACTTTTAGGGTGATGCTGCGTCTCGAAGCCCCGAGGGTAAAAGGGGACGAAACCATTTGGCAGAAGGGTTGCGTCACGTGTATGTGTTAGAAATATCCTTTTCTACGATTCACGTACTGTATTTAATTAGAAGTCTTTGATCTAATAGCCGAGGCGCACTAATCTTATGGTTACAAAATTTCAGAATGAGACTTTTCTCTCATTCTTTAAATAAGTCTCAAATATTTTCAATTTTATCTTGCGGTTGTACACGGTTTTGCTAAAAGATCTAAAATTTTAATTAGATACAGAAAAGTAATTTCGTTGAATTATGAAAATAATTATGCAGAACGAAATAATTATGTGAAAATAATTATGTTGCTCAAACCTAGTTGCTACAATATCAAAATTTTTTGCAGCATTACTCATTATTTTTAAGGTCTAGCAAAATTATTTTGATGGTCCAACAAAATTATGTTATTATAAAAATTGGTATTAATTCAGATCTGTATCTACCAAAATTTTAGATCCCTCAGTTCAAATCAAAATCGTTCTTCCGTGTACAACATCGTGTAAAGTCAAAAAAAAGAATCACGTAAAATTCTTATTAAAAAGAAATGATAAAGCAAATGAGCAATTTTTGAACAGTTTTTTGTTCACACACAGATACACCAGTAGCTTTTTCAATGAAAATTCAATCGAGATGATTTTATTGGGCATTTGTTTAATTAATTTAAGCACCATGCGTCGCGTTTGATCCGTGCGCGTCATATTGAATTTGCAGAAAATTTTAATTGTCCGAAAATAGTTTATTTTGTCCGCTGATGGACACTGAAAATAGGAAAGAATAATCGATAGAGGGGCGATAGCGACTAATTACCAATTCAAACGATCCCGTTACGAAGTCCGGCCGGCCATCGACGACCGCCTACGAACGTGCATTCAATTTCCTCTCAACCCTTCCGTCCGGCTGATGGAGGGCGGACGAACACAAAGCGCAACATGCGCAATTTTATTTACGTACGTCGCGCGTATGCGTGCGTACACGCATCTCTTTCGGGATGAAGGGACAAAGACCCGAAGAAAAGTGCTCTAGTGCGATGCACAATAGCAAATTCATTACCGGGGGACCAACCCTCTCGCTGTAGCTTCTCATTAAACGGAATGCAACGTTCGCGCCGTTCGAAAACTTTTTTTTTCACGCGTCAGCCCTGAACTACGCGATGCGTAGAAATTGCAGTATCGTCTCACTCAGCAGGTTATCATAAAGATTTTTTTGTTATACGCCCTTAGTCAGATTTTTCCTTGAAATTCCCGTTGTTAACTGCGTCAGTCGTAAACTTTACACCGCAGTGTATAAAAGAAAGCGGTGATATTTAACCGGGTAGAGATGCCGTAAATTTTTTATTATAGATTGCGATAATCGTTTAGAAATTTTATTTTAACACGCGTTAGCCCTTAACTTTGCGCTAACAATGTATAAATTATAATATTATTTTATTTTCCCGATATCACATAAATTCTTTATTTTTCGATACAATGGAGATATTTTATTTTATCAGTTTTGCGTCACAATGGACAAATATTATAATATACCTTTTCTCTTTTCTCTCTTTCTCTTTTCTCTTTCTCTTTTTTCTCATACAATTGTAATTTTCATTCACAGCGATGAAACGCGTTAAAAATTAAATTTATATCTTCTGTTGAAATTTAAGTGATTCTCCACAGTTTTTATTCATGATGTAGAATTAGGGTTAACACGACAAAACAAAATTTTCGGGCCGTGAAAACAGAAACCGTAAGTCCGAAAATCGAAAATTTAGTAAGATTCATGATACCTTCCGAGATTCATTGTGCGTTTTAGTCGACATAGTAGAATCTTCATATGTTATGAACGCTGTTTCGAATATTCTATTATTCAAAGAGAATATCCCGAAGAATATTTGTACATTGATCGGGTGAAACACAAATATTTTGCGCAACATTTTTTACCTTTTGAAAAAATGAAAATGTATCTCCCGTCTTCACGTTGAATAAAGAGCTTAGGTCGCTTGAGATGGAATAAAAATTCTTAGAATCAAACCTATATGAATTTGCTAGGAACTCGCGTGGACTCTGTCCCGGACAAAGAGCGTCTATAAGCTCAACGGAAACAAAGTTTTTGAACGACCTACGACCTCTTTTCTCTTGTCATCGAAATACGTGGAATACTTTTACAAGATACGGCGACCTACTTCAGGAGGAGCTACAGCTTGTAGCGCAAGTGTTTCTTGCGGATGTCTGATTTTCGACGAGTTTTCACACGTGCTTGCTAGCTCGGTCGCAACCGGGTGCAACCACTACCGGGGAACGGGTTGTGCACCCTGCAGCGAGAGTGCAGGGCGAGGTGCAAGGTGCATGCCGAGCTCTGACCCAGATCGCGCGGTCGATATTCGCTGGCCCAGATCCGCTTCTTGAGATTAAATATTTTTTCCACGCAAACTCAACGAGAACGATGACGGTTGATGATCAAAATCTTTTTATTCATTAATTCTTCTAGCTAGCTGGAAAACAAGGTTTCGTAATTATAATAGTTTCTACATTTTGAGGTAATTTCTCGAACGAGATAAATCAATCTCTGGCCATGTTGACAAGATCGAAATGAAGACGTAATCATCTTATTCGTGAGAATTAGTAAATGCGTACAAATTATGTCACATGATAACATTTTGCTTACGATAATTACAGTTGAACAGTATCTCTTTTTTATCATTTAAGACGCAACGATATTATTCAAATAATACACCGATTGTGAGAAAAAAAATTGCAATTATTATAATTTAACTATGATTTACAGTTACTTTGGTGCCAACTATATATTTTTTTGATAGAAATATAAATATAATAATTATTATTCTAACATAGCAACTATAAAAATGCTCTTAATCATAATTATCTTACCATGCAATTATAGTCACAAATACTGAATATTTTTCTCTCAGTGTACATCATCGGGGTATATCACCCTATACACTTCGTGCTAAATATGATTATTGCGGATAAATTAAACACGATGCTCGGTGAACGATAAACGACAGCGAGGATGAGACGACAATGAAACGACGGCGACGACGGCAAGTCGCCTCGGCGGCGGCGTTCGTCACTTCGCGCGTCGTTCGGCGAGGTCATGGTCAGGCAGCGTGCTGAAACCGAGAGTCAACAAACTCTGGCGGCGGCTCGCTGGCGAACGAACGAGCGAGCGAGCGACCAGTCAGCCAAGCTATCCGACCGAACAGTTAACCAACTCACCAAACGTAACCCCGACCACAGAGGCTGGTTCTTCGGCCGACTCGGTAGCGGATTTTGCTCCTGCCCCCCTCTCTCTCTCTCTCTTTCTCCCCTTCTCTTCCGTCTCTTCCCCCTTTTTCCCTTCACATCCATCTAAAAATAATTCGCGATCATTATTTATAGCTCGCTTCTCTTGCGTGACGCTTCCTTGCGACAGGTTCACGATCGACGTCAACGAACCGCGACGATTCCCGAAAATCCCAAGATCCCTGACATTTAATCCCTGTTGTTAAGTTTTTGTCGATCGACGATATGTTTAAGCAACACATGATGTCTAGCGTTTCAGCCACTCTTGTCTGCTTGACCGCTCGTTACTATTATCAAATTAAAAGTTTTTATATTAAAGGTAAGTGTATATGAAGATAATAATAAACGGAGATTGACCGATATGTAAATAACATAATTTCATAAGCGAAAAAGATCATTTTTGGCCAAGATGAATACATAAAGATACTTTCAATTTATTTTCTCGATTTTTACAATCGAATTATATTTTCAATACTGTGAATTCGAGATTAAGTCTCTTGTTCTCAAAAGTAGTAAATAATAAAAATAGGATGATTATTAATAATGAAGTTAACAATAAAGAAAAGAAAAATTGGTTTACTATTCCTTACATTCCAGCAATATCTTACAGATTCAAAAATATAACTAAAGATTTTAAAGCTAACTTAGCATTTTTTAGTTTAAACAAACTAAGGTACATTGTTAAGGGACATAAGGATATCCTCTCAGAAGAACGTGGTTTATAAATTATCTTGTAAGAATTGCAATGCAACGGACGTTACGTTACATACATCGGAGACGTTCATCATCAAAGTCAGGTTTTATCATCCTAAAGTCAGGTTTCATCATCTTAAAGTAAAATCTCGTTTTCGATATTCGATGACAAATATTAAATAGGAAAGGATTGGAGATGTCTTCTCGTAACATTATCCACGATCGATCATCGTGGTGTATCTGACATTATTTACATCATTGCGTTTCACATTTGAAGTTAGCCACTTTTAGATCGAACAGGATATGTCATATCTAAATATTCGTGCATCATGATTCACAATTACATCTGACAGCTTGACAACTGTAAACGTCCATGCAACATGTTGAAGAAAATTAAACATATGGTTAAAAGATATAAGTGACAAGTAAATGAAGCAGATTCATATGGTATTAAATGCTAATCGAGATGAAGAAAAAAACGAAACTTTGAACTTTTGAAGCAGCAGGCAATGACGCGCGAGTGCTAAAGTATAACGCGTTCGTCCAGAAAACGCCTAACTTCAGACGCGAGGGTACAAATGTGTGACGCAGTGTGCTCGACGCCCGTAACTAAGTCGAAGCCGGACGAAGGCGGGTTTATCGACATTGTAACCCGTGACGTTGTCGTCGACGACGGCGGCGACGGTGATATCGCTCAGGACTCTCGTCCGCGTCCACGACTCGTGACGTCAGTGGTTGCGAGCCGGACAGCGAATCGTAGCGTTCCACGTCATCGCGCGCCTCCGCTGGCGCACGTTCGCTCGCTCGTTCGTTCGCTCGCTTCCTCGGCTTCGTATCTCGCGCGCGGCAGAGACAGCGGCGAGTCACGACGTCACGGCACGAAGTCTGGGGACGGTGCCGCGCGCGCGTAGGTGAACGACCTCGCGAACCGAGTTCAATATACCACGACGACCATACAGAGAGAAAGAGAGAGAGAGGAGGAGAAAGAGAAATATAGGGGAGAGCGGGGGGGGGAGAGAGAGAAAGAGAGAGAGATATGGGCCGCGAGAATCCACGACGAGCGACGAGTTCCCGCGTCGTTTGCAACGTTTTCGCTTCTGTCTTCCTTCCCGTGGAAGGAGCTCTCCTCCATCGCTCTCCTCTCTCTCTCTCTCTCTTTTTTCCCCTCTCCCTCTCTTTTTCCATTTTCCTTCGCCTTCTCTTTTTCCTCTTCGCATTACGCACGCGAAGGCGGCAATCGAGGTGAGATCACTTTAAACAGATTTCCTCGCAATAGCTATCGAAGATTTAAATTAAAAAATTTATTGTTAGAATGCGAACGTATCTTTTGCAATAATTAAACATTAAGTATATAGCGTATTGTATTTTTTTTTTAAATCAAAATATGTTTGATAGCCAACAATTCTTATTAACTCTATATTTTTAAATTAATTACTAATGAAATTTTGTTCATAAATTTGATAAATCTTTATTAATTTCTATGTATATTTCTATATATATTATGAATAATGTTTAATATATGTTTTGCTACATGGTAATATTAAGTGTTTTCGCTGGGTAATTTAATAACATTGTCATTTGAGGACGAGAAATTAATATGAATGCGATAATTTGATTTATATATACATACATTGATACGCGATCGTGTTTATTTAAAGTGTCTAAAATTTCATTACATACAACATTACGTACAACGACGCGAGCGTGGATTTCTCTCATGGGTAATTTGACTCGCAGTTCCTACGGCGTTTAATCGATCTGCTTTTATTTCGGTGTACCTCATTTCAATTGGTCTGTTTTTCTGCATTTAGCTGAGGAAGTTAAAATTAGTCGACGCGACGCGGCATTACATGTGGAAGTCACTGACTTCCAGCGATGAACTGGGCTTTCTTCGGTTCGCGTAAAAAAAATTGTTCCGCGCCGCGAAACGCAGCGCAGATCACCACATACAGTAAGTTGTTACTTGACTTACTAAACTTTGAATATTAATCCGTTAAAAGCTATAATTATAAAAATTTTGTTAAATTACAACGAATTTTGATATTTTTTTTAAAGATGATCTTTTGATTTTTTTTTTCATATATTTTATTATTATAGAAGATTTGATTATTTTATGCGCAATGAAAAATTTAGCTTGAAAACGAGAGAAATGAGATATTTAGTAAATTGAAAGAATATCATTTAAATGATTAAATAAGAAAGGTAAATTTAGCTCTATGATCTATCATATTGTATATTATATTCATTATATGTACATCTCTCTATCTAAAACAAATATTTCATTAAAATTTTTATATAGAATAGTAAAGTGTGTATTAAATAGTACTTTAAAGATTGCAACTAGGAAAGGTCTAATATGTGGCTAATAAATGTTTTATAAATCTGTCGTCGCAATAATTAATTATTATAAACTTGATATTTTGCGCGCGAATGCAACTGGCACACCGAAGCCCTGCTATGCGATTTATACGCGTTATATCATTTCTAACGGATGACGTGAAAGCATGTTGGCGCAAGTCGCACGAGTAAGGTGCACCTTGCAAAACGAGGTGCGTGCCGCCGCCATCGCCGCCGCGACCACGTGGCTTTGGCATCTGATAAGGTCAGCGGAAACCCACCTCCTAGGCCAAGTTTGCTCGACACTTGACTCTTTTTAGGTTATCGATACGAAATCTCATAGTAATCGCCTTTGCTCCCGAAGGCAAACTTGTCAGGCAAATTCGTAAATTCACTTCCTGTTATTGTCTTTTGTACGAAGCACGAGACAGCGAATCGTGCAATTAACTCCGTAAGGGCGGCGAAGGGCAGAGAGGAGCATGCTTTTTTATACAATAGACGCAACTTATTAATCACGATTTTGAAAGTTTCGCTTAACATAAAAATTTGTAAGTTGTTTTGCAGTCTATCTTTATTTTAGAATCTGAAAAAAAGGAAACGTACGCAATTACTCTTAAAATATTAAAAACAACTGTATTATGCGTTTTACTCGTTGTTAAGAATAAATTAAAAATATCTATATACGTACTTATCTAAGGTCAAGCGTTCTCGAGCTGTTGTCGATAAGCGCAGTGGCTCGAGGCATGAACCACTGTTTTTTAAATTTACTGTTATTTTAGTCGCTTCCTGTTGGTATCCGTGCAATAATCGACAACAACACGAATTGCACGACAAATCGCAAATGCATAACAAAAGTATGCATTTTATTAGTGAATAATTCGGAGATGTGTGTTATCACGTGTCACGATCTCAAAATTGTGCACGAAAATCGATACTTAATTTAAGTTTAGATTTGCATGACTAATTCTATTTCTAATTCTTAAAATTAAAAAAAGATGAAGAAATTGAATCGAGATTAAAATTTATCTCTGTTAGTGAAAACAGGCATCAATATATTCAATATTGACGAATATGCTTGCTCCTTTATCATTGAGTTCCTGTTTGATGAATTGAGGCTTGTTCTTTCTATTGTCAATGATTTAAGATTGAAATTACGTGGTGGACAGATCTCGCTCTCCATACTCGCAACACAATTGGAGAATCGCGGCCGACTTGTATCGATTCGGCTGAAAGTAACAGCGTTTCCGCACGTAAAAGTGAGTTAGCGCGCGAACGACCGCTCTCGTATTGGCAGTGTTTCAAGGGCAACATGCGGCAAATGGGGTAAGCCGTTAACACCTTGAACGTATGTCACAAACTTAACTTCCGTCAACGAGATCTCTGGTTTAAAAAAGATTGAGAGACTGTAGTCTTCGCGAGTTTCAACACACGTCTATCAGTGGAGTCTCCATTTAAATCTATTTCTTTGAAAAACGTGTATCCTAGATTTTGAGATATATAATTCTTGGCTCAAAAATATATATGATACTGTACACAGTAAAAACATTTTATAATTGTGTTAAAAACGATTCTTATTAAAAATCTTATATTGAATTTTTAATATAGCCTAGAGTATCAATTTAATATAATATGATTATGTTTGAATATTTTGTGTTAAATTGATATTTAACTTTTCTCAGTATAAAAATAACATAATTTATGAATAAGTGAACAAATAATATAAAAATAATGTAGTTTGAAAACATAAAATAAATTCTAAAATAAATGAATCAAAGATAAAAAGTATGTATTAATTTAACATATTAAATGTTAATTTTACTAAAGTAATATTTTTTCATAAATTGTTTCCAAATAGTGTCAAAGTGTTACATTTTTTGTAATAATTTTTAATTTTGTAATAATGTTCGTGTTACTTTCTAACGTTCGTCTTGCATCAAATTATCATAAAAATTTGTGGACCGGAACATGTCAAATGTATTAAATTTAACACAAATTTTCTAACAGTGTATCTTTTTTAAAAATTGTTAAGTCTTTTTAGTCTTGTAATGTACGTGAGTAATGTTCTTTAAAAAGAAATTTGGTCTTCTAATAAAGATTTACAAATTTGTTAGCAAATTAAGTCGTCGGCAGATATCGTATAGTTCTTGGTACGTAAATAAACAAGCTGCTGCAACGTGGCGGTGTTAGTTAAAAATAATTTAATTCCGTCGCGAAACCGCCGACGGCTAAAGTCGAAAAAAGAGGGAAACGAGAGATTGCAACTCTGGCGTATGTGTATTTTGGTAACGAAGCCCTTGCCCGTGGAATTTCCATCTTTTCTTTCTCGAAACGTGAACACGGTTAATTCTCGCGGTGCTTTTAAGCGCCGCTTATATCTTTAAAAGATTTAATTTTTTTTCAGCGCGAAAACACGAGTTTTCTGTACGAATAAATCTGCATTTATGTTTAAATATATTTACGATACCGTACGTTTTATCATTTATTGAAATACTTCTTTCATCAAAACTCTTTTTATGCGAATAAAAGAAGAATTACACAATATAAATGAATTCAATGTGAATTTAAATGTTGAAACTGGTAAAAATTGTCATGGTTTTTAAGCACGGTTTAAAAAAAGCGAGAGACAATTCCTGCACGGAAAGAACGGTTTTGCTGAAGTAAAAATTTATCTAGATACAGATTTAAAAATAATTTTGTTTGGCCCATTAATTAATTATGTAGGACACTCAAACTGATTGCTAAAATGTTAAAATTTTTCGCAGCATTATCAACACTTAAGCGTTTTATTTTGATTTGTAATTATTTTGATAGTCTAATAAAATTATTTTCAAATCTAGCTAAATTTTTAGATACTTCGGCAAAACTGTTTCCGTACGTGGAAATGTAATATACTTACAGAAGTTCATAAAAATGTACAAAAATATTTCTATTCAATATATACAGACGATAATTTTTGCAAGGTAGCATTGGTGCATTTTTTGCTAAAAAACAATATTTGTATAAGAATTATTTTTTTGCAATTAAATTCTGTATTAATTAAATACAATTAGGCTTGAATTACGCGGGCTAAATCTCTGCCGTAATAACAGATCCGCGCGTTAGTAAGCGTATCTTTTCTTTACGTGCGTTTATTAATTCTCTGCGTATGACGTAACGTTTAAATACCGTTCTTTGTTAATCGGCTGGACGTCGTTCATCGCGCGAGACAGGTGCATTTTTTCCGTCTCGCGTAATCGCACGCTCGCACGTGTAAAGTTCGTTGCGTATCGCACGCGCTATTTATAGACTCGCGGATTAGCGTAAGTTTGGAACGAAATAACTGCGGCCGCTCGCGTTTTTACATAATTAATCTTCGTAGCGTTATTTACCATGCGCGCTCGTGCCGCGGCATATTACATTCCCGCCGCTTACGCGCGATAACCGGCTGCTCGCTCGGATAACGGGTCCTCGCGCAGTCACCGCATTAATTCATCGCTTAGCTATGAATCGCCGGCTATATCCTGACAATCGGACATATCCCTTCGCTCGAGCGTCGTATCGTCTTCTCCCGCAATAATCGGAGTAATCGATTTCAATCAGATGTTTTCCGTTAGCTTTTCTCTTTTTTTTTGTACAATCCACGCTATTGCTCGCATTTAATTTTATGGGAATCGCGCGTTGCCAAGATTTCCCGTGCGGCACGTGCGATACTCTTTCCGGACTTAGTGCATGCAATTTTTGGATAAAATAAAATTGGAACGTGTGTAAATATTTGAGTAAGGGTGAAGCGAGCATTTGAATATATTTGAATACTAGGGCACATTTAAATAATTTAAATGTCCTACGTCGTAATAGAAAGTTTTTGGTATCCGTTGATTCTTTCGCAGATGCATTAATGTCACTTTTTATGAATGCGAAAATTAACGAAAGATTTCTATTGCGTCTGTCTGTGATAAATTACGTAAATCTACAATTAAATATTCTCTTGAATAACTGGATATCAAAAATTTATATCAAAGAGCATGTTTTTGAATCGATGATGCAATTCGAAGAAAGGATGACTCCTTCTAAAAAGATCGGGAATGCGGAATAAAAATTTTTTAGCTCGTTTCTTTTTTTCCTTCTTAACTCGGCACTGTTGTTGGAGACTTTGAGAATCACTGCGGCGCGGTAAGTTTCTTCGCCGCCGCGTCGCGCAACAAGAGAAACGAAATCGGAAACTACCGTCGTGTATATTTTGGTAACGAAGGTTCCGGTAACGGGAAGGGTAGGGTCGAAGGAGCCGCCGATTCCTCGAGTCGCCGCAAAATTCCGGAGCCGACGGTTCCTATACCGGCCGCTGCAGGGGTGGAATCCAATACATACGATTGCGAGAGGCGCGGATACCGCCATGTATGTGTCAGACGTATAATCAGACGATTACGCTCTCGTAATAACAGGTCTGAATTCCGAGTAAACCGATTCGCCGCCGATACCTTCTCCTTCTATAGTAGTATCTACATGGTCTATGGGAAATTTTAGGCATTTGTGTTCGCCAAAAAAAAGAAGAAAACACTCGCACAATCTTTGTCGACAGCTCTAATCACAGTCCGGCAGTCTTGTTTTTCATTTTGCTTTCTCGAGTCTTGACCGCAGGTCAAATCGGAGGTGCTTAATTTTGTTGAATATATGCAAGTAAATTAGCGATCTCGGAGCACGAGCAACTAAATTTGATTATCTCAATAAAAATTCCGGATTGTATTATTTATATTTCACCAGTATTTATATTTCCGATTAATTCAACCAATTTTTTTTTAGTGTGGAATATCTTTTAGATCTATCATGTGTCTATAAGTTTTATACATTCACTTTTTAATTTTCAAAATTAAATTTGCTTCGGAACAAGAGAGCACGATAAAATTTTGTTTTACTTTTTAATTCAGAAGATTAAAGGTACTCTTATGAATTTCGTGTTTTTTTTGGAAAGTGGATTTCTCCAAAGCGCATTTTTTTCACGTTTTGTTAGGTTACTAGGGTAAGCGAGCACATGTTTTTTTTTCTTTGTAAGAATGCAAATCTGGAATCGACTTGTGCCGTCTTCGCCATTTCGTCTCGATACGTCGCATCGCGTCACGTCACATCGCATCGTATCGCATCGCATCACATCGCATCGCAAAGAGGGTGAAACGCGTCGGGCGGTGGCTCGGCGACGAGTGTCGCGGCGCGCTGCTCTAAAACAGGGCCGCTACGCATGCGCGCTTCCTCCTTGCTCCACCGCGCGAGGCGGTGCGGGAAGGGGGAGGTGCCGCCTCCTAATCCCAACTTGCCCTACGTGCCGACCAGGCGGCAGGCGCGTCAGTCGCGCGAGAGCCTTCGACGTGTGGAGGTGTCTCCCCGCGCTCCGCGTGCGTTACCGCCGCTCTCTCTTTTTCTCTCTCTCTCACATACACGCTCTCCCCCGTCCCTCTTCCCCTTCCCCGGAGCCCGCGCGAATTCTCGAACGCATCACTGCCACTAGATGTAATAATAGTTACACGATTACTGCCGTAGTTTCCGAGTGCCGAAGGTGCGCGCGTAATCGCGATCGCGATCGCGTGATAACCGCGAAGAAGTTGGTCATATCGGAGTGCACTTGACGCCACGACGCGGCGAGGTAGACGTTCCGCGAGTGCGCCCGTTCCGAGTATACTCGGTCGCGCGTGCTCGTTTCGCGGTGTCTCTGTTCGTGTTCTTTTCTGTGTTCAAACGCTATTGTATGACATACAATACGCACTGCCGGAAGCGGGCGTTCAAGCGACCCGCGCAAGCAAACTGATCCCGACGAGTATCGTCGGGGCCATGAGGCGTCGTTGAACGTCTCTCAACGTCGCATCGGGGGGAGGAAGGAGGAAGGTGAAAGACTGCAACAGCAGCAGCGGAGCAGCAGTAATAACAATAACAGTAAAGACGAGAACGAGAGAAGAAAGGAGAAGGCGGGAGAAGGCGTGTGTGGATACATTATCGCAAAGAGGACAAGCGACCGATACTCGACGCGCGTCGATTTAAACCGCCACCGCCGCCGCCGCCGCCGCCGCCGCCGCTGGGAGATTTAAATGGTGAGTGTTGCGTGAAGTCAGCGGCGCGTCGCGTCGCGTCGATCGCGAGTTCACGCTGGCTGGCTGGCTGGCTGGCTGGCCATGCGATCGTCACTCTCTCATGACGCGTTCTTCGTTCGCTGTATCATCACGGATCGCGCTGCACCTCGATCTTTAACCTGCATTTTTCGCGATCCTTACCACTCCTCTCCTCCTTCCGCTCCTTTCTTTCGGAGCGGAGTCGCGCGCGCGAATTTTTGGCCGGTGCTCCGATCGATGCCTCGGGGACGACGCTTTCGTGTACCGCCCTCGGCTCGCCACTCGTCCTTTGACCCTTTTGCCGTGCAAGCGGCATGCGCGCAGGGCGCGATTCTAGGAGGGCTCGTTCGTTCACCATCACGGAGGGCCCCGGTGCTGAAATATCCTTCTGTCTTCAGTCATTTTACTTTCCCGTTATTTTTCACTTTTGAGAGCGCACGATAGAGTTATATCGCGCTAGCACAAAAACGAAAGTGAGCTTTTTTTGTGACGTGACAAGAGATTTAACCTCGGGATACAAATGTTTTTTCGATACATTTTACGCGCGTGTCACCGACATGGACTTGCGTACGAGCGTATTCGTGTTTCAATGAGCGAAACTCAACACGTACAACAAAGCCAAAAATTTAGTCACGTGTTATTTATTATCATTGCCATTTCACTTCACCAAATCCGCAGTTGGAAGTTGAATGAACGAAGTCTAGCGTTTCGTTACTGTTACATCTCGAAATTTGATCTTTCGGTCAAAATAAATTTCGATATTGATGACTTTTAATAATGAATTTCGATACTCTGAAGATATCAGAATTAATTTTTTGACAATATTTTCGAAAATGGTTTTTCCTTGGTAAGAGGAGTATTCTCGGACCATGTGAACTCGTAATCGCAATCGTAGTGAGGAGGAGACGAATGCAATGCACATGACGTTTTCGCGTGGAAGCCGCACTTCCGGCCATTATGCTCTCTCATGGCCTTGATGAGGCCTTGCTCTAAATAGCGAATAAAAAGCCGAAACGCCGAAGCCGCAGATCGAAACACGACTCTAAACCTTGGCATTTGTGTATTAGACCCGTTAAATTCTTTACACCTTTTACCGTTATCGCGCTAATTCGAACGGAAAGTATATTTTTCACGTAAGTCGCGAATGGAAGATGTCCCTTGAAATTCTAGCTTTAAAAAGAAATTTTCAAGTGGGCTTATGCAACAAATAAAGTTTAACAGGTGAAATATAGTGTAAGTTGATATCTCTTGGATAAAACATTTTCAAATATCTGGTTAATAAAAATATATGTCGATATCACTGACCTTTCTATCGGAAGGGCTAAAGGCGACGGAAATCGGAAATGAACATGGAAGTGATATTTAACGGTGCCGTTAATTACCGCGACTTGCGCTTGGATAAATGCAACAAGTCGTGTAAGTGTCACGGGTTCTCGATGATAACACGAAAAAGTCGAAGACTGTCGAATGCGTCACAGCCGTCAGCTGGTTGGCGTAGTTAAAAAAAAAGTGGGTCGCTTTTCTTTCGCGACCGACTTTTTGTTACGTTTCCTATTTTTATGGTATAATTCAGAAGCTGGCGGCTAATAATTCAAAAAGGCTAAATAAATTATAAATAATGTAGGCACCGACGTCTTTAATATGTATCTTTCCGTCCAAGACATTTTCATCGCTCAATTAACTCGTTAAGTTTAATTATACAACTCGCTTGCGCACAATAGAGTTATCAAAGAAATATATTAATAACGTCAATCAGGGGATATAAAGCTTCGACTGCATACACCCGCACGCACAAAAGCTGCAGTGTCTCGATAAAAATTTATCTTATGCGGGTTTCGATCTCGCCGGTTTGGCTTCTGGTTTTTTTCTTCCTTTTTTTTTTGCACGCGAGCAAGATTATGCTGCAGGATCCGCGGGATAGGAGAAGACGGTGGGAGTCGGCGCAGAATTTAAATTCTCGATCCCTCACGGTCGCTGACCATGGCATTCAGGCAATGCCACCTCGCAGAGTGTTGTTGAACGAGTTGAAGATCACTGGCCCCCGGCTGTTTCTCGGTCAAAGCTCGGCACGTCGATGTGCCCCTGAGATCGATGAATCGTTCACGTACGTAGGCGCGTGCGGCGGAATCGAAGAGAGAAAGCGAGAGAAAAAAACGATATTAAACTTATTAATAAGCTAAGAGTTTCGAATTTTTAGAAAGGGTTAAAACATGTATTTCTGAGACATGTTGCGTTAGGGAATAAAATAAAATCATTCAGTCGTAACTACATATTTTTTTAGACCGTTTCTACAATAGAGTCGTAAGTCGTGAACCGTAAGAAATTGGCCAATCATAGTCAAATGTGAGAAGAATAATCGATTGGTCAATTCCTTGCGGCTTATGATTTACGATTCTATTGCAGAACTTATTGAAATTTATTGAAATTTTGTATGAAATATGGATATTTATTGAAATTTTATCTGAAAACTTTTTGTGAATATTTTAGTCTTCCTGATAAAAATTTTTCTCAGAATATTTGGTATAATTTTTCAGAATTTTCCAGAATTTCCGTATAATTTTATAACTTTCTCATATTTTCTTATAATTTTTATGCGAATTGGAATACTTTTCAGAAGTGTCCATAAGTATTTATAATTTCTGATAAAATCTGAAAAAGTTTAAGGTTTTTTTCAAAAATTACAGACCGACAAATCTTAGAAATCTTAGAATATTTTAGAATTCACATATATGTCAGATTCTAAGAAAAGATGACTTTTTTCAGTATTCCTGAAAAATGTTTCAATTTATATAAAAATTTTGAGAAAAATTTTCACAAGGGATGTAAAATTGTTGATAGGCAAAGTCATATAAAATTATATCGATAAGAAGAAGTACATGACTTTCAAATGTAAGAATTTGCAACGTGTACACTAATTAATTGGAATGAAAAATAAACATGTTGCATCGCGTAGTAATAAGTATAAGTGCAATATTGAACATACTCGATTAATGGAAATTATAGGAAAGAGCGAATGTATTATCACTTTATTACGCCATTATTTCATCTACGGACAATTATTCTTTAATCACGTGATATTAATTTTCGATATTGTCGATTGCATTAACAATCATACTGATTTATTACCTCTTTATTACGCATATTTGCATCTCGTTCAGCTGAATGATTTCAGCCGAATTATTTTCCAAATATTTAACGTTTAAATATTTGAAAAAAAAAGAGGAGAATTGAATCATTGAATCAGCGTTCTTGAAAAAGGGACTCGTTAATCGAGTACGGATTTTAAAGCTGATTTAACTATCAAACACAAAAACAAAATCACTGATAAAAATTTCTTTCTAAGATTTACGAAAACTAGGAGTGTAAAGCGAGTTACTGATTTCTTGAAAAATTATAACTCTTGTTCTGTTCTTTTCTAAATCGTGATTTACTCAGCTTTTACTTGAAAAGGGGCAAAAATTTTGCCCGCACGTGGGTAAAAATAAGCTCGCTCGCTCGCTCGCTTTGTTTTGCATTTCGCGTTGGCCGTAATGACAGTTATTAATCGCGATTATGCACGATTGCGTTATGCCGCGATCGCAATCGGCAACTGACCGGCCGGCCGGCCGGCACACGCGAGAGTCAATCAGCTGACACGCGTGATACACGCGCGAATATTTCTAGTGGGTTAAGAGCGCGAGCTGTTACCGCGTTAGAGCGAATAACGTTATAGCGCGCACGCTAATTGCGGGAAACGATGGGCCACTTAACCCCGGCGACTCTCGAGGCGTGTAACCCCTATCGGCTGGCATTTATATCGATTCTCTCATCTCCTGTTACCACTCTTTCGAGCTACGTTCGCGGTTTACCTGCAAAAATACAAAATTACGCCATATAGTATTCTCACTCTCCCTTTCTCACGCATTTCTTTTCACGCGCGAAAAGAGATTCGAATCAGAAAGGAGTCGCTTTCGCATGAGGATTTATGGGATTGCGTAATAATTCTTAGTAAAATGTGGGAAGTAAAATGGGTGTTAAATAGAATGAAATTGTATGCATAATAAAATATTAATACAAATTGGCACTGGCATTATATTTCATGCTTTGCCTTGAAGAGAAATTCGCAATTTTTTTCTTAAATCAGCTTTAACTTCTAATCTTAAATAGTCTTTAGCTTTTATTTGAAAGTTTAATAATAATTACTCATATATGATAGAATAAAAAATTGTGATTAATAAGTCATCATGTCGCAGATAAATTTGCGCTGAAAAGCTGATCCTTGAGGAGAACTTAACAATTCTTTTTCACAAGCTTTCGATTCGAGTAGAGGTGGAATTAAAATGACCTAAGTTCGATCTCGGCCGTGCGAATACTCGAACGGAATCCCGCGGGAGTAATTTGCGCGTAAGACTAGTTTCGCGGGGCGGAGGAGCGGAGAAAGAGGGACGAGGATGCGTTCGCACTCGTTCGCTAGCAGTTAGGCTCGCGCGCGTTCCGTCCGAGGAGGAGAGATGAGGATGATACAGGTACTAGAGAGGAGAGCGAGAGCCGGTCGTTGACCCTCTCTACCGACGGACGGTCCTTCTCTTGTGTACACGTACGCGGCTCGCACGTTCTTTCGACCGAGGTTTTCGTTCGAGTTTCTTATCGCTCGACGACGCCGCCTGCGCTCCGAGATAAAGAGATTCCTTCTCGTCTCATCGCGCCCGAAATCGAGTAAATTCTAGAAAAGATTTTTTTTTTATATCTATGCAATAACGGGTTTTCGAAGTGATAGCGATTTTAGAAATGTCGAGCGCAATAACAATGATAAAGTACTGTCGCAGGAGAATAATAATAGAGAGATAATAACGCAGTAGAATGATAATGTAATTATCGCAGCGAAATGAAACGGATAATTATCATAAGGCGAAGAATAAAGCAGAGACGGATTATATTATAGAGTTTAGATTTGTATTCGGAAATAGAAAGATCAGTATTACTGTATCGTATTTAAAAATCAGGCAAGATTATATATTCCTTAATTTATCTAAAAAGTATTTATTGAGAAGGAAAGATGCTAGTCGAACATTGCACATGGAGAGATAAAACTTTCATATTGATAATGTACAAAAAATATGAAAAAAACAATAATAAGAAGAATGGCTAATGAAAGTTAGACGTATTTATAATTAGATTTACAATTTTATTTAATCTACATGAATTGTATTAAATGTTTTGGCTCTGTTTCGAGTTTTCTTCAGCAATAATTATTAATAAAAAACGGAAATCTCATGCTCTCCATGTAACAATGATGAAATCAATGCTGGGTTATTAAAATATTTAAGTCAGTTACAAACAATTGGTAAGTCGAGTGAACTGTGGATTAAGGCAACAGCCTAAAAATGATAATTTTTTTTAATAATAAGTATAAATGTATAAATTAAAAAAAATTAATTATTACTTACCAAATGAAATAATGGGAAACAAAACTAAAACGAAATAATGGACAATCCATTGAAAATAAGTAGATGCAAAGTCAGTCGTAATAATGTAAGTCAAAAAACAGTCAGCAGTTAAAATATTTTAAAATGTTACAAGCAAGTTAGAGAATAAAACAATATAACACGGTCAATATTAATGTCAAAATGATCGAAATCGAAACGCTAAATTAAGAAGTATAAATAAATAAATAGATGTAAAAATCAAGGAAAGTAGGCATATTTTATCAAGAAGGAACATAAGCATTCAATCTGTAAAAGCTATTCTTTGATGATTTAATGTATAACATTTATGAAATTAAGCATTTTCCTAAAAATTCTCTGTTCAAAATTGTAATGTTATCCCAATCAAATTCATGATCGCGACTTATTTTATGTTCTGTAAGTGGTGATATATATTCTACGTATATAATTTTACATATATGTTCCGCAATTCGAGTCTTAAGCTACCTGCAAATCTGCCCATATGATATATCACAGTCCTTGCAAGACAATTTATAAACCATGTTTTTTTTTTTGGATAAGATAAGAAGAATGTATCTTAATAATGGAATTAAACTTATGTATCTTAATAATGGAACTAAACTTATTAAGACTGAAATACGAAAGGTTAGCATCTAAATCTTTGATAGAAATTTTGAATTTATGAGAAATTGATTGAATGGTAAATCAACGATTAATGTTTTTTGCGTTGTTGCAACAAATATGATATGATGTGTATTCATTACCAATATTTTTCTCTGTAGAAATTATTCCTAATTAATTTCCATCATATAGTCTCGCTTTTATTTATTATTTCGTAGTATACATTTTAGAGTTATTATGTGCCCTCATATATCGTGATAAATGGTACTATTTTTGCCAAGAAAAAAGGATGATTTGAGAACTTGGGAGAAAAAATATTCGAGGATTCCGAGACCCCGTATTTAGCGTGAACTTAGAGAAGGCCGCGTTTACCGCTAAGCGGTATAATCTTCCAAGCTCGCACGAAACGGGGCCCCCTCAGTGTGTTACCTCGGTGAGGCCACATGGCTCTGAACGCGCGAGATTGTGAGGGCGATCTTATCTCGATCTCTCTTATCAACTTTTCTCTCGCTCACGTAGGCGCGCTTTTGCGCGGACAACCGACGGTTTCCGGCACGTACGTGGAATCCTGCTCGCACTTAGTCACCGACTACAGTTAACTTCCTGCCCCGCCATCCTGTCTGATCGCGCGAGGCCGAGCGCCTCGAATCGCCGTTGAAACATGCTCTTCTTTTTCGAAACTCGCAAGAACTCAAGTAACTTCGAACTTGGGTTACTGAACTTGACGAGAAAGATTAAAAGGAAATGATAAGTGATTAAAAATAGCGGTGGTGCGACTTAGTGAGTCCATGATAGAGTCAACGTTTCACCGTGCAATTTACTCCCGTGTAGTTTTTTAGTTTCTTGGAGTTTCTCATACAAGCGCCTCATTCTTTTGCGTTTGCATTCTTTCTTAAACGAGCGCAGTTCTTTCGTGACGAATCTAGAATGAGGACGGCCGAAAGTGAATCTCTTCGGCACTTTCGCGCGACCCTGACTATTTCGCTGTCGGCTCGCCGCGCGCTCGCATTCGCATTCGCTGCCCCCAGTTGTCTCGGAGGGCCTCGGCGGAGGGAATCGGAACCCTTGCCGGGGCCCCGAAAACTGGTTTCGCACCGAATGTGCGTCGGGCTTTCGTGAGCGGCGCACATTTGGGAAGGACGACGCGCGGCGACGGCGACGCGACGCTGCTCATCTATCGCGCGCGCCGGGGGCCCTAAAGGAGGCCCCGAAGAGACGAATTGGTCGACTGACCGGTCGGTCGGTTGCTCAGTCTTCGAATCGCGCGCATCCTTAGACAGTTTAGCAGTGAGTTTTGTGTCGGGCCTCAACCTACCCGTTCTCTCCTTTCCTTGTTCTTTGCCCCTCTCTGCTCCCTTGCGTCTCCTTCGTCTTCCTCTCGCTTTCTCTCTTCCGCGCGCGAAGGGCCCATAGGAGTGACCCTGAAAGTTCAACAGCCCTCCCTCGAACGGCGCTCTCCCCCGACCGCGCTGCACTCTCTCGAGTTCTCCTTCTCCCCCGCTACCCCCGTCCCTCCTCCGCCCTTGCGTCCCTTCTTCCCTTTGTGTTGCGCGCTGAAACCTAACTTCGCTTAGGTCAACCGCGTCGATGCACCGTAGCGGCTCTCTTGCGTTTAGTTACGACTAGACCCAGAATAAAAGAAACATGTGTTTTTATCCATTGAAGTAAAAACATTACAGGTTCAATCAAAGTGATATCAACGCACACTTGTGCGTGCGCGCGCAGTAGTTTGCTAAATTCTATTATATTATAATTCTTCGGTAATACAAGTAAACATACGTTTCTACCCACATTATCTTCAGTGTATACATTAAAAGAAAACGATACAGAAAACTGTCATAATATAAAATTAAACTAATAAAGTTAAAATTACAAATAAAAACGATCTGCTATCTATACAATGGTTCGCAAGGACATTTTCAAAAATCTGTGGTATTGAAACGTCATTGAAATAATAGTCGATGTTATAACCGATAATTATAACCGATGTTACGTCGTTAAAAATGATGATGATTGCTGGATTAATCATATAACAATAAAAATAAGAATAAGTAAACTAATCGCAGTCCTGCGTCGGGAGTACACATAATAATTAAATATACTTCGAATATAAAGCTAAACAATTTTAGAACATATTTTACATGTAAAGTTCTAATACGTGACGAGTTATAAACAACGAAATTAGTTTTACTTGTTAACTGGTTTACTCGTTTTGAAAAAGCACAGAGCTTAATTGAAATCACACGCTCTCCCACGGTGCAGAAGAGATCCGAAGAGATTTTTTTTAAAGTTCAAATATATTCATCTTTCACTCAGCGTGTTCCTCATTTGTGTCCCCGTGTCAATTACCGAGCTATTGTCGGCGCTTTGAAAGATGGCTCGCAACGATAAACGCTTTATTCTGTGGAGCATCCTTGTTTCGGAACACCCGGTAGAACTGACGGCTGGTTCGATAATACTCGCCTGATCGATATTCTCCGCGTTGCACGTTCGCGAGCGCCGCGTCTAAATTCGGAATGAGATTCGTTCTGGCCTCGAAGCAGGGATCGAAACCGTTATAATTCCAGTGAGGAATTTCCGATGGCATAGATACGCGGGGAAAAAATATCTTACGATCTGTTCATGATGCGTACGTATATTAAAATCGACTAGTCACGCGTCCACAATGTGGTAATGATCGATTTTTCATCGATCATCGCTGTTATCACGAATAAAAAAAGAATTGATTTCCATTTGGAAAATACAAGTGATACTCAGCGTAGTCGTTCGCATTTCGCTTTGTGCCGCAAAGTTTGTCAATCGATGCATGCGAACCTTGTGTCATCATGCCAATTGTTTATCGTGTAAGCAAAAAATTTTAACAACAGCCTTGGGATTGTCGACAATATTTTATTCGGACATTTAAATATAGGCACGGAATTTTCGCTTTCTCAGAAACGCTTATTTTTCTCAGATCAATTTCTTAAGAAGAAACATTATATTTTATTGACAGATTTTTCTTTGATTAACTTATGGCCGATTTCTTATATCTCTTATAAAAATTGAAAAAGCTTTCAGAACGAAAAACTGATTGTTGTACAATAATTTCAAATATATTAAGATTTAAAAATATGTTTGATATGTTTTCAATTCTGTACATCACAATTGTTATAACTTCTACAATTGATATTTTAACAGTGTAATTTAAAAAGAGAAAATTTTATATAACTGTCTCCACCGTAAGGCTTGTCATTTAATTCTTTTTCGACGTAATAAACAAGGATATAAAAATTATTCGAAATTTATATTACAAATTTCAGAAAACATCTGTTGAGAGGAATGTTGAGTGGAAACAAAAAGAATGCACAATATTTTTAGCATACTTTTTTCTTCCGAGTTTTGCTTTACTTGCGAAATAAGCTCGCACTTAATGCATCGTTTTTTCCCTCTTTCTTTTTATCTCTCTTTCTATCTCGTAAGGACATTTCAACGAGGATGCAAACTCTTCCTGCTTCGCCTGGTTCCTCTTGTCAGCTGATAATCTCGTATTTTTGTGTGTGTGTGTGTGTGTGTGTGTGTGTGTGTGTTTGCGTGCGCGCGCACGCGAATGTGTGTGGCCACGCTTTATATGCACTTGATATGTATGTACTTGAAGGCCTCGTCCTTCGGTTGCGCGCGTGCGTATATGCGTGCGATGCATCGCACGCACGCACGCTCGGTACGTTACCGCATTCTGTGAACGTCGCGTTGCACATGCAACACGAGTCGCCGCCGCAAGCCCGCCATCGCAATGACGACGCGTAATCAGCGCTTACGTCATCTTCGTATGCGCCATGCGTTCGTGCGTGCGTGCGTGCGTACGTGCATGCCTACCAGCGTGTTTGTGACCGTGCGCTTCATTGTTCTCCGTATGTCTCCTAGCACGTCCGCTGTTAGTTATACGGGGTGTTCGAAAAACGCTTCGATGGATTTTTCGACGAATGGAGTTTTTCTCTTTTAGCGAAGATAATAATTTCTAGACTCGAATTTATAATTATTTTAATGAAAATACAATTATTTTATATTAATTGTAACGAAAAGATTTTTTATTTTTTAATGAGATGATTTTACTAAGTTTAATGAATTTTTATGTTGAAGATTTATTTCTTTTATACAATTGATAACATATAGATATATCTTGTAATTCAGAAAAATATATAAAACATACATTTAGAAATAACTTAATTTTATAAAACTAAATTAAATTAATATAAATTAATCTTATATTTAATTATTATTCGCAATTCTTTGCATTGAAAGTTAATAATTTAACCAAAGGAAAATTATTTCTATATTTGTTGAATATTCATATGATTAATTTTGCAAAATACTTACAAAACATTCTCTTTTCTGACCCTTTTTTCCATTTCCTCCTCGTCCTGCTTTTCTCAGTCTAAATTTAGACTCAGCGAGTGTCAATTAATTCCTAGATTTAAATAGACACCCGTAAGCTTCATGAGCCAAGAGTGCATCGTTTCCTCGTACCGGAAGGTAAGCCTTCATTTCGTTCCGGCCGTCTTTGCAGTCTCGCTTTTACCTCCCATTCGATAACCATTGCGTGCATTGCTCGTTCTTGCTAGCTATGTATGCACGGCATAGCGGCGATAATGCGAATGCCGTTCGCATTCGCTTCGCTCACTCGCCGTTAACGGACGTCGTTCGATCTATCCACTGACTGACTGACTGTCATTCGAACGTGTCATCGAATCAGAATGGGGAATTTGCTGTGAAATTTTCTCACTCCGAGAGAACAAAAGTATACTGGGTGGTTGCATACAAATCTTATATTCCAAAAGTCTCGTTATCGGTTTTATGAAATAACAAGCTTTTACAAAGTAAACATCTATTCTGTAACTCTTGAGCGCGTAAGAAGACTTTCGAAAATTTTGCGGGACCTATATATGTCTTTTTTACCTTCGATTTTTATATGTTCGGCCAAATCTTAAATCCTCCAAGAAATTTTTAGAAAAAACTTAAAACTACTTATCAATAGAATTCAATTTAAAATTCAAATTAAAATTTATCTATTTGAGTTTCTGCGAAGCTTTGTTAGAAAGTCACGCATGCAAGGGCTAAATAATCATCGACGTCGACCTTCTTTTGTGCTATTTCGATTGCAGAGGCAATTGTGAATTGCGAAAAGAAAAGCAAATTTATGTTCGTCTCCGAGCGATAATTGCGCGCGCGGTGCGCATCTCGAAGGTCGAAAGTCGTCGTTGTCGTTCAAGTACGACATTAGTAATGCAAACGGTTAATGCGCCGGCCATGGTTACCACAGCGATTAGCAAACACCATTAATGCTTGATGAGCGAGACTTAATATTTGTGCGAAACCGTAAATAGATGCCTATGTTAGTCGTTTTATCTCGATAAAGGGCTGAAAAATAAACTCTTGTATGATTGATTTAGCATCTGAGAAAAGAATACAAGTTGCACAAGAAAAGACAAAAGCGAACGAAATTAAATATGTATATATATATGACTGTTTTCATACGGATAGTTATTTTAATATTTAATTTTATATAATCGATGAAATTGTTCTATGCCTGCATGCATTTTACAGCTTACAAAGATTAATTCATAATGTAAAGCATTTTTTTTAATGTCACTATTATTACATTGCGCAAAGATAATTTGCCGCGACGTTTCTTTCATTGAAATCTGTGCAAAGGTCATCTGCTAAACAAAGAGAGATTCAATCGTTCTGGTATAACACGACTGTACACGTGCGCCGCATAATCGATAATGTGCGCACGCGATGGAAGTGCACATAGTTAAAATTGATGCGTATAATCTTGCATTCATAGAGCTCGACGGAAGGAGGAAGAGCTATTGTACTTCCGTGAAGGTGATCACGTGTTTACGCAATGGGGCAGTTCTCGGAAACGTTCGTGCACCGCGAAGGGTTGCGAATGCTCGTCGCTCTTCCCCCACGTTGTCCGATCGAAACGAACGAGTCGTTTATCGTATCACCCTCTGTCGCTGGATATCGCTTCCCCTTGCGAGATTCAGTCTGGATTTAGCGTTATTCGCGATCGCGTCCCTCCCCTCCTTCTTCCCCGCGAGACTTCCCTGTTTTAAGGGGAACGGAAATACTCTTTCAAGTCCTCTTGCGCACGTGATGTAAGTTTCATATACAGTTTACGATTTTATTTTTAAGTGATTTGTAGAGAAGTATCAATGCTTATAGTTGACAAATTTAATAGTTTATGTTTCCAAAGTGAGCAATCATTTTCGAGGACACAATACGATCGTTCTCTGAAGTCAATACTATTAATACGGTATCATATCGGTTACAACAGTTAAAACAGCGTAAAACAGTTAAAATGTGTTTTGTATTCCGAATGTTAAATATATACGTCTATTATCTCTTTTTCTAGATATATAATAGAATTCGTATTACACGTGTACATTTCTGTGTTTAGTTTTTGTAATGTTTAAATACATCCAATTTTATAGAAACTTAAACCATTTTTTAATTTTCTGCACGTTTTCAACGTATTGTGACTTCAAAAAAAAAAAAAAAATTGACATTTTAACGGAAGCTGCTTTTGTAAAGAAGGATTGAAGTATACATTTGCGAGAAGACATTCATCTCTTTTATGCTTTGTGTTTCTTGACAAAGTCGCTACTTTCAGGATTTTATACACAGCGACCCGTCGAATTAGAATTTAATTCAAAGCCGGACATTTAAATTAATCGGATATTGCTATCTACTGCTTTAGTTTCGCGAACGAAAAGGCGACGTAGGGTTTATCGGCTGGCGTATCAGAGACGAGACGACTAGCTTATCGGGCGTCCTTTCTCCGTGCTCGTCGATATCTTTGACGGCGACGAGAATTGCACAATCGCGATGGAGCGAGACAAGGCAGGGAAAGGKCCGTAATTTCCCTCCGCTGAGTCAATTCGCTATTCCATTCAACGCCTTCCTCCCTTTCACGCTTCTCCTTTCTCTTTTTCTTTCTCTCGCTCGCCTCCTCTCTCCTCTCTCGCTATCTGTCCGCTGCAGGCCGATGCAACGGTACTCGTCGCGTCGCGCCGCATGCGATACGATGCACCGGCGACCGACGATAACGCACTGTCGCGTCGTCGCCATCGCTGTTTGCAACCTTGAAAGAATCTTGGCACGCATCGATCCGCAGCGCGAAACAATAAATTTCAACGACGGCAACTGCCGCCCCGAGTCGATTCGAATTAAGCTCAATCGAATTCAAATTGAGTTTGAGCTGAATTTAGTGCGTGTGCAAAATTCAAGCTCGAATTTTATTTTAATCTGTGATTTTATGTATTTTGGATTTTTAATTCAAGGTTATAACAGTCTAACACATGCGTGTGCATATTATTTTAAATGTATATATTTAATGTATATATTTAATGTGAGTTTGAATTTGATTTTAATTCGAACTCAATTCGATAATTTTCCAATTTAATTTACTAAAAAAAATTTTCATATTCTTGTACTTTGTAAAATATTCAATTTTTTTATTCCGTGTTTAGCGTTCAGTTTTATATTGTCTGAAATCCTTTCTACACAACGATCGCAATTTTCTCTGTCGCCGATTGAAGGGGAGGGTGACGATTTTTTCCGCTTCGCGACCACGAAGGGGTGAACATCCTCGCCCTCTTCGAGGCTGTTCGCCTCCCTCGGTGTCGTTGGGCATTAAAGCCGATGTGGCGTTCTGAGTATTGACCCGTTTATTTGCTGCCTTTCGACGCTTCGTCCTCCCGGAATGTCATTTTTGCAATCACAAACTCGGTCATTTCTCTCGCAGACATTTTTCATCGAAATGAATTGTTCGCTTTCTGTCCGTGGCATAACGGTAAATACACATGTTTCAAATATCAGCTTATCTCAATCCAGAATTGAAGTTTCTGCGAAATAGGATCTATATACCCTCAATTTTCAAACTTTGTGTCGTCTCTACATGCTAGAGACGACACAAAGTTTCTCTGTAGTTGGATTTAAAGCAATCTGGAAGTAGCGCGCATCGCTTTAAAAATGAGCATACACGTCCGACGTGAAAATATTGTATAAGCGAGAAACGAGAGAGAAATGACCGCGTTCCTCGTGTCGAAAGTGCAGCGAGAACGCGAACTTGCACATTTGTGTGGAATTCGTCCGTGCGATGCGCGAAAATCGATGGGACCCTGCCGGTTATCTCCCTCCATCGCTTCCAGCTACCCCGACGAGATACTCTCACTTCTCCCTTCCACCATGAGCGCAAGTTGGGCTAGGTTAGGCCGTGTGTTCTCTCGCTGGCGTTACTGGATGCAGCGCGACCGTGCGCCTGATGGACGTCTACGCGTGATAATTGTTGTCTTAATGGCGATGATTAGGAGACTTCCAGGAAGAGCAGTTTTGTTTCAATTAAGTGGCTATTGCGCCTTCAATTACCGCATTGCTGATTATTTTTAGCACAATAGCACTTCCTAAAAAAATTAATTTACATTTTCATATTTGTTATCATAATTTAAATATAAATAAATATTTCGACAACTTAGTGACAAGACGTTCAAAAGAAATGATGTAAATTTGCCTTAGCACGGGGCCTTAGATAAGTCCCGCAGGATAGGACAGAATCCTTATAAGCAGGTACAAGGGACTCGAGAGGGCAGAGAGCAACCAATAAAAAATTAGGAGGCCACCTACATCTCGAAGTCTTTGTTGTACGTGGGCGCCTTTTACATGCGAGGTTTCGTGCGTGTTCCTGCTCTCGGCGGGCTCG
The DNA here is from genome assembly GCA_037157785.1 of Cephalotes varians. Classification (NCBI taxonomy): domain Eukaryota; kingdom Metazoa; phylum Arthropoda; class Insecta; order Hymenoptera; family Formicidae; genus Cephalotes; species Cephalotes varians. The sequence continues at coordinate 1,049,775 of JANQDE010000006.1, read as the reverse complement.
CAGAATATTTTATTCCACGGTAGCGCAGGACAAGGAGGAGAAAGGGGATAGTCCGGAGAAAGAACAACGCAAAACGACCTAATGCAAGAAGGACGACGAGAAAGACCGGTCCCCAATTCGTCATTTAGAATTTAATCGGGATTTTATCCCCTCTGCCCACCCTCCGTCGTGAGACAAAAGATTACGACGAGCGAGTTACGTGTGTTCGAAGAAATTCGAAAAGTACCTTATGAAGATAAAAAAAAATGTTTTGAGAATCAAAATGTAATGTGGATAAAAGGAAATAATAACAAAATTGATATAAAAATAAATTAAGTCTTTTTTACGATCATAAAAAAAAAATAGCAGTGAACAAGACAAGCATTTTATCGAATCAAGGATTTAAAATACGTAGAAGATCTTTTTTCGTTCGTTTCGGTTAAAGCAATATTTCAAAACTTTAATATTTAACTGTTTATCTTTTAAAGCTAAATATAATATAAAAGTTAAAATAGATAAATAGAGGATGAGTATAAGTGTAAGAAATAAACTGAGAAAAGACGCAAAACTTGCGGCGCGATATAAGATAAATATTATATCGAAGATTCCTGACTAACTTTAAGCTACTTCTTTGTCCTGTTCACCCTAGATGAAGCAGCATCGAAATTCCTATGTATTCATCGTCCGAAAAGATGTAATAGGAATTAAGAGGAGGGGAGATTATTGAGAGTTTGCGTGGGCGAAATTAGATAGGCGTAAGAAATAAACTGAGAAGCGACACGAAAATTGTGATACGAAGCGGGATAAATGTTATACCGAGGGAGAGGATTCAAAGATCCTAAAGAACGGACCATCTCCTCGTCTCGTTTACCCCAGGTGCAGCTTCGGGGCATTTTTGAAAGGTACAAAGGAGATCTGATCGACCATGTGAATCCGCTTTCGAACCGAGATCAGTTAGAGGGATTCTGATCGAACGAGAGAAAGCCGAGGATGAAGAGAAGGCAGAGAGGGAGGCGGAGATGGGGGAGGAAGGGAGAAGGTGGAAGTTTCAACAAAAACTTAACTAGTGGTCCACTTTGTGAAGGGAACCATTCGAAAAGATCGCGGCGAGGAACGGCTGTTTCGCTGCCGGAAGGGCGCCATGAAAAACGTATTGTGAAGAGGAAAGAGACCGAAATGGGAAATGCATGTCGAGGGTGGCCGATAAATTTCTCGATGGGAAAACTAAATGCGCCGATCGCGCACCTGCTTGCTGCACGCTTCGTTTCCACTTCGCTGAAAAACATAAAATTCGACAGATTGCCAGTTTGTGAAAGCGTCTTAAAGATGTAGGTACGATGAGACTGAAATAAAAAAGTAAATACTAAGCAATCTATTGAAAACGAAAATTATGCTATACAAAATACTAAAGTTTTGATAGTTTTAAACGCGTGGACGTAAATATAAAATAGAGATTAAGAATGTCTTAAAGGTATCGTGAAATATGAAGAACTGAGATAAAAATAAATTCCAAAACAAGAAAAGAAGAGAGGCTCAACATTTTCCGATATTTATCTCTAAAAGGAAGTCTAACCGGAATTTAAAACGTATTGAAATGAGAGATAGAAAACAGTGACGTGAAAATTGCGGTATCGGATCGAAGTTTCGATACTTTCTTTCTCGTACGGCGGCGGCTACGACCGAAGGTCCACGTATACAGGTTTCATAAGCGCGCAACACCGAGGTGTATCATCCTCCAGCTGGTAAACAGCTGCCCACATCCTGTCTCGGGCGCTTCCTGCGTCCCGCTCTCACCTTCGCCTTTCCTTCTTTTCTCTCCTGTCCTCTTCCTTCTTCCTCTCCGTGTTCTGCCCTCTCGCCGCCGTTGCTGCCGACCGACCGCGAGATGCCATACGGGCCCGGAGAGAGTGGGACCAAGATGGTAGACAGGTGTATCTTCGACTTGCTACGCTTTGAACGCATTTGTGGCACGCGCTCTCCTCCCCTTTTCTTTTCTTCTTCTTCCATTAAGTCTAAAAGCGAGATATTTTATTACCGCGTGTGTAAAAGTATATAAAACCCCGCATATATTAAAATAATAAATTCGTGGTTATCTGATAAGCAAATGATTTCAATATAAGCATTGAATTGTTGCGCGAAAGATGCTTCTCTTTTGTCGACAATATCCAGATCTTAAGAAAACAAGATGTATATAGAAGAAAAGATTTGTCAAGTTTCAGTTACTTGCATTTCTACGAGGGGAGTTGTTTGTCTTATTTTTCACTTGTCCGCCCTTATACTTTGTACGAAAAAAAGATTCTGCGCACCCATGTAAATATTAAATTAATCGAGACAACAAAAGCTTTGCTTTTCATTCCATTAGAAGTGCATGCAACAGAGACAGTCAAGGTTGCCGTATTACATATACGGTTTACCCTTTGTATGCTCGATGTATGTGCATGTACAGACGGTGACACATCGGTTCGTTTGCAAAGCGCCCATCCAGGGACGGTGAAGCTTTTATCACGCCTACAGATGCAACCACGGATATAGAACCGCGGCGCGATGATCCTTACCGCGCAATCGAAATACGCTTATGTATTCCGTTATATCGTAAAAGGTGTGTGCACGCATCACCTGCCAGCGGATCGCGGTAAACACTCGAATTGGCCGAACAAAGTCCGAATAAGATTGCAACAAAGAACCTTACTCTTCGCACTATAATACAATGCGAAATTCAATCGAATCTAAAAATAATTGTCGCACCGTCATACGCGTATATACGCAAGGTACGTCTTGCGCAAACGCGACCCGATGATGCGCCGCGATTTACTAAAATTCGATTATAGAGATTACGCTGTAATTGCATTATGCTCGGGCTTGTTTATACTTCGTTTTGAACGGGCGAGAGCAAATTAAAGTCGACGGAGGATAATATGTAAACGATAAACGGCGCGAAATTGAACAAATTGAACAGGTGGGCGTCGGTGTTTGTGTATGTGCGTACGTCTGTGTGTTCATATATGTATGTATGTCGGACAGCAAACCGCATTAATTGCGGAGTTTCCGATACTCGAGCGCGAGTTGCTTTCATCCCTGTACGCGACTTTGCGAGAATGATTACGCGCTGTTCCATTAATGGACGTCACGCACGCACGCACGCACGCACGCAAACGAGATGTATTGATCACCTGTTTACGGCGACCCGGGCCCTTTCCTTCTTTTGAGTAAAAGATGCCGTGCCACCAGTTGCACAGGAAGCATGCACGTGCAAAAGGTGCATCCGCGCCGTGGAGAACTACTACGACCGCGAAAAGTAACGGTCCTCATTTCTTTTTTCTCCATGGAACACGACGCGCGATGTAAGATGCGTCGGGTCGGGCTCGCTGTTGTTATTATCGCAAATAAGGAGTCTGACGTTATTACCCGCTATTTAACGGAATATTCAATTTTCCGATCGATACACTGTGGCGACATAAATAAGACACCATATTGGAGTATATATTTTGTTTCCTCAGATAAGCGAAGGTAGAAAATACATGATAGAAAATACATTCTCAATGCTAAATAGACCAAAATAAACGGTGTTAAGTTAATAAAAATGCATATTTGGAGCAATATAAATAAGCGAATTAAGTTTCGACTTAACTAAGTAGTTTTCAGTTGCTATTAAAATCAAACTAATTTAATACATATAAATTGAAATTATTTTAAACATATTTTTTAAACATAAAATACTGTTGGTGAAAACACGTTACATCCTACACGAAATGTCACATTTACACTAAAGAAATTATAAAAAATAAAGATAATATAAAAATAAAGAAAATATTATTGACATTTGGAACAACTTTATTTTCTGACGTAAAAATAAAGATTCGACTTGATATTATCTGAGGTAGATAATATTATCTTGCGGTAATGAGGTGCTTATTTGTTTACGTTGTAATGATAATGCTGCACGAGTAACCGAACATTCGCTTAATTAGCATTCAGGTAATCGAAATACCATTGTATAATACTGTCAAGATATGAGATAATTACGATACTTATGAAATGATGATAAGGATAGCAAAATCAACAATAATACGAAATTATTCTTAAGAATAACGAGATTAAGATTATGCAAATTCTCTCTCTCTTTTTCTCTCTCTCTCTCTCTTTCTCTCTCTCTCTCTTTCTCTCTCTCTCTCTCTTTCTCTCTCTCTCATTGCAATTTGCGTCAGTAAGCGAGATCGCTGAGAGCTAATGGCGACCGTAGGTCGTTTAATTAACGGAAGCGGAGGGCCTCGTTTGCTCCTCTCTCGAAATCCAGCTATCGCGATGCCATCGAGCGTTTAGCGATGCGCAATATTATCATCTCCGTCGATCTCTCTTGACGGCGTATAATATACGTGCATAATGCAATACAAATACGGACGCGCGATTTTCCGCCCTGACGCTTCTCGACTGCTTCTACGTCGAAATCATTCGTTTTTATCGGTCGCGAATTTATCGTCGTATCGCGGACCTTTTTATATAAAAACATTGCTCTCCGAAAATCTGAGCTTTCCAGAACGCTCCTGCAAAGTTAAACGTCCTCTGATAATCGAGTATCACGTGTGAGTATCATGTTAAAGCGAAAATGTATTGTAGAAAAATTAGAGAGAATTCATATACTGTATTTTTAAAGTCAGATATGACGATATGAATTATATAAATTCCTCGTGACTCCATAGTCATTTATGAATTATTAGAAAAAGAAATGAGTATATATTTTGAATATGAAACTGAAAATGCACTCTTAGCTCGTTTAATTATGAAACTTTATGATTGAAGTGAAATTATGAGAAGATGATCTCTGGATTTGACAGAAAAATGTTGCGATTTTCTAAGATAATTTTGAATGTAAAAATTTCTACTTTTTATCAATCATGCAATCTCATTGTTATTTATGACTCTCGTCTATTTTTTCCTTCTTCAAAAAATTCAATTGTTTTTGAGGTAACGAATGTTCCAACTGCAACATGGGAAACGACATTATTTACAGGACGACCTGATATTTTATTTCCTGTCAGACGTCGCCGAAGAATCGATTGATCGTTGATACGACATCGATCCGATAGCAAGACAAATTAAGCAAATATCCAAGCGAAAACGACGGTTGAAACATTCGTGCTGTCCGGCGTATAGATTATTATTCATTAAATGATATAATTAATAATTCGTACATCTTTTTATTTTTCGTTATTCATTGTTTTTAATCGTTATTGAGTGAGTCGAGATAACGCGGGCTTATTCGATTAGTTTAATGAAAGATTAACGAGACTACGAGAGAAAATACGACGGAGGACTTCGCCGACAGACACCTTGTCCGGCAAGATTTAGCCGCGTGTTGTGCACCACGTGGTGCACACACCTGCGTAGTTGGCGCGTGCTACGCGGAGATGCATCTGTCGCTGCATTCGAGCGCACGTGTATCACGATTGTTTTACTTTTTAAGCGTATAAATAACAATAAAAGAATGATACTGGCCCAGTATCATTCTTCGAGACTACTTACCAGAATTCCTTGACAGAAATATTAGACTTCCAATTTACTTGGTATCGAGGATCAAAAGAGAGAAAGACCAATATCTTTATATCTTGATTATATGAATCACAAGTATACGAATTATATTTGATTCGGAGAACCGTTGAGTTCTTGTCGATTTTAATTAGAGTCTTGTTGCATTTTTTTAAAGCTTTGTATCTTATTTAATTTTCAATACATGTGTAACGACTCGAGAAAGAAAAATTGATATCGATACTCACATCGTTGTAGGTATTTTACAGATAATTAATTACATTACAGATAGATATGAGATATCAGAGGTTTTCACAACTTTTAATTCTCAAGTAAAGACGGCTCAACGATTTCTGAAAAAAATGCTGAGGTACTTTACTGTTTAAACTGCGTCAACGTCTGTATCTATGACAGGCCACTTCGAACGGAGCCTTTGATATTACATTGGACGTCGCGACGAAGATAATTCCTAGCCGCGAATTCGTAGCCTTGTCTAAGTAGGCTAAGTACATACGCGAACTTCGCTTATCTGTGCCGACGCTATCTTGGAGCGGTGCTTCTTTTTTTCGACGTACGCCGTCGTTTTCAGATTTATTTTAAGAAGGCCGGAGATAGCACCGCGGTTTCAGGTCGTGAACCATTCGTTCGTTTCCCCGTCGTTCTGCTGAGCGAGAATTAGTTTGCGTAGTCCGTTATGCAACGGCGCGCGCGCTCGCGCGGCTTTTGCATTCATCCATTGTCCATCAGCGCAGCGCAGCGCAGCGCAGCGTGGCTCGACTCGACTCGACTTGAGTTGAGTCGGCGACTCTTTTGACGCGATAGTGGGAGGTACCGTTGCACACGCTGCACCGCGTGGCAAGGGAGAGAGAATGAGAAACGGCCGACAATCTCTCCAACCGGCGGCACGACAATGCGCTATTGCAAGAGAGCCCGCTGGACTCTTCGTCTTCTGTCGTAATTTACGACGCGCAGTCTTAGAGACACCTCTGCTCTAATTCGATGCTGGGATATCGAGTCAAAGTCAAATTTGGTATATACATTGCACATGAATTTAACCCAGTGTCACTAAGGTGAAAATAGTAAAACCCATTTTAATAATCCACTCCAGCTAATTTAAAATCCAACTAATTTAACAATGTGAAATTTTTAGAATATTTTTAATTCAATTTATTCTTTGAACTCAAATTGTTATGCAAATAAAATTGGTTCGATATATAATGATTTTACAACTTTTTTAATTATAATGACAAAAGTAGTTATGAAAATAACACTGTATATTATAGTATCATGTGTAATGACACAAGTATGAGATATAGAATTGCTACTGATGCTTGACAAAGACAATGCTCTTTGTGTAATCGGAAACTACCGGCCGCACATCGATGATTCATTGTAAAACGGCGAGCAAGCTTCTCGTTGCTCCCGAAGGTCGATTGTCGCAACCGTCTTGTCGGTTGCAATTCGAAAATACTCGCATCGTGGTGGCGAGAGTGTACGAGAAAGAGGGATGACAGATAGAAAGATACGTAGCCGAGCAAGACACAGAGGATCGCGCAGCTGGATCCTCCGTGTCGTTGCAGGTGCAGGCGCGTCCGCGGCGGGGCAACGTGTACGCTCGCACGTGCTCGCTTATACGGTGACATCGGAGGTGCGTTGCTTCGAGAATTTGCATTGCGATACGGGCAGAAGCGTTATTACGGGTCGCAATCTGCTGTCGTAGAATTTTAAGATTTCTAATATTCTCGAAACACATCTTTAAAATGGTTACCTAACATATATATCACAAATATATCCTTAATATAAAACTAGATCTTTTTATCGTGCTGTGTTGCAATCTAATACAAATAAAAAGATTGGATTTCTAAACTACTTTCTACTTTTTCCCAAAATCGTTCGACATTACTGTGATAAGGCTTATTTTAAGCTAATGGTTCTTTCTCAAATACTGTGCCAATATTCTCATCTTTTTTAACAAAATTTATCTTTCGAAAAATCGAACCAATCATTACTTTTGATATTAGAACACGCTGTTTGATTATGATTATATTGTAACAAAGATTCGTCTTTTTTAATAAAGTGATCCATTTTGAGCAAAGGCTCAGTTCTCGTTAGTAATTCGTAGCAAATGCATCTTTACTCAACACACTCTATTGCAATCTTGCTTGTCTACGTATTGCTACTTGAATAAAGTTTGATCAAGAGGTCAGTTTTTTATTTTTTCCAACATTTTAAAATTTTACATTGTTTCGCGGGAAAATGCCTTAAAAAAGCGAGGAAACACCGATTCCATCTCGTCATTCTAAAAAGAAATGCCTTTTAATCAATTTATAATTATTGTATAACGCTAAAATATTTACGTTAAAAAATATTTTAATCCAAGTAACACTTTGATTATGTATATAGCGAATGTTTAATTATATATAAAATAATAATATATAAAAATTCGTTAATAATAAAATAAATATTCGCTATATATATATATATATATATATAAAACGAATATTTAATTATTAGTTACAATATATAATAATTTAATTATTAATTACAATATATAATAATTTAATTATTAATTATAATATATAATAATTTAATTATTAATTACAATTATAATAATTAAATGTGCATAATTATATGCATAATGTACAATAATTAAACATGCATATAAAATGTATATTATAATTAATGAAGTGACTTTTATTGAAATATTGAAACATTTTTAATTTTTTTTTCTTATGAGTATGAAAATTGCATTGACGAGATGAAAAAAGAAACAAACGAACTTTATAATCGATCCGAGATATTAATAGAATTCATAATTTCGTGCGCGTTCGTTCATTGCGCCGCGAGTGAGAGATACAGAGGCAATTGGAGAGAGAGTGAGTCGTGTTTGCGTGCGTGGGAGTGAGGCCGCATCGAGAACGCGATGTGGGTCACTAGGAAATTGTTAGTCGTCGCTGTCGTCTGTTAGTCGTTCCGACAGCCTTCCTGTATGCGACCGGCAGCTGGGCGCTGCGTGGGCGTCGTAATCCCGCGGCGCGGCGATTCAGTTCCAGGACTTGAGAAGGATGTCGGGATCCACTTCATCCGCCACTCCATGTGTCTTTTTACGTGCTTTTTATGCGTCATTATTTCTCTTTCGAATCGCCTTTCTTTCGAATGTACATTTAAATCTGCATCACGTATATTATTTTTTGACAGATTTTCTGATAAACTTGTATTTTTATTTTTTTAATGAAAATATCGAGGATAATTACCGTAGTACAGCTTTCCAATATTTTATTTTTAATATCACACATTTTTATAAACTTTTAACAGTAACTCTGTTGAAGTAGACGTCATTTAAAATTAAAACTAACTGTAGTTTTATTTTTAATCCGTTTAATTCTGAAGTTTGAGCTTGAAGTTTAGTTCAATTGTTTAAAGAGTTTGTCGTTAAAAAATAATATGTCCAGAGTGAAATGCTCTGGATATAAATGGGAAAGTTATATAATATAATATACTCGTAACATTATTTGAAGTCTGATGTTGCAGAGATTGCTTTGTTACAAATTTTATAACTACAAAAGGTGAATATAAGTAAGCACACAAAGTAAGTACGCAACATGCACGGAACGTGGAACTGAAAACACACTTCTGATTTTTAACTTTCTCTTAAATACTCTTTAATTACATGTATTTCTTTCTTCGTTATAACAAGTCGCAATTTCGAATGCGATCTGAACTTTGTCTGTCTCGAAAATCGCAAGAGGTTTCGCTCGTTCGAGCTAAGTCAGGCGCGTCGTATGGTTGTACGAGGCAAATGTTGGCTACGGGAAAGAGGTGGAAAGGATCTTTTGTCTAGCGGTCCGTGCCGCACAGTTGCGCGTGGATGTCGAAACTCGCTCCGTGTAGCATGAAGCCGCGACGACGCATACAAGTCGCGACGACGCATACAAGTCGCGGGACGGGAGAGAGAATTGTACTATCGCATTGCGTAAGAGAACTGCCAAAGTACGCGACGATATGTAACGTCATTAAACGGTCGTTACATTGTTACACCGTGAACCGTGTAGCGCAAATTTGAATCTGTATAAGAAAACTTTTGTCGCGTTCAGGAAAGATTGTTTGTATATGTGTTTATTTGTTTGTTGTTGTGTTTTGTTGTATGTATATGTGTGTTGTGTTGTGTGTTAGTGTGTGCCCCAAATACATAATGCAAATATTTGTGGCGTAATAAATTGTGAAGCTAGTATGAGCTCGTATATCGGTATTCATTTTCAGATTTGGGAATGAATCGCGAATTAGCTTCGTTTTTCCAAGAATAATCGAGTTTCTGCGTTTACTCGAGTTGCAAGAATAATTTCCCGCGCCAAAGAGAAATGTGAAAATGAATTTTTTTCAATTACATACGTTTTATTTTCTCGAAATCTTGCCTGATAATCGAAAATGACATTTCGAGTACGAGTTAATAATTATTATTTGCGAGACTACGAGTCCTTATGTGATGCAGCGCGTGCTGCAGCGTGCGTGACGCGTGTCCGAGTTTCGATGGAGGTGCGTGCGCACACTAGCGATCAAGATAACGAAATTGTAATAAGGAAGTCATTAAGAACGATTATCCTTCGAGGGGGCTTTCCTCTGTGGGCGAAGAATTTATTCGATACCTGATCGTGTAACAAGATTTCTCGGAACGCTTGCTCCGGCATGTCGAAATTATTGAAGCTGACTTTGCAATTGCGCAGAAAATCTGGGTCGAACCGTTGCATCTACTCTACGCCAGCAAATTGGCAGAGTATTTATAGATACAGACATTTAATGTTTAAGATCTCATTAATACTTATTTAATTAATTATACATAGCAAATCTTTCTCTCTTATTTTTTACAGTAAACAATTAATTTAATCTGTTATTTTAGAAACGACAAAAATTGACTAAAAATAACTATTGTTGCCACACAGCAACAACGTATCGTTAATATAAATTAACTAAAATAGATTTCATTAAACAGCGAAGGGAAGGCATCATGATTAGATAATCACGGAACTTGCTAATCATAATCTTATATGAAAACCACAATAAAATTTGTCCAGCTTTATGATTCACCTGTGAAACTCATGGAAATCGAACAAGGCGCGAGTCACACTTCTCCGCCAGTCGCTTGCAAAGGAAATCGCCGACAAAACGACGAGCCGCGTTAACTAACGGATCATACTCACGATTAATTTATGAGGTGTTAAACGGTCGGCCGGTCGAAGGGTGCATTTTAATGCACCCTTCGTGCAGCGCGACGCGATGCGACGCGACGCAACGACGGCGTCTCTCGTGCCAGGAAATTCAAAGTGTTGCACGATAATGAGAAGGTCCCGGCTTCGCCCGGAGATCGTCCTTAACGATACCGCACCCTGCCGCACGTCACGCTGCCCTAACGACTCCATTTACACCCTCCTCTCTCATCCACGGCCGCGGCCGCATTTCGCGTCCGGGATCTCGCGTTTGTTATGGCACACTTTCGCCACGCGAAATTGCAATCTGGGCTATCGTCGAAGTTTGCTTCCATTTTTACGTTACGTTATACAGAGCGTAACCGAGCAAGGAGACCAGTAGGCGATTAAATGTTGAATAAGAAGAGATTCTGATAAAAATAAACTCGAAGCGATTGATCGAAGTATCGATTAAATGAAAATTGATCGAAATTGTAAACATATTTTAAGAGATATTTATCTATTAGCAAAGATGTACGTATAATTATTTCTTAACGACTCTAAATTCATTTGTCTCGAGAAAGGCCGCTTTTTTATGCGTCGAATAAAATTTATTCGTTTAATCACAGACTTATGAATTATTTCTATCTCTTATTCTCTTTTTTTTCGTTTGATGTTTCACATTGACTATGCCACATGTTCGTTTCGCAAGGAACGAACGAGTCACTGACATTTCTCTTTCTGGTCTCCTCGACGCGCGCGTTATAGCAATGACTCATTGCCGAAGACAACGAATCCCGAAAGGAAACGAAGCGAGTGAATGAAGCGATGAATGGGCCTTCTTATGAATGAATTTACTACCGCTACTCTTTCGCGTGATCGCGAGAATGACGATAACGACGACGACGACGACGACGCTTTCCTTGTTTTTATTACTATCTCCTTAAATCATCCCCCAATATGTTATAAACTTCGCGGTGAAAACGATTTCTTCCGATTAAGCTACGTAGTTTTATTATGTAGTTTTATTATTTATTTGTCTCCTGAAATTCATTTATCGCATTTCGATTGAAAAATCTGTTGAAACATCGAATGCGAAGGATTTACAATTACAAAAATATTTAATATACAAGAATTTCTTTGAGATACTTTGTATATATAGAGAAATAATAAACATGTTAGAGGGGTAATTAAACTTGCGTTTAATATCGCGTCATTCAAATATTAACCTTCTCGTCGGAATTATCTTGTCATTAAAAAAAAATTTTTTTTACTGATTTTACTCAAAAATATTTTGAAATGAAGAATCTAGCAATAATTTATTTGATTTATTTGGCATAGTTTTGGCGATAAGAAGCATTATATTTTAGAGTTTAATGTTACATAGACTTCCATCCTCAATTTTTAATTATAATTAAACTGCGCAGATTCCGAATTTCCCAATACATTCTTACACCTTTCCCAATACATTCTTACACCCCTGCATGGAAAGTGAACGTTGCAAATATGCAACGCTCGTTGCTAGAGGATCAAGCAGAGTTCAAAGTCGGATCTTAATTTCTTCATAGTTTCATGCTTTGTTTCTGCGACTGTGAGATCGCGGTTCGCCGGTAAGTTCGGCCTCGCGAAAATGCATTTGGTGAAAGGTGGCGGCTCAGCTGTTACGGGCCTTTATCGCGCGCGAAGATAATCGTAAGCAGCCGCGGGCGCGCGCGCTTACGTTACGTCGCTCGTGTTTCATAACCGCGCTCACTTAGGATAGGAAAAGTGTGCCGTAACCCCGCTCTGTGAAAAGTGTGTCGCGCACATGCAGGCGGTTGCGGTGTGTGTGTATGTATGTGTGCGTGTGTATACGTATACATGTAACGTACGCGTACGGGCTTCGGCAGTGCGCGTACTAAAATTGGAACGATATGGGAAGATTAAGCCGATGTGGACTCGCGCAAGGATGACACGCTGTAAAATGGTGTCACGTTTTTCTAATAAACAAAGGGAGTTGTAAACGACTCGAAAAAGAGAATGAGAGAAAGCTAAAAATATAACAATAGGAATCGAACGAAACGAGAACAAAGTATGTAAGAAGAAACATGTGTACAGGAATGAAATACAATAAGAATAGAAATTTGAAAATTTAAGAGAAAAGCGGCAGGGAGAAAAGAGAGAGAGGAAAGGTGATGCACTATGCGTTTCTAAGAGAGGTAGGACTTTAGTTGTACACTGTGACCTATATATATATATATATAAACCGTCACAAATGACCGTCATTTAACGGGAACAAAAGTGACGTCTTCGACGACGTTGTTGCTCTTGCCTGGTTGTAAACTGACATTGGCTTGCGTCCAGTGGCGATGACGCTCTGAATAAAATAGCGATCGAAGGCACACCCTCGTGCAACGCGCGTTCCCCTCCTAAGGAAACTTTGCGTCTTCATATTATCGGAATATTTTGTTAATGCATTAAGTTGTACGTGTACTTTTGTATCAATGACTCTAATTTCCAGGGAAAAGAAATATAGATAATTAAGAGAAATCTAGTATTATTTTTTGGGGGAAGCCTTTTTTATTTCGTCTCCATTGGTTGCTTAAAAAATTACAGATAAAAATGTTCATCAAGTTATACGGATGTCAAATTTGTGTATTAATTCGTTTCATGTGGCTGCACGATTAATGTGACTTCTATTAAGATATATGTATAATAATTTATATTACGGATCCTATTTTGTATATATATATATATATATATATAAAATTAATTATATATTATATATATATTAATTATATATTTAACTATAATTTAAAGTAGGATTAATATATAATGTATAATTACCACCTATAATTATCTTCTACTTTAGAGTTACATATATTATAATGCTTGCTCTCCACACACATCGTGTGTAATGAATTTTTCAATGAGAACGTGCAATTGTTACATTTTCTACCAAATTTTTAAATAAATGAATAAACGTAATATAAAAATTGTTTATATATCTTTACGGTCACATCGTAACCATCAAGGATGTCTAAGAATCTATCTTTAAGAATTCTTGCAATTTTTTATAACTACATTAAGACACTTTAAAAAGCATTGGATGCAACGTCCCGTGAGTGAGAAAAACGTAGATCGAAAATAGATATGGAGAGCGAAGGTTAAATTATATATTATATTCTTATAATTATATTTCTTTTATTTTAAAACTATTTTATGTTATATTGTAATTATATGAATTTCTAATTTTTCACATTTCCTTACAAATTACCGTAGTTTGAAAATCTCGCCAGCTCTTCGTGAAGACTATAGTTTCTGAGGGTTCCGCAACACTGTAATTTTCACTTGTTAAGAATACCCTTTAGTGCGAGCATGAAACGAATCGTTCAATCGTGGATTGCGCTGCTACGATATTACAATCATCGTCCAATCCAGTGGTTCCTTCGCTCGCACGCATATATTATTCGTTTCCTGTTTTCCGTGTACATCCGTGCGATCGATTCGCGCGTATCGATCGCGTCGCGCATGGCGCGGATTCGCGATGTATGTATTCATGACAATTGTTACTGTTACGCGCGCATCGTTGTTCCCTCTTCCTTTCTCTCGCGGAGCCCTATTGTCGCGTGACAGCGACTATATACTAGCCACTTCCTGCGTGTCCACCTTGTCACGTCATTGTTATTGTCGCGTGCACACGGCGCGACGGTAAGTTTCACGGGGTGCAAGGCAAAGAATAACGCGAAGCAATTTCGCTTGGACAATCGCGACAATAACAGTAACAAAATAACAAAATTTGTCTATGATGATTAAATACCTAGTTCTTTGCGAAGTCAAAAGGTCTCCGAACTATTTGGATCGGAAAGGCAAGGAAACATTATGAAGAAATAAATAAAAGATGAAATCTTTCCAAAGAGACTTCATTTTCGAGAAACGATCTCGTATCTTTGTAAATCTCGAATTAAAATTCTAATACAGTTCACCTGAAGTTGGAAAACGTAATTCTGTTGATTATCCTGTCTTGAAATTCTTGGTTCGCAAAAGTTTCGCTCGAAACTCTAAGACTCTTTTCTAAGACTCTAAAAAGAGAATTTTAAAATTCATCGAATAATTTCTTATCGGAATTGAGATCACGAATCATGCGGAACACAGCAATATCAAACATTTATATTTTTGTAGAGACTACACAAATTACGTTCTGGGGGACAGACTCGTTCGAGATCTTATCTCTAAAAAGGCAATTTATTTGTTTGTAATAACGCTTGATTAATAACGATATTTGCATCGCTCTTGCGTTCCAGGGCCGTGAAGGCGTTCCAGCAGGTGCTATGGGTGGAACCAGGATTCCCACGGGCCTGCGAGGTTCACCTACGGCTCGGCTTGATGCTGAAGGTCCACGCTGAGTTCGACGCCGCCTTGAAGCACCTGACCCTCGCCCTGATCGATGCCACCACACCTGCCTCTTTCTCCAAGCTCGAGAGTAAGTGCTCATCCCCCTTTATTCACGCCATTATCCGGAAAACTCCTAGCCGACACCCCGCGCATCGCGACTCTGTAATCGCTTGCTCACTTTCCTTCGACGAACTTGACCGCCTTTTCGGTGTTCATGTCAGCGAGATAACTTTGTCCCGAGTGACTGTGTAATTCAACGGTTTTTTCGAGGTACTCTACGCTTTTTCTAATATTTACCAGTTAAAAAAAGCTAAAATTTATTTTTAACGCGAGCAATTCCTCTTTTAATTGATTTTTTTTAATTGACGTTCTGTAGGAGGTGTCTTATATAGACATTTTATAGACATATTATATTTTTAAATAGACATTTTACTTCTTAAAGGAGGTAGACTATCAAGTGAAATTTCAATTTAATGATTTGAATGGTTTTATTGCGACTGTAATAGTCAATCGTAAAAGTTCTTTTGAATAAAGAAGCAATTTTATTCTTTTACGGAAAATATGTGCATATATTACTATCTCTGTCATAAGAATTGTTGCTTTTGTACAAACAATATTTCTTGTCTCTGACTGGAGTTATTTATGAGAGAATCGAGTTTTACTGGTTTAAGATCTTGTCTATCTTTTGCGCACAACCCTAGCTCGTGACCAACTTTCGGTTCTATTAGCAACTAAGCAATAACGTGCACTTATCTAATCAAAATAGCCTGAAAATTGACCTGAATATTTCTCAATAATAAACTGAATCAATGAATATAATGAACAAATTGACGAGACATTTCTCATAAAATGACACGATAGATATTGACTTGTCGGAAGAAAAACTTATACAATTAAACTTAAACTTTAGAGAGATAAAGAGATAGATTACACTTTTTATTAATTTTTTCGCGAACTTTGCACCAATGGGATCTTAATTTCGAAGTCACAAAGATGGAAATTCCCGTCTCTCCTTTTTCCCTCCGAGAAAAAACTGATTCCGAATTCATCGGGAAACCTGTCAGTAACATTGAAATCAGGTCTTGTGGGGATTCCCCCTCTTCTACATCTCGTATACAGATGTATTTATGTAGAACAAGTTCCTAGGCACAGAGCATGAATCACGTTGACGATGACTGGACTGATTCATGACTCCAAATTGTAGGTTTTTCACGCGATGATTCGCGCGGGAATCATTCTTCTCTCTCTTTCGGATACCGAGAATTTCGCGCGGGAATATAATTCCCCACCGGAAGTCGCGCTTTTAAATAGCCAGCCAAGCGTGGGTCGCGCGCCAGTCTCGCACACGTGCTTATCGCGCTTCGGTGCCATCGACATGGAAATTAATCGAACTTCGAATCAACTCTGATCGATGATCCCGCTCCTCTCTCTCTCTCTCTCGGCTGAGAAGCACGCCTTCAACGGAGTATATATTGACGTAATAATTGATTTCTTCGTGACTACGAATCTTCGGAGACTTACCGAGAAATTTACCGACGAATCGTTTTCCACGTGTTTGTTGCAGTCAAATTCCACATCGCTCATTTATACGAGGTTCAGGGCAAGTATCGCTTAGCCAAGGAACATTACGAGGCCCTGCTGAAGGAAAAGGTCCTACCGTTGCATTTGAAGGCCGACATCTGCCGTCAACTGGGTAAGTCTGTCGCTAATTAGGATCCGAGCTGTTAGAAAAAAGATAAATTTATTTGTTTTATTTTTAGAGCAAAATTTAGATTTTCTAATAAAAGAAAACTTAATTGATAAAAACAATTCCAATTGTCAAATGTTACAAATAATTGTCAGCTTATAAAAGATGTATTTATCTGAAAATTAGAGTTTTTACCATCTTTAAAATTTAGTTCTTCTCGTTTAATTGTTTACTAAAACTGTCGACCGTTTGATGAAGAGGACGAAAAGAAAAAATAAAAATTGATCTGCTAGGATCCTGTGTAAATATTGGAGACCTTGTAGGAAAAGAAGGGTGAAATATGTCTTGTTCAGAAATACTTACATTAGAGGTTCCGACACATTCTAGGGAGTGCGTAAATATTTCATAAATAAATATTTGAAGTATTGTGGAAAGAGAAAACAAAAATATTACTTTCGAAAAGTTTTACTTAGAAATTCCATTTTCTAGAAGCGTAAATATTCAACATAGATAAGGCTAATTATAAAAATGTAAAAACAAAAATTTCATCTGATACATTTATAATCTTTAATCATAAATAAGAGCATCTTTTCTAGTTTAAGTTAGAAATTTTTTTTACGTTATTTTTAAGATAATTAGATAAATAATTTAATCGGTTTTATCTTTAAATGGTTTTCTTTATAATCTTTATAATTATTGTTATTTTAGAGTTTATTTGAATTATTTAAAATCTCTTTGTTCAGTCTATTCTGCGTAATTTGAGATTTTATAAAAAGTTATTAAATAAAAACAAGATTTGGTAAAAGATGACTTTGATAAAGTCGTCTTTATCATTAAATTAACTTTAATTAAGTCATTAATTATTTATTGACCTATATTATTTTATTTTAAAATATAATTTTCGTAAAAAAATATATTAGATACAAAAATATTAAACATAAATATTAATTTAAAACAGAATAGTGAAGTTTTCGACGTTGCAACTTCTCCGTGTTATTTTCGAAAAGATCCGAGGGTTCCGCGATCCTAGATCTAGGGGGACACTTTAATGTACCCCGCCGTACCCCGTCGCGATTCGCTCGGTAGTCTATGCCAGTCTGGGACAGAAATTCTGAGAGGAAGGGGGAGAAACATAAGGCAGGTGCGAGAGAAACAGAAGTTAAGGGATAGTTTTCCCACAACTAGAGCTTCGCTCCCTCTCTCTCCAATCCATTCACGCGGCCTCTCCTGCCCTCTTTGTCCTTCGTTCATTCACTCTCCCCTCTCCTCGCCCCGAGTTACCTCTCCGTCTCATCCCCAGTCCACCCTAACCCGGAATAAATCAATACACGTGTCTGCAGACTACTTGGCAGAGTGCAGCCGGCCCGTCGAGAGCCTTCAGCCGAATCTGTGAGGCTGAAGGCGCTACGATCCAAAGGAAAACTCGCTCTTTTGATACCGCCCCTTTGCTGTCGAACTACCATCGCGCGGAGGGAGGGGCAATATCTCTTTTTATTCCTTTTTTTTATTTATCAGGAAGCAGGCAGGTAGAGAGTTGGCAAGTTAGAAATTCATATTTTTCTTTTTTTTTAAGATAAAACATTCTTTCAATTCTGTCCTCCAAAAATGAAGGTCCTAACTTTCGTTAGGACCTTCAAACTTTCCAAGAAACTAATTGCTGTGACGTTATTTTTCAAGCGACGTAACGTATAGTCTCGAACTTTCAGGCCTCGATCATTTTTTTCTTCGGAACGGATCGTTTCACAGTGAAAGTCCGCACGTCTCGTCCATCTCTCGAAAAGTGCCTCTTCTTTCAGGGTTGTTCTTCCTCGAGGAGTTGCGAGCGTTGCGAACGGGACATCCACTTTATGGCCCGTTTATAGCTCCTCGCGTGTTGGCGAACTGTCCCGGTCGACCGGTCTCGCTTCTCTTTTTTTTGGAATTCTGTCTTATTCTCTTTCGTCCGTTCTCTGCGGCGACGGAACGTTCTCTCTTTCCTGATATGCAATATGTTTCGCCGGTTGAATAGCTGTGAGAAATAAATCCAATTTGTATCACACATTAATTGTAATACGAAAAATGCGAGTCGCATAATATATGCGATGTGTATAAAAGTGCGAAAGTGAATAAAAATGAATATTTTACGAGATATCTTATATTTAAATATCAAAATTATAAAATATGAAATAAATTTCTATTATGAAGTAAATTTTCTTTTGCGAAGTAAATCTTCTTTCTATTTCAAAACTTGCTTTGCTGCAAAACGACTAAGAAAGTTAAATTGTGTAAAAATCATTTTAATTTCAATAATCTATTAAAAACTTTCAACAATCTATTACGTATTTGTGTGTGAAAATTTGTTGCACATATTTCATTTTCTTCTCAATATTTCGATGAAACTTTTCCTAAAGTCGAAGATAGGAATGTAAATATTCTTGAAAAATCTATCATTTTTGAACATTAGAACATCGGAGAAAATTTTCGGAGAGATCGGTTGGCGTGATTTAAATCTACTGGCAAATTCAAGCTTTCGAGACAAGACCGTCGCCAGGTGAAACGATTTAAAGGCAGGTCGGGCAGATTTGCAAATCGAGCGCATATGGGACATGGCGTTTAGGACAGGTAAATACGCCAGGTGAATAAATAACATTAAAGGTAGACGGGCAAGCAAAGCGGCGTATCGCGCGATCGGTGATTATTTTAATCCTACGAATAAACTGGCAAAAATATTTCCGAGAGACTTCCCTGAAACTTGAACATTCTCTTTCCGGAATTGAAGTAAAGTATACTGAAAATGTATGACAAATATTCCAGCCACGCTCTATCCTTTAAGTTTTGCTTTGAGAGAAATTATCAATTTGGATTTTTATTCGTTAAAATAATCATATAGTTCATAATACGCTTTTTTATTTAAAAAGAAATTTTTTAAAACGCTTTTTTCTAAAATTTATAGCTTTGTTTAAAGCAGAATTCGGCAGAGGGACGACAGCCACTAACTTAATAATTATTCTTGATCATTAAGGAATTTTTATGCTGTCTTTCATTATTAAAACAAAATAATTATTGAAGTTATTGAAGAGATGGAAGTGTAATTGAGTTGAAATTGATTGATCGGGCGAATTAATTAACTCGACTAGTTCCCACGTGCGGTTTCGCCACGTGTTCACCTATTTACAGTCGCGCATTTTTATTATCGCGAATAACAACTTCTTGCCGACGCCCCGCTTTTCCCACGACGATTAATCCGGGGTATCAACAGGTAAACACGCATCGCGCAAATATAGAAGCAGCGATCATAAATCAACATCTCATATCGGAAACGCTCTAAAGGATTATATTACTTTTTTTATTGTAACATTATAGAATATCATACATGTATATTACGTATATATAAATATTATATATTATATGAGAATACTATATTATATTATTAATATTATATAAATATATATTATATCATACTATTCCAAAGAAAGAAAATGTTCCGAGAGATTAAATAATTATACGTGTTGTTTTGTATTCTTCCTTTCAAGAAAATGGGATGATTTCAGTTAATGCGAGGGATTAGAACTAATCTTATTGTTAATCAGCGATTTTTCCGAAGAAAAAATCCCGAGAGAATTGAAACGCGATGGTCAATTGACGAATACGAGCGCAAAGTTCCTTAGAATCTTCTAGTCTCAAGAGGGTGAAAATCATGTTGCACGCCGGAGTTGTTTTTCGCTTCTGCGCCTATGTTTACAAGGGGGTAATTCGAGCCCCCTAGAAAAGGGACAGCAGCAAGTAAGAACTGCTACCGGGAGTAACCCTAGGGCCATACCTGTGAGAGTCTATTCAGTTTAGTTTGCTCGTTCATCATGTAGCGTCATGTCGATAACATCACGACAGTTCTCGAGATGGCAGGCAAAGGAAGAAAATAACGAAGAAGTAGCGTTATGTGCATCGTCATTTGCGTTCGTTCTTTCATGCAGGATGGATGTACCACGTGGTTGAGTGCACGGTGCTGGGCATAAGCAGAGCACAGAAGCAAGCCATAGCTATCCACTGCCTGCAAAAGTCCATCGAAGCCGAACCCAAGAGCGGACAGAGCCTTTACCTTTTGGGACGTTGTCTGGCCGCCTCCGGAAAGGTGCACGATGCATTTATCGCGTACAGGTAATGACGTAAAATCAGGTATGACAACAAGTGTGAATTTGTCGATTGAAATTGCAACGCGAAAGAGTAAATTTAGTAGACTGCGGAGAGCTTATATATTTTATAGAGAAGTTATTTTATGTTATGTATTTATAATATATATATATATATATATATATATATATATATATATATATATATATATATATATATATATATGCATATATAAAATTATGATTTTTTATAATTACGAAATATATATTTTACATGAAAGATAAAAGAAATTGATGAAAATTAAAATTGAGTTTTTGGAATTGCAATTTCAATAAACAGTGTGTGAATTTTTTTTGTATTAAATGGAAAAATTTTTTTGTATTAAGTGGAAAAGTTGTTAAATAAACTTACTTGTAACTGACATTGCTCAGTTTAAAAATGATTTTAATTAAAATAATAATCATTATCTTTAATATATTTTCTCTATTTAGACAAACATTTTTTCCTCAATACCCTTTTTGGATACTTTAGACTTTTTTCGAAATTTGAAAGAAAAAACTTTTTATATACGCATGCTGTAAAATATTTATTTTTATATTTTTTTATTTGTGCGCATGCTCTAAAAATTTATTTTTATAATATTTTTTTATTTATTATAATATGTTTATTATAACATTTGTATAGGAATATAGTCAAAAATACAGAAGAAAATTTCCAATGTAATTCAAAGATATTGAAAATAATATTAAGGCAAGTATGGTAAATTTAATACTCATATATTTTAATATTTATACACTACTTATTTATAATTCTCTTTTTTTATCTAGGAATTAATGATATTCTCTATGTGCTCAATAGAAATTCAGTCGAAAAATCGGAAGGCAATGCGGACACATGGTGTAGTATAGGGGTACTATATCAGCAGCAGAATCAGCCTATGGATGCACTGCAAGCCTACATATGCGCCGTGCAACTAGACAAATCCCATTCGGCTGCTTGGACTAATCTAGGCATACTGTACGAAAGTGTTAGCCAACCGAAAGACGCCTTGGCCTGTTACGTTAACGCATCCAGGTAAATTGCATGTTACTCAATGCTTCTATAGTTTCGTTGCTTCAACACTGGCGAGTATATCTATTTATTATTTAGATAAGTTACTAGCAATTGATCACATTAATTAAGTCAAATATAATTTAAAATATAAATAAGAAATAAAAGTTAAATAAATGAATAGTTCACAGTTATTAAATAATATAATATATTATGTGCCACTTTTATTCGTTATCACTTGTATGTCACGGCATGTGCATTTTTATGATTCATAGTTATCATACATCTTGTACGAGATCGATTGACACGTATTGTAAGTTGAAGGCTGATCAACATGAGATTTGACAATCTCAAAAAAGTTCACAATGGCTACGTTTAGCAGAAAAAGCAGCTTTGCAGCTACTGTAAAAGTCTGTAATATAATTGTTTCTCTTAGTCCCTCTCTGGATCTAAATGTATATTGCAAAGCTGCTTTTCTGCTGAACGAAGCCAATGATTACATTACGTCTGTGTTATAATAGTTCTGCTTTGTTCATAGGGGAAACAGCAATATAGCGAACTGTACGGGCCCATTCGCGGGTCTGGGTGGCGTTAAGTCCGGTGGCAACAACCCGATGAACCCATCCCTCCAACAGCGCATCAGCTTTCTACAGAGTCACCTAAGTCAAGCACCAATGCCTTCCGTCGCTACCAAGTGAGTCATAAAGTCAAATTACGATTACGCATTACGCATTACGATTCCATTATAACGATCATCTTTCATATAGTTTTTCACACATTAAAATAAATAGACGAATATATTTGAAAAATTATGAGTTTTTGAAATTTTATTTATTTTTAAAAATTTCCAAAATAACAAAATTGTTTATTATATTATATATAATTATAATTAATATTGATAATATTGAAATAATAAGATATATAATTCAGTATTAAATACACTAATAAATATTTGGTAATAATAATATATACGTAATGATTGAGTATAAAGAAATAAAAAAATTGAATTTGTGTGTGTGTGTCACGCACGCACACACAATAAAATAAAATCTGAAAATAAAATTAAGTAAGTTAAAGATCAATCCAAGCTGAAATTAAAGTCGACCTTTATAGTGTACTTTTTTATTTTGTGATCATGAAAGCTTGTTTCCTGCTTATAATTTTTGTCCTTTTATCTAGGAGGCGGCAATTGCCGTCAATCGAAGAGGCTTGGAATCTGCCGATCAGCGCAGAAATGTCCAGCCGGCAGCAGCAACAACAGCAGCAACCTGGTGGACCTTCGTACAAATATGGTGCCACACCTACTGGACCACCTCCGCCTTATCCTCAAGCTCAGGGACAAAACGCTAAACGATTTAAGGTAATTAAATAAAAGATAAATTACATTAAAAGGCAAATATTCTTTAAGAATTTGTCTTTTTATGATTTAATACAGTCTAAATATTTTGTAAATATAGTAGGTTCCAATAAAGTATTTACAAACAATTTAGTTGTCAGTAAAAACAAGTTAGAAAACAGGTAATGTGAATTAAATATTTCAAGTTTGCATTAATTAAATCCAATTTTTCTTGACAGACTGACGAGGTGATATCGGCCGTGCCACAGCAACGAGCGCCGCCATTTTACCTATCGTCGCAGCAAGTGCAAATGCTGCATTTTCTACAACAAAATTTGAATAGCCTGACACCCCAGCAGCAAGCTGTATTAGTTCAGTTACAGCATCAATATCGTGCGATGCAGCAACACCAACAACACCAGCAACAAATCAGGCAGCAGCAGCAGCAAGCAGGACAGCGAGGTCTGAGGCCGGGACAGCCTGGTTATCCCACAACATTCGGCCATCCTCAGACCCTAGGCCAGTCGTCGGGTGTTGTCAAGAACTATGGCATACCGCAACAACCGGTAAACATTCAGTGTCTCATTTTTTATATCAAATTTGGACCATTGACATCCTTACACAATAAAGAAAATTATATGTAACACTTATTAATTTTTTAATTAATTTTTTAATTTTATACAGTTAACGTTATACTGTTATTGATATACTATTAACCCCTCATATATACAATTGTCAAAATATGCGATAAGCCGCTCACGAAGTTAGCAACGAGAAAATCAGCGTCGCGGAAAAGAGTAATGACAATAAACTTCGAGACTTTCGAGAGGACATTCGAATATCGATTTAACAGTTTTTTTTTTTAGATAGGAATATGATACGTATATCGATGAATACACCGTTTAAATCATTTTAAATAATCAACGTTTAGTTGCAGCAAGGCGGTACGGTTGCACTGCAGACGGGCTTCTCCGACACCAATATCGGCTACAATACGGCAGCGACCGGGAACACCACGCAGACACCAGGAATGCCTTACAAATCCGCCTCCGATCCTACTTATCCACAGAGACAACAGATCACCGGCGGTGCTCAATATGGCCAATATCAACAACAGCCGAATCAATACGCTCCTCAAGGTTACACGCAGGTCACATCGGCGACAAGTGGCTATTCGGAAAGCTCAACGGCTGCAGTGAATAAAGACAATCTGGGCGTGACGGATCAGGAATTGCAGGCGTTGCTATCACAGAAAGATATAGCCACGTCACTGGCGGAAGACTTACTCAAACACTTCGGTTCCGACGATTTGGAAACCGTTGTAAAGGAGGAACCGTCGAGCGGTGGTGTTATCAATGATAATGGCACGTTGAGTTCCGGTCCGTTCTCGCCGTCAAATCTCGAGGAGAATTCAGCAGACAAGATAAAGGAGATGAAAATGGAAAAGTCGGAAGAAGTGGTTTCCCAGCCGATGCAATCGAAGTCAGATGCTACGACGACAACAGTCATGACGACAACTGTGACGACGACTGTAACAACAGTAAAATGTGAGACACCGATGGTGAAGGGCGAGACGACGACGTCATCGTTATCCTCTAGCACGATGACGACGACAATAAACAAAAGTGAAGCGACTAATTTTTCCAAGACAGAACCGATGATGAATCTGAAGCTCGAGTCATTATGCGAATCGCAACCGGAACAGGAGTTGAGCATTGAAATGGATGCCAGAGCTATGATCGAGGCGTGCAAAGGCCAAGGGCTAAAGGGCGTGCCGAATTGCTCGATACTAAGCGATCGTTCGCCACCGCCGGCGCCGCCGGATCCGCCTACTCAACGATTGACGAAGGAACAGTTATTGCCGCCTACACCAAGCGTCTATCTAGAGAACAAAAAGGATGCCTTCAGTCCGCATTTGCAAGAATTTTGTTTAAAACATCCGATTGCTGCAATACGTGGTCTTGCAGCCGCGCTCAAGCTCGATCTGGGTCTTTTTTCAACTAAGACTTTGGTCGAAGCGAATCCAGATCACGGTATCGAGGTACGCACACAAATGCAGCAAACCAGTGAGGAGAATTGGGATCCGGCACTCAACAAGAAAGTCTGGAACTGCATCAGTCATCGCAGTCACACAACGATTGCCAAGTACGCGCAATATCAGGCTTCCAGCTTTCAGGAAAGCCTAAGAGAAGAAAAGGTGCAGGGTGGCGTACATGCTTCCAATCTATCAGACTCGGACTCGAAAGACAGCACCGGTCAGACAGTCCGACGCAAAAAGAACACTTTCGGTTTAGCTGGCCGACCGGGAACCAAGATGCTGCGTTTTGGTACCAATGTGGATCTGTCAGATGAGAGAAAATGGAAGCCACAGTTGCATGAACTAATGAAGTTGCCAGCTTTTGCCAGGGTGGTATCGGCTGGTAATATGCTCAGCCATGTAGGCCATGTGATCTTAGGAATGAACACCGTACAATTGTATATGAAGGTATAATTAAAAGTTTAATATAATAAAATTATAAAACGCAAAATATTTTACGTATTTGTATAGTATTCCTGGATGTGATTTAATTTATAAAATTGTTCTCAGGTACCTGGCAGCAGAACGCCCGGACATCAAGAAAATAACAATTTTTGTTCTATTAATATCAACATCGGACCAGGCGACTGCGAATGGTTTGCAGTACCAGACGCGTACTGGGGTGTAATATGCTCGCTCTGCGAGCGCAACGGCATCAGTTACCTGCACGGCAGTTGGTGGCCGAATTTAGACGATTTGTACGAGGAGAATATCCCAGTGTACAGGTTTCATCAGCGACCAGGCGATCTCGTGTGGGTGAACGCGGGTTGTGTGCACTGGGTACAGGCGGTCGGCTGGTGTAACAACATTGCGTGGAACGTTGGTCCACTCACTGCCAGACAGTATCAGCTCGCGATTGAACGTTACGAGTGGAATAAACTGCAGGCATTCAAATCAATCGTACCGATGGTGCATCTTTCGTGGAACTTAGCGCGTAATATCAAGGTGTCGGATCCACGACTATTCGAGCTGATCAAGAATTGTCTTTTGCGAACGATGAGACAGTGTTGCTTAATACTGGAGTTTGTGAAGAGCAAGGATGTAGAAGTGCGCTTCCATGGCCGCGGCAAGAACGAGGCTTCGCACTATTGCGGCCAGTGCGAAGTATGTTTTTCTTCTCACATTAATAATCTTGAAAATTAACGTATTGTCTAGATTTTTATTTTTCTCTTTTTCTAAGAAGAAATTCTAATTTATTTATTTATTTATTTATTTAGAGAGAGAGAGAGAGAGAGAGAGAGAGAGAGAGAGAGATATTCTATACAACTATGTAATAATCAGTGAATTAACATAAAATTTTACATATTGCACTATACCCTTGTTTCTATATATTCGCTATTATCATTGATTCCTCTTTTTTATTAAAATTATTCTGCACAATTGGCGCAATCATATATATATATATAATTTCTACTTAATATATATTTTTTCTACTTATATTTTTTATATTTATGTGTTTTAATAAGTTTGTCATAAAAAAAATATGTTCGACTTTTTTTGCAGATCGAGGTATTCAACATCCTGTTTATCCGCGAACAGGAGAAACGTCACGTAGTGCACTGTATGGATTGCGCGCGTAAGCAATCTCCTTCGTTAGAGGGATTCGTCTGTCTGGAAGAGTATCGTATGCGTGACTTGATGGACGTTTACGACGGATTCACTTTATACATGCCGCTAGCCACTGCTACTAGTACCGCTACTACCACTTCCTCGTCATCATCATCGACAGTATCGACGACATTACAGGCACAAACCGGCCAGTCCTCCTGAGATTACATGCAACATATATATTTGGACTTTCTAAGTACTCTGCAGCAGTAGTGATCACTACCATCCGGGAAATGCGAATTTTTTCCGGATGGTAGTGATTACTACTGCTAGTGTTAGTCCTTTTGTCAATGCGAGACGAGAAGATATTTCGTACGATAAGCATTATCCATGTACCTGAGAGCTACGCGAAAAGAGGCGGGATCGGCTCCTTGAAAGCTTTTCGTAGGCGACCGTCCGCAAATATATCGGAGATGAGGTGAAAACATGACAATAATTTCTCTCGAAATATTGACTTTAGGGAAAAATATTTTAAAAATTATTAAATCTTAAAGATGCATTTTCTACTGCGCTTTAGTCTAAGAATGTGCTCTGTTAAATTTTTTTTCTCTAATAATATTTCAGAGACATTAGAAACATTTGTTATGTTTTACCTCATGTATACACACACACACACATACACGCGCGCGCGCGCGCATTTTTATCTCAATTTGTGTACGGCAGCCTTTTTAGTACGCGCTTTAATCTGCATCTAAGCATTCGAATTTGCTATGAGGAACGTGATTATCGCGATAGAGCTTCGTGAGCCGATCCCAAGGAAAGAAGAGAGACTAAAAGGAAGGGGCAGTCTTTTCGGTAGACGCGAAGACCGATTTGTGCTGCTTACGGCTCGCTCGCTCGTTAGTTAGCCCTGTTTGTACAAATCTAACTCGCTTATCTGTAAAAAAAAATATCACCGCCGGTCGCCAGATTATTCCTTGTAAATATGTGAGACGGCGATCATGATTTTCTTTTTATATAGCTCTCGGGTATTGGCTAGAGAAGACTGTCTCTGATTATTAAAGGACGTAATAGTATAATAATCGGCCCGCGGCATCGTCATGCGATCGTTTCCGTTTTAGCGCGCTGGACATTTTCTTTTATCAGATTCGACCAAGTTTTCCTTATCATTGTTTATTTATTATTGTCATTAATGATTATTGCGATAAAGATTGCAAGTCTCTAGATATTAAACGCCATGCATTGTGTCGCAAATAGCGTTGTGGAAATCTAATATTTGAATCTTATTTTTCGTTCTTTGTCCTCTTCGCGATTAGTTCGGGATATAAGACTATACGTAATATCTCATATATATAATTCTCACTGCCACTTACGAAACCGCTAAAAAAAAGTGAGAGATTTACCCTTTATCGTATGTATTAAGGATCATGTAAAGAGATCACTCTTCATTATCATTGTTAGAGAAATACGTATAAAGGCATATTACTGCCGTGCGTGGTACTGCTCAAATCATTTGTACATTTTTGTATGCAAATCAACTATAAGATCAGGACTAAAAAAAGAAAATGAGTAAGAGTGTCTTTAGAGTGTAGCGTGATCTCTACTGCCAACTATGTTATTTCTTGTTAAATGAAATGATCAATTATTAAAATTTAAGTGTTGCATGAAATTAAAATTCCGAGTGTGGATACAAAAATTTAATATCCAGGATGATTATCGATTGTTTATCCAAATCTACAAATGATTGTAGAGATTAAAATTAAAGTAAAAGTAAAGAGCAAAACGAATCGGAATGGAAATGACGGATATAAGAAATCCATGTCTATATCTCGGGATTAAAAGTGAAATTTTCGAATTTGTCTAGACAATTCATCCAATTGTGATTTCTCACGTATGATTACTTTCCATAAAATATACAATATTTTTGTTTCTTATAAAAATCATTCCTGCGATAAGGGGTTGACGTGCGCGCAGTGATTTTTTTTTTTTTTTTTAGCAAAATTCTTGAGCTTTAGAAAAAAAGAAACATACGCGAAAGTACGCACGGCTCGCAGGGCGATGATACGCGGCGATGAAACGAGAGGGTGCGATAAGATGTCCAGAAAGGGGAGAGAATAGAGACCATAGAAGAGAAAGAGAGCTTCTTGTTCATCAGGTTAATCGTACTTTAAGATAACAAATGTACCTTCACTCACAGTCTCGTCAATTGATCACGGCGTTCACAGCCGACAAAACGTGCCAGAACGCTTATCGTATCGCCACCCTGTATATTAGCCCGATTCGAGGAACTTGAGGATTAAAAGTGGTATCTTTGCCATTGTTAAACTAATATTACACAGCACGTCAATCAATGGAAATGCAATAAATTGAGGCAGCCTGTCCTATCCTAGCCTGTCACTACAGTTATACTGAGTTGAAAGGCGAAAGAAATCGCGTTACTGCGATTATCTGCAAGTGTTCCTTTAATAAAAATAGGTTTACTTTTAATTCTCAACTCCTCGAGCCCCGTCCCAATCAAACTGCGCGCGAGAGGGGGGGACAGAAGGAAGAAGAAAAAGAAGAAAAAATAGTAGTTAGCTCATCGCACCACGGGAAAGGGTTCATAAAAGAAGCGATGTATTTTTGAATATCTAGAAACGCTAGTTCCACCGAGTCGATAGTTTCGAGAAATTAAACGAAAGGAAAAAGGAGGACCGCCGCATTCTCCTCTTATTTTCTACACGATTGTACTCTAGACAAGTCATAAATGCTCATAACGTTCGCTGAATCAACGTATCAATTCCTTCAACTACTCTTTTCTTTAAAGCAACGTCCGTTCAAGCACTTTAGGAAAAATTGTCGCAAAGTTGTCCGAGAAGTATTTTAGGTATGTTAAATTTGGCCGTCATAATCGCGAGTACTTTTAAGGATACGGCGAGACTAAATATCTCGCTCTGCTCTAGATCTAGATGATATCATTGGGGATGAGATGTCAGGGCAATCATTTAACATATATTATCAATTCAAGATAATCTCAAGATATTGATATATAAAAAAAAAAGATAGGTCATATCGCATCGTATCGACAAGATGTCCAACTAGACTCCCCCTCACATAATCACTCGATTGACTTTGCTTGACAAGCTTAATTCGGCGTAGGTTTCCTAAACGATTTCCGAAGAATTTTCAAAATTCTTGAGAGATTAATTACAAATCATAATTTTACTCTCGAGGGCTTCTAAGAAATTAATTACGAGTCGCATTTTCATCTAACAACAGATCTTGACTGATGGCGAGATCGGAAAAGGAAATTTTTGGAAGAAACTCTTCAATGCATTTGAATTGATGTCACCTGCGGAAATTCCCGTCCAGGAATTTTAGAAAAACGTGGAATTCTTTACGCTATATAGATACGAATGATGATTACACAGTTATTTCCATTTGCATGCAAAGTTACAAAGAAATTACGAAAGTGTCGATATATCTTGCCAATATTGGAATGTACTCTTTTTAAAGCAGAATAAACTATAGAGATGACCTTGCAAGCGCATCTGAGAGAACAGAAAACTCGTAGCCATTATGAAGAACAAAGCATCGGTCGATTTAGTCGCTAAGTATGTCAATTTCCACACGGTTTATAAACGCTTGGAAGTCCCTAACGAGGTTCTAATACGTTCGAGCGAATGTTAAAGCATTTATGACATAATTAGCGTACAATAATGATCACGCGCGACGCTTCGGAATGAAATGTAGAGAAAGAAAATAAAATACACACGTCGAGACGGCAGGATCTGCGACAGAATACCTTCGTCAGGGGGATGTAAACAGCTTTGTTTTTTTTTTGTACATTATAAATCGTACACACAAGCACGCTATATGATCTCAACTTGGCATGATGCCGGCGGAAAGAGGAAGTGATCGATATACCGCGTATTATTTTTCCGCCGGCAGCCGCAAGTTCCGAACTGATTTGACATCTTTCGATTAACGCTACTTCGTAAATTATATATATGTGTATATATATATATATATATATATATATATATATACACACATATAAATATATAAATATATATATTTAATGTAAAGGGTAAGGATAATAGGTAAATTCACAAGTAGAGAACTCGTTCGCGCGAGCTTCTCCATAGTTAGACCGGTCGTTTATGCCACGATCGCGAATCGTGCGTGTTTGTTCGATATTTTCGTAAATTAACACGGTAAATCATGTATAACGCAAGGAAATATGCGCGATTCTGATCCTTCCAGTTCGAAAACGAGCCTTTCAATCGTAATTCTTAGCAAAAGCTCCGCTCAGATAAAATTTCCGCTCGCGTGCGAACTTATCCCTTCTTCTCGTATGTAGAAACAAACGGGGAATTTTCGAAGGAAGGTATTCAGGCGCGTACAATCGAATTCGAGCGTTCTCGATAAACGCGCACACAAGGGTAAAGACGATCGTTAATCCTCCATGCAACTTCGAGGTGAGCACACAATCACGATTTGTAGATAAAAAGGAACTAATCGGGCTTTCCTTTTGAATAATCTCGTTCGTGGAGGATTAAATAGGTCGGGAGGAGGGAGGGAGCAAGAAGAGAAAGAGTGTATAAGGGCATATTTTCGCTATAAATTACTACTACTATTACTATTATTACTGCTACTACTACTACTTCTAATTTAAGTTGTACACCCTACAAAAGAGAGCAGACCAGACGAGAATTTATTTTTGGTCCGTGAAATAATATAGCGAAGTAATATTTTTCTCATCAATCCAGCCGTATATACGTGTATATATACGGATATAAATCTATGTATAAAAGAGCCGTAGTGTTTATATTATACATACATATATATATAGCGAGCCGTTGTAGCTAGCAATCGCATATACATGTGTATAGCTTTTGAAAGACACGGCTGGACACTGCGTCGCTGTAAACTATGTATTTCTTAATGATAACAACAACGTGAAAACGTTCACTGCCAAATTGTGATAAACGTGAGAGATCCCACCTTTAAGCCAGGAGCGTTTTCTTGACTTCTGATCGCATTGACCAATCGTTTTCGCGCCTCATCCGCCCCCCCTCCCCCTATTTCCCATAATCTTCCCCATTACAAGAGTTCACCCCCGTGTAATAATAACAATAATAATAATATAATAATAAATAGTTACCGCGCATCCAATCCGATCATAGTCATCTATTTTTCCTTAAATGAAGCTAGACTAATTTAAACGAGGAGAAGCGAAGAAGTTAGTTTCGACCAATGCAGCTAGAAACGAAGGAAACTGCTCCCCTACTTTAAACGCCACGATTTAATGGCCGTATTTTAAAGTGACAAACAGATACTGTAGATCGAAGCGATATTTTTAAACGGGGCACGTTTTACCTATCGAGAGAAAGAGGTAGTGGAAGTAGGCGAGAGATAAAAGAGGGGAAAGGAAGCATCATCCAGACCGCCTTTTTAGCGCTCTTCTAATTGTATGTTCATTACGTGTACAGTGCCTTTATATCTTAAATGAGATAAATCCTCCCTTCGTCCCTCGGCAATCGACTCATGACTCGAGCAAAATTTTCCGAGCATTCTTGACGAAGAAAATATATTTATTGGCTCTTAAGAATGGCCATAATCACGATATAAATTAATCCATAATTGTCTTCACTATTTAAAGATTAACGAATTTCAATATAAATTAGAATGGCTTAAAAAATTTAAATTATTTAAAAATAGAAATTGACTTTGTTGACAAATATAATTTTATTCCGAGAAAAGGAAAGAAAATCGCGAATGAATCAAGAAGATGATTTTATTTATTTTTAATATAGCAGTATCCGATTTCCTGTATAAATTTCTGTGCAGTAAAACATGTAATTAATATTTTTTATCTTTGAACTTCTTCCTCAGAGAATGCGAAATTTTGTGATAATCGATTAGCGATAAGCGAAGTAGATGCATGATCTGAGGGAAAGGGAGGCGCGCGGTCCTTCCTACGTGTCGTGACGTTCTTCTGACTAGGTTCATAATTGTAATGAATTGTCTAATGATTAATATGTAAAATTAGATTAATTATTCGAGTATGTTGTAAAAGTCGTGTACAGTCGAGCCGGCCGATCGAATCGATCGGGAAGGTGGCCCATCGAAATCGCGCGATGGCGGCCACCCTGTAGCTAGCCTTATTATGATTATCATTATTGCCATTATTATCATGGATTATTATTACGATCATAAATATTGTGTTTACCGTAATAATGTGTAATATACGAGGTTACACGGAGCCAGAGACGTTGTGCATTTTCACCTGTCACCGATTACTATTATAATTATATTAGTATAATAATATAATAATATGCCTTTTACAGTAAGCATATTATAATGCTGTTCTGTGATAAAATTAACAATCGTTATATTCACGGTGGTGTTATTAATTCTTTTTTCATTTCGAAGTAGTCGTGTTAGAATCATTTTGCTGTAATAAGCGAAAACTTGTGATTAAAGTTCCAATTAAAAAGGACGTAACTCATGTTTATATAAGATCGATTATTTATTATAAGTGCTATATACATTCAATATTTTGTGGCAAGATGATACGGAAATGAAATTGGAACAGAACTCCTTTTCAAGACCTGAATGCCTGCTCAAATACTTGTTGCGCCGTCAGATTGGTACAAAGATTTATCATTTTTCTATTAATATTACTTTATTATTAGTATAGTCCTGTACGTTTTATTTTTTAAAAAGAAAATTGGGATAATTCTTTCTAAATATATGCATCATAGATTATCTTGATAATTAAAGATGTAAATCTGCGCAACTTTATTCCCAATTGTCAAAACTTTCTGCACCAATCTGGTAGCATCGGCAAAGCTACACACGAAGAACTATTCTCGAAGATTTTCGATCTACGTTCTTCGCATCGCGTGCTTTCTGATTTGCTTGCGACGCGCCTGGACCACACCGTAAACCACCGCGGCGAGGCTGCGGCAGGTGCTCCTGTGTCTGGGGGTGCCCTCTTGTTGT
Source organism: Cephalotes varians (assembly GCA_037157785.1). Taxonomy (NCBI): domain Eukaryota; kingdom Metazoa; phylum Arthropoda; class Insecta; order Hymenoptera; family Formicidae; genus Cephalotes; species Cephalotes varians. Next base: position 1,015,924 of record JANQDE010000006.1, on the reverse strand, counting down.
AGAGTGGCTTTGCCCAATACAAAGTACGTTTCCATTGTACCCTTTCCTTTCACCTCGATTAGCCCGCGTTTCTGCGTCTGGTAACCCCTCGATTCCAGAAACTGTTTGCATGAATCAATAAATTAGCACGATTCTCAATCACTATTTTCCAGATAACCAAGCCTGTCTAAACAAAATTGTGCAAATCTGTGATTGCTTATGATGCTACAATTTGCCATATATTTGTCTTTAATGATTTCGAGATCCCGACATTATAGCAACACTGTATATGTGTATTACTAACAGTTTAATGGCAAGATAGTAATAAAGTTATCTCGTGTTGTGGCAATATAGTATTATATAATTCTATAAATTATTATGGCATAAATTATTAATGCAACAGCATGAATTTTAAAAATCACTCGTTAAGTGTTCTTGCTCACAAGTTGCTGGTTAGAGAATAAAATATGAAAAAGAAATGCATGAACGTAGGTTGCATGAAAATATCATTAAAGCGTCGCTTTGCATTTATCCAAGACATAAAAAATTAAGAAATCATTTATATTATGAAACTCAAGACTGCTTTTTTAAAAACCACTATTACTGCTGCTGTCATTATTACCCTAGCAATGTCGTGCGGAACTTGTATCTTGCCCATCACTCCGGTGGAGTCCATCCTGGAAGCCTCATTCACGGTGTTGCCCCATATGTCAAAGACTGGCTTTCGAGCCCCGATCACACCGCCTACGAGAGGTCCGCAGCTGATGCCTACTCGCAGATCAAAGTTGTTGAACGAGTGCACGTTCACGTCTTCGAGACGATGGCGCATAGCCACCGCGTAGTCCACCAGCCTGCATAAGTGCTCCATGTCGTCGCCGCTGTTATCCTGCCATTCAAATTTTATTCTTGTATTCCATATTATTTTATTCACATTTGAGTCTTTTAATATATATATTAAAAGATAAACTTTTCGCGTGAAATCAGGAATTTAAAGATATATAAAATATCAATGTCGATATGATTTTATCAGAACCACCCAAAAATATTATTAATTGTAAGATTTTTTTTGGACAATTTTTCAATTTTTTTTTCCGTTTTGTATATCTTTATAATTAAATTGAAATTCGAATATCAATAAGCTCGAAATTTTTATTGAGGAAAAATCTAAATCAACCAAGGAATTTTTTTTAACAAAAAGAACATCCGATAATTCTCTAGCATCTTTATATATCTTATTTAAGGCATATTGTTAGGTGTGCAAATCAATTCGATGTCTTTATCATCAATCAATTTTTGCAAATTCATTACTGGCGATAAAAAATGTTTGTATAACAACCTTAAAGGCACCAAATTAATTTGCACTAATATATTGCATTGTATTATATTTTATTATTGTTACAGTTTGGCTGGGGTTCAGGCCCGACGCGGCCATATAAGTGGCGCCAACCGTCTTTATCTTCTCGATGCAATGAAACGATGTTTCATCCAACAATTCATCGAAATCAGCTGTGTGCAAGTAAATTACATGCCAAAGCGTCAATGTTATGAAAATATGAGAAGTGTATATAAAGGTCGATTTTAATATTATAAACGATTAATTTAACAGAACACCGTACCGATGATCTCGTTAAGCAAGCGAATGCATTCCATTCCTTTGTTCACATCCTCCGAATAAAATTCTGTGAAGTTCGGCACGCTGGCGAACATCACGCCGACCTTGTCCCGCGATTGCGAGTAGAGTTCCTGCGTTGAAGAAGAGATATTAGTAATAGCGCAGCGTATTTGCCTGTTTGAAATAAGATCGAACCCTACTTCCGGCGCGCGATCCGTCGTAAGGAAGTGATGCGCTACGTGGTCTGGTAGGATGTTCTTCAAAAGCTGCATATTGTTATGCCGTGATTCAATCATATCGCTCAACTCTCTCTCGGCCTGCTGCTTCCACAGGAAGTCCAACCGCGACGTCACCTCTACCAGTCTGCCATGGTACGTCACCATCACAAGAAAAACTATCAGGAAAGTCAGCATCTGTGCTGGTAAAGATATCGCCGATCTAGAAGAGAGATTAAGAGCAAACAAGGAATGGATGATGCACAAGAAACTTTCTGATTATTTTTAAACTTAGAGTATTAAATTAATTTTACACCATTACTGCATATTGAACTACAAGTTTTGTCACATATTCTCGAGATTTTTCAACACAAACTTACTTTTATTTACCATTAACAGAACTGTTAAATACATTTTCTTTCGAAAATCAATGTTTCATTGCGTACTTAAGGCTGAGACGCATTTAAAACGTAAAAAATATATCTCTCCAATATTGTAATGTCTCCAATATTTTAAGCGTCGACTTGAGCGACTTACACATTTTTCTCTCTCTCGGTGAACATGTCCTTGCACACGACGAGGATCAACATCGCGTATACCAGAACAATTGCTGCGGCTAACGCAGTCTTTACCAAGTAATATAGCTTCAGAGCTGAAGCGAGCGCGATCAGGCACAGAATCCATGTGAACACCATGTACTCTGGCCGGATGCAGTCAGTTTCCTCAAGCTCGTTGAGACTCCTTGGAACCAACCGCTTTGAGCGGGCTTGATTCTCCTCTTCGGCAACGGAGAGAATCTTTCTTTGGGAACCTCTATTGGTGTCACGTTTACGCGCGACTCGTTTGTAATGCCGGCTTTCGATTTCTGGTTTCCCATAATGCTGCTCATACCTGTGATAATATTAATCATTTGTCAGGAAGTCATAATCAATCATTTCTTTTATCGCGTAATTATAAAATAAATTTCATAATTGTCTCTCTGCGATGACAATGAGAGACCTTTGAATTTGCAATGCCCCAATTGGCATTTGCAAATGAATATGATCAACATTTTTTTTTTTTAATTTAATGCTCACGAAACACACACACATATACCTGTAGAATCTAAAAAATTCCTTTCTGCTTTTTCCAGGCGCCCTATTGTTCACCACTCGTGTCAGCTTCAGTTCGATATTGCTAGAACCTGTTTCCAGAGTGTTATTTTCTGTCGAGGGAACGGTCTTTCCTTCCTCAGTGGACTCATCACTTAGGGCAGCCTCTAGGAACGTAAGGACAAAGTGATCCAGACTTGATCTCGAAGTGGTCGCCGTTAACTTCTCCTGCACTGGAAGTGGTGCCAGTGCGATCGTCGTTGATATCTGTTGTTGCTCGAACATCATCACTTCCTGATAAGGACGTACCGTGATAGGACAGGTCAATACACCGATGATAGATGTCAACGTCATCAGACTGATAACACCGCAGATGAAGACGGTGCGGTGCTTTTTATTGTGCACCAACATGGACGACGTATGTTGCAGGTACATAGGCATTCCTTTGAATTCCTCCGCCATCACCAGAATCGATGACGCCACTAGGATCACCGTCGTTATCAGCAACGAAATCAAGAGAATCATGCAACTGCAAGATTGATGAAATTGAAATAAAGTTATTAATATCATTATATGGGATATTGTTAGTTACAAAAAGAAAATAAAAATTTTTAATTCTATTAAAAAAAGAAATGTGAATATAACGTATGTAATCTTAAGTTAAATGTTTTAGAAGTTAGATATTGAAAAAGTATATATATATATATATATATATATATATATATATATATATATATATATATATATAATTACTACACCGCAAAGGTGTAGGAGAGCGCAGATCGTATCAGCTTTTATTCTTTCGCTTCTTTTATTCGAGCCCAAATATTGCCAAATATTTTAGCTTGCTTATATATGACTTACTCAGACAAGATTATAGCCTGGCAGACAGCAATGAACAGCCATATAACGAAGCAGCATATCATATTGGACTTGAACATATCCTCTCGCAATTGGTCAAACTGAAAAACAAAGAAATATAAGATAATTAATTAATATATAGGCTATAGATTTCATAATTTTCTTCACCTTCATTTTAATGAGGAATTTGAACTTGTACACACACGCACACGCACACGCATACATCTTTTTATTAAATCAAAGCCAGGACTAAAACAATAATGGCATCAATGAAATGAATGGATGATGGAATTGATTTTACCTTGGATTCCAAACTCTCGTCGTTATAACGCAAAGTCCACGTGTTTATGTTTGCCGATCTCATACGTTTGTTGCTGGCGGTCTCGATAGCACCCTTTTTCTCATCGGATATCGTCGAGATTGCTTTGTTACTCGGTTTGGCTGGTTGGCCGTTTTCCTCTTCTAAATACTCGGACTCCAAATTACTCACCGATGTAGCCGTGTTCAGCTACAGTTGCAAGACAAACAAAGTAAATAATATTTATTATTAATTGCATTTGTTGCATTATTAATTCAATTAATAATTCAGTTAATTTATTATTAATTAAATATATTAATATTTTAACGCTCACATTCTCGAACGGAATTTCAGGCGTCCAGTCAACCCCGATATCATCATCCATGGAATTCGGGGGTGCGTTGCTGTTCACGGCATGTGGATTATTCATTTTGAAGCTCTTCTTGTTCTTGTTCGCAGCTAGCTCTTCCTCCGTCCAGACCTTCGGCTTCGACGATTGCCTTCGTCTAGATTTCAGAGGTTCCACTTGCTTAATGAGATACGTCACAACGTTTCTGTCCTTTAGATAATTATCCCGCTCGCAGCCATAGCCAGGTTCTACTTCGTAAACATCATTCAGGCACTTGAGCGTGTCGGCGGAAATATGTACCCTTCTATAACAAGAAAATCTCTCGTTTCTTGCGAATTTTAATAAATTTTATAAATCGAAGTCTTTAATATTTAACGGATTTAGAAGCTTAAATTTTCAAAAATTGTAGACTTATATTTTCTTAAAGATATTGGAGAGCTAAGAATTCGAGAATAGATTAACATTTAAGCGTTATTAATTGTTTATATATGTAATATAACGTTAATTTATAATATGTAATTTTATAATGTAAGTTATGTGAAATTTTTTTATTACCCTGGTATTCCTCCGCTCTCAAGATGATTTGCGAGCGTCACGTCGTACGACCACACGTCGAACTGCCACTTTCGCAAACCCAAAACACCACACAGCACCGATCCGCTATGGATTCCTATCCTCATGTTCAAATCCACCTGCGCCAAAGGAATAAAGGAAATTTTAAATTAAATACGTTTAAAATATGAAACTTTATTTTAACTTTAGATATTTTTTTTAATATTTAATCGAAAGTTATTAAATTAAGACTTCTAATATGCAACGTAAACATCAATCACAAATTTGTTTAACAGTAAAGACATCAATTTCAAAGATACTTTGGAAAATTCTTATCTGAAAAGAGAGTTTACATAGGAGAAATTCCAATATTACCTTCGTGGTGAACCTAACGTCTCGTATGGCCTTTATCATATGCAGGCCCATCTCGACGCAACAATGAGCGTGATCGCTCCTGGCAATCGGCAAGCCAGAAATGCAGTAGTAACAGTCACCGAGAAGCTTTATGCGCAGACAGTGATTCTCTGCTGAGAGCTTGTCGAAACGGGCGAAGAGGTCGTTCAGGACCTTCACCAGCTCTTGGGCACTGCACTGACTTGCCAGAGCTTCGAGAAAATCATCGTGAATCGTCACATCGCGCTGTCACATAGCTCTATGTAACTTACATACTTTACGTATTTACATACATAGTTTATTTAATTTAAATAATAAAAATTTCATTTAATATAATATATACACACAATATACCTTATATATGTTATACATATTATATCAAATTAAATGAAATTCTTCTACACCAGGTTTTAAACTGAGCGTAGCGTACCTGTGAATCCTTTGATGTCGGCGAATAGGATGCTGACGTTCTCATAACGGTGAATGTATATCCGATGGAATTGATTCGGCGTGAACGATATCGTCCCACCACGTGCCGTCTCGCGGGCGATATCGCGGATCATTTCCTTAGCGACAAAGTCAGGCAGCACTTTAACGATATTAATTATTGATTATTCTTTCATGATACATGTATCAATGATGAAATGTAAAAATGTGCAACACGAGGTACTGCGAAATCTTCAACCGATTCGGAATAGATTTCTTTTTAGAGGCTTTCTACAATAAGCCATAAGTCAGAAGTCAGAAGCAATAAATTGACCAATTACAGACAAATGTGAAAAAAATATTTGATTGTGCAGAATGGCCCTTAGTGAGATAATCATTTGTCGTAAATATTCTGTTTTAAGCATTCTTAACTAATTTTATTTGTTAGAGAAAAATGCGCCCAAAGTCCAATTGAAAAACAAAGCTATCCATTTTCGCTTCTAAAATTTAACTTCAAAGAGAGAAGTTCAACTTCAAGAAGCTTCGCAACTTTGCTTATGATTTCGTGTAATTAAGCGACGTTATTCCGGCATCAATTTACTGAAAACAACAACAAACAATCCTATTACGTTACGAGAGTGAGTGATAGTGGGTCAGAGTGATATTTATGTAATCCAGCGTAATGTATCCCGACGACGGGTATATATTTTTGTAGCGGCCGCTACGAAGAGCGATCGATATATTGGGTAGGATCGGCGACGTAACACGCAAAAGGCTATTGGAAAAACGTGCGTCCAACCGGCGCAATCGGCCGAGAGAGTATCTAGTGACCCTTTTTGACACTCGGCCGAGCAAGTTACACGGACGAGCGACGGCGAGTTACCTGCCGCGTGTTACGATAAATATGCACATAAATACCCAGCCTAGTTACGACCCCGCAGCGATGCCTCGCGCCGTCTTTTCTCTTCGGAAGCTGCGAGAGGTGCTCGCAAAGATTTCCTCCAGTTTCCACTGTCGGATACTCTAATCTATCGGAGATAGATTATCTAATTCTTTTTCTTTAAAGCTTTGGCTGAAGATGCGAGACAAACATCGATATGAAAATCAATTCTTGCGCTCTTTCACGACTATTCTATTTTAACTATTTCAATCAAAGAAAAATGAAGTCACACTTATTCCATTAGGAATTTAATTAAATTCATTTCCGAAGCTCTCTACGTCCAAGATGTTTCTTTCTCAGATTAATATTAAAATTGTTAGATGCTTAGATAGCTTTTATGTTCAAAGTGCAGGAGAGAAAAAGTAATATATAGGGTAACCCTGAAGATTGTTGTTGTTTTTTTACCTGAGTTGTTTTTTTTACCTGAGAGCAGCAGCTTTTCTTGTCGATTGTTCTCATTTTGCGTGCGTTGTCGCGTTTCTGTGGAACGATGGGTCTCCAGGAAGGCTTGCCGTTGTCCCCGATCTGTCAGATACTTGGTATACATGCCGGCCAGGTTCACGGCCAGGTACAGCAGTATGTTCGTCGTCAGCATGCGGATGATACACGCGGCGTCTCGCAGCTGCAAGAGATGCAAGATCATTTAAAGTCTTTGAAACAATTAGTTTTAAAATAATTAGAACAAAATAAATATTTAGTTGAATAAAAAAATTAAGGATCAAATTAAATCAGAAATTAAACTCAAACATACAAGAAATAGAATTATAATCAGAATTTTATGTTCTGTATTATTTTATGTTTTCTAGTAAATATTAAAATTGCAAGGTGAAAGGTCATTTATCATTGAAATGATTTCATCATGAAATCTCTAATAATGTTCTTATTCGCGAAAAGTGAAATAATCAAAGGGTTAATGAATTAAATAAATTTCTTCAATTGAGATGACTTTGAATGAAAATTCCAGGAATGGTCTACGATGTTTCTTCTCACGTATGCGGAGTCCCACAGGAGACTTATGCCGGCCATCACCATGTGTGTTAGCGCCGTTCCATAGCCGGCGAGGACGCACCATCGCAGCGGCAGAGGCAGCATCGCATAGGGTGCGTAAACGACGAAGAGTATGTACCATATGAGCCGCTGCTGCGTGGTGAAATTCAGACCGGCACCTATGAAACCTGCAAACGCCCACAAGAAGCAACATTATTTGTCAAGCATTCGGTTTTTTTTCCGATGCTCGATCAAGGACAGGAATACTGAAACGATTTAGACGCAAACGGAGATTGTTTAAAGATTGTTAAAAGATTATTTTTGCGCATCTCGGAATGAACTCGATGAAATTACTGGCTCTGATCTCCGCTTTGCTTCACGCTCTGCTAAACGTTCGACTGATTTTAGCTGACTAGCAGAGCAAGACGGCATTCGATTCAACTGCGAAATTGATATAGCAAAGTATTGATGGCCAGCGAAACTATTAGAACCAGCGAATTATTAGAAGATGTAAAAGTTTTGTCATCTTTGCCAGTTAAAATTGGAGGCAAAGCTACCAGATTTCAAAATAATTTTTACACAAAATTAAAATGAAATAATCGCTATTGGCTTCATTCATTCTTTCCGTAAGAAAGAAAAGATCGCTAATTCCTTTCTTTAGTTTCCTTTCTCTTAATCAATAAATTTTGTTTACGAAATTGGGCTTGGAAAAGGAAAAAATCCTTCGCCTGATATCCCTAAATCGAGTAATTATAATTGCATCGAGTTAAAATTATAGGGATCGATAGGTCAGAACGAGTCGCGTGGGCCTCACCTTGAGAATTTATTAATAACCAAGTGAATATCGAGGCCCAGTACAGATAATTGTTAGAAAAGCAACGCCACCAGCCGAGCACGCAGATCACCAGATTCGCCGCCATGCAACACGCAGCCCACGACAAACCCTCGATGAGCCCTCCGCTATTCGGGTCCCGTTGCCAGAGCCAGATCGCCGTTAACGTGATCTGCGTTGCGATAAAAATCTTTTCTATCTCACAGTTTACCAGAGAAGACATTTACATTTCATGGAATTTTTATCTTATCTTCTATCATCTTCATAAAATTTCAAAGAGCGACTTGTGAAATTTAATCAGTCTTTATTTTAATAGGATCAATTTTTATCCTGAAAGTATAGGATAAAAGATATAAGATACAAGATAAAAACAACTTTTTATCGTGCACAATTTCGTTTATCTTTATGAAATATAAAAATGTAAAAATTTCGAATCTATTGACAGCCTCATAGGAGATATACTTTTAATTTAAAGATTTAAGATAATATCTGTATTTATTCTATATTCTAAAGTTTTTTATTTCATAGGATATAAAGTTATAACACAGACGATTTTTTTAAATTTAAGATAAAAATGGATTTCTAGGTAAGGATCCCTGATGTTATATTTTTAATAAGAATATATCTTACATAATTGTCTAATGAACATAAAATTGATTAAATTTACTAAAATTGATTTAAATTTACTTTTTGTTACTTTTTCGCTCACCTTCAAGCTGAGGTCCACGATGTTCAACATTATCAGGGATTTCTGTCTCTGTCGATTCGAGTAGAGAAGGTAGGACGTCTCCAGCTGCTTGTTGTGGAAACTATTGGTCAGCGAGGGCAGGAAGATTCCCTTGTACAGCATCCCCTTCTTGAAGACATCTAAAATCATGATCGCGCACATTCCCAGCCTTTTCTCCTCGCACGTTTTGTGTCGAATTAAACGGGAACACATCTCAGGATCGGAATTTCGTACCACGTTGAGTCTGAGCCTCCTCATCAGCCTCATCGGCCTCCTCCGCTCCGACAATGGCTTCCGGTTCCGCTTTCGCAGCCTCGACATCCTCGACAGGCGCCTGGCCGGCGTCCTTCTCTTCGGCGGCGACCTCGGGATCCGCGTTGGACTTCCGATCCTCCCATGCCGCCAGTCCCTCCCGGCCCAGTCTCTCGGAAGTCAGTTTCTTCACCGCCTTGATCCATAATTGTTTCCTCGGCGAAATGCTCGACCTGCCCCATGATTATCGCGCGTAGTGTCGATTATGATGAGAAAAAAAAGACGAATCATTTGAACGATAGCGTCGTGCAGTGTGAAATTTGCCTACAAATGCGTTCTATCTGGTTGCATAAGAAATATTTTAATCTTGTTTCATAATTCAAGTAAATTAGAATTGTGAAATTTCGAAAAAATATTTATATTTTCATAGGAAATTTTGACAATAAATAGCAAGAGAGAAATAATTTTCTGCAATGTGAGAAATAAAGAATAATTTCGTAATGAATTGACATTATTGAGTCACTGCATACAAAAAATTGTTTTTAAATCAATGGTTTTCAAATAATTGAAATCTGTCCCATTCATCAGGTAAAATATTTTCGTTCTCGTTGAGATCAAGCGAATTTCACACTCCGCGGCGAGGCGGAGAAGACGGTGAGCTGATTACTCACTCGTTGATGCTCGTGACATCGCTGTCCAGCATCATGCTCCAGGTCTGTTCTGTAATCATTATCTCCCCGATGATCCGCGGATCACGACTGACCGCTCACGTTGTGATTGTCAGTAAGGCAACAAGTGCCTTAGCGTCATCCGGCATTGTTCACAGACACCTTGAATGAAAACTGACTGCGAAGAAGCGACGATTTGTTCGCACGACGGCGACGTTGCGGGGCGAACGTCGTTTTCACGAGAAGGTAACTCTCCGGCAAGGAGAGAACCCGACAAGAGAGATCGATCGATCCACGATCGCGATCGCGAACGACGGCGGTCGATCGAACTGTTCAACGAGATCCGGCCTGACTCTTTAGCTTCACGACCGGCAGGATGCGAGAGGCGTCTGATCGAAGTGTTATATCTTTTCCTTTCTCTTCATGGCGTATCGGGTCGTGACGAAAACGCCTCCACGGGGACGCCTACGTGTTTTTTTTCTCTAACACTTTCAAGTGTCCCTTTAATGGCTCCAAGTATTTATCAACTTCTTCGTTAATATTAAAACGACACGCGACGGCGCGATGTACGAGGTCCGATCAAAAAGAAATAGTACCAAAGAAACTGATTACATTTAATTTAGAATTGGAAAAAGAGAGAGAAAGAAAAAGAGAGATCTTTAGATGAATTGTTGCTTCATTTTCTGTACATAATTGCTTTGTGTGTGTGTGTGTGTGTGTGTGTGTGCGTGCGTGAGCGTGTGTTTGTTTGTTTATTTATATTACTTTATACGATGTATAGGTGCTATATAAAGAAATTGTATGATACATAAAAATGTATAGAAAATAAGAAAAACAATAAGAAAATAAGAAAACAACATCAAGATAAAATCTTCTCAATAGAAAATCGTATAAATTTAATTTTCAGATAATGATTTATTAATTACATAACAGTTTTTAATTCTCAGTATTTTTATCAATAATTTTGCGATACTTTCTTTTTTATCAGTCATCTCGTACTTTTGTGAGATACATACTCCGAAATTTCGTCTACGTTTCTTCATTATATCTTCGTTATTTTCGTCACGACACGACGCGTCTTCGGATGAAGAAACGAAGTGCATAATCGCGATACGACAGATAGATGAAAAATTGTATGTAACTGTTTATCGAAATTGCAGTATAAAAAAATTTCAATCATAACAAATATTATTTTTATTGCAATTAATCTAAAAAATAAATATTACTTTAATCCATGGATTTTTGTTTATATTGCAATTTTAATAAACAGGAATGCATAATTAGAAAATAATTTTTATGAAATAAATGTCGCACATTTACATTGACAGAGGATTTCTTTGTACGTTTCAACAAAAAATTGTGCTTTTCAAACACGATAGCGAGTAGCTTACCTTAATCGTCAATCCTCGGCAAAAGAAACAATGACTTTCTACGTCCTGGCATCGAGTCCGTAAATTGCAGAAAGAACTCGAAAATCGCGCGCACTACTTGACGAGCCGACGAGCGGAATCTACGAGATGCTTGCAAAGTTCAATCCACATCCCCCACATCATGTCGCTTATCCCCCTCTTGTTGAATCCGATCTGGAGAAGGGGCGATTGTCAGCGTGGATCGACACTTCGGAATAACATTGCTATCGTCATACTGTATTTTAAGGGATGCCTTTTGTGTGACAAATTTTTAATCTAAATTTGTATTCCTATAGAATTAATAAGTCTCTCTGATTTCCTGTTGATGTTTAATAGATATGATGAGTGGAAAATGCATGTGATCGATTGAACTTACATTAAAAATGTTTAACAACAAAAGTCCGCATTACTCAATGTTGAATTATACTACTAAAAAATAATATCCGCTTAATTTATCATCGTCTCGTATTACGATCTCAATTTTGCAGTAAAGACATTAGCGGCTCGTAGCGGATTTCGTTCAAACTAAAAATCCATCCGCTTCATCGTTGAGACATACTATCGAAGAATAAAAAGTTCGTACGATCAGAGAGAAACCTGAGAGCGGCCATCCCGGCCTTTTTCGGCTGCGTTTCAATATTCACTGCCAGTACTGAAAATCTATAGTATACGTGACGTGCACTATAGATTTCCAGTACTGACAGTGAATATCGAAACGCAGCCTTCGTAGGACCGTCAGAATTCCCGTACACCAGCGCACCTAGTTCCATTTTAGCGTGTATGGTACTACGTACCGCATATTGTCGATAAAATCGCAGCAACGAAAATGGATGTGGTGCGAGTCCGTGCTAAGAACTTGCCAATCAGATATAGATGTGAACCCCCCACGGCACCTCTTAGCACGGACTCGCACCACATCCATTTTCGAAGGGACGATTTTATCGGCAACATGCGGTACGTAGTACCATACACGCTAAAATGGAACTAGGTGCGCTGGTGTACGGGAATTCTGACGGTCCTACGAAAAAGGCTGGGATGGCCGCTCTCAGGTTTCTCTCTGTCACTATATACTAATACATCAACATTTTCCGCGCTCGCCACTGAAATATAATAATACTGGAACGAGCGCGACCCTATGAATAAGTGTGATCCGAGAGAGAGCGTCCAAGGTGGTATCTTTAGCCTTCTCTAAGCTATACTACGCATGTGTGGTAAATGATAGTGGGGATCGTACAGTCTCGTTTTATAAAAGACGGTTACGTGTATCCAATAAACGTTACAAAAAAACTTTTGGCCAGATTGTACTAAAAAGAGACAAAGATACCACTTAAGACCCTCTTTGTCATTTCACGACACTAGCGCCCGCGCTCGTTCCAGTATTATTATATTTCAGTGGCGCTCGCACACATAAATCTTTTTATATATAATTTCTTTTTTCTTATACTAAAGCTTCTAGTTCATTTCTAAAAGCATAGTACTATTCTTTCATGTAATCCCTAGCCGCCTAGCTACTTTTTATACATGTACAAAGTATAAAACTTTTATATAAAGCAAATGTAGTTACGAGTCGACGCCAGAAGCCGATAACAAAACTGTAATTTTGTAATTTTTTTTCGTTTTTCATAGTCAGATGTAGCTTTGCGGCTGTATTATTGTTTATACCTTAATTGTGGAAAAGGATTTTTAAATCTATAAAGGCAATTAGAAGAAAAGAGATTAAAAAGAATGTTGATAAAATAGACGACTTTAAGATCCCCTTTAAGCCCGATTCACAATGTGAATCTAGCACGGACGCGAATTAAAATGGCTATTTATCATAACACCGAAAAATGGATCTGGTCCTGTAGTTCCGCCAGCTCAAAAATTAATCTAGTTAGCGCTGCTGTACGGCCTAGGAAAAGCGTTCCACATAAAACGATATGACCGGATTAGTTTATAACTAATTATAAAAGCGTTACAAAAGAATTGACTATTTCTTATCACAAACAAAGTTACATATCGTTCAAAGAATACTGCGAAACTGTTATTTCGTAATAATTTTTATTGTGCACGTGTAATATTCTATGAGCTTCTAACAATTCATTTTCAAATAAATCTTCCTGATAATAATCCACGATTTGTACAATATTATCATCATCGTTTTTATCTTCGAGAATAAGTATAATAATATTTTGTCGGTTCATTATTACGTACCACTATTTCGGAAAAATATAAGCTTATTTTTTAATCTTCACTTTATACAAATGTCAAACAATATGCCATAAGTCCCGGTCTACACCAAATGTAGTAAGCCTTAAGTCTTAGGAACTTAAGAATTTATAAAGGTTTTGTAGGGACCGTGATTTGTGTGTGGCGTTTCTAAAAAAAAGTTATATGAAATTTTCGGAAAATTAAGTAAAGCAATGTAGAAATTTTTAAAAGATTAAAATTTAAAGAGCGAAAAAAGTATCAGTTTAACAAATATATTTATCTCTTCTTGTCTGCAATAAATAATGATGGAATCAAATCAATTTCATTGAGTTTTCTTCGGCTGTTACAAAATAATTATATTTGTAAAATAGAAATTATAATAATAAGTTATATATGAAAATAAATATAAGACACGATAAAAATAACAAAAGCTAAGTAAACAATTAATAGCTCATTATCCTAGGCACCTTGATCCTCTTGCTGTCAAAACTATAAGTATCCAGATAGCAAAATGCTAGCAGATTGGCAACAAAATCGATTAGATTTCCCACTGCAAAACCGTAGCCATCTGTGTCCACATTTGGCTTAGAATTTGTCGACAAAGCCTGCTGACATGTTATGCCAGCAGATTTGCAGAAACAGTGCAGAGTCTGCTAACAGCAGATTGTCAGCAGAAATCGAGCAGACTCTGCTATTTCAATCAACAGTTTGGATTTACCGCTTATCTTTCACCTTAAATTCTTGACTGTAATTGGCTGATTCGTTTACCACTTAAGTTTTACTGCTTTAAGTTTTTTGTATGCCACGGCCTTAACAATTGTCAACTATTGCCTTCCAACAAATGACACAGTGTGACACAGTGTCGACACAAGTGCCTTCCTACAAGGACACAACACGACATAGGTCGACACAGCTGTAGAGCAGAGTTAAACACTTGTATCACTCATAGCTACCAACTTCAGTCAAAAATATAATATTTGTAGCCCTGAATACCTTAAGGAATTTATGGTTATGGTGAATTGTACAAAATTTTATTTGAAATTTTCAACATTTCGTTACCTTTTTTTTTGTTATGACATTTTAAAAGTCAACGATCATGGACCGCTTACTGATCGTTTCGTTCCGCTACTTTTCTGATTATTTTCTGTTTTAATATATTCTCTCTTCAACATACAGTGAAGCAAGAGATGATTGTCACAACAAATATGAAACCTTTAAACTTCCTCTTGAATGCTCTTTCTTCCACTCTTCTAATCATTAGTAATAATCTGGTATGTTAACGCTATCTAGTAACTAATTTGAAAATTAAAGTTCATCAAGCACCCGTGCACTGTGTTCAATTGTGTGACACAGGGCCAATTTCACCAACGTCGGTTAAGCTAACCGACGGTTAAAGTGTCAATCGTGATTGGTTCATTCTGATCAAAGACAAATGCGATTGGACAATTCCATTGGAATTAACCGTCGGTTAGTCTAACCGACGTTGGTGAA
This sequence comes from Cephalotes varians, assembly GCA_037157785.1. Lineage (NCBI taxonomy): Eukaryota > Metazoa > Arthropoda > Insecta > Hymenoptera > Formicidae > Cephalotes > Cephalotes varians. The sequence goes on along the minus strand of JANQDE010000006.1, from coordinate 1,000,652 downwards.
ATTGGCCCACAGTGTTTCACTGTGTAACCTTCTTGGAAGGCACCCATTAGGTCCTGCTCGGTTTCTGCCGCCAATCTGCCATTAGATTTTGTTAAGGTTCTGTTGAACTTCTGATGCCAATATGTTAACATAGAATGTCCAACAGGTTTTGTCAGATTTCTAGCAACAGTTTGTCAACATCATTAGATATTACAAATTCTGTAAAATTTGTTGCTTTTTTGCCATCAGAAATTTATAGCAGACTCTGCTCAAAATCTGTCTCTTCAGGTTTGACTACCTGAGTATCTATCTTCTACACATACGTCACTGAATTTCTCTAGCAATGGCTGCGTTCAGCAGAGAAAGCAGCTTAGTAAGCGCTTTGCACTGATTGGATTATATTTTTAGATCTAAAGGAATAGTCTTATTTCAATTTTGATCTAAAAGCAGTCTAATCAGCAATGCGCTTACTAAGCTGCTTTTTCTGCTGAACGCAGCCATTGCGCATGCCCGAAAAAGCGATTCGTCAACACACTGTGATCATATATATAATACTCCTATATGATTAGTTGAGTTATTAGTAGGGGCTCTGCACTACGATGCAGATAATACTCGTTCTGTCTTTATTACTGTTCAGTTTGTTATAAAGTGCAGACGTGACATTTGTCCATGAATTTTGTTGTCCATGAAAATGAAGCTATATTGAAAAGTATTGTGTAATTCATATTGAAAGTTTTGTAAGGTTATGTCTGTTTACCGTCTGTTCGCGTAATACGAGGATTTGACTTTGTATATATTGTAATTTTCTAATATTTGTAAATATTGTAATTTTATAGGTTGATGTAAATACATTTATACTTTTTTTTATAAAATATTTGATATCACTTGTATATTGCGTGTTGCTTTATTGCTTAATTATGTTATTATTATTAATATATTTTTTTTTTTATTACTGTACTACAAATTTTAACGCTTTATTTCATCTCATTCTTTATTACTTTCACTTTCTCGCAGAGTAGTTAGTACAAATTGATTTTTTTTTTACATCATGCTTTGAACATATTTTACGGAAAACTAATAAAATTTTACGCATAACTTTTTGTAATAAGAAAATGAAACCATTATAAACACTTTCCATACTTATTTTTCTTATTAATTATTAACTCAAGTCAATTTCTTTAACAAATCTTTAAATTTTACTGCCACGCTTTCGTATTAATGATTATTGAACTTCTCCCACTCTTTTCTAGAGAGCCAATAGATATTCAATCCTTCAGGGTATCGATTGTATAACTAAAATGTAGTGAAAAAGTTAGCAGTTCGCGTGATTTCGTAACTTTTATCGTGGGGTGCGTTCCACTTAACGTCCGCACACTCACGTGCATCATTTCATCCTTGTTTGACATTCGATTGCAACAAAGATGAAATGATGCTCGCGAGCGTTGCGGACGTTAAGTGGAACGCATGGTGAAAATAGGAACCATCTCACGTGAGTTAAAATAAAAGAATCTGATTAGTACAATCTTGGTCAAATATATAACCCATTTATTATAAAATTATATAATCTTTTGAATCTAGAGATATCGTATTTTCACTTGATAGTAACAAAATTGGATGAATATTTCCACGTGAGATGAAAATGCGAGAAGTGAACTATCTCACCTAAATTAGATAATCGATGCCTAGTGTTGAGTTAAGTCCCACTTGTAGAAAACCTGTACTTATTAGATTATTGCTTTCCTATTTTAACTCCATCAACATTCCGATTTGATTTGATTTGAAACTCCCGCCCATGCAATCCTCTTTCCCCTACTTGTTCCTCCTCCCCCCGTGCGGCGCCTGCGCAAGCGGGCATCCGGGGGAACTCGACTTTGTAGTGTTACTCTCGCTAAGCATCTTACCGCATGTGTTTGCGGAGAATAAAGAAAAAAGATTTCATTACCACGCACAACCTCATTGTTCAACTCTAAGGCGTATTTGACGCCACTTTCGGAAGTTCAACTTGAATAATTTTTGTCTATCATGGCTGAATGGACCTCGTGAAGAGGACGACGCCATATTCGAGAAGAAGAAGAAGAAGTAGAAAACCTGTTCAACTAGTCATATCGCAGTATTACATATATGCTTGTAGTAGGAACGTAGGAAGGCAGTAGCAGCCGATATAGCGTGAGGAGGTGTACAAGATCATTTGAAAATAAGGTTAAATACAGTGTAAGTATAACAAAATATTCAAAATATTTAATTGCAACAGATATGTGGATATTGACTAGATATAATGTAGAAAGTAATTAAAAATGAAATTAAAATAAAATTTGGATGTTAAATAAAACTAAATGTATTTTATTTTATTGTATTAAATGTTTCATTAAATACTATTTATTAGATAGAAATATATTAAAAGGTATATTTACTATTTTTATTCGATACATTGATTATGCTTAAATAAATTAATGTATGTCTTTTTTATTGCAGAGATGCATTAAGGATTTTCTTAAATTTTTTGAGATTTTTTTATTGAGTAATAGACAAGTATTCAAGAGGCAAGATGCATTGGATCAAAATCTCGTGTATCTTGTGCATGTTTGGATGCTTTAAGGATTTTCGGCCTTCTGAATCTTTTGTGACTGATTATTTAACTGGGCCATGGAAAAATTTTAAACCTGATGAAGTTAGTCCTTAAAATATTAAATTTTATGTCTATTCAATAATTAAACAATATTAACAATATGTTTCATTTTTCAGGTGAATCAAGATATTTATCCTGTATCTACATACAGCTATTTAGCAACGCTGATATTTGTCTTCCTGATTACAGACTTTGTCAGATACAAGCCAATTATTGTATTGTGTGGTCTCTCCGGCATTGTCACATACCTGATGATGATACTCGGAAAAACTGTGATAGTATTCCAGGTTTTGGAATTTTTTTATGGTCTGTTTATGTCCACAGAAGTAGCTTATTATACTTATATTTATGCCAAAGTAGACAAAAAACACTATCAAAAGGTGACTGGACATACTAGAGCGGCTGCGCTATTTGGCCGTAGTATGTCTGGCATTGTAGCACAATTAACAGCTTCCTTCAACTTACTGAACTATCATCAGCTAAATTTTTTAACTCTTTCAGGTAAGATAATCTGATGTATACATATAAATTAAATGTTCGAACTATATCTGACTAAATCACATAATTTGCATAGAATTCTACATATGACTTATATAAAGTAATGACATTAATAAATATAATATGTAGAACACATCATTTATAAAAAAATATTGATACATTTTTTACGTACTATATAAAATACTTATAAATAAAATAATGTCATATATTTTGTTTTTCAGCTAGCGTTTTTGCGACGGTCTGGGCGCTCTTCCTGCCTTCTGTAAAACAATCGATGTATTTTCATCGCACTAGCATTTCTGATGAAGAGCAAGGGAAAGAAGCGCTCGATCATCAGTCACAACATTCAAGCAATCCGCAAAAATCATCGTTTGATGTTGAAAACGAGAAAAAGCGTTGCTGCTTCATAGTGTCAGGCGCATCGTTATTTCGTAAGATCAAGAACGCATATGTGTTGCTGTGGAAACATTTCGTGCAGGCTTATACCAATTACCGCGTAGCCAAGTGGTCAATCTGGTGGGCACTGGCCACTTGCGGCTACTTGCAGTGCATCAACTACATTCAGCTACTATGGCAAACTGCGGTGAATCCAGGCGACATGATCTACAATGGTGCTGTGGATTTCGTCTACGCAATTGTGGGTAAGCAAGATGTTTTCAATCGTCCTTGATGAAGCGTATCTTATTCAAGTTCCGTAAAATTAAAATAAGAAAAATTAGAACAATGGAATTAATTTTGAACAATTCGTTATATCTATCAATGTAATTGATGGGTGAACCAGTCTTCTTGAATACTTTGTTCAATTTTATGCGTTACAAAACTTCATTTTTTGCAATTGAATTTTTCGCAATAAAGATAACAACTGCAATTTCGTTTTAATGCTATCTGTTAAGAATGAATAAGTTTGTCTCTCTAATCTAAAATAAGTAGATACTGTGCGAGATAAGTCTTTTAGAGCTGGCTTATAACATCAATATCAAAACAATAGTCAAAGCACAGTCTTGGTAGATAACTTTATCTTTGTCACAAATTAAAAAAACTATGAACGTATTATAAATAAAAATTGTGCCAACAAACTGTAAAATATTATATTTTAAAAGAATTTTATTTATCTTACTTAAAAAATGCTATTCGATTCAAATTTAAGAAATTCATTAAAACTTAATTAAAAACTTATCATAATTCAAAACTGATTGATAAGATGAAAAAGCATAATTCAAAGAGACTAATTGAAAATTATATAAAAGTGATGATTTTTATATATATATATTTTTTTTCACCAGGTGCTGTGACTGTATTTTGTGTAGGGAAAGTACAGTTAAACTGGTCTTTATTAGGAGACATGATGTTGTCCATTTTTTCGCTCCTAGAAGGCGGTATATTATTGGGATTGTCTTACAGTTACAATATTTGGCTTTTATATCTCGGCTACATCATATTTGGTGTGATTTATCATACCATGGTCACTGTTGCAAGGTGAACACAATTAACAATACGATTTCATCGGGAAATACCTTTGTTAGAAGTTAAGATAGATTCGAGTAAAATTTTTGATTCAAGTAAAATTGCGATCAGGATGAATGAGGAAAGAGAGAAATCAGCGTTTTGCTTTTGCTTATTTGTAGCTTCGAGGTCGCCAAGTGTATATCTGAAGATAGCTATGCTCTTGTGTTCGGAGTGAATACATTTTTTGCGTTATTAACGCAGAGTTTGCTGACACTCGTTGTCGTCAATACACTTATGCTAAATATCAGAGAGCAGGTAAGACGATGCGCTACAAATGTTTTGAGACTAAGTTTTGTATCTACTCAAATAACATCGAGAACTATTTGCATTTCAGTTTTTCGTCTATGGCAGTTACTTCTTGATTCTGGCCGTGATGTACATTATGATGGGTATCGTTAATATCATGCAGTATTATCGAAAGGGCGCAAGCTTCCACGTGTGGGTCAAAAATGACGATAAATCCGCGAATGATAGTAGTAACATTGAGCCGTCCAAGTCCGAGCATGATGGTAGTTGAGGCAGACTTATCTTAGGTGACCATTCTTATAATTTGAACTTGGCACACGATTTGCCAATCGTTGAATTAGTCTACGCCGCGATTTTTCTAAAATCATTTTATTATTATATATTGTTTATTGTTATTTTCGCGGCACATCATTGTTCCTAAGAATTTTATACAGATTCATCGTTATTGTATGTACAGTATACATAATAGTATGCGCAGTATTAAATTGCGAGATTGTTAGCTATTTTTATAGAAAAATTGAGATACTTTGCACTGAATGCTGAAGATGTGTCGTTTTTTTCAGTTTTATTTTCATTGCAAAACGAGTTTTGTGTGTAAATGTTTTTTCAAAAAAGATTTTAAAACTTTTTTTGGAGGATAAAAGTATATATAAAATCGAATATTTCAATATTTTAAAACTTAATTACAATTTTATTTGAGGGAAACAATGAACTTTAATGTATCAATCTAGTATTATTGCTTTATGATAAGAAGATGAATGATAATTAAGTCCTTTATATTAATATGATCTGATTGCATTTATCTGTTTTTTAAAACAAGTTTCTTATAAATAATAATGTACTTACGAATAATGTACTTACATCTTCATTTTAGGAAACCATAATACGCTTTTATTTTTTGAATAATATTTTGTTGAATAAAACCTGATCCGAATGAAATCTCAAATTGTGATTACGTTCTTATATCTTTTCTTACTTATTTTGTTATCCAGATAATAACTTGTACAAAGCGGTTGATCGATTTTGAGAATATATAAGATACTGATATCAATAGAATCAATTGTTAGATATCGGGATACATTGCTTTATTCAAGTTCAATCTTTCAATCAGAAAGATTATAAATTTATTCTTTTTAGATATCCGCGCGTATGTGGAAAAAGAACCTCTAATTGAAATTTATTTTTAACAAACTTCATATCGCGTAAAATCAAGAATGATTTTTCATGATTTGATATCTCTATTTAATTCAATTAACAAATGCAAATTAAAGATAGAGTTAAAAAATTTAGAAATTCCTTGATTGAGCAATGAATTTTCTAATTAAATTTTTATCATGTCGAGTTCGAATAATTGAGTTCTTATCGGTTGAATTAAAGAAAATATTTTATATCAATGTCCAGTTCCAAATTATAGAATCGAAAAAATTTTTTATTTGGTACGAATAAAATAATAATACGAATAAAAAAAAATAATAATAAAATGAAATTATTTTATTCGAGTTTTTTTCATTACTTGAATTATTAAAATTGATGAAGCAAATCGACGCATTGGGATTTTCCAAAGTTTTTCTGCGTCAATTAGTATTTATATATATTGTCATTCAATTTGCGCGAATATCTCTTTCAAATCATCTTTTTTTAATAATGATAAAAGCTGTAGTTCATGGAATGAAATTCGCGATATGTTGTGCTAATTCTGGGATTTTCCCAGATCCGTGCGTGCGGACGTGTAAACACATGTGTAAAGAATGTTGACGTGAGTAGCTATCGCTACTAAAGTCATCGGCGGCAATGCGCAAAAATGTAATTTTAGATACGTTTTGTTACAAGACACTGTTATTTATGAGACGCCCCTTATCAACAGAAATCTTTGATAAACCAGTGCTCCAGTAATCATGATAATTTATCTTCAGGTAAGATAGACTAGACTTAGCCAAGAAGAGTGTCTCCTTCATAATTCAGGTTTATTTAAATAAAATAATATTCTGTTTATAACTTCAGTTGTGCGTCTTTTAATATTTAATTTATTCAGAACAAAGCGATGCTCTTTCTAGGTAGGTAATGAATTTTTATAATTTTTTTTATAATTTTTTTCTTTTGCAATGAGAATATAATCTGTAACAATATGATCTACTTTCATTTCATTAAAAAGAATCTGTTATTTATTAATATCTCATAAATAGTCAAAAGTTTCTTCCCTGAAGAAATTACACGGAAAGAACGTTTGAAGTATTTAATTAAATTTAGATACAAATCTGAAAATAATTTTGTTTGGATTATCAAAATAATTAAATAGGAAATTAATTGTTCAAATTAGAACATTACAACTTTTTGCAACATTGTCAATGCTTAAGCGTTCTAATAATTATTTTGACGGTTCAACAAAATTCTTTTCAGATCTGTAACCAGCTAAATTTCTAAATACTTCAGTAAATTCTTTCTGGTTTCACAGTTTGTTGGAAAGATTAAATGTCTTGTTTGCCACGACGATAATGAGATAAGCGTGAGTATTGAATTAGTACGTGAACTCTGTGTTAACGGGATCTTTAATAAGAGTAAACAACATTACTTCTGAGAATACGGTTGTTTGACAATTAGCTAACATGCCGCAATTAGAACTTGACATCGTTGTTTTATTTCACGTACGCTTTATTTCTTCCATTCGATATATGGATTAATAAATAATTATAAATCTCATTCAATTTGTCATTTTAACGTAACTTATTTTAATGTGGGACAAAGTATAGATTGAGTTACGAAAACGAATGACTGTAAAGAAAACCATCGATAAATTTTCATCGAACGTGAATATGTGAGAAAATAGTTTGGCATGTAAAATTTTTTTATAAAGCAAAAAATATTTACATGATTCTTTACTTCTGATATCATAATCTCATATAGTAAGATTCCAGTAGACGTAATATTTAATTGCTCATCAGGCCAATTGACCTGTCAATTTTGATCTAACAATCTAACAATCGACAAGTGCGAGTCAGCAATTTTTGATGCCAGAATTAAGGTAACATTTTATAATAAACCAACTCTTTCAAATTTAATTAAATTTAATTAAATTTTGATAAATTCGATAAAAATTCTTAATGCAAGGAATTGATAGACGAGAGAATGTGCCGATGAAATAAAATTTGAGCCTTTGGAAAATTTTAATTTCGAAAAATATGGGCGATTCGAAAATTAATGTATCTTTTGTTAAAAAAATTTACTTTTTACGAGCAAATGAAGATAAGACTATTTGGAGATAAGTTTTCCGTAGTAAATAAAGATGCAGAGAATTACAATGCCTTTTTAGAAGATTTTTCTAATATGAGGATAATAAAATCAATTATGACCGGGCATTTCCAAGAGACTAGGAAGTAATGATCGACTCGCACAAGAGGCATACGTACATAAACGCATTCAGCATCGGAGTGGAAAGGAAGTGGCTTGACTGAAACTCCAAGATCATGATTCCTTACTCTCTCTATACTAAATATACACTGTTTTATTAAAAAGATTAAAAGATTTGCGGGTTATCTGATACATCATTAAATGTCAATGTTTCGTGAACATTGCAGTTTGCTTCATCAGATTGCGAAAAACTATCTGATACTGTCTCAAAATTTAATAAGTGAATCAAGCAAACAGATTTAATATATACATAAAATTATATAAAAGGTTTCCTTTAATCTATTTAATTATGAGTCTGAATCCCAATTATTTCTAAATTTTTCTTAAATTTCTTACAAAATTTATTTAATTTGCAATGTCAAATTTTTCATCAGACTAATCCGATCCTGAGTCGTATATGACGTCCACGCAAACGTGACGAACCAGTAGTGGGGAAAAGTGGGGCCAACCCGGCCAGTTAAAGGCATTCTCCTTTAGAGTCTCTTCGTGATTATTCAGTTCTGCCTCTTCTCGATCATTGCTCAGACGTCCAACTTTACTTGACCAATATACATTATTGATTTCTCGTTTTGCTAGAACTTCGAGAGAGAACTTCATTAAACAATGTCGTTCCTCACGGTGAGTGTCAACATACATTTTTCTCTCCATTTATTTCGCTTTGTGAAACCCGCGTTATGATTTTTATAAAGAAGATAAGGAGACGATCTTTCGTACTCCGAAATTCGTTGAAATATCATTCGTGTTGCATCGGTTTTCGAAGATCCTAAGCACGATCGTATGTCGTCGTGATTCATACACTCCATTCTGAATGAAATAACCCTTGACTGCCGGCCTGGTCGGAAGTTCAAGTCGCGATAAGTCTTATCAAAAGACTTGTGAATATCTTCCCTCCTTTGAGAATAAATTCTTGAATTGATTTCGAGTAAATTTAATAAAGTATTATTAATAAATAGAATAAAATTTATTCACTTCAGCATACAAATGCCAAGAAAGGGACTGGATTTACAAATTTTCCTACCACACTCATCCTTTCATCCTCTTATCCATCCTTACTACTTTTCTTTCTATTATTCCTTTCTATCTCTCTTTTACTTAATTTTTTTCTGATATATTTGGACCCTCTTTTTTCTATTCCCTTATAGTATCCCTTATAGTATTTACATCTCATACCTATCATCCTACATTTCTCCCTTTGCCTCTGTATAAGCTTCATTTTTCCTTTATTGCTATTCTAGTTCATTCCTTCTTCCTCCTTTTCCTTTTGCTCTTCAAACATCTCTCTTTTCTTATCACCAGCCATCTCCGTTCTTTCACCTCCATGTACTATTAATAAATTAAAAAATTATCAGCCTTAAGTATAAAAATGTTAATTCTATAAATTTCTAAAGAATTTTATTAGATTTCCTTATTAGATTTCCTGAAAATGTCAAATTTCTTATTTTTCCGATTAATAACATAAAATTTCTAACATAATCCATTATAATACAATCATAATAATCGTTACAATTCATGACAAAATTCATCTAAAATTGAACGAGATTCAAACGGAGCAAATTCATGGCGATAGTTCTAAAACATCCGATGGAACAAGTTTCTTCTTATGTAAACAATGTCATCAAAACACGGTTTATGTTTATTTCGTTTTATCTAGAACGTCAAAGCTTTATATAAAAATGGTATAATCTTTCTTGATATTTACAAACGTATATTAGTACATATATCCGACGTTATAAAATGTAGATCGAGCGATTTTTATAACAAAAACAGTGTAAATGATGGCGCGATATTATCAAACAGAATCCTTTAAATAATTGTTTTATATTTTCAGCATTTTATGTTAAGGAGACCATTCGGTCAAAACGTGCGAAAAATAAGTCATTTTTTTTAGGAATTTTTTTAGAGAAAAGTATACGTTACTAATAACAGTTTTGGACCTTGTTCTATTACAAATATAGTATAAAAAACAATTTTTTAATTTAATTTTCATGCATTTGTTCCTTTGCAATTAATTGGATTCTGCATTGGTGTCAAAATTAGAGTCATTGACAGACACCATCAGAACTTGAGATAGAATTCTCTAAAATCAATAAATGAACAAAATTCTTAAACTTTATATAAATCGCGTCACGCACTTTTAATATGTAAAAGCAATTAGACGATGATCGGCATATGTCCACACAAAAAGTACCGGAAAGTAGTATGTTTTTACGCACAAAAATGTTCATAAAATAGAAATTGAGTATTTGAATATTTATAAAAGTGGATGAGGCAGAAACGAGTGTAATTACGAATAGAATGCAGTTTGAATTTTGAAAATCGATTAAGAATTGTATTTTTTTACAGTGGAGTCCGTGCGTGAAAAACGCGTTTCGAGAAAAACGCACTTAAATTTCTTCTTATCCTTTCGGAAATTGTATGCATATAAAGGAAAATGAAGGCAATTTACTGTTAATTAGCTATTCCTATATTATATAGCAATCTTTTTCTTCAAATGTTATTGTATTCTCGACGCGTCGATGCGAACTGCTTCGGCAGCTATTACCTGCGCTCAGACCTTCGTTCGGTTTCTTGGCTGTAAAATCTATACTGATAGGAATTGGGAGAATAGAAATCCCCTACTTGATAAGATTTTGTTCTAAAATTTTATCTGCACATTCTTGAGATGTCATTGGATGGAAATATGCAAAAAAAATTTTCGATTTTTCAAAAAATTTTGACCGGCTGGTCTCCTTAATCTCACTTGACTGTCAATCTCACATTGACATTCAATGCTATTCTCTATTAAGTTAATAATAAAACTTATTAGGTAACGTCTTCTTTTTGTTTCACGACAAGTATATTGGCTTTACTATAAATAAATTTTCCGTAATTTTGTAATTTTCAATACGTAATATCGTTTAGACGTTTTAACGTTTCCCAGAAAAAATCATTTGTATATTGTTTCGTAAACATATTATAATAGCAAAAAATTTTATGTTTTTGTAGATGAATAGGAAGATAAATGTCACGCGATTCTATTTTTTTTATTTTTTTAGATAATATTATGATCATTGTCCTTCAAAATTAAAACCCAATGTTTTCAATAAAAACTGTGAAGGTAAAACGAAGAGTAAGCTAATGAAGCTAGTTGTACATGCTAATTATTATATTCTGCATTCTAGTAAACATGCATACGAATCAATCTTAATTTAYATTACATTTATTTATTTTTATGTTTATTTTTTGTAAGTCATCATCTATTATCGCATTAAGTTGATAACTAAGATGACCTTATTACAGATCAAAACGTTTGCGGAATCATTGCTTGTTACAATTATATCAGAATTAACTAGCAACTAGCCCAGAATATACAAATTAACTTATTAGTTTATCCTTTTTATCATTGTTTTTAATTTATTGAGATTATATTTTTCAATAACAATTGCTTTCGTTTCTAGATTTATAATTCGGGAACTGAGATTTTTAGAAAAGAACTATTATCACTTAAATAAAATTCTCTGCATTACAGTTTTATGGCCTTTAATGAGTTAATTGGGCGAACTATGATTACTTCATACCATCACACTTTGAAAGTTTGTGTAAAGACTATGCGCCATTCTTAATTCTCATGGAATTCCCCTGTCGCGTTCGCATCATTCATAAATCCTTACGTCACGAGCAATTACCTCGAGTTATTCGATCGCAAGCGAACGAACAAAAGGAAAAAAGAAGAGATGAGAGCGAGACATATTATTCACGAGCACGCTTGTCATGAATTGTACACGATACGTGATCGTCATGATAACGAATGTCGTACACTGGGAACAAAGAATTCACGTGGCATTTCATTGCCATCGTAATATCGATCTCATTCCAATTATCCCAACTGTAACTCAGACAGATCAACAAAACTCAATTTCAATTGTAGTTTTAATTCACTGTCCTGATTCCTTGTCCTGATTTTAATTTGCGGTGTAATTTTAATTTAAGCGAATTTTCTTTGAGTCCTAGTTTTAATTCATGCCGATTTCTCATCTGATTTCTACTGTTTTTAATTTTAAATGGCCGCTATTTCCGGAACAGATATATCTCGCAGGCATTATCGTGTATATGTACACAGATTCGTGGATCATCTATTATAATTTTAATTCAGATTGTGGTTTTATTGGAATCTTCGTTTCAATTCCAATTTTAATTATCTTAACTATTTAATCTCAAAAATCTATTTCTAGCATTAATCTATTAATTCTGATTTTTATTTGAATTTTTATTTTAATTTTAGAATGTATACAAGGAAGAGTTGCAGTCCCGTTGCCATTAGAAATTATGTTATATACCATCTTCTATTAACTGTCTCCCTATATTAAGCAAAATTCATGTCACGCTATCGGGGAGTGTACCCCGACGTGATTTGCCATCGAAAATATCGCTTTTGTCAGGCGAGAGCTTTCGTCACATCTTAATTTCAGTCATGAAAGCCGGATGCCCTATGATGTCACGGTACTAGCTTCGTCGACTGCTTTCACTCGTTGTTGGCCTCCGATTTCCGATCCGATCGCAATTTCGCCGCAATTGCGCAGGAAAGTAACGAACCGAGGAAACATACCTTTCCCCGGGGGAAGGAAATTGCGAAGGATTACGTCACTTCAAATGAGGAACTTCTCGATATACGCAAGATGAATGATAATCGCAGTGCGCGATGACTGCGGATTTTACTTCGCGAAAAAATAAAGAGACACATCTGAAATTTAAATAAGTTGAAAATTTAGATCCTTGATCTTTAACGTTCTATTCAAACGGGATTAGCTTAAAAGGTTCATAAACAGTCGCGATCGGGTCATCGATGTAGCGCGTGGCGGGCGACACGCTCTAAAAATTCGCATAAATTACAAGCTATTATCACGAGGAGCATCGTGCGCGTTGTGAAACGCTGAAAAATGTATCAGAAGCCTAGATTCTTTCGTCTTCGCATCTTCTGCGTCAAACGCACGCAATTATTCATCGTCGCTGCTTTCTCCACCGTGGGAGAAAGTTTTTTTCCTCTTGATCGAATATTTAAACGAAGGAATGATGCCAGCACGTTTCATTCACGCGGAATAACGTTAATTTTTTATGTTCGAAAACACGTAAATCGATGATAAATCACTGTCGAGTAATAAATTGAATTCCTTTGTAATCACGGTTGCCATAACGTGGAAGATACTTTAGAGATAAAATCTTTAAAGAGATTTTAATTAGCTTCATTTTTTCTATATATAATCAACCTCCTAGAGCTTACTTAGGCTTATTTCGAAAAAACATATTGTTGTCATGGAGGACACGTCATTATATAACTTTGATTAAAATCCATTCCTTACGTATAATATTAATAAAACATATTTTTTTAACAACATGTAACATCGTAAAATTACAATATTTTTCTATGTCTTGTTACTATCTCGTTTCCCCCATTTTGTAGATGATACCATTGCTGTCGGTAATCAGCATGATTTCGGCGCAATGTCTAACAGGAGATGATATTCCCTCGATGATGGATCCGACGTCGAGGACGTCGTTAACGGACGCTCGCTTTGGCTTCGCGCTCGACAGCTTGAAACAGACTGTATTGATCGAGTTGAAGGACAACATATTCTTCAGCCCACACAGCATACACCAGGCTCTAAGCCTAGCGTATTTTGGCGCTCGTGGTACCACCGAGGAGTCCCTCAAGCGGGCCCTCCACATTCCAAATGAGCTCTCGAAAGTCGACGTGCAACGTTCCTACGCCATCGAGAAATCACTCAATGAAATGCGTTCTCAGGTGAGCGATTCCGGCGCGATTGCGTAATTGCGCGATTTACTTTGGCGTCACCAGAGGTATGTCAAGGTGATCATTGTGCGGTTTATTGTTACATTAATGCCGGGGATAATCGTGTTTGGGTCCTCAAGGCTCTAAAAGTGGTTGTTTGAGAATCGCAGATTCCCTTGACCAACTTTTAAGATCATCTTGTTCAGCGAAACGCTAGCACAGATGAACTGACGTAACTTAGAGGTTTCTGCACGAAGAAGCCGTTAAGAAATGGTACAAATAAATTTCAAGTTTATATATTAAACTGTCTGCAATGCATCTAAAATGCGCTGTAATATCGAAGTATGAAGGATCAAAAGATATTTATTATCACAGAAGATTTATTGGAAAATATAAGGGTTGTGATAACGAAATTGGAAATATATTTTTAAATAAAACGAAGAAAGAGAAAAAGTTAAAATTAAAAATTTTTAAATTACATGCAACAAAACTCTTTAAAAGCAGATTTTAAAACAAGAAATTTGAAGATTGCTCTGTTCAAATAAAATATTTAACTTTGAATAATATTTAATTTGGATAAAATAATTTAGCGAAAAAATGTGAAGTAATTTAGACATTTTTTAAATTTTTTATTTCGAGAATAAAAATTTTCTAAAAGTCACGCTTGAACGTAATGTATGTAATGATCAGAGTTTATAAGAACTTATTATATCAACGATTTCGCGTAGGAATTCTCGGAAGTCTTGAAAGAAAAACAATTTTTTATTCTTGGTATTTCTCTTTTCAGATGAGAGAATCTGCAGATTCTTACGATTACAGGATCGCTAATAGATTTTGGATTACAAACTCCAAGAAATTGCGCGAATGTATGCTCGATTTCTTCGACGATCAAATGCAAGTGACTGATTTCCATACAAATCCCACTGAGGTGAGAAATGAGATCAATAATTGGATCAGCAACATGACGAAAGGCCATATTCGCGATCTTCTACCACCGAACAGTATTAGCGAGCAGACTGAACTGGTTCTGGCAAACGCGGTCTACTTCAAGGGTCTGTGGGCCCATCGTTTTAACTCGAAGAACTCCAAACGCGACATCTTCTACGCTTCCGGCACGCAAAACTCTGTCACCACTTTTATGCGTCAGAAAGGAAATTTCAATTACGGTAAGTGTCATTATTTACTTAAACTTCATCTCATTAATTTATTGTTAAAGTTGATTCTTTTATAAACAAAAATTATAAACAAAATATTTTTTATGTTTTACTTTGTAAGGGATTTATTCAAATTCGTATAAATTCTAATATTGCATATCTTTATAAAAATGAGATGTCGGAATGAGATTATGATCTTCTATTTTGATGAAAACGCGAAAAGCACAGATGCTTAAAAATTGATTCGACATTTTATATACTTAATACTTCAATTGTTTATTCATTTATCTTCTTCCTAATCTTCATTTATCTTCTTTCTAATCTTTTTTCTTTTCAGCTGTCTCTGAACAACTAGGTACATATATCTTGGAATTACCGTATAAAGGTAACGAGATATCGATGTTCGTGCTACTCCCTCCGTTCTCCACCGCGCGATCAGGTCAAAATCCTTCTAACGAGCCACAAGACGGTATCCGTCAACTGGTGGAACGTCTAGCGACGGAGAAGGGATCCCGAGAATTACGCGAAATGTTGGATGACGGATTACCGTCGCGTGAGGTCGAGATCAGCCTGCCGCGTTTCGAGCTCGAACGAGAGTTGCCGATTAGTCAACTGCTGCACGCCTTAGGGGCTGGGGAATTATTGACACCTGACGTGGCTGATCTACGTGGTTTTGTCGCGGATGGTGAGCAGAGCCTGCATCTCGGTGATGCGATACATCGAGCCCGCATCGAGGTCACGGAGGAAGGCACGACCGCGGCTGCGGCCACCGCAATTTTCACCTTCCGCTCCAGCCGGCCTACCGAGCCCGCCATCTTCAACGCCAATCACCCATTCGTCTATCTGATCTACAACAAGGCTGATCATACCATTCTTTTCACCGGCGTTTTCCGCTCACCCGGCGTATCTCATGCAACATATCCCCAAACTCCCGGTGCTGTTTAGACAGACTGTGCCGTTAAGGAGAAACTCGTCCTTAGAAAGATAGTCGAACAGTGAAGTCTGATGACATGACAAAGATTGACAAATTCGTTTTTCCATTTCTTCTTGGTCAATTGACACCATCTTTGAGATTCTATGTGTTTCTTATGTGGCATTGAACGATTTTGTTGATAAGATGACTGGTCCTTTGGATTCTGCAAAGCTAGCGTCGTTGGTTTTCAAACCGATGAATTTTCAAAAAATGGAAGAAAGGACCTTGTATTTTCGGACGATTTTTCGAGAGGAATCTGTTGCATGAATCTCATTAATTTATTCTCGTATTTAGATTTTATGACGTCTTATTTTTAAAGTTAGATAATTATGAGAGGGAAAACAAAACAAAAGTGTACATGTTAAGGCGTTAATGTTACTTTCTGATAATATATACACGATGAATTGACAAACGTGATCTCGCCGACTGACTGATTGTGAGTTGTTCAAATATTCTTCTTTCTTTCGAATTTGATAATTAAAATATTTTATAATTTTAACAGAAAATTGAAAATTAATAAAAATAATAATCAATAAAAATAAAGCGGAGATTTATGTATAAGAAAAAAATAAATAAAAGTTTTTAGACACATATAATTAGACACATATATATGTTGTAACTAAATGTTTTCCATTCTAACTACTATAATGATTACTTACCAGGGAAAAAAAATGTATATATATGAGTATATATAAATATATATAAACATATATAATTATATACAAAATATATCTATATACGCTGACATATCCTTTTTTTGTAAAATTACTGTTTGATACAAGAAAAAAATAATAATAATGAGAAAACGTAAAAAATAATTAATGAAAACATTAAAAGAATAATTCTTGCATTGTTTCTTTTACAAAAAATCAAATTTGAAGAAATAAGGAAAAATTGCTCATATATAATTACATATAGATCATTATATATATTTATATATGAGCAATTTTTTTTTATTTTTTAAACTTAATTTTTACAAGAGAATATTACCGCTAGATTCTACAAAGAACAATTTGACCAAGATTTCGCGTTTTCCTAATCTTTGAAAATTTTTGCAATCAGCTTCACTATTTATATTTCTAGTTTTGCGATTCCCGCGTTTTCGCGTTACTAAAAATATAAATAACATTGACTTGATCTGGACTACTTATATATCATTGCTTCTATTGTATTCTAACATCAGATTTGGAAAAGTCGCCACATCATTTACACTACAAGCTAACCTATTTGAACTAACAGACAATCGTCATTGTATTTCGCCAATATTTTCATCGATTTGAAGAAATTTTCTTGCCTGATCAATAATTTTTATAATTCGTGTTAAACCTGTGTCGGTAGTCTAATTATTTACATAAAAGGTGCGTATATAAATACATATTGATATCATTCCTAGCAAATGCACGTGGAACGCACGCACGTACGCACGTGTAATATGTGATGCAGTATATTAAAAATATAAGCAAACGCGAATTTATGGTTGGCACTCCCGTGTTTTTGACGTACTATGAGACAAGAATAGAGCAACTTAAAATTCGTAAAGAAACTCAAAAGACTATCGGTTAATAACGTCTTTCGGTTACGGCAATTGTGTTTGTATTCGTTTATACTTTTCAATTTATTATGTTCGTGCATTTTTAAATTTTTTCTTTTACGTGTTTCTTCGTCAGATATGTTTAAATAATATGTAATGACAAAGGTTTATTCTTTCGCCTCCATGCTCAAGATTAGGACAATAATTTAATAATCAATCGCAAAATCGAAAAATGGATTAATCACTGATTATATTCCGATAAATAATTATTCCTCCATATAAAAGAAAGATTTTCCAATTTTCATGAACAAATAAAAATTCTTTTTACGAAAATCAAAGTGCAGCGAAATTATATTGATTTTAATTGCGATTATAAATCGCGATAAAAAATAAATTAATAAATTAGAAATAAATTAATAAAAATAAATTATATAAATTAAAAAATATCAAAAGTGACAGATTGACTCCATTTGGAAGCTTCGATGTCAAACATAGAGCGTATTTTAAGACAATAGTGATTCTTCAGAATCGTTTGTTGTATGCGGAGATTTGTGTGTAAGAGAAAAATTAATTCTACATGTTTTTAATATATATTATATGTATTAAATATTTCACACATCTTAGTTTCACTATTCCGTTTATCTTTCTTATCATCAATGTATATAAAGAAAATTACTCTTTCAAACACGTACATGTATAAAATATTATCTTAATTAGGACTTATTATTTGTGCGATCCTTTATTTCTCTTAGTCCATTTCATATAATTTTAAAAATATAATCTTTTTGCATATAGAGATTGGTAGATAACTTTTACTTGTTTTTTAAGATGTTGATAGATTCGGCCTTCAAATTTTCTCTCGAAAGCCTAAAGAAGTGTATGTTGATGAATCCGAAAAATAACGTTTTCTTAAGTCCACACCTCTTATATCAGAACTTACTTGTGGTGTATTTCGGTGTTACCAATGATCTCGAAGAATTTCTTAGACAAGTACTCTATATTCCCGACGACGTCTCTAAAGACACCGTCAAACAATACTATTTTTTAAAAGGAGTCCATCAGTTTTGTTACAAAGTAAGTAATTTTCTTCAGCGCGATTGGTATGCGTCAAAGTGTGCGAGGACATGTGCGATTTATCATTAGCGTTTAAAGTTCTTAAGATCTTAAAAATTCTACTTACAACAAATGAATTCAACTAAGATAACTCAATTTACAATATAAGATGTAAAATATTTATTGTCTTAGAAAAGAAAAAAGATAGAGATAGAAAAAGAGAGAGAATGAGAGAAAATCTCATAATCTTTTTATTTTTTATTTTTCTTCATTTTAGATGGATGGACCTTTAAACTTTTTTACGTGTAAAATATTCGATAGACTTTGGATTACTGATACTAAAATGATTGATGAAAAAATAATAGAGTTATTTTCGTCTTATGGGTTGGATTTCGGTATACCCCCCCAAGCATACATCAATAATGTAGTTACGTGGGTAACGCAACGCTGTATACAAAATCTGCTACCACCAAACAGTATCGATAGCAATACTGAAATAATCCTGTTGAGTACGATTTACTGCGAGGGTCAGTTAGATTTAATATCTGATGTCAATGATCACGAGAATACAAAAAATGTCGGACATTCTAAAAACAAAAATTTTAATAATGGTCAGTAGTCACTTTTATTCATTTATCATTAACCTTAATAATACAATTTCTGAATTCATTATAAACGAGAAAAATTTCTTTTTTATATTATAAAACATTTTCATACAGATGCTAGAAATGATATAAAAACATATTTCTAATGTCCTTTTCGTTTTTACACTTTCTACTTGATTAAAATTACAAAAGTAGTTTCCTATTTTTTATGAAATGTGAAAAGCGTTACATAAATTTTTGTCAATTTTTGATGTAAACTTAATATTTGATAAGAAATTAATATCTCAATTTTCATATTTTTCTGCTTTAATCTTTTATTTCCAATTTTGATGTTTTTTTGTTAGAAAAATTTGAACAATTAGATGCATATATTATGGAGGTACCTTGCAAAACAAAAAATGTCTCAACATTCTTCTTGTACCCATCACACTGTTTGGAATCCAATGAGGATAGTCATTGGATAGATTTCACAGAAAGTGATAGAATTATACAATTAATAGAACGATTGACGACCGAGGAAGGCTCTCGAGAACTTCGCAAAGTGTTGAATGAAGGGATAGAACAACAAACGAACATGATGTTTCCAACGTTCAAAATTGCGCAAGACATACAAATGTATGAGCTATTGGCTATGCTGGGCGTTCGAGAACTTGCATCATCTGACACGGCCTATCTAGACGATTTCACTTTGGATAGTAATCTGAAGCTTGGCGACGCTATGCATCGAATTAGTATTGAGATGACGAAAAATGATATTACCATAGCTGCATGCAACACTTTCTTTACTAGTAATTCTTGTCCACGCGTGCTGACAGACACTGTAATGAACACAACTGTTCGTTTCTCATGTGTCTGCTTAATCTACGATAGAGCCCATCAGAACATTCTTTTCTGTGGTGTCTTATTGAAAGACAACAAAGAAAGCGAAAAACCATGTAATGACGAAGACGAAGTTTAGTTTAGTTGACATAGAATTAACTTTCTTCATGGAGTAATTTTCTCCTGTTTAAAAATTTAGCATTTTAAATTTTAGTGTGAAAATTTTAGTATGATAAAATATATCTTTTACTTGTTCGTGTGACTAGAGGATATTAAAATGCCTTATAAAAAGTAAAGTTTAAAAGCCCATAAAAATATACCATATAAAGACATCTAAAAATTGAAACATAGCTTTCATAAAGTATCTCTTTATCGGAATGGCGAATATTTGCGATATCTGAAAGTTGTCTTTTCATAGACATGAGATTTTTTTTAATTATGTATCGCTATCTATTGCTGATTACATTTATTAATTAAAATATATAAAATGGCCAATCTGGATATAACATAAGAATGTTTACTATTAATTAAACGCTATTTTGCATTATAATAATATTATAACAATGCAAAATAATATGTTATAATAATATATTATGTCTAAAAGAGATACAAAATAAAACGTTTTTTTTTTAAACTAAAATCTTCCTAGAAGGGAGATCCTCTTTATAATATTTTTGTTTATTATAAAGAGATACAAAAATCTTAAAAAAAAAACTTTTTTTTTAAACTAAAATCTTCTTAGAAGGAAGATCCTCCTTACAATATTATCGTGACTTATCAACTGTATGCTTGAAAAAAACATATTAAAAAAATAATAGTTTTATTTAAAAAATTCTTTTCTATTTTCTTTCTCCGATAAAAATATTCATCTTAATTTAATCTTCTCCCCAACCACCGTATACTATAAATAAATGCGCTCATATGCGTGAAACAGAACGCACTTTTAGGCGTGTTGTCTGGGTAATATGAATCTTATGGATTGCGACTTTATCAACTGTTTGAAGAGATGTAAATGTAATATAAGTGTAAATTTAAGTACAATTTCATTCAGAAAAATTTTCTTTCTTCTTTTCATTTGATAAAAATATTTAGAGTAATATAATAATTATCTCTCTAATTATCAAGAAGTTGTTTGTACACGAACAATCTTTGCGTCGTTATCGATTTCTTAAGGGGTCTTAAGGGTTTTAACGATCGATAGCTTGCGCCTCTTTCGGTCGTATTGACAAGCTGAATTCTCGAGGTTGAATCCATTCACCGGATTTGACGTCATTCTGGGCACCGTTTCTGGCTTGATACTTGCTTGTCTGTATCACGTGCACGTGTTGCGCGCTTGCTTATTCTTTTTAGCTGAATCATATTATATGCACTTAAAATGAGACAATCATACAATTGTGTTTTGGAAAAAAAAGAAAAAACAATCAGTGTAAATTCAGTGCAGCTAAAAAGAACAAATTTATTGCGTATCAGCGATAGTTAGCCGGTAACATGGCAGGTTCTGCTGCAACCATTGGTATTCGATTGTGAAACGCACACACGTACATACGACGCATATATACCAAAAACACAGACAAACACAAATTCTGGTTCGCGTTCCCGAATCCTTGACATACTACGAAACCATAATGACGAAAAAAAGATGAGCAATCTCGAGATCCGTGAGAAACGCGAAGAAATTCTCGCGCTTCCGCGAAGAAATAACGTTTTTCGGCTGCGATGATTTCGTTTAGGATTGTTCGAAAAGATTCGCGTACCGGTTACATCTCATTTGCATTCAATTTCTGTTTATATTTTTCAGTTTCTTATTTTTCTTAGTCTGTACATTTTTAGATTTCATTTTCTACGTGTTCCTTTGTCGATTACGTTTTAAGTTATATATAATGAAAATTACATTTATTCTCTTGCCTATTCCATGCTCACATACAATTGTGACAATATTCTAAGAACAATTAGTAATTGGAAAACTGAAAAACGGATTAATCAGTGATTTAATCCAAGTAAATAATTATGAGGAAACACGGTCTCGCGCTAAATGTATATGCAGCACAGACTAAACATCTATACGCGAGTCCCTTGGTCGAGACGAAATATAATTGAATATATCTGTCAGATCTCAATAAAGCAAAATTGATTATTATGCTTAAGAAGAATGTCTTTTGTTCTCCGTGCAGCGTGAAAATATAGAGATATTAGACGCAAAATTCAAATCTGTGAAAATATACGTAAGAAACATTATCATGATTGTCACCCTTTTGTAAATTGCGACGTAAGAGTACGCTAGTAATCATGTCTCGCATGTACGCTATCGACATGAGTTGTCGTAGAGATAGGGCTGCGTTTCGTTATTCACTGCAAGTACTAACAGTATGATGTCATACAAGTACTGCAAGTATCGTTTTGTTTTAACTTCAGGCGCTTTCCGACTGCTTCTGATTACTGCGAGATTGTAAAACGAAACGCAATATAGTACACTTCTATAACTTATATTTATTGCTTATAGTTAGCCTCAATATCAATGATAAATATTAATAAAACAGAAATTGTATTAACTATAAATTTATTAATAGATATAATAAATACAAGCGATTCGAGTGATTCAAGTGACTCAGATTTCGAGATTGTAAAAGAATTAAACTAGCGTATTCGTGTATCCAGAATACGATGTAAAAATTATGTAGAGAATATCGTATCATCATATTCAGGTATGGAGCTTAAAACTCATTTTCGGTAAATTATTAGACAAATGTAATTTCATAAATAAGTTAAAGAAGTTAAAAAATTATAAGTTAAAAGTAAGAGATATTAACCTAGAAATTTTAACGCATTCAAAAAAAAGTAATAAATCATTCGTCAACTAGATTTTTTTGTGTTATTTACAAGAATGAACTGCACAACTTTTATATTTTTGTTGGAATTATTAACTCCATATCTTGTAAAAAACTCAGAAAGATTTGGACATCTTCCAATATCACCCGAAAATTGTTATTAACTATTTTAACTTTATTATCATCACTATTGATTAAAGTAACTTCATTATAATCAATTGCATCCATTGTAACCGTGGAAGCAGCCATCTTAACTATTGCGGATGCTTTATCTCGTCAATTGCAGTAGCCGTAACAGGAAGTCACGTCAAAATTAATGACGTCATATATTTCTAACGACACTTTCGCAGTATACTGCGACCTATATTGAAACGCTTTTCGC
This sequence comes from Cephalotes varians, assembly GCA_037157785.1. NCBI lineage: Eukaryota > Metazoa > Arthropoda > Insecta > Hymenoptera > Formicidae > Cephalotes > Cephalotes varians. The sequence goes on along the minus strand of JANQDE010000006.1, from coordinate 977,283 downwards.
AGTACTCGCAGTACGGAACGCAGCTTAAAGATAAATGAGGTTAGGTGTGTCACGTGTTGAAATGCTTACATATATGTGTACATATATATATATATATACATATATATATATATTTATGTATAAATAATATATATAATGCATAATGTAATTATTAATACAAAAATAATATTAAATCAATTTTCATAAATCAACTTTAAATGATGAGATAATTTTTCTTTTTTTATTCATGTTAATTTGTATCAATTAATAACTTTATACTTTAATAAATAATTTTTTATAAACAAATTAACTAAAACAAAAGAAAAAAAGTTAGAACCTTTTTCACTATGTTCAAAATATAAATATGAAAAATCCTTTAAAAAAGGAGTTATAAATAACTTATTTCTGTAAAAAAATAAACAGTAAATATAAAAATATATTAAAATTTAAATAATGATAAAGTTTCAAACCTCTATTTTATTTTACTTTATTATTAATTTGCTTATGAAAATAGAAAGTTATATTTATCAAAAATTGAAGTTGTTAAATGCATTGACACAAATTAACATGAATAATTTGATGAAAAATATGGATTATGGATTACTTTTTAGTATTAGTTATAGTACTTTTTAGTACTTTGTTGAATTACTTGAGAATTTTCAACAGAGCAGAAAGCTTGTTATTATTTTGCATTATATATTTTAGCATTGCAATATAAATATTTCTTTTTATTTTCAATACAGCAAAATGCTTCTAATTTTTATTTTTCATTACGTCATTTACATTAGTTTATATGTCAAACGTTTCGTTTAATGCTCGCAATCATTACGTTATTTGTTACACGCGAGATTTACGTAATAAGAAAAAAATTAATAAAAATGCTTTTAGATATATGTATAATAATATAATATAATTAAATGTTTTTTAGCTCATTTTAATAATAATTTTGACAGAAGATATTATGGTGCAATCACATAAAACTAAATCGTTAATTTTAATCACATATTCGAAATAAAACACAATTAACACAATGAATATTATCGCTAGATTCTACAAACAATAAACAAATCATCTACAAGATTTCGCGCTTAAGCTTTGAAAATCCTTTATACCAACTTTGTTATCCTTCATTTCATGTTTTTATGTGGCTGCCGCATTCTCGCCAAATCACGTTAAAGTAAATATAAATACCGATTGAACTTGACTGCCTATGTATTATTGATCCTATTGTACTGTAACATCAGATTCGGAAAAATTATTTCATTATTTACAGTAAAAACTGAACTAGACAACCGTTTTGACATTTTGTCGATTTAAAGAAATTTTCTTGCCTGATGACAATTTTTGTAGTTGGTGCTGAGACTGCGTCGATAGTCTGAGAATTACATTAAAGGTATGTTATATTGTTTCCAATCAGAGCAGATGCGGTAAAATATGTTATATGTATGTGATAAAATATATACTTTCACATCCTAGTTTCATTATTCTATTCATCTTTTATCTGCGTGCGTGTGCGTGCGTGCGTACGTGGGGGGGGAAGAGAAAATAGCGCGCGCGCGCGTATATAATATTAATTGTGATTTAATTTTAATTCTTCATTTCTCTCTAGAATTTTATATGATTTAAAAAATATAATTTTTTTATATAAAGACTAAATTGGTGAACAACTTTCATTTTTTTTTAGGATGTTGACAGACGCTTGTTTCAAATTTGCTCTCGAAAGCCTGAAGAAATGTATGATGATGGAGTCGAAAACTAATGTTTTTTTTAGCCCGCATCTCATATATCAAAACCTACTCGTGGTGTATTTCGGGACTGATAACGAAACTGAAAACTCTCTTAGACAGATCCTCCATATTCCCGATGACGTTTCTAAAGCCGTCGTTCAACAATACTATTTTGTTGTGGGAGTCAACCAGTTTTGTTACCTAGTGAGTAATTCTTTCCTGCGTGATTGGCATCATCATAAAAAGCGCGAGAGTATATAATTTATCGTTAACGTTTTCAGATTTTATAATTTTAAAATTTTTAATTAACAAATAAATTCAACTCTATATACACACACACACACACACACACACACACGAGATAATTTATAATGAAAGCTGTTACAAATATTTTTCTCTCTTGAAGAGCGAGAAGACGGAGAAGGAGAGAGAGAGAAAGAGAGAGATAGAGAAAGAGATAGAATCTCACAGTCTCTTCATTTTTATTTTTTTGTTCTAGGAAAATGGACCCGCAAAGTCTTATACATGTCGAATCTACAGTAGACTTTTGATTAGTGAAGCCAAAGTACTGTACGTCCAAACAATGAATTTATTCTCACACAGCCATCAAGTAAAGGAAATCTCCTTCGATATTCGTCCCGACCTTGCAAGAAATTTTATCAATAACGCTATCACCTGCGTAACACAACGTTGTATAAAAAATATGCTACCATCAAATGGTATCAATGTCACCACTGAAGTAGTTTTATTGAATGCGATTTATTGCAAGGGTGAATTAGATGGCAGTTTTGATTTTGACATGAATGATCGCGAGAATGCAAGAAAAGATATTTTAAGACATCGTTCTAAGAGTAAAAAATTTACTAATTATTTTATTTTTATTTTATTTGTTTATTATTAACTTTAATAATATACAGCCTTGGCCAAAAACATTAGGCATCTCATTAACTATTATTTAATGTTTTAGCTCAAAAATTGATATTTATGGCATTTACTGTAAATTATTCTTTGTTTCAAGAACTCCTTAAACTTATGTATGATGCCGGTAACCTATTGATAATAGGAAACAATACAGATAAAAGAATTCCAGATAAATAAAGAAAATATAGATGCCTAATATTTTGGCCAAGACTGTAGTTTCAAAATTAATTATAAATGAAAAATTTATATATTTTATTTTGTATTTGTAAACATTTCCATATAAATTTCCATATTGAAAATGAAAAATTATGTTTCTAATGGTTTTTTCACTTTTATATTTTCCACGGCTTGATCTTAATTACAAAAATAACTTTGTTTTTTCGAGGAACACGAAAGACATTACATAAAATTTTGAAAATCTTTAATTTTTATTTATTTGCTTTAATTTTTCCACTTCTAATTTTAAGCTTTTTCTTTTTAGACAAGTTTAATCAATTAGATGCATATATCATGGAGATACCTTGTAAACAAAAGAAGATATCAACGTTCTTTTTATTCCCGTCACACAATTTGGAATCCGACAAAAATGACACAGAAACTGATAGAGTTATCAAATTGATAGAACGACTGACGACCGAGGAAGGATCTCAGGAACTTCGCAAAATTTTGGATAATGGGATATCACAACAAACGAATATGGTATTTCCGATATTCGAGATCGAGCAAGATCTGCGAATGTATGAGCTATTAGACATGCTGGGTATTCGAGAACTTACGCCAGTCGACACGGTCCAATTGAATGAATTTACTTGCTACGGTCTGAAGCTTGGCGATAGCATGCACCGTATCTATATTAATATGACATTGAATGATATCACCGCAACCGCGAGTAATATGTTCTTCACCGACACTTCTTGTGAACACGAGCGAAAAGACACCACTGTGGATGTCCTCTTCCCGTGTGTTTGTCTCATTTATGATAGATCCCATCGCAACATCCTTTTCTGTGGTGTCTTGTTGGATAGTTAACAAAGAAAGTAAAGCTCGCCGATATTACAGATTATACTTTTAATGAGGAAGGCAAAGTTTAGCCGAATTAATTTTTTTATGGAAAAAAAATTGTCTCTTGTTTAAAAATTTAGCAATTTAAACTTTTTAGTATAATTAAAATAGTAAAATATATTTCAAAATTTTTTAAATAACATTTGAATTTTATCGATTGCGACTTTATCAACTGTATGAAAAAAAAAACTGCTTGAAAAAGTATACTAAATATATAGCTTATAGTTTTAGTCAGAAAATTTTTTTTTCTCTTCTTTATCCGATAAAAATATTTAGATTAAATTAATTTAATCTCTCTAATTATTGAGAAGATTGTGATGAAAATTCTTTGTTGTGACTGCTTGAGAGATTTTTCACGATCGACAGCTTGCGCCGCTTCCGATCAGACTAATAAACTGAATTCTTGAGACTGAAATCCATTCACCGGGTTTGACGTCACTCTGGATTCTGCTTGTTTGCACGTGTTCGTTCGTGTATGTCTGGCTTTGCGTATCAGCGACCGTTAGCCGGTAGCATCCGTGAAACACGAGCATGCCGGGTCTGCTGCAGCCATTGGCATCCGATTGCGTCACGTGGAACGCACGCACGTACACGCACATATACATGTAATGTGCGATGCAGTACGACATATCAGAAACACGAACGAACGCGAGTTCGTCCTGGTTCGCGCTCCCGAGTCCTTGACGTACTACGAGGCAACAAGAAAGAGATGAGCGAATTCGAGATCCGTGAGAGACGCGAAGAGACTCGTGCTTCCTTAAAGAAACATAACATCGTCTTTAAAGCCTTTTAGTTATTAGCGATTCCTTTTGGGATCGTCAATCCGGAAGAATTTGCGGACCAATTGCATCGTTTCTGTTTATACTTTTCAGTTTGTTATGTTCGTACATTGTTAGATTTCTTCTTTCATGTGTTTCTTCATCAGTTTCGTTTTGAATAATACTTAAAAGATTGTGCTTATTCTTTTGCCTATCCCGTGTTTGCGATCGTAATAGAAAACTTCAATAATTTTTGGATTAGATAAGAGAAAACATCGAGATATCGAAACAGATTGAAAGTTTCCTTTGAAAGTTTTTGTGCCAAGCGTAGAGCGTATTTTATTAATGACGATAGTTTAGAATCGTTTGTTGATTGATGGGACTCGCGATTTTTTGCGCTCCGATAGGCATCTTTCGGTTGAATAAAATCTGCAACGATTGATTATTATCGCATTGACGCGTCCAGCCTTCCTTTTTCGTATGTTAATCGTAGGCGTCGCACGATATGACGAATGACGTCGGTCTATGTGGATTTCTATAATGCTGACGCATTTCGCCGGATTTAGTAAATCTGCGCGCATTATTACATGTTATTCGAGTCGTAGATTCACATTTTTCAACACCCCATAAAAGCAGCACTCGAATAAATTGACACGATCGTAAACATTGCCTGCAGGTACGATTCTCTTTTTTTACGGCCACAAATTGCAGCTCCGTCCGTAAATAAGATATCGAAATAATATAATAATTGGCTCTATTGACGTTTCCAATCAGAAACTCAGAAATCCTTCAGTCTAAGACTGCAAATGTCCGAAAAATCTCATTATACGAAATTATTATTAATTAATTACACAAATGCGGATAATTCAGAACATTCGAATAATCAAGTTTTCAATATTTAAACTTTCAATATTAAACTTACAAATCTAAAATTGTATCTTCAGAAACAGACAGAAAATTAAAATTTAAACTAAAATTTATTGAAATTACGTGCAATAAATATAATGCTATCAATTTTTTCTCTTCACGTAATTTTTTTTTATCTTTCTCTTCGACAATGTCAATATTGTATATTCGTTTTGTGATTACTTCTTTATTTGTTTGTTCTCTTTTTTTCTTATAATATTTATTTTAATAATTTTATGATTGCAATCATAATTTTGCATGTGAAGCAGCACGTAAAACAACAATATTGATGCTTAATTAATAAAAAAAAAAGTAGAAGAATTTGAGCCGACAAACAGCTCGATAAGAAACACTTGAATATCATTAAGGAGTAATCTCTGAGTAATCGGAGCTGGTCCTGCCAGATTGTTTTTCGCCAGTGCGGTGACCGGCGAAAACTCGTCGACCGCCTTCTTTTTTATCTCGTCCAACACGGGATAGGCGCTTGTACGGTCACTTTCTTTCTTTCGACGATGATGAGGACGGCAACGATAGCGACGAGGACGACAGTGGCGAGTCGGTCACGCGCGCTTTTTCGCGCGACGTTCCACATCCTTTGATCGCGCCCCGTAATTATATGACTTCGCCAACTTCACGAGATCATCCAATCGGGACTATGCGCGAAGCGAAGTCACGCGTGTCAAATTTCGCACGGTCATCTTGGTCGCGGGTTTTTTCCAAACCACAAATCGGTCAGCGTATACAGGGCGTTTCGGAATAACGACGCCGAAATGTTACCTAGTGACAGGCGTTGATCAATTTTACATCGATTTTCAGAGTAAATTTCGTAACGATGATAATTCTGCAGAAATGCGGCAGAACTGCGAAGAGTGAGTCATTTTTTCAATTTGAAGCTAAAGTTGTTCCCTGAGTTCTCGTATCGTTTCGAATCCGCGGGTTTGGATTCGCGTTTTTACAGGATAAAATCTTGCGAATTCTCGAATCGTGCATCCTTTGTTTGCCGATGGGCGGTTGTAAAGCTTTTCCCGGAGGGAACGGACCCATAACTGAATTTCGAAATTCGTCAGATCGCGAAACGTTTCTTGCTCTCCGAACATAATCTCGTAATCGTCCGAGATTCGTGGAAGTTATTCGAGGCGAGGCGGTGGGGAGAAAAGAAAAAGGAAGAAAGAAAGAGGTATCCGTTGCGCGCGGCTATGACCGGTCGCAGGAACTGCGACAAAGGCGTTTTGACGCGCATGGCTGGTCTTCTCGAGTCCGGCTTTGTCATCTCCAAGCACTTGTCCGTATTCGCAAAATAATTTTTTGTTTAGCACCGTCTTTTTTAGAAAGATTAATTTTCATTGCATCCTGGTAAAAATATATTTTTCTATACTCACTTAACATCTCGCAAGATTATTTAGCTTTAAAGGAAACAATTTATGATCCCAAAGAGGTGATTTGTTTACATTTCTGCAATCTTTATTTCTTTCTTTGGAGAAAGTGGTTTTTCCAAAATTGCGACCGAGGTTAAAATAGTTAAGAGAGAAAATGGAATGTGTACATAAAGTTGGTTTTCGTCATTTAAGAAATCATCCCACTAAATAGACATTTATAACGCCTAGTGTACGTATTCGAGTAACTATGTTAACGCGAGATATTTTCTGCATTCCTCGCGCGAAACCGCGATGCAATCCGCAGCTTTTTATCTCGAGCCGCTTATAGAAAGACGGACGTTTCTCGAGATAATTGAGGACCGAACGGTCATCCGTATCGCCGTAGCGACGTAGACGAGGAGAAAAATGACGATTATATTTCGTTATCCTTTTTTTTATACACGAAATAAGTATACATTTCGCAAAACCTTGAAACTTGTGACGTTTACCACATCGTAATTCACAAACGAAAATTTGGGCCTAACGGAAATTCCACAAATTTTGCTTATTCGTCATTCAATTAATTCATCAATTGGCATGACAGTTAATTTAATCGAGTCAACCAGCCCTTCTCTCGAATCGCGTGCCTTTCGTTTGTCCTGGTTTCATTGCCATTTGTCGTCGACATTATCGTTATTGCATTCATAATCTACGCCGTCGACGACAGAGATATCGCCGTAAGGGCGGCCGCCTTTAGTAGAATCAACGTCGTCGGATAACGATCATAATGCAAATTGCGCGAATTCTACACCCGCCCTACTCCCCGATCCCCTCCTCGATAAGGCTAACTAAGGAATCGTGCAATTGCAATTGCGTGGAAAAGAAACGCGCTCGCAGTGGGAAAAAAGCGCGTCACGCGGCGGTCGATCTCGTATCTGTCAGAGATAACATCGAATTCCAATGGCGGCTCACCCACTCACAATCTGGTGGGTGAGCTCCACGCCCGTAACACGAGCGAAACGCGCGTGTGTTTTAAGAACCTAAAAAAATTTGCGAATTTGTGTATCGATCAAAATTATTCCTTTTTAATTTTTTAGAAAATATCAATTTAATATAAACTTATCTTTTTCTATTTTGTGTTTTCATTTTTAAATATAACACAAAATAATTAGAAATAAATAGAAATATAAATCTTCATAAAAGATTTAGATTAAAAGAAGATAAAAATAAATAAAGTACAAAATCTAATTTTTGCAATATAATATATAGTTTGCATACTAAAATTATTTCATCTAAAGAAAAAGAGCATAATAAAGAAATTAAAATTAAAATATTATACATAGATAGACAAATATCTTTATATTTTTGGACTAAAAAGACAATTTTCATAAATTTCTGTATTGTCAATTAAAAAATTATTATACTGATAAACAAATAAAACACAAATATAAAAAAAACATAGATGTTTTTAGATTCCTTTTTAGGTTCAAGTAATTTTCTTATTAACTATTAAAATTAAAAAAAGAGAGAAAAAGAAAAAAGTGTGTGTGTGTGTGTGTGTGTGTGTGTGTGTGTGTGTAAAATCGTCTTTATCTAAAATCTCTAAGTCTAACAAAACTCTTTGCAAAGCGACGCCTAGCAGTTGAAAATTATTATTTATACAAATGAATAAGCAGCTCTGAGTTTCTGAACCTATAATGGAGGATATATTCTCCATGCTCTGGATACAAACCTGGCGAATAAACGCCGTCGCCGCCTCTAACACTTACCTATAAATCAATTTAATCGTGCATACAGTGTGATAAGCATCATGCCGTAGTAATGTAATCGTCCCAATGCGCCTCGTCGAATGCGTAGTTTCTCTACCTCGTCGCAAAAACTTCGACCCGGAGCATTTCCCCTCCCTCCTCCTAATGCGAGATTTATCTTCGTTTAGCCTACAACCTGCCACGTTACATGCATGCGAATGCATTTGCATGCGTGATTCGCGTCACATGAATTTTTATTTTCAAAATATATTTTATTTCGTTCACGAAAGTATTATATAAAAAAAATTTTCTAAAGTTACTCGTTTAAAGGTTCCAGTATTAAATTTTGAAAGCTTTAAAAGCTATAGTAATAATAGATTTAATTAAAATTTTTATATTACAATTAATGTGTGTGTGTGTGTGTGTGTGTGTGTGTGTGTGTGTGTGTGTGTGTGTGTGCGTTCGCGCGCGCGCGCGCGCGTGTAAGTTAAGAGATTACCTCGCTCAGTTAAGAAAGTTCTTAATCTGCCATGACTACGACTCGATTCTGTTTAAACAAAAACCGCGCAGCTATGGTAAAAAAAGAGCCACGGGTTAAAGCGAGAGGCGTTTCTAGTGGCGCGGCGTTTATTTAGTCCCGAAGATTCCGCTCCTGCAGATGCACGTGGCAGAGAGGTTTTATGCCGACCACACTGGTACTTTCCTGGCCGCAATTAAGAACGCGCAAAATCCAAAGCGAGCGGCCAATTAGATGAAAATGGAACGCGTCGCCACCGACCGATTACGCACTTTCCTCAGATCTGGAGAATTCCGTGGAATTCCGTAATGCATCAAATTCCGCCTGCGATCGCCGATTCAATAATAATAATAACAGTAATAATTATATATAAAAATGACAATAACAATATATATATATATATATATATATATATATATAAAATAATGATAATTCATTTGATTTAAGATTGAATCTTAATCTCAAGTTAATTTAAATGACGAGTTTATTCTTAAATAAATCTTTTTTCCGTGCAAACTTGAATACACTCTTAGAAAAGGGGAGGGAATTCGCAGAAAAGATAAGATTAAATAGATTGAATAAATTAGAATCAATCGATTTCCGGTGAAATTTACGTTTCCTATCGCAAAAAAGGTCGTTTACTCGAAGATTTATTTTAAGAAGGTCTAGCTGAGGTCGTCGACGGTTAGGTTCAAGGTTCCACGTTATAATAAGCGGAGGTATGAGGTTCCGACCATTGAGGAAAAAGGAATCATTAAGTGGCTCATCCTGTGGAACAGGGCGCGCATGAATTATTCACGTGCTGCTCTCTTCCCCAATAGTTTGCTCGAGGAAAGTGAAACCTTCGGTCAAGTTCAACGACATCGACAACGAACCGACCAAGATTGACAAACGTTCGTCGTTCTTCGTCATGTTAGGTTCTCGACTTTATTTTGATAAGAAGAATAACGCGTTGGTTGAGGTAACAAATTCATCTTTGCTGACAATATCTTTCGACATTTTCGTTAAAGATAAATCTCTAAATTAGTTAAAGAAACTATATTTAATTTCTAATGAACATAATTCTGTACAAAAAAATTTTATGACAATTGCATTATTTTTTAAAGATTTCGAATTAATATTAGAATCAGCAAATAGATTCAGTTTCCACTAATTTTATGAAAAATATTTTAATTTTTAAAAGAAAGATTATTCATGTAAAACAACTTTTATAACTTATGTGATCTCTTTTTATAGCACGTTATAGATATATGCCGTTATTGTAGATCAATACGTGAAATGAGAATATGGATCTTGGCAGATCTTTTACTTTCATTTAGCCGCCGAATCGAGAGAATCCATAAAAGACTGATTTTCCATAAAAGGCTGAATTTATGTAGCTTCAAAGAGGCAGCAACATGTAGCAATTTATCGAAATCGCGCGACCGTGAAACTACGAACAGCTCGAGCGTTTCTTTTTAATCGTGCGCGCACACGCGCACATTGATTCTGTGATACGGTCAGCACGAAAAAGATGTATCGCGACGCGCATTTCAGATATAATTTTACGAGGTGTCTACACGATCTTGTGATTATACTATCGCGTAATATAAAAATTTAACATGTAAATAATAGAGCTGCGTACACTAGTGAAAAATTTTGTGTCCGCAATTATTAATTATTAATTGCGCATCGCATATATCGCGTTTCTCTAGCGCATGAAATACGGATTCCGATAATAGAAACATTAATTACCTTCGTTATACCATAGCGCGATTTAATGTTCGCACGAGCAAATCTTCGTGACAAGTCTCTCGATACATATTTATAGCTAGGCCCGGCTAGTCCCGGTTATGTAAATCGAGTCGTATTTATAGTCGCGTGTAGTGAAGTAACAACGGCGACTATTGTATATCGCGCGTTTAGTAGAACACAAGTATTGACTTGGACAATTTATTTAAGCGATTTCAACGATTTAAGTGATTATTTTGCAAATATATTAAAAGGTACATTAAACGACTCATTAAATAAATGTTCGTAAAAAAATTCATGAAAATATTTCAAATGTAATAAGTTGACATTTTCTGTTAATATTTTTTGAATATTACATTTAATTAATATTTTTATTGAACTTGAATAATATTGAAGATATGAAAAAAGTCTCATTCGGTAAAGTGTTCACATTAATCATACGTTTACTCTACACTGTGGTTCAATTTTGTTAATTTACTTTACTAGCTAAGTGATTTAAGCGATGCTTACAATGTATATGCAAGCGTACGATGCCGACCGATACGAAGTATTGAAGTTTCTGTGCGTAGGGCCAACCTGAGATTTTACGCCACGCATTGAAGTCTCCAGGCACGCGTGGAGACTTCGATGCCAACGTATTTCTCGACGCCCACTGCGCGCTTAAAGGAGACTTTAACGTATCGTATGATTAGTCAGCATGTTTCTTTGTTCACGTAATTGCGTCTACATCATAATTTCGACCAATCAATGTGCTAAAATCCTATGTATATTGAATTAAATTATTAGATACTACAAGCTGTATTTATATTAAATTATTAATATTACTGTCATTAGCTAGAAAAAGAGAGAGAGAGAGATTTATTTAAAAAATTTTTAAAGATATTTAATTACAAATAATAATTTTTCTTTAAAAAAAAGTTTTATAATTTTTTAAAAATAATTTTATAATATTCTCTTTTTCTAATTTAGAGTACACTTTTAATTTTTTAGTTAACAAATTACATGGCATGATTTGTTAGCGCATTGTTATGTGACAGTCATAAAATGTGACAAACTCATTTAAATAACACGAATCATTTAATTCCACTTCGCCGCGTAACCATAACTTTCCCCGGATCAGAAAAATGACATTTAATTTAAACCTGTCTTGTGCGCATCGTCGATAATGTTTATCATTTTTATGATCAACGACGACGACGACGACTATAATTTATTTCACGTTTTAAATAGGCGAGCGTAATTTCGAATCGATCGATATAATGTACTAATGTTCCGCTTGTGCGAATCACGAGAAAATCGCAAAGATCTCCATTTCTCATTCCTTACTCGGTATATCGGTTTACCCGGCTATTAATTTACTTGAAACATAACACACGTGGGAAATGAACGTTTCAAAAATTAAGAAAATTAATATTAAATTGTTGCATATGAGAAAAAAATGTTTCGAAAGATAAACCTTTATCCAAGACCTTCAAGTTTTAAAATTATTACAGATCGAAATTGTGGTAGCATCAGAATGAGAAGAATAATTTCTATCTCACGGTTTCACAGTTCCGTTCGTTCGAGAAATACAATACAAAAGTTGAGGTGTTATCTTCCTTTCAATGGAGAGCAGAAAACGAAAGAGATATCGCATCCGATTAAATCCATATTTCGGGAAAGATCTTAAAGTAGTTCGGTCATATATTCCGCAATTAATTTCTCGCCCGCGGTGGAGAATTATCGAATGAACGGACGATATCACTACTAATACGCGATTCATCGCTCGCTCGTTTTAGAAATCGTGTCGTTAATTCAATGCTGTCCGCATAGTTGGATAGCGTTTATTTGAAAGTGGCAACTGTTTAATAACTTATCGAGCGATATGACGAATAATATCAGTGCTCTCACTGAAATCGGATTCGTCCCGTCTAATTGAAAAAAAGTTGTCATCCATTCATAGTTTTTCTTATAATTCTCTATATGATGCCTGTGGCGTTTCTCGCCACTTTCTAAGCGCGGAGTATAGATGTTATAAGCTATTATATTTCTGTAACATTATATTTTATTTTAAATTTACGGATACTTTTAAATTCATGGATAAGTTTTATTTTTTAAATTTTCACACACAAATTTGTAACTATAACATATTATAATATTTACAGTATCGTAACTTGAAAAATTCCAAGTTATAGTAAACTTTATGAAAGAATCAATTATTATAATACCACTTTTATGTGATAATGATTAATAATAGTATCAGAAGATAATTAAAAAAAAAAGATTTTACTAAAACTAAAATTTTTAAAGCCATTGTTTTTTAAAGAAAAATTATTATTTGTAATTAAATATCTTTAAAAATTTTTTAAATAAATCTCTTGTTTCCTTTATGACTTATAGATAAAGCTGTGTAAAAATTCACTTTAATCTATGCAATACTATGGGAATGCCAAGCGATCGATCCGACGATTCGACGATTCGACCGGAATAAGAAGTTATCGATTGGCGACCCGATTCTGCCAACGATAAAAGGATATAAATGCGGACGCGGAGACTGCGGTTTACGGCAAACCTCTCAGCAAGTCTCAGTATGATCTTTAAATGACTGCAAACACTGTAGAGCGATCCGACTTTCTCTCTTATGGGCGTCTCGTAAAATCGCGCGTTTTATGTAAAATGTATATAAAATCGCGTCCATCGTTTCGTTTAAAAGCTTCTTTCGCGTTAAAACGTCAGCGAGCTAACTTACGGGATCATCAGAAGTGCGCCGATTTTCCTTTGTTTCTTCCATCCTTTCCAGCATTATACAACGTACACATAGATACTGAGGGTATCCTGAGAATATCGCGTTCTTTTCTAGTTGAGCTGTCGCGATTTTAAAGCAGAACATCGCGAGAGTTTCTCTGTCATGGTCCAACATCCGGTACACCCGTTAGATGTGGTGTACCTGTTTCCAGGAAATCCGAGAAATGCCGCGGGCCACGGCGATTGAGGGAGGTGAATCCTTCAAAACGACGTGCCGCGCGATGGCTTTCTTTCTTCGGGTTTCCTTTCTCCTTCGCTATATGTCTTGCACACTTTTGTGAAAACATAGTTCCAAAACTATCAATCCTTGTAAAGACTGACCTTTCGACCAATTTAGAGTCAATTTTTCCTTAGCGAGAATGTTGAAGATCATTTATATTGCAACTTTTAAAATATTTAGAATTCAAAAATTATTGATAGCTTAGCTCGCCGGAAAAAAATTGCTTCAAAATTAAATAAAGATTTAGCTATTAAAAATAATTTCGTAATTTCAAGACATCCTATATGAATGTACTATTATTAATTCTTACAATTAATTATTAATTTTTATTATTATTATTAGGCATAGAAGACTTTTAAGAAACAGATAATTTAATGCTTTGCACAAAATTTTTGTGTTAAAAGTTCTTCATTTTTACTTGTTTTTTGACATCATAATCTAAAACAATTCGCACAAGAAAAAAAATTATTATTATATATTAATTATATTGTTATCTTACAAATATTTTGTTAGTCATGTTGTCTTATGTTATCTTATGTATTTCTACTATCGTTCTATATCAGGAATTCTTGAGCAAGAGTTGATTTCAGCCACGACGAACATGATTGTCTTCTTCCGGTTCGCGAGAGCGTCGATTTGACAAAGGTCGAAAGGTCGATGATACAATGTAGATTCTTCGACGAAGACGATGCAATCGCGCGGACCTATAGATGAAATCATGGGGCGTTCGTTCGTCTCTCGCATACATGTCGATGATGATGATGGTGGTGGTGGTGGTGGTGGTGGTGGTAGTGGTGGTGCAATGCTGCACGCTGCACGCCGCATTTCAATGATGAATGGTTGTGAACTCTCACGGATGGGCGCGCGCGAGCTCGGCTCGCGGAAAAGAAAAGAAGAAGTAAAAAAGGGGAGAAAAGAAGAGGAAAGAAGGAACGAGCTGAGCGCGATCGACGGCTTACATCGTAATTGCATTGAATGCATTCGCGCCTCTTATCCGCGGCGCGTCGCGCTGCAATGGGTGCAGCAGCGACCGCAACGCTCTTGCAGCAACATTGTGTTCCGGAGAGGCGAATATCGCGATTATGGCGATTATGGCGGCGGTACACCTTGCGGGCACAAGCGTGATCGCCTAATTCCTGTCCTGTCCTGTCCGGGAATAAATCCTTCGTGCTTCGCGCAAGAGGCCTTGAGTCGAACTCTCCGTCTAATTCGCGAGAATAAGGCAATTGTCGCAACCTGCAAAACTGCGCTTCTACGAGAGTTGGGTGTTAAATAAACACCGGCTCGAATCGCGTTATTTATTTAGTCATTGCGTACGAAACGTTGAACCCCTGAAAAAGTTTTACAGTTTCAAATAATTCGTGCCACAAATTTCACATTTAGGATAAATACAAGTAGATATTAATACGGTTGATTTAACATTCGGAATATAAAGCAGATTTTCAATCTTTTCCACGTATAAGGCAAATGAAACTGCGAAAATGCTCTCTGAGTCTAGAAAGCATTAATGAAAAAAATGGTAACAAAACATTGATGAAGATATCGTGTTTCCTCAACGAATATAGTTTTCTTTGCAGAGTTTCTGTCTGTATCTTTTTAGAATTGTAAATTATCGCGACATAAAGGTGCATGTTTTCCCGGGAACGGTCGACGGTTAAATAAAGCAACGATGTGTTAAAATCATCGTAACCGCGAGTGTTTAGCGGCATGCAACGCGATCGCGTTTACGTCACCGCCGCCGGTCGAGTTAGTAAATTGTGGAAAAGTGAAAGGTCACGTAATCGCCGCAGACCTCCCCCTCCTTAATAAAGACTCGATAATTGCTCTCGAGTCTACTTGATTCTCGCAATCCCGTTACTCCACCCACTATTATTCCCAAATTATCCTACTGAACGACTGCCCCGATCCTAAACGGACCGTACTGGTTTCTCTGTTTATTCAATTTCATACTTAATTAGCTCCATCAAGTCCTTCGTATCTCGACAAGATCTCCTAAGATATTTATTAGGTCGTAACTTATGAAATTTCGCGTTCTAAAACTATTCGTGTATAACTATATATAATACACTCTGCTCTCTCGCGAGATATTTGAAAAAAATCGTCGACATAAGAACGATATTTTATGTACGTATCTTTATTCGATGGAAGAAATTGAAGATTCCGGATATTACCACTTGGACACTTAACAATACAGTTTGCCAACGTCTCACTTTTTAACTCCGTTGTTCTCGATACTTTTTTTCTTCTTTTCTCATTTTTGTAGCACGGAATTTCCTCGAAAGGCTGTCATAAATGACGCTCTATGCGAGCAGATCGAATCGTCCGTCGAAAATCGCGAATCGATTTGAGCGAGTGTGTTTATAACGCGGCCTGAAAAGGAGAATTCATAGGGCGGGAATTGAATTTTTGATCCGATCAAAAGCACCGATTGTGTCGTCGCGCGCGCGAGAGAATAAGATCGACGGATCGAATTCGCTATTTTCCAACCGCGCGAATCCAACACGCTTCGCGTCGGAGTGTCGTTCATTAAGTTGCAAATGAACGTTCAAGGTTTCGCGAACGCGCGCGCGATCGATATCCGCCGCGGAAAATCGATTATGCGCGCCGTATGGATTGCACCATGCCGCATTGTCAGTTCGTAATTGTGATTGCAAGTCGCGTCAGAAACACATCGTCTTTTGTCGATTATTAATTTAGTTGGAGAACCGACAAGGATATGGCGAGAGACCGATTCAATTTAGAGACAGCGTTTTACGATGTCAGATCGCAGTAGACAGCAAAATTGATTCTTTGTCACAAGCATTTTTCTATCAGTTTTTCTAGCTTTTCATAAAAAAATGTTTAGCACATTTTACATTAGTGCAAACTTTTTTATCACATTTTATTTCAAATAAAACTAATTGGAATTTTTTTTTAGAGATTGAAAAATTGCGCATGAAAAGAGATTCAGTAGTTGTTGTGGATCTAGTTGATTGTTTTGGTTAATAACATTTTCTTTAAGGGTAAAAAATGTCTGATCTGCAATTTTATTCTCGACGGATAACCAAACTTGTACATTCTCCGGAATGCTAACTTAGAGAAATGTAAAATCAATTCGCTCTAGAGAACGTATTTTACAAAATCAATTCAGTTATCTGACTATTTATGTCCGCCCATAATGTATAAATAAATCGACCAGCACGTAAAGAGAAAGAAAGAAAAAGCGAAAGAGAGAGAAAAAGAGAGGGAGAAAAAATGCGCTTTATGCCACGCGAAGGATCGTAGAAGGACGCGGGCCGAAAGGGTATCCGTGACTGCGTTATTAACGATATTCCACGGCGCCCGATCAAATGTATTATGCTAATCCGCGGGAAACCTACTTCGCGAAGTCCCTGAACCGCGCGAGCGGTATCCTGCGCGCGTCCCGTGATATTTGTCCGCGAAAGATCTCAGGATTAACGAGATAAAACTGGGTCGTCGAAACCACATTGATCTCCCACTCTGAAATCTATTTCGTTTGATCTTCTATGAGAATTTCGCCGTTTCAAACAAAATGCGGAGATTACGTCTGTCAGTATCGAGATTTTTAACCTTGCGTTGAGTCGCACTTTTTTCAGCTGCAAAGTGATTTAATTGTTGAACGAGATTAAACGGGCGAAATCTCGGTGTCAAGTGCGATTAAGATAATAAATCATCCTAGATGTTTTAGATATAATGATAATATATGAAAATCGTATTAGTGCTCGTATCCGGCAGATAAATCTGCACGAATCTCGCGAGAGGACCGATCGTCTTTAGTAAAACTTATATCTCAATATCCTCTTCATATTTTTTCTCAAAATTTTTTTCAAAAGTCTTTCAAACTTTTAATTTTAAGTCGATATTTTTCGTTTAAAACTTTGGCTTTCTATTTGAAATATCCAGTTTTCGAATTTCTAAAATTTATTCCTTTTAAAAAATGTTTAAATTTAATTGATGTTATATTTAAAATATTTCGTATATATTTAAAATAATTATTTTTTTTTTAAATTTATGCTTTTGAACGAAACTGTAGAAGCTTGTACGTTGAAATACTTTGGAAATCCAGTTGATACTTTGTATGAGATTGCACTAGCTCGAATTGAGTGGTTCGAGTTAGCACAATCATCGACGCGGCGACGGACGACACGGCGGGACGCGTGCAAAAAGAGTCGGCTTCCGGAATTACCGCAAATAACCACCGTTATTTTTCTTGCTGACGCTCGTAAGTCGCGTGGATGTGCGCGTTAATTTGCTCGGCTTCTCGTATTTTTCTTACTCTTTTTCGCGAGAACTACCGCACCTCCGACAGCGCGTTCCATCAAGAACATTTAATCGTCTCGCGCATGGCCATTTGCATAACGAAGATAATTATTTTGAATAGTGGCGTTTATATCGGCTTACATAATTGCGGTTCTAGTACAAATGACATTTATTATTTTGCCTTTATTTCTGATCGGTTTTGGATATCTGCTTGCTACTTTTTACGACAAGGATCGACAGAAAAGATGTAAAAATATTTATATAGCCTTGTACAAATTCAGCATCTATTTATCTGCTTAAATATTATTTAACTCAAGTACACTGCGATCCGAATTTCAAATTTCGATCTAACGAATATATTTGTTAGGCTCAAAGATCGAAAACGCTCACTCAGTGAAAAAACCGACAACGCATTCTGGCTTTTGAGATTCAGTCACAAWGTGGAATTTGTGCCGTAGCTTTTTCCAAAACGCTCATAGCGCGCTTTTTGAATATGCGTCGAAAAACGTGTTGTGAACGTTTTTAAAAGGGCAACACAAATTTCGTAGCGTGGTCTTTTAAATATACCAGAACGCATTTTGATCGGTTTTTCGAGTGAGCGTTTTCATTTTTTGAGTCTAACATATTTATGTTTAAGAATATGTTTGCATGTATCAAAAATTTAGAATACGAAAAAAAAAATAAATTATTTTCCACGATATAAGTAAAAATTTTTATGCAATTTTAACATGCAATATTCATCAATTGAGCAAATCAATTTCGCATTGCGCGTATCCCAGCAGGAAACTATCGGATCGTTGCAAAGTTTACGAGCTCATATTTCATAATTTGGCGTTGTTTCATTTTGAGAGATCGATCATGCTAATTGGAGACTGCTCTAGAAGAGATGTGAAGATGAAAACGATGAGGAGCAAGTAGGGATCGACGTTCTCGCCCGGTCGATCTTCTTTAAGTAGGTCTTCAGAGCGAGAGGGGGAAATACCTCGTTTCGCGGAGGGAGAAGGTAACGCGAAAGGGTACGCATGAGGGAGAGGAAGGAAAGAGGCAGAGAAATGGGCAAGACGGAGGGCAAAAAATCCTGGAAACGAACGTACGAGGTGGGTCCCTTTTCCTCATCGGTCGACCGTGACCAATAACTAATGCAATCGTCTCAGAATTAACAGGAGACCGTTCTCTAACGCTTCATCATCGCGTCACCATTGCGATTTTGATCCTAGGAGAGCGGATTCTGTCTGGTGATCGTTGCAATTAGGCTCGCAAATAGAAATAATTCTCTTTTTGTTTCAATGACTCAGGATGACAGGAGAGTAAAATGTGATAAAAGCTTTCAGAACATTTTCATTTTGTGTGATTCGCTTTGCTAAATTTAATTTGCATTAAACTTAATTGAATTTTACTAACAATTTATACGAATAGAAAATATTCAGTCTAGTTATTATTATTCAAATGCATTATATTTTGAACGAGTGCTTAATTTCACTGCATGCGATGAATTTTCATTTGAATGTTGTACAATATTTAAATTCAAAAATATTTTGTAGAGATATTTATTTTCTTTTCTTAAATTCTCCGTAAGAGGAAGAGAAAGTTTCTCTTCTTTTCATGTAATTTCTATTGAGAATTATTTGATATCTATTAAAATACTTTTCAATTTTTGTTAGAAGTCCTTTCCTTCGCGCGCGATCGCACGCTTTTGCAAATGTACCCCGAGCGTAATTATGCGTGTTTTATGAGCGGCAAGCATACAACTGAGTTACGACAGGTGCGCGTGCGCGATAATATCTTTCAGAGGAAAAGTCGGCCGTTTTATGGAACAACAAAACGATTTGATTCTGACGGGGCGAATAATTAACGGGGCGCGGTCATGATCGTCTTCGAGCCTGTAATAACGCCGCGACGTGCGCTGTGCTGACACGGAGATGAAGATGCAGTCGCCGCCCGTTTGCCTCGTGCACCACGCAATTTACGTCAATCCTTGTGCAGCTTAGATAATCTTGAAAATAATTATAAATGAACAGAAGTGTTGAACGTGAAAGAAGTATAGAAATTCAAAACTGTTAACTAATCTAAACTTTAGATCAGAGACGATCTTTGCTCAGCAGAAATTTAATGGAATTCTGTTTCTTTGTATTTCGTTAATTTTCCATTTTTAGCACTTTAATGACTATACTTCAATACAATAAGTACTGTTGAAAATTAAATGCCGTTAACATAAATAAAAAATTGAAAAGCCAATAAATTATTAAATTATTAGAATTGCTGAATTATAAATATTTGGTTATTCATTTTTGTGCTTAATTTATATTTAATTTTTATACTTAATTAAACAATCTCTTTTTTTAAATTAAAAATAATTGATATTTCTGCTAAAAAAACGTAACTTCGTACCGTTCAAAGAACATTCTTTAAAATTCCTTTTTTTTTATCATCCTTCATTGTTTGCTTTATAGATTGTATCACTTATATTCAACGTAGTGGAATAAACTAGCTAGTATTTCATTTAAATGTCATTATTACAGCCCGCAAGGAGCTTACGGTCTTCCGTAGCCAAAAATAATTTGTGAAATCGGCCGAGGAGACTTCATGCACTGTTGATTGTTAGCCGGATCTGTTTTCTGCATCTCGAGAAGAGGCGCTTTTGTGTTTGTTCAGCCACGCCTGAGGATCGAGTGGAGCACTCAAGATCGGACCGTTTCTACTTATAAGTATGCCCCATGATATATCAAATATACTTCACCGTCCTCCCCATTGGCGTCGTTCCGCTTTCGAATAGAAACATTACTTATCTATTCTAATGTAATAATAAATCGCATATCTCAATTCAATTTCCTGCTCTTCCTTCATTAGGAAAAGTTAAATGTTTTTGTCAGAAAAACAGTACATAACATTTTTTCTTAAATCAAAACATTTTAATAGAAGATCCACGATAAAAATTTATATTTTCATATCGTTACGGTATATATAAAATATCATGCACAAATGTTTTTACAAATTTTATTCTTTAAATATCTTATTTGAGCCTGTTTTTTTTTTAAGCTTGGACCAATTGTGGAAGCAATTAATTTTATCTCTACATGAAGACCGAGTCAATTGAATTTCGCCGCCAATGCGAAAGCAATGACTCGGTGACTATCTAACCGGGGCCGATTTCAATCGTTAATAGCGGCTAGCTAGCGATAATAACAATAACAATGATAACAATGAGAACGGTAATGGCGGAGGCAAGCACGGTAACGACGACGACACAACGGAGCCCCATTGTGCGTCGTTCGCGCGGGCCCCGATATCAAGCACGAGCTAGTCCGAACAATCGAAAACTAAGGAGGCATCGACAACGACAACGACGACGGTCACACTTTACTGACTTGATACATACAGGGTGCTCCGAAATCGTACAGGATGTATCCTTTTCGATGCAGATTGCGGTTGATCTGCGATCGGTTTTCTTTCGACGGAAATATCAAGGTATTTCGTCATTCTCGAGTCTTCT
This sequence comes from Cephalotes varians, assembly GCA_037157785.1. Taxonomy (NCBI): domain Eukaryota; kingdom Metazoa; phylum Arthropoda; class Insecta; order Hymenoptera; family Formicidae; genus Cephalotes; species Cephalotes varians. Next base: position 955,825 of record JANQDE010000006.1, on the reverse strand, counting down.
CTTCTTCCCCTTTAATTTTATCATTGTTATTTTTCTTTGCAATTCAATCATTTATGACAACGGTTAATTACAATCACGTATTAATCATCGGAACACGATGATTGCGCGGCGCTTCCTACTTTGGGAATGTAAAGATTTAAAGAAGATATTTGAAGAAGATGAACTGATTCGTGGATCAAAATGAAGATAATAAATTTTATTTTTTAAATATAAATCTGGGAAAAAATAATATACTATAACTGCAGAAATTATTTTACTGAATCTTTTCAATTACATGTTTTGCTTTCTCGAAAATTATTCGAAAATTCTTTGTGTAAAACCGATATTTCATATAGAAATTATAAACTACTTTGACACTTTTATTGAAAAAAAAAAATCATCTTTAAATTAGCCATTGATTTTATACATTAAAAGGACACGTTTCGGTAATTCTGAGACACCCTATACGCATAGACATCGGACCGTTCACCGTTCAAACATTCTTCTCCCTATTCTTTTCTATGCGTCCTGATTCCTCCGAAGCTAACCAGACACCCTAGCCGGGATGTCTCTCTTCGCGAATTAAAAAGGCCGAGATCAATTACGCATTCAAATGACAGGGTCCTGTGTGTTGTCCTTCGTGAGCGCTAGTCGCCGAATAGCCGAATCGGAGAAAGCGAGTCCTTTATTCGTTCTCGCACAATACACCCGGAACGATGCATCGCGTGATTAATCGGGCCGCCGCGCCAATCCTTTGAATAGTCTCTCGACGAGAAATTTCAGACATTGTCGAGTCGGACATATCAGGCCCATTGCTTATATTAACTCTTAATTAGTCGCATAATGATCCGTACCGGAGTTTAATTCTTCGATATTTCTTTGCTTAGTGAGCACTGTATAAGACTCGAATCCTTTTCTAAACATTCTGTGTAGCCGTAGAATGACTACATAATAAAATGATTCAATAAAGAACTGTAGAATAAAGAACTAATGAGTATCATTTTTATCATTTCCTTATTTGACAAATTAATGTTCTGTAAAGGGTGAAACCTGGTCGTAATGAATGCGCGCAATTAATTACGTGCACCTAATGGACATATCTTTTTCCACCGAGGAAGAAGGATCTGTAGACGTTCATTCGATGGCTCGTTTCGAAATTATCGGAGCAACACACTGGGATCGTCCATTCGATCGATCGATCGAATGCGGCGGCGAAGAATCGGCTTTTAGAAACTCGTCCGAGAGAGAGAAGATTGCTCGGTCGATCATCGTTGGCTATTGGTTTTGACGAAATTGTTGTTATTAGGTCGGCATGATAGCGATCGCGTAAAAGTCTCTTCTCTCAGCGGCTCTCGCGTTCACGTTTCCTCGGACTTTCTAGGCTGCTATGCGTCTCGTCCTCGTGGCGGCAGCGTTGCCAGGCAAAGTGGCAAGCGAGCGCGTGAGGGGCGATGATGATCGGCGAAAAGCTCCTCTGCCGATCGCATAAAAATCGCTCGTGCGCTCGAGCGCGTAATTAGCCGTTTAAAGCCCCGCTGATAATGTGACGACATTAACGCGCCGATCGATCTGATCATGATCGCCAATTGCCTATTACCGATCGGTTTACTGATACTGATATAGAAAGACAGAGGGAGAGAAAAGAGCGATGACATGTAACATCAAGCAAAAGAAAAGAAAAACAACGCGACGATATACCGTTACTGTCGCGTGATTTATTTCTCCTTTTTTTATGGCAATTACGCAGAGACACGTGAAGGAGCGAAGATTAGTACCATAGAATATCGAGGATATACTATGTATTGACAGTATGGACAGCGCGATGTCAACACTCTGATAATATCGAGATATGTCTAGTCATATACAGAACGTAATGGAAAATAAAGTGAATTAGTAAGAAGGTAAAGGATAGCACGTAAATTAATAAACCAGCATTCATGTTAGTATCAGATATCTTACGTAAAATATTCGGGAAATACTCGGAGTTTAGAAGAAAAATAAATTAATAAAAATAAGTTTGAGAAACGAGGTGAAGTATTATCTCTGATTTTAATGTACAAATAGTTTCTTATGAATTTCTAGTTAATAAATTGAATAAAAATAAGTTCTAATATGAGATTAGTAAAAGGAAACTCGTTCTGAACAGGTCTGACATTTGATGACGTGGGATTGTAAAAGAAAATCATCTTTCTTTTACAATCCCATCTTTTTTCTAAATTAATTTATTTTCTAAATGTCCTATCGAGTAAGACAACTGCTAGTAATTAATATACAGTAATTAATTATTAAGTTCATTCGGAACAATTAACAAATGCCATAATCTAGATTTCAAGATCGACTTTAACTATTAAAGACACGAGCTCATTTTTATGCCGATACTCCGATATTATCGAAGTATCCCTAGTTGAAAGTAGAGCCGGCCCTTTCTTGCTCGTATAATCGGATTGCCGCCGCCAATTTCTCGGGGACGTTTACACGACGGACGCAATTACGAGATGCGTTAATGATAATGAGCCGAACGATGCAGCGACGCGTACCCTCGTAAATACACGACGCACTCGAGATTACGGGACGAGATTACGCCCTTGCGTCTCACGGGAGGCTGAAAAACGAAGCGGACGATCCCCCTCTGTCTCCACATCCCGCGAATCCGGCGATTGCGGCGGTTTTACGCTTCCGACGACGAGCCGATCGTGCGACATGGCGTTTATTAAATATATGTAACCGACTTTCTCCGCCTGATCGTAAAGCGTGTTTACGCCGATATACACGTATGTATATCGGCGCACCGGTTACGTATTGACTAATTAAGGCCTAAACGCGCTCGAGATGAGATGTCGTGTTTATGTAAAAGTTCAAAAACATGCGTGCAAAAATCTATGTCATATACAATTCACGAATCATGGGAAAGAAAAAAGTGTTACTCTCTTATTGCAATTATTATTTTACGGGAGCGAAATTGCATTTGTCAATATTGAATAATAAGAGGATTTTAAGCAATTCTTATAAACTTTTAAATGGTCATTGAATGATCTTGCTTGTTCTGACACGCATCTTAGACTTTGCATTTTTTATTTAAAAAAAAGTAATTAAATTTTTCCATAAAGTTCTCGGTAAGATGCAATATTTTATACTATGATCCGTAGAAACATAAAAAAATCGGATTACTTCTCATATATAATAAATCTGTTAAAACAAGCTTAATTTCACGGAAAGAACAATTTTGCTGGAAGATCTAAAATTTTAGCTGGATACAGATCAGAAAAGTAATTTTGCTGAACTATCAAAATAATTATGTAGAACACTCAACCTAGTTACTAGAAAATCAAACCCTTTTGCAGCATTGCTCATTATTTTTAAGATTATTTTGATGGTCCAACAAAATTATTTTCAGATCTATTATATCCAGCAAAATTTGATCTCTCAACAAAATTATTCTTTCCGTGTTGAAATTAAAGTACGGATTTTGCTTGCTGCTTCTAAAACTTATCTTGGAAAGCTTGTTGTTTTTTTCAGTCACTTATAAATCAAAATTGATCCTTTGATTGGTTCTATTTAACAAAATAAAATCTCTAACGAGAAAATATCGCTAAAGATGACTTACGTGCCGCGTAATTACATATACGCCGTAATTCACGGTAGGACGAGAGTCAAGGATGAGAGTAACGATTTGCCGAGTTTTCATTAATTTCAATGCAACGTTATCTATTATTGCCGTCGGTATATCGAGTACGCTGCGCCATCGTCATTTTACCGCTGAAGATCGAGAGGATGATAAGCGCGACGACGAGCTTAACGAGTTATCGATAGAAATCACGTTGCCGTGGCAAATGACGCGGCGAAAAATAGCGATTGTGTCAAAAAAAAGAAGAAAATGAAGAAAGAAAATAGCAAAAGTCAGTCAATTTTACGCAAACGTCTCGTTTCCTTCGCTGTATTATGAGCCGGGTTAAATCTCGCAGTCCTGTCGCAGATAATTATCCGCGCGCTAATTAAACGCCGCGCTAATAGTCGTTTATGAAACTCGCTGCACCGTATATCATCCTTCGCTGGCAGGAATGTGCGAGAGAGGATCCGGTAAATGGGTAGAATCGAGACGTCGTCACTGCATTTGTACGTTGCACTTGTGCAGCTGGTATAAATTTAAAATAAATGTGTCCCGAATTAATGGAAGTGTCTTCGGTAAATTCGAGTTGTAACTCAATGTTGTACTAAAGCACGTAGAATGGCAACCGGAAATCGACGTCGAGATTTACTAATAGTTAAACGATTCTGCCATGGTCGCTAATATTCATGCGATAAATATATACGTATAAGTATATACCTTCGAAAAGAGGACGATTCCTAAAAAGATAAACTTGTTAAAACAGGATGATTCTTTTTATCTTTCAAAATACACTTGGAAAAAATATCTTCGAAATTTAAAGAATTAATTGCGATATGCGGCATGATGTAGTGTTGGATAGATTGTAGTCTTAAAGTGGCATTCGCGCGAATCTAATTTGAAAAGATAATTGATAGGTGGGCGTCAAGGCGTGCTTTGATAAAATAGCATCGACGGCAGTCCCATCGGAGAACAAAGCGATAGTATATCAGGTCGCTCCGTTACATGTGCATCGTTCCCGTTATCAAGGACAATTACGTGGGACCAATAGATAAATATCTGAAATGAGACGATCGCTTTCGAGGAGCAGTCCGGTCCCGACGATGACCTTCCGCCGTGTAAGAAGCGTGTAATTTCCTCGCGCGCGCAAACGTTTTGTTGCTAATTCAACGGGAACATCATCGATCGTTGCCGATGATGCTGCCGCTGCTGCTGCTTCTTCGTTCAGGCAGGCAAGAAATCAGGATCAGATTTCCCGAGTCATCGGATTTTTCTCGTCGGCTTAGCGCTAACGGAATTCGCGATAGCGAATGCAGAGACTACAGGTGCGCGCAAAACACCCTGGGAATTTTGTAGCTTGCGAAATTCCAGAGCGATCGGTTGCCGAGAGCCTGGATTCTTTCCGAATGCACATTTATCTGCGTCTACTGCAACGCGCTTGAATAAATTAATTACGTACGAAGAGTCGTTTTTATGTTAACGATTTGCAGGTAACGATTTAATTCTCGAAGAAACAAACTATATAAATGTACAAATACAGCGATGTCAATTTCCGATTGAATAAATTGAATAAAGTAAAATTTAGTGATATCTGTCGTAGGAAATTATGACGGGAAACTTAAAGAGGATCGTTATCTTTCTGACTTATCATCACACGTTCGCTTTTGTAAAAATTTGCGACTTATTGAGTAATTTCAATTGAATCATTTTCAAGTGTGAACATAAATAATGGTATAGATACATATCGATGACGTTTAAAACCCTGAATTGAAGAATAGATCGTAGATCGGAGAAGAAGGGAACGGTTTGTTTCCTTCGACATGACGACAGTCCTCGTTGCATGACAAGGCCGTAATGAGATTTCTTCTCGCCTATAGCCGGACTTGTGCGGTGTTATTCAGCGCGCGGAATAATATATCGTCTTCCCCGTCTTCGTTTCTCTCTACGTCGCCGCGCCGTTAAATTCGATGTACTATATCCGGCCGTTTTACGGCGCGCGCGTGCAAGAAACGGCGCGCGCGAGCGCGAGCGCCCCGACCTTTTGACGCAACTCCGGCTCTAGCTCCCAGGCACAAAAATATTAATGCAGGCATTAGAAAGTTCCCGTGCGAGCGCGCGAGATCCTCGCCGTCCGTATCTGCGCCGTATATTTCTGGCTCGTGCACGCGGTGCATGCAAGTTGCACATACGCGCTACGAGATCGTCACATTTTTCCGGGAGGCCCGCCAGCCTGATGGACCTTTAATATCTAAATTTTCGATAGCGGTATTTTCTAACTACGATTCTTCTAATCACGTTTTTTTTAGCAGGGAATCTTGCGAATTATATCCACAGCGAATCTTCAATAGTGACAGTTTGTAATTTTCATTCCCGACAGACGTAACAGCGATATTCTTGTAACGTGTGGTCAACGATCTTTTTTTAGTAGAGTCGGATTTTGTAATTTAAATTTGGAGAGTTTTTAATAGTGGTCTTATAATTAATAAGCTTTTAGTAGCAGGATTTTATATATGCACATAAAAGTTGATTTTGAGAAAAATAAAATATAAAATTTTTTATGGAAGATTTCGCGTTTATGTAAAAAAACTTGATATTGAAATTTTTTCGACTTTTCATGTTTAAACAAAATAAAATCAGAAAAACTTCTCATTATGAAAACATGAGAAACCTTGCTGTTTTTTTAATCTCTCTCTCTCTCACACACACACACACACACACACACACACACACACACACACACCATTTTCTCAGAAATTATTTGAAAATCGTTGCTAAAACGCGATGTGTTTCATACGCAAGAAACTGCCAACAAAGTAGTTGTCGATCGTTTGAGGCGTCGATACTGCGAAGGATTCTGTATCTATCGTCGAATTATCGCATCTCGCGTTCTACCTACGCATTCGTCGGGGTGGTCATCGATGTCTATCGTAGCCGACTAACGTTGAGAACATGTGGATTATTAATTCGCTATTTAATTCCAGTAAGACGATATCGGATGTGTCGTAGCCCGGCTGTTTATATGCAAAAAAAAGAGAAAAAAAGCGGATAGAAAAAGTGCAAAAAAATCCATCTTCCGTGCCCAAGTGTATAAATTAGTTGAAACTCGATGTTTCGTTTTGCGTTGAACAGCTGCTGATTCCCAGTCGGAATGCCTCGAGATTCTCTCTCGACGGTTTTTGCGCGCGACTTCGCCTTCGCGACCTTGGCAGTATAATAGTACTTTATTACAATGCACTAGGATGCATCTCGACGAGTTTCGCGAAGATACGACTTACGCAGGACCGAATATACACATGCTGCAAGGTCCTATTATTGCAAGTTCGCTAGGCATTAATGAATTAATAATGCATGAATCATTCCCGGTTGTATCATCAATAACGGACCATCCCGTGTAATTCAAGGATTAACTACTTATCATTATCGATTTAACTTAATTTATCGTAATAATAATAATTCACGTTAGCTCCGGGAATCTGAGCGTCAACGTTTGCGGATCTCTCTTCGGTTTAATTCAAATGAAACTCTGAAACTCGATCCTCACCGAGCATTCGCTCGATTCGCATCCCAGTTGCTATGACCCTTTTTACCATCAACATCATTACTCATTGATATTTTTTTGTATTATGTCTCGCTATAGTCTACATTCGCAATTACATATATTACCGTGGCTCTCGAGAAAATGTTCTGTCGGATCCGCACGTGCGGAGAAATTCGATATATTCGCGATTCCCGTTGCCTTTCTGGCAATGATGCCAACGCCGTATGTATTTTTCGCGATTTCGAGCCGTTCTCGAGCCGAAGGCGAGGTATGAGATATAATGCAATTAGTATATGGCAGAATTAATATCTCTCTCATTCTCGCCTTGAGGAGATCACACCCATCTCAAGATGGGCGGACGGACCGTTTCTCGATACAATATCGTGCAATATCGAACGATAAACAATTTCGCATTTGGGTCACGACTATTGCATCGCCTTTGTTGTTATCGATCGCTAAGGAAACGCCGCCAAAGGAATCGGGACACGATAAGTTCGCGCTCCGGCTGATATCTCTGACGGAATTCGCAAAATTCTCCGGTATTCCGTGCGTTGATCCTCCTTTTTGTATGATCGTTTGTAAATCGCCCGAATAAATGGACTCTTCGGGTGATCAACTCGACTGAACCCAGGAATCCCAGATCGTTAGAATTGTCAGGATATATTTCTTTTCGGAAGACGGAGAGTGTCTTTGCAGCGCTAGAAATAACTAAAATTGTTCTGATACGGCAGATGAAATTCTGGATTTCACATTTAAGATTTGTTATTTTTTAAAATCGAGCCGGAAACTTTGAATTCTTAAGAATGCTGTCATTATAAATTCAAATCCTCCGTATTAATCAACTGATAATTACAGATTGTTATTCATTGATACATTCTCGAAGAGAGAAAAGTTTCTCTAGGATAGGCTATGATTAATTATTGCAAGTGTTGATAAAGAATCTAAAAAAATTTTTTTAAATTCTTTCAAGCTTTAAAGCTAACAATATGAGTTTTGAACCCATGTGATCTTGTAAATGTTAAATGCTGTAATAATTTAATAGTTCTTAAAATTTCTTTACAGGCTTTCGGGAAGGGGGGATATAATAGATGCTTGTTAGTATCAAAACTTATTAAATTGTTTATCAATTTAATATATGAGTTGATTGTTTCCGGTTTTATACGCTGTGTTTCAAGTCCGACGAATTACGGCGCGCAGTTCGCATGAGATATAAAAACAGGAGATGTAAAAGATTCACAAATTATAATTGGGCACCAAGATCCGCCGCAGTTTATGCAAGCAGTTACTGCAAGACCGACATTTAGCCTCTTTGATATTTGTATTTGTTTATTTCAGTCGATTTTAATCTTAAATATTATTGAGTTCTTAAAATATTATACATCACTTTGTATTATTGTCTTCGATTGAATCTAAACTTCTTGAAATCACTGCTTCGTCGCCTGTAATCTCTCGAATCACGAAGATCATGTTTGAATAAATTTTATAGACGAGTTTTAGAACGAGATCCCGATGTTCGATAATTCATCATGAAAGAAGCGATCTCGTGATTTTCTCACTATTTTCATACTCCTACATTGAGGATGGAGCGAATGAGCAATTTTGTAGAGCGCAACCGACAGGGAAGCAACTTTGTGGAGCGAGCGCGCGCCTTGGCGGCCTAAGATCGCGTTGCCGGGCCCCCGCGGCTACACGTAGCCCCTATTATTTATTAAAGTCCCGGCTACTGAGCCACTATCTTTCAACGCCTCGAATGTTATCCGTCTTCGCGCGTTTGCATTTGCAAATAGAGTACTCGCTGCTGGCTCACATTCGTGCATCGCGAATGTCACGTTTATAGTGTCCTACTACATACCGCAATTGCGTAGTTCGTTACGTCTTCATCAGCTTATATGGAATATTCTTGAGATAGATAGCGCTAAATTTCTGGAACGTGTTCCGCTACTTTTGAGATTAAAAGAGGATTACAAAACTGCAGGAAGATCATCGTAGACTTATGAGCGTGTGACTCTTACATTTTAAAATTTGAAATAATTTGAAAATAAACTCGCAATTTTTCGTCACCTCTCCCACGTCTTTCTAATATATTTGATTATAGTTATTTGTACCAAGAATCGAAGCACGATTTATTTGTTATCTATATTGCATCTGCAAGGTTTAACACGCCAAAATAGATTCTGCCTATCGATCTATCTCAAGCATCTCGAGATGTTGAATCCCGCAGGGGGAAAATCGACTACAAATTCGTTGATATGTCGTCGATAATTGATGCGATGTTGCTCTATACATCTCGGTTCTATAACAGAAAGACGGCGGCGTAATCCGAAAGTAGGTTCGCCTAATCTGCCTTAATCTATCGACAATGAGGCGCGGAGATTGACGCGCCGGGGAGCGATAACGATGCTGATGCTGCGCTTTTCCTATACGCGAACGCTGTTTATCTTGCGGTTGTACATGACGAGTTACTATACGCAACGAGAAATGACAAGTTGGGCAGTCGTGACTGCTAATTAATCAAAGCCGATTGGAATTTCAGACAGTCATTTTTCATAAGATTACCCGTGAACGTTAGATATTGTTTCCTTTCTTTTTCATTCGTCAATTTATTTAACGGATCACGTTATAATCGCGATTCCAGAACTGACTTTAATAAGCTATGTTAGCGATGCGATAACACGAAAGGTGCTATGGCCAAAAAAACTGCTGGATCGATCCGGAAGCCATTCAACAAATACTCAATTTCACGTCTCGACTCTATTCCTCCCTTTATTAATTTGCTCATTTATTAGACTAATATATTAATATTTCATGCATGACAGTTGATGTATGTTCACACAAATGTAATATATGTGCTAAATACTTCATTTACTTTCTAAATTTATATCTTAATATTTTACTATCTAATTTTGTTATTCGCAAAAAAAAAACAGTTTTGCTAAAGAATCTACAATTTAGCTAGATATTGAACATTGAAAATTTTGTTGAACTATCAAAATAATGTAGAATGTTTTAAGTGTTGATAATAATGCTGCAAAAAATGTTAATATTCTAGCAATCAGTTTGAACATAATTATTTTGGTGGTCCACAAATAAAATTATTTCCAGATCTAGCAAAATTTTTAGATTCTTTAACAAAACCATTCTTTTCGTACTATTTTGATATTTAGTTTTTTATCTTTGGATACTCAACGAACATTGAAACCATCACTCGGATTTCTTTGGCGTTTCAAACAGCATCGAAGAATCATACACTGCCGGAATTCTGATCTTAGCTAACTTCGCATTAGCGAAATGCGATATCACAGGAAAAAACTGCGAAAAGGAATCGACGAATCAGTAGATCGAACAAGATCGACGACCTCCCGAGGGCAAAATATTCTGCCGCGCCGCCGCTCCCGATACGCCCCTGCGCCTCGGGCTGTGATTAGCACCCAAGCGTCAGTGCATTTCGAGAACGAGCGTGCATAACGCGTGCACGATGCACACATAGTTGCATTCTCTCTCAAAGAGAATTCTACCTCTTTCGGCGAAGCCGCGCTTACGACAGAGTTGCAACGAGGTGCTTGCCGTCAGATTAAAAGAAATCCCTGCGCCGCAACTTCCGTTTCGAATCATTTTGCTCAAGCGCAACCGTAATACCAAAGTTGCGGATATTTGAGAACTTAGGTTGTCATTCGAGATTCTCGAATGCACAAGTAATATATTGTAGCCGTGACGCAGAATTGGATATGCTTCGTACTTATCATTATACTTCAGATATCGTTTGCGGTCGTTTTTTGTTGCAAGAGAATTTAAGGAACATCCATGTCAAATAGACTGTTAGTCAACTTGAAAAATCCGAAATCCAGACTAATCGAAGTGGATTAATCGAGGAGGATCAACGACCGTTCACCGATGTCTTTTAATTGAATTCACTGTACTGAGAGCAGTTGCTCTCTTCCTATCAATTACATAGTAGGTCGACGGGCACATCTAGCATTCATTACGGGATCGGTTTGCGCAACGCTCGATTTATGGAGCAGGTACGCGAAGCGAGTCCTGCTTTGATCGGGATGGAATTATCGCGACGGACCATCTCGCCGATTGCGCGCGTGTATGTCGCCGGATGGGCACGTAACGATGCAAAACTCACCGCAAAGTCCGGACGTCGATATACCGACGAATGCACGGCGGAAGATTCTTGCAAAGAGGTGAAGAGACGGGTGAAGAAATTATTTTTAATATTTCTAAAATGATAAATTTTTAAAATCTGTGAGTTACATTACTTGATTTGACTCGCTAGACATTTTAGGAAATTATTACTTTATATTCCTAAAGAAGTCCTCAAGTTATGTTACTAAAGTTTAACTAACACTTAGAATATCTTTAATATTTAAAAAATTCCTAACGTATGTTTTCCTCATCAGTTTACTTATATAATTTAAAAAATTATATTTTAATGATAATAAATTTCTAATCTCAAAATTTATTGTAATAAAGAAAATTTTAAACATTTTGTAAAAATTGTAATATTTTAATTAAAAAATTGAAGTGTGTGTGTGTGTGAATTACTTTTGTAAGAAAAAGAAATCATATCATCTTACGTGATACTTACTGATACTGATTGGAAACTTTCTTTATATTATAGAGATTTCAATTCACAACAATTTCGTTCATGTCAGCAGTATTTTCTGATAATCGGGGCGTAATAACTATTAAGTTGATTTATTTAGATTGAAATCAAAGAAAAACAGAGAGAGAGAGAGAGAGAGAGAGAGAGAGAGAGACAGAGAAAGAGAGAGAAAAAGAGATATGTAGATCACTTGAAATGGAGAACAGATATGCTTTTGGAGAAGGAAAGGGGGAAGGAGAAAAATAAAGTAAGAAGCGCGCGCGAGGATCTTTGGGGTACCGCAGCCGAGCGGAGTCTGCGAATTCGCGCTATCTAAACTCCGAAAGAGTTCCTCTCCGATGCATGGCGCGCCGCGCGTTAACGGGATCGGGAGTTACGTCGAACCGGTTGTATGCACCCGATGTCCTTAGGCGACCGCGGGTGGTGGTAGCCTCGTATGTAGGTCTTCTCCTGCGATTGGCCGAGCCGCGGCGCGCCGGCCTGGCGGATAAGGCCCACCGCGCCGCGCCGTGTCTACCCGGGCCTCGACTCACCGAGCCGGACTCACCTGTTGCACCTGGCTCACCGTGATCGCGTACCGGAACCGACCCGATGAATTCGGCTACGGTGACTACCCCGTTCAGTCGGTTCTCAGAAACCACGGTCCTACGTCGAATTTCAGATTTTAGGGAACTTATTGAACTACGGATTTCGGAAAAATCCGTTCAGCTTTCACATCTCTCTCCCAGCGAGTTGATGAAAATTTCGAACTTTTGAGTCGCTGTTGATTTGATCAGATCTGCGAAAAATATGCAGCTTTGGATTTCGAAAACTTTTAAAGCTTTGGAGATCTGAAGCTTACGAATTCTGAATTATCGTTGAGCCTTAAAAGAATCTTAGAGAATTTATAATTCTGTATTTCAAGGAAGATTTTGTTTATTATTATATATATTATTATATATATGTATATTATTATATATTATATATTATTGTTATATATATTATATTCTCGTTTTCGCGTTTAACTTAGAAATTAAGAATCTTTGAATTTGTTTAAAGATCTTTTTTCGCATCTCTGAGGTCTCGAAATTTTAGCCATTCTTATGGCTTTAGTTAAAAAAGAGGCTTTAATAAAAAATTCCAATTTATTGCTACTTGAAATCATCAAAAATCTCTTAAAGAGAATTGAAGATATAAATTCGTGGATTCTTTGTCGAATTCTGAGACCTAAGATAATTCGGAGAATAACTTCCGGTCATCAGCAATGGCATTGCACCTCTGTTTTATACGTATAATTAGCAAACAGAAGGCAATCGAATAATCGTAGTTTTGTTAACGAGCTTCATTGGATGTAATAATAATTGGATATAATAATATCAGAGCGACCAAGTGCATTAATGATCATAAAGGGACCTTGAATGGAGCGTTATTATTAAGAACATCTTGTTTCTCTCTATCTTTTTTGTTACGCCGTAAACAAACTCATCATAAAGAAGATATTATATTATTCCATAAATCAGATAGCAATGATATCATTTGAAAAAGCAATTAAAGAGAACAATATTTTACTAATATCATGTAAATTTTTTTAATTAATAAATTTTTTAAATTAATTAATAATATTGTAATTATCTACTGCATCTACTGCAATGATAATTAAAGGGCTTGGTGATATTTATAAACTTATATTTTATATTTTATCATCAATAAAATTGATTAAGTACATTTTCGGTGCAAAAAACTAAAGAATATTTCTTTTCTAGATAATATATGTATCGAAGAATAATAAATGGTATTATAATATTATAATCAATTATGTTGGCCAGAAATATCTTTAGAAGAAACTCGATATTAACAACAATAAAGTTGAAGTTAAAATCATTATATATTAATAATATTATATATTAATATAATAAAAAAATTATTATACATATATTAATATTATATATTAATAATATAAAATATTTGTTACTTTTACTGTTTATTGATGGATAAAATTGCATTTTGATTCAATCCTTTTTATTTTTGAGAAAAAACTGACAGTTCAGTTTTTAAGAGAAATATTTCCTTATAAAAATCATCATTATCAATAAAACTACTTATATTCAAAAACATAAACAAAGTGATTTTTACATATTCAATAATTTTCATAAAATATTTCGCATTTATATCGCATAATATACTTGGCAAAAGAGTTAATAATGTAAACTTAAAAAAATGGAACTGTCTTTGTTTTAATTATATTAATTGTAATGCTCAACTGCTTTCTAGTTTTATGAATTAATTAAATTTACAAAAAAATTCAGCTTTTAAATTTAGCGTAAAATTGAAATTTTGCTATAAATTTAATTACAGCAAATTTTAATTTTGTTTTAATTTTAAACTTTCTTATTACAGTAGAACCGTTACAATGTAGAATTTATGTGAATGTAGTTTCGAATTCTATAAATAAAATTTAATCATAATAATTCTGTAAGTCTCGACTTAGAATAACGAGAAATTGCATTGGTCAGTTACGTCGATGCAATGTTATCATTTATCGGAACGGTTTCCATCCTATCGTCATCGCGTCGTTCGTTTTTCGCATGACTTTGCGTTGATTGCGGTTATACCGAGTGTGCACGTGCTATGCGAGACGAGGGTGGGTTACTGAAGAGAGAGAAGGAGCGAGAAAGAGGTTTAATTGCAGCATCTTGGCGCACGTGCAGACGTCGATAAGCGGCGCATCCTTCTGACATCATCGATCAGAACTCGTCGACTTTTTCCTTTTCGTCGCGCGGCGGTTCTTCCGCACGTTCCTGCGCTCCATCATCCGCGCGGCCTGCATCGCGGCGGCGGCATTTTTCCAAGGCCGCCGCCGCGTTATTAGTCGGGCTTTCTTTCTCCTGCCATTTTTCCGCAATCGACCGGCCGGCGCGAATCAATCTCCCGGCGATCAAACTTATAGTCTCGCTACAATGAGATCCACATTTCCAACGTGGATCCGGATCTGTCGGAATGTAGGTTTCGACGATAAAGAGAATATTTATCCGATTAACCCTGGAATAGGACTTACGGTCTGTAAAGTAGGTAAACCTCGTAAATCATGAAAGATTTTTAAGTAAAAATCATCCTTTTTTTCTCTCGCCGAAGATGAAAATTGCACAATTTAATTTCTTTGTAATATGTAATGAAAATTCATAAAAAGTCAATTGCGCTATCTTTGAGTGTGTTACCAATGTTGCAATAATTTTAATAATATTCTGCAATTTCGCAGACGATTCTATGATTTCGCATCAAAACCTTATCGTGTTGCTAGAATCTTGGCGGCAAAAGAAAACATCGCGAATCATGCGAGTGCGAATGAATTCCGCGACGAAGCCGGGTATAAATTATTACCGGTCGATTATTTATGCGCATTTATATTATTCCTTTTGCGCGTCTCCACGATCGCGAGGTACAAACAAACCTTTCTCGCAAATGTACCCGATTCGCAATATCAATATCAATCAATGATCGTCGATTTTATATAAATAATTCCTCTCATCTTGGATTATTAATATGTTAAAATAACAGATCTCGATAGATCATATCAGAAAAAAATAAAAATACTTATAAAAAAAGATAAAAATTTGAATAAAATTGAAATAAAAATTGAAATTTGATAATGTTAATTGTGAATATTGTATTTATATTATATATGTATAAAAATCGTAGAAAACTAAAGTTTTTCATAATCGTATTAATTTAAACATGACTTCAGACTTTAACAATTCTAACTTTGGAAAAAATATTATTTTATAAATAAGCCTTTTAAAAAATTATATAATTTTGTGGTTGCAATACTTTTTATTTTAGTTGTCGAATTTTTATTTTATTTTAGCCTAGACATATTTTATTTAAAATTACTTATTTTATTTAAATTAAAATTATATATATATATATATATATATATAGTTCTATAAGAATAGAAATAAGAGGAATGAGTAGAGAGAAAGTATAATTGAAAAATTAACTAACTTTTACAAAATGTATGCTGGTATGTTATTAGTGTGTGGTACCATTACTATTATTCCTAGTACTACTTTTGCTACACTCTCTATTAATCAATTATCTTTCTCGGGCAAGCATTCGCGATGATTGATAATCTTAGTTCTTCCTTCTTTTCGATGAACTCGATGAACATGTCTCAACCCCTCGTTCAAGTCTCCGACGGCAGTAGGTCAAAGCGCCTAGGCTTAGACCGAAAAGCCACGTCCTTGAAGTTGCATCGTTCCCCCATATTGCGCGCGAGCGCGCGCGACTCGACGGGCCCCGTGTCCGTGGGGCCCGATGGAGTATTGAGCTCGTGTTAGTGACACGTGCAGCGTGCGGAGAACCGCCGGTTGGAGAACCTTTGTGCGCGTCGACGGAGAGGAGGACGTCGCGCGGTGGCGCACGAAGAAGAGAGGGTGGCAAATGCGGGCCCCGGGAGGAAAGGGGTTCCCAAGTACCGCTATACCTGGAGTCGCCCGAGGCGGAATACATACCTACCTACCTACCTAGTACGTGTCCCCTCTCACTCTCTCACTTCTGCTGTCTTTCCCTCTTTTTCTTCCCCTCGCGTCCGATCGCTTCCCTCCTCCCACTTCCCACCCTCGAATTCTCCTCGTCGCTCGGGCCCGTGCGAGCTATACCGCTGGAAGTCCACGCCATGATGCACGCCACAGAGCAACAACGGGGACCGACCAGTGATTTGCTTCACCTCGCCGACGACGCGCGTCGCGACGTCGATCCTCTTTTTCTCTTTTTTTCTTTCTTTCTGTTTCTGTCTCCTTTGACATCTCCATTGTGCGCGCAATCTCGCCGAGAATTCATCCTGTTGAATCTTCAAAGCTTAGTCTTCGAAGAAATTCCAAGATCTTTCAAGCTTATGTGACTCGGTTGGAGTTTAAGTTTTTCAAGATCGATAAATTTTTAGAACTTAGAAAAAAAAACCTTTTTTCAAGTGATCTATCTATTATAAAATGTTTTACAAGTAGCGTGTTTCTCGATTCCTTCAGTGAGAGTCTATTTGTATAGACTTTTATTGTCGATATAGTCGACATGACGTTGCAACGATTCTAAATTGGCGATTCAAAGGAATAAAGTATTTCTTTCTGCTTTCTAAGACATTTCTTTTTATCTATTTGCTATTAAAGTCATTACAATCGTCATTTTTCAAAAACCCACAGTGTCATCATGACTTCGAACTGACGTACCAAAAAAGTAGAAGAGCGCTCCTTCATGAATCCTCCGAGAATTTTCTTCGTGTTAACTTAGGCGAATTATTTCGCTATTAAAATCGATTATTATTATCGTCATTGTTGTTGTCGGACGGCAACGTCGCGACAACTTGAAGTTGGTAGACTAAGGATCACTGGACGATCGCGACGGCGAGGTGGAAGAGGACGTCGCGAAGAGAGCTCTCCTTCTCCTGGAGTGCTCACTTACCCTACCACTTCTTCCTCCTCCTCCTCCTTCTCCTTTTCCTCCTCGTCCTTCTCCCTCTTCCTCCTCTTCCTCCTCGTCTTGCTCCTCCATCTCCATCGCGCTTACAGTCGTTCGATCGCCGGCGAGCAATACGGTTTACGCGTACAACGGCGTCCACAAAACAGCTGGTACCACTGGTCGCTGGTCGCGTCCGGCGATCGCAGATCCTCAAGAACTTCTTCAGAAGAATCGATTCCATCTGCACCAGCTCGCGAGAAAGTCGAGATAAAAGAGACATATGGACCACAACAGTGCTAAAATCGCCCTCGCGATATCAAAATTTCGTGGAACATATTCGCGTACGCATGAGTGAGAGTGATATCCGCGCTTCTTTCGGGTTTTCAGATTTTCAGAGACATGATGTAATTTCTAAGTCGATTATTAAGTCTTTGGATTCGATATATCGCGTCTCGCGTGAGTGCTGAAAAGAATAGCACGAAGTGTTGAAGAGAAAGAAATAATTTCCATCCTGTGGAAGGAGCCAAGATTTGTTACATCTTAAAAATCTAAGAGTCAAGATTTGTTACAATTTAAATATCCAAGAATAGGATTTTTACACACTAAGGCTCCAAAATGTCAGACTCTATATTCTAAAAAATCAGAATCCGTTATAATTTAAATATTCACAAGTCAAAGTCTTTATACTTTTAACAGGATTCAAGAAGTCAAGAGATCCGTTACAACCTATTGAAAAATTTGAAGAAAAACAGTCTTATAGAATCAAGATTGGATGAATCTAAGAGTCTGAAGAATCAAGAGATTTACTACATTTCAGAGATTTAGAGAATTTCTTCTTTGTATTAATCGGGACATATTAAGATTCGAGGATTTAAGTCATTGGCCATCTATTAGTTTCTAAGTCTAAGAATTGATAAAATCGCATGGCCACCGCATTGACGCATTCGTGTGGATACCTGTGCGAAGAGCGTCGAGCTGTGACGACGCTTCGCCTCATCCAGGATGCGTTCGTATACTATATAACCCTTGATCAGTGAACCTTTTTCGGAACACCTGCAAACCGCATCATATGTCGTTTGAGCAATTTTCGGAGCGCCCAGCGTAATCTCTGATCCTGGAGAACTCAACTGACTTGGTCTTCGAGGGACTAACCTGGCAGAGATCTCCTCGTCTCTTCTATTCCCAGAGGTTAGTCACTCGCTTCGTTCCGGTATCGTACACACGCGTGTAGGCAGTAGAGTGTGGGTACGCGCTCTCGGTGCAATGATTGCCCGTGTGTATGCGTATATATGTGTGCGAGTACGAGTGTGCGAGTACGAGTGTGCGCGAGCCTCGTGCAGGTATATATTTATCCGCGTTGCGAAAGTGCAGCGAGCTGCATTATGCAGCCAGCGAGGTGTGAACTTTTTCGGTGATCGAGTCTCGTTTTATGCCGCGATCATTCCGAAGGAGGAATCCGATAAGACTCCATTTTCGAAATTAAGTCATCGGGTCGTTGTTCTCACAAACACAGAATGTCGTTCGAAATATCACGTCCTCGGAAGTTTCGACCTTATGTCCAAAAATATATCCATAAAATAAGCGTCTTTCGATGATAATAACAATGAATTCACTTTGAAGGAATGATTTTCATCGGTGAACATATATTGCATATTTTTCTCGCGCGTATAAGCGCACACGTTCTCTGTGTTTTCTGAAAGATCACAGGATTGCGGAATAACATTCCTTCCAAGATGATTGATTCGATCATTAGGGATAACTGTTATTGCTATGGTAAATCGTAACTATGAAAGTCGAAGTAAAACGAATCCCGGGACGGATAAAGACGATCTACGCGGTTGACGCGTAATCATGGATAGAGCCGTATAACACCGCTTTGTCGATCGCGGCCGCGCGTTCCGGATGCGTGTAATCTTTGTAGAGTTACACGCGACTTAACGACGACGACGATGGAGGTGTCGTCGCCTCTTTCGCACGCTGGAAATCTTCGCGATGACGCAGCCTCCGTGCTCCATTCGCATTGAGGAAGATTCATCAATCGCGTCGGAGATTATTCGCCCACGATGTCCGTTTCGAAAGAAAATTACGTACGTGGCTCAAACTAGGTTCAAAAATACGATTCCTCGGAATTTTTATTTATTTTCACGACGAGAAAAGAGTGATGACATCGCCGTTGATAATCTCGTCGATAGTTTCATGACACCCTGTAAGCGTTTATCGCACGTCGGTGATCGCGATTAATGGAAATATTTTCAAGGAAATCGTTACTTAATAACAAGTTCCTTGAAAAGTTAGTGTGATACGTATTCGCGCGCCTATTTTCGATGGAAAATTACGATACGATGCAAATGAGCGTGCAGTGTTGCGAAGGAGAAAGTGCGCGATCGCGATTATCGTCAAAATTACATTTTTCGTGCGCGCATCTCGCTGAGCAAACACGGAAATCATTCTCAACGCGATAATACCGAGCAGAACTCAAGCAGAAATTTATAAGCGCGCCTATATGGAAATACCAAGTTGTAAAGACAAGTTTACATATTAAATGTGTAGTTAATTAATTACCAATTAATTTATCCTAGAACATGTTCGTACACGGAAAGAGAACAATTTCGCCGAAATACAGATCTGAAAATATAAAATAGTTTTGTTCGAAGCTATCAAAATAATTATGTAGGACACTCAAACTGGTTGTTAAAACTTTTTGCAGAATTGTCATCGACATTTAAACTTCTATATAATTATTTTGATGACTATATAACATAAAAATTTTTTCAGATTTGTATCTAGCTAAACTTTTAGATACTTCAACAAAACTATTTTTTGTATACATAATATTAATTAATCCATGCAACACATATATAAATTAAACTAATATTATGTTAATTATTCAATATTAAAAACAAACATCACGCAAAAAATAAAATAAAATTTAACTGAATTAATCAATTAGATTAATCAATATGGAAGTGTTTGAGCTAATTTCTTTCACTTTTCGTGTGTACCTTTTTACTTTCATTGGTATTTCGAGAAATCGGTTCTCTCGCTTAAAATTGACCACAATGTATCCGTTCTACGTGATGAATCGCCGGCGGTGTTGCGGCCTGCGAAACAAATAATTGGTGAAAAATTCCAGCTGTTCATGATACCGCGACTACGCCACGGTATTAATTAACTATAAAATTGCGAACGTGTCGCGCGTGTTAGACCGTTCCGCGTGTCACCAACTAAAAACTGGTCACGCTCATACAGATTACGCGTGGATCCACAGATATTTGAAAAATCGAGGAAGCAAGAACAAAAAAGTGCGACTTCAAGACGATAATTACAATCATTATCTAATCTTTCCTTTTAGATAAATCGTTTGATGATGAATCGTATGAAAAATTAAAGAAGAAACACAGTGTTTTATTAAAAAATTGCAAGTTTAGTTTTATAAAAATTTTGTTTAAAAATGTAAATTTTTGTTTAAAAGATAGTAAACTTTCTCTAAAATTTTGATTTTTCTCTAATCCTTATTTTAAAAAACATTGTATTAAATATTTCTCCAAGATTTTGTTAAATTTGCGGAGTCAAACTCTTTTAACTTCGAACGACTTAAACGTAATTTAAATATATACATATATATTTGCTTTATCTTTTATATTTCTTCAAGTGGAAAATAATTCATTTTGCAAGATTCCGAATTGAGTTTCTAAAAAAAAGAGTGCCTAATGAGCCGGTTAGAGTCGCCAGATTCGATTCTAAGAGCGATTTTTATGTTGGTTTAGAGATTCTTATGGCAGGGCTATAGAAAGAGAAAGAGAGAAGATAAGGGGCTTCGCCTCTCGTCGTTTGTCGCTCATAGAATTTGGATGAATTTGTTATTTTCGTCCGGGGAAACCGTGCGAGGAATTTTGATCGTTTCAACTCCGGTCTGGCATACCGTGTGAGGAGTGTCCAGAAACGGCGCCTGTTTTTCGAGAAAACGCGCCGCAGGACAAAGATACGACTCGTCTTCTTCTTTATCTATGGACATAAACACGCTGGACATGTGATCGCCAAATAAAAGTGCGCCTAAAAGCGTCGTTTAGTCGCTATTTCTGGCGTCAGTGAAATCCGCGGGCTTACATTCCTCGCTATTTTGATCTTAATTTAAAACCCCGTAAACTTGGACTTAGTCGCAAACAGTAAATCAATCAAGTTGAAGTTCAATTATCCAAAGGATTGAATTAATTAAAATTTATTTATTTAATAAAAATTAACATATTTATTATAATATTATTAAAAATTAAAAATAACATTTATTATAAATTATTGAATTAAATTAAATTTATATGTAAGAGATAAGTTCAAATTCTTTTAATCGAATAAATATAAAGAACTTCTAACAAATTCTGTTATTATTTTATTAATTAATTTAATTAACTAATTTTTTAATTAAATATTTATTAATTTTTATATTATAAAATTTCTTCTTGATTTTAATTTTTCACTAAGAAAATTTTGAATTGTAGAATATGTAAATATTCTACAATTTAACAATAAATGGCATAACATTTAAGATTTAAATGCAGCGATTTGATTTCTTTTAATTAAAAAAATGTTAAAGTTACAGAAATAATATTTAGTTGTAGTTTGTAATTTCCTTGATTTTCCTAACAAGTAAATCATAGCGCATTTGCACTCGATCTTGCAGTTAGACTAATTTTCTCGTATTTTGTCTCAAATAAATCTAAAATCATTTTGTGCTCTTGACGCGCTTGATTATAATGAAAAAAAAAAGAGTCGAATTTATGGAATATGGGCAGGAGTCGCGAAATAGAAAACGGCAGGAAACGCAACACGAACACGCCAAAACAAAGGCAAGATCGAGAAGGCAGACGCGGAGATACGCATCTGCGAGCGTGGGATCGCGTGTACGCCGGCGTTGAAGTCTCCTCCTTCGGTTTCGTTGAAATCGCCGCTTTACGCGAGCGGGGGATATCTGGGACGCGCTACGCCGCGTCGCGACGCATAATGACACCGACGCTTTTGTAATCCACGTGACTATCGTGCGCGACGTGGGCTATACAAAGTATTCTCTCGAGAGAGTTACCTTTAGATGACCATTTTAAAACGTGCACATTTTTAATTTAATGTATTATATTATATGTTATATTTCTAAGTTTTCCGCGCTACTATATGGAATGATGGAATTTAAGAAACTAAATAACGTAAAATAAAAATAATTGAATCTCATATATTATCAGTAATAAAAATAATTTTTCACTTCTAAATGAATCAAATTTAAATTTAAGAAATAGTAAAATATTAACACTCTGTCATAGCACAAAAGTCTTACTAATTAATTTATACTACATTACTAATTAATAATAACAGACTATTAATAATAAAATTTCATATCTAAAATGATGTTTAATATCACATATCGTAGTCAATATTTCAATTTTGATGAATTTTTAGAATAAAGTCATACAGATGTATCAAATATAGATTTAAAATTCAAAATTTAGGATATCTGTTAAGACTAAGATAACAAAATATACATTATAAAACTGGTAATATAAATATACAAAATATTCTATAATTATATAATATAAAATTCATATTTGATCGTTTCCTTTCCGATTACACTGACAATTATCGAATACTTTTCACGTTTTATTGAACAGAATGAGAAAGCAAAATGGATTATTAATAGTTCTTTTTGTCGACGATGCCCGGAGGAAGACAGTGGAAGGACACGTGAGGTCATCACCGCAAAATACGTACGAGGAGAACCCGTTGAATTTTTCTCCTTGACGATCCTAGTTCTCGATGGTGATTGGCCGCAAGACAAAAAAAATTAATGTTCACGAAATTATCGCGGATTAAATCAATCGATCAAATCCCGTTTGTAGTCCAAAATATTTCTGAACGTTAACTGATTTCGAATTTGATTTTGACGTCGATTATCGATCACATCGCTGATCTCTAGATAGTGACGTAAGATCTCAGGAGTGAGACTAGCGAGAGATCAATCCGTTGATCTCCGGAGATAGTAATTCAATTATCTCTTATGCTCCGTTATCTCCGTTGAAGATACGATCTGATATTAATGCAAAGAAGATGCAGTTTTTTTTAAAGAATAAAGAAAAAATATTATGTAAATACGTTTTATTTTTATGTGAAGCTATTCGGGAGAATTGAATTTGGGGATTGAAAAATTAATAATGCTATTTTTCCGTTTGAAGCTTGTATAGTTTTTAATAATAGCGAGTAGCTAAGAGATACTTTAAATGTGATCTTTTGGAGAACTTAAGATTTTCGGTAGACATCTCATATACTCTCGGAATAACGCTTGGTCTCTAAATTGTAGAACGAAGTTGTCACTGAATGACTTTCATCAGTTTCTAGACGCTCTTAAAATACATCATGGGCAGCAATGAGTCACCGCTTTCTATCGGAATGTTAATAGCGAATGCACATGTTCTGGACAAATGGGAGGAAAAAAATCGATTTCTCACTCTCGTTTCTTTGCGCTACTATTTGCTTGTTGATATTTCGATACGAGCGCGAGAAGAACGTTCCCGCGAGACAGATTAAGTACAAGATTAATGAAAGAAGCGAGGAGGAAGAGAGAGAGAGAGAGAGAGAAAGAGAAAAAGAGAAACGGAGAAGTCGACTTCGTAAAAACCTTAAACCTCGTAATTACGCTTATTTACTTCGTTGCGAAATACACAGTCAAATTTTGCTTTAATCGCAAGCACGCATATACGCGTAAATAAATTCCTCTCGTGATGACGAAGCCGCTCACTTAATCGTGACCAAATCTGCTTTTTACTGATAAATTATCGACTTATTAAGTTAAATAATGCTCGATAAATACACAGAAAGAATAATTTACTGAGAGATCTAAAATTTTGCTAGATACAGATTTGAAAATAATTTTGTTGGAACCTTAAAAATAATGAGCAATGCTGCAAAAAATTTTGATATTTTAGCAGCTTGTTGGAGCGTTTTGCATTATTTTGATAGTTCAACAAATTACTTTCTTTATCTGTATCCAACTAAAATTTTCAAAACTGTTCTTTCCGTATAGTCTTCTCTCTTTAGAATTAATTATATTCTATAAATTATATATTCTATTTGATCAAGTTACAGTTAAATGATGTGAGTGAATATTAAATTAAGTTTTAAATCTTGTCAAATTAAATAATAATTCTAAGCCTTTTTTAAACTAAATCTCAGAGATTCTACATTTTAATTTAGAATTTTTCTCATATTCTAAATATCATTGAATTATGTTATATTAATTTAATTCCTTCTATAATTTAACTTTTCTAAATCCGGATTTTTCTTAATTTTAATTTGTATTAAATTATGGGTTAAGCGGGGCATACTATATTCAGATCTATTAAACATAGATTCTACTCGACTCTGAATTATGCACAGTGTTGCAGTAATCTACACGTTGCACTTAGCCGCGGGTTTCACGAAGTCTAATATTTTCCCCGCGCGCGCACTCAGCCTGCACGAGTGCAGGACAGGTTCCGACGACGACGGCAGGATACTCTGACATTTGCTAGGTTGATAGTCGAGTGGTTCACCTATAGCGAGGTGCACCTATCCGTTGCGTTATACATGGTGTCCTAGAATCACCGGATGTTGTTTCAATCACTGTTTCTATGATAAATTTGGTAACATATCTTCGCTCAACAGAAAGTTATTATCGTCGATTAATGATTTGTCTAATTTTTGACGTAACTTTAAATTGAGATTTTATTAAAAAAATTAATTTCATTTGAAATTGATCGAAGAGAGTGATTTGGAAATAAATTTCAAATATTGCAAATTATTGCAAAATATGATGATAAAGAAACGGAATGTTTATAGTTATTTGTCGGAGAAAATAAGATAACGAAAGAAATGACCGTGTCATATTATGATTGGATACAGTTATTCATTAACTTCTATAAAAGAAAAGATTAAACAATTCATAAATTCATTCGATTCTAAATCGATCGAAGAATCTATATAAGAGAGATCTTCGGTAGCTCTTGGTATACATCCTACTTATTAGTCGGTCGAGAGATCAACGAGTCTACGTATTTCGCCAGAATTTCGAGTCGGAGGAAGCGAGCTGAAGAAGCAGGCTAAGGCCCCGGGATGGCAGTGGTWCGATAATTACCAGCTGGAAAACGCGAGATGATGCATAACGCAGTCGTAGGCAGTTAGCCGTGCGATTGCAG
Source organism: Cephalotes varians (assembly GCA_037157785.1). NCBI lineage: Eukaryota > Metazoa > Arthropoda > Insecta > Hymenoptera > Formicidae > Cephalotes > Cephalotes varians. Next base: position 930,458 of record JANQDE010000006.1, on the reverse strand, counting down.
AAGCGAGCTTAGAGCCCGGCGTCGTAGCCGAGGGCAGGTTTGCAATCGTTGCCAGAGAGAAATTTCTACAGAGTTGCTGCGCCGTAGCGGTCGTTTCGACATAGGTGCAGGATCGAGGGGATCCTGCACGCCAACAGGTGCGAATGTCGGTTCATTTTGGTGCGCGTATGAATTTTTTTTTCTTAGGCTTTCAAGTAATTTAATCGAAAAAATACATATGTAACAGAAAAAAAATCATAACCTTTGTACGTTATGTGTGAAAACGTAAGGGAGAAAATATAATGCAGACTCATCGCGAAATTATGACGAGTGGAATAATGAATGCATCACAGCAAAGGTTGTGGAAGAGAAAAATATGAGTGAGAAGTATTCTGTCTGATTCTGTATGAAACATGATATGAAAATAAAATAATAAATTATATAAGTGAAAAAAAACTCAATAAAATATTTTTCAAGTTTCTTAAAAAGAGAGACCACATTTATGTTTTTAATTTATGCTCTTTGATCGTTTTAAATTTATCCTAAATTTTTTAATTTTAAATATTTATATATATATATATATATTCTCTAATATTTTATTGTAAATATGTTATGAGATTTCTGGAACTTCGAGTTCCCCTTTTCTTGTCTTTATAAATCTCACAATTCTGTGAGGAAATGACTTCATGCCGGTGAACAGACTTCACCGTGCCATGAAAAGACTTCTCGGCGTGCACGTGTAATTAAGGGTGTAATTAGAACACCGGATAAGAGCGGTTTAGACCATTACAAAGGCAGACCACTACTAGGAGGTTGAGGAAAATGCATACTTGTCGAGTATACTGACCTACTATTCTCAAAGAACTAACTACTGTTTCGATAAATATCAAAGTTTCAAAAATTTTAAATTAGAATTTAGAAAGTTGTAATAATTAATAATTCAAAAATATAATATAAAAATATTTTATCTTTAAATATGTAGTAAATATATTTTGGAATCTTTAAATAGATAACTGTTAAAAGTTTTGAATGTTCTTACATGTCGCGATATTTTTCGTGTAATCAGATTCGTCTCTCGTGAATAGTTTCACATACAAACGATACTCAAGGGGACACATTCCTAGAAAAAATAATGCAACATTCAAGAAACATGAATAATTGCAGAATTAATTTTTTTTGTTAAAGAGAAGTGTTACTTATGTTATTTTTATTAGAATTTTTTTGTTTGACTAAATTTTTTTCCAATCCGAATTAAAATTTTTTTGTTTGATTTCATTTTGTATAAAATTATACGCCACATCTGTATGCAACAATATAGAATATTTTTATCCCGTTGCAGCTTGAGCTAATATTGTACTGCGCGGCATCAAAGACATGATTATTTGCGCAAAAAGATGCGGAACCATTGCGGAAAACCCTCATACTTCGTCTCGGTTGTCAGAGTTAATGCAAAATCCCGAACGTGCCGCGAATACAGCACACAAATACACACGCTGCTGGATGCAACTTAATGTATGTTTAACGCTGTCGCCCCGCATTACTACACGGTGTACTTATTAGCGCGAGGCGCGCTTAGGATTGTGCACATCTTAATTAGCATCGACGATTAACGAGGTCGCCTGGAAGATACCGTTCTGATGATGAGCGACAAAAACTGCGCGGCTCGACTTTTAAGTTTTTCCGATCTTGGTCATAAAGTTTTGTTTATTTTACGACGATAGATTACATTTAGCGATCCAAATTTTTAAATAAATAAATTTCAAGAGAATTCTAAAATATATATATTTATATTATTACACACACACATTAAAACAACAGTTAAATAATTCTATTATGTATTAAGTTTAGAGATTTCTAAAGTTGAAGACAATGTCAGATTTATTTATTTATTAGATCAGAATATTTTTATGTTGCTAGTTTCAAGATTTTTTTAATAGAAAAAGGTTAAAAAATTTCAAAGTGCAATGATGTGAAAATAAAATGAGAGATATTTGACTTATTTGCGATTATATTATATAACGCAAATTATTTTACTTAATCGCGCCAGCAACAATAGTAGGAACCGCAGAATCATGAGCTTTACTTATATCATGCGACCTTTGAACTCGCGTTTCGACAGCGCCGGCAGACAAAAAGCTAAGCTAATGCATAACCAATGGAGCGGAATCGAGACACGACGGAGCCGTGCGATTAATGCAACTGTCGTGACACCACTGTTGCGAATGTCGATAGCTCGACTGACGATTCCGAACCGTGTCGATCAGACATGGTTATCATTGTTGATAAACTTGTTCGTCAGGAGATTGAAAAAACTCGTTTTATCGAGCGCGATAACTCTTGTTCGATTAAACAATTTTTTATCGAGAAGAGAAAATCCGATTTTTCATACAGAAGCATAAAAATATAAATATTTAAATAATATATTATACATTTTGTGAAATTTTATTTAGAAAACATATATATATATATTTTTTTTTAAATTATCGAATACAACTACACATTTTTTGTAGATTTTAATGCAGTTTTCAAAAGCAATGAAAATCTCAATCAAGAAAGCGACTGTCATGTTTTATCCAAACATTCGTGTTTCTCTGTTAGTTCGGATAATGGAGATTCCCCTGTAATTTTGATGTAAACGATAGAATCCCGAGTGTTTTGACTTTCTCCGCGCGTCTGTCAAGTTTCGTTTCAGTCCCGCGGCGCGTATCGCCCGAGGGGGAGCGATTGATCAGTTGCGCAAATCGGTGGGCTTTCTGGACGAACTTCCGCTCGTCAAAGAAAACGGCTGGCGCGGCTGACCCAGTTTGTGTGCAGGGCCGAACGGGGCCTCATGCCGCGCAAGGACGGCAATGTGTTGTTTCTCCATTTAACAAACCTGACACGGAAGGATGGAGCACTTTTGAAACGAACGACGATAATTAACGGTTATAAAGTAATACTGGTCGACTTGCATCGTTAAGATCGATGCCTAACGCGACGCTCCGTCTCTCGCTCATCCAAATGGCGTGCGAACGACGAGGGAAAAGAGCGCGAGCGATTCCCTCTTTTTCCCCGGTTTAATTAGAAGAGCCATTACGCGCGCAATCATTCGGTGGTCTTGTTAAATCTAACGATCATCGCGATATTGACTTAACGGAATCGAGATGAAGTAATCGATATTATATCCTCCGCTTTTCAATCTCGAGATTTTGATGAAGTTATTTCTATGAGATCAAAAGAATAACTGTGAAACAAGTCTTGATGCGAATAGCATTATACAATTATATCGTGTTAATGTTTAGCCTATTGTATTATGATTACTGTATTATATTAATCATTATCAAAAAAGAAGAAACAACATAAGCAAAAGTTAAATTAAGAATTCGAGATTTATATACATAAAATAAAGTGAACGCATTAAACGCATTTTGATATCTAAGATTTTAATTTAAATTTAGCAGCGCATTAATTCCAAAATTGATAAACACAAAGATAATAAATTGTATGATCAAAGAAGAAATCTATTCTTCTTTGGGATTGAGAATTCAAAATTAGAAATTAGATGCTACGATTTAAAGAAAAGAAAGAGTTGTGAACTTGAAATCTAATTTATTAAATACCAAATTACTAAATTTTGCATACCAGATGCGACAATAATGATTAAAGAACAAGGAAGCAAAAACGTTAGTCTCAGAATGCTAAACATAAGAAAAAGGAAACACGTCTCAAGATCTAAGAATCTCAAATCGATCTTCAATCCATTAACTTGAATTAATGAATTTTGCACACACGGAACAATAAATTGCATAATTAGGGAATAAAAAAAATAACAAATAACAATCGAATAATATCGGGAAAATTGGGACCATAGCTGATATTTGGAAAACAGATCCCGTTTAACAATAGTCGATCAAAAGCGAGCGCATTAGATACAACATGTCAAGCCAAGATCCGACGATTAATGACACCGGCGTTGTCGCGGTAGCGCATTTGGATCGCCTCTAACGATCGGTCACTGTAAATAGGTTGAAGGCGTACCCGGGGGCTACCCGACGTCGACATCGAGGTCGCGTTCTAGCGCGTTAGTCTCCGCACGAGCCGCTGACTGCGTTTCACAAATACATAGACAGAACACGCATTTCGTGTTCCTCGTGGCGCAGAAATTCTCAAGGCGCGTGCACATACGCAATTTCTGTCACTCAACCAAAGCGATCCAAATTCGATGGATCGCTTTAATTTCATTGTGTTGTAAGATATACAAGAGAGAAAGAGAGAGAAAGAGATCACCGAGAGATACTAACGTTCTGTGGCGAAATAACTGTCCAGTTTCGTCAGCTGCGTCGAGAGCGATCGATTGGTAAATGGAATTTATGGTGGGAACAATCATAAAGAAAAAGAAAGAGAGAGAGAGAGAGAAGAAAGAAATATAAAGAAAAAAATAACATTATTTTTGAAGTTTGGAACAATTTCATTAGTTTGGTATCTGTCATACAAAACGATTCCGAAAGTGTCAATTTTACGAAATACTATCGAATTTTACTAAGGATTCAATGCAAATTTGTGAGTAAAAAATTTAAAAATTTCATTAATAGGAAACCAAATTTCCTTTGCACAAATTCGCAAAACTGCTATACGAACAAAACGCATTTGCTACTCTCGAATCCAAAATGTCAAAACAGCTCTTTTGCAGCTGATGATTTTCAAAACTATTTTAAGAGATGAAAGCAAATTTTCTCAGTTTAGTTTTCGCGAAACAAGTCTGTCATGGAACCGTCCCAAAATATAAACGGTATAATTTCGCGATAGTTCGCCTCGAGGAAAGTGGTAGGCGGTAGCTCCTCTAGCAGGCGGATGGCTGCCAAGCCCTCTATGACGCCAAGAGAGCACGCGGTTGTCTCGTTCTTAGGGCAACAACGTGCGCGATCCGGGCACGGCAAGATTCTAGCTGCTATGAGAGCGTCCCCCGTACACGCGGGCCCCCTCGCATGCACGGGGGACGGCAGGCAGGCAGTCAGGCAAGCAGGCAGGCAGCTCGGGGCGATGTAGGCGTGCGGATACTTCCAACCAACCTCTCTCGCGTCAGCCGAGTCGCTCGGTTTGATAGTGGTAACGCCAGCGAACCGACCAACACAAGCAATCTGGTTGCGCAACACTAGGCAGTCCAAGACAACGACGACGACGACGATGACGACTACGAGAAGCGACGCGACTTCGTGTCAGTGTGCTTCGTTTCTGCACCATTCGTTCGTTCGCCACGGTAAATAGGCTAAAAGCTTAACCGCCTGGTATGTACCTGACACCGCGAGGCCGCATTCAATTGCAATGTAAGAGAGTCTCGATATGTTCTCTTTCTCTCTCCTCGACTCCCACTCGCCTGACTCCGCTTCGAGAGCACGACCGCGCTTTAATTGAAATCTATCTACCTCGTAGATTTCTCTCTTTCTATCACTCTTTCTGACTCAATGCACAAGGTATTTCGCAATGTAAAAAAGATTTCGTTCGGAAATTTTGCTAGAAAGGATATTTTGGATAAAAAGCATATGAATCTAGTCTCATTCTAAATTGGTACAAAATTTGGTATAAAAATAATAGCCGATTTAGTTAAAGCGATATAATAAAAATTCTTTCTTGGGTCTTTCAATTTTAACGACCTTGAAAAAAATAGAATCGTGGTACGAAGACTTTAAATTTGCTGTTTCTCTCTTGAGAAAATAAAACTTATAAATTAATATATATGAATTAATTTTATTCTATTCCTTCAATTTTTATAATTTTTATTAGTGATAAGAGTTTGCAGACTTAAATCTAGTTATGATAATATAGATTAATTGTGATATGAATATAGCATGAAAATATAGGTTAATTCTAATGAGACTAATAATTAGTTTTAAATTAGTCTCGTTTTTACGTAGACAAGTTTATAAATAAATAATAATAATTATTGCAGTGAAATACGAGTCTCCCTTCTGTAATTTCAAGCAAAGTAAAAAAGACAAAAAGCATTGAGTTAGTGTTCTCCAATAGCGGAAAAAAATGTTCTCAAAATTCGCTAGCTGTAATTACATAAAATTTCTAGGATAGAATTTCTCTTTATAACACATTAGAATCATGCGGAGGAATGAACTTAATTACATCGCGTAATTATCGTCGCGTAAGGAAAGATCAAAGGCGGCGTTGCATTGCGTTGAGTTGCGGCGCGTCGCGGCGGCGGTGGCGGAAATGCAAGACGCGTTCGTGAAAGAGAAAGAAGAAGAGAGTGAGAGATGCTATACCATTATAACGGCCGTGGAATTCCGTGTTCCTCTCCTGATGTCGTGACGCTTGCCGTACCGAAGAAATCGAGATGAGGGCCGGTAGAATTGGAAATGAAATTCGGCACTTCGGATGCCGGATGCTATCTATACACGGATGCGGAAACTGGGTCGGCTAACGGTGAAATTCGTGCCCCGGCACGAAAATCCACTTTATATCGCGGCCCTAGGTGTCAGAACTTCCGATTAATCGCGAGAATCGTCAGACGCAAGGTCGATAAGAACAATCGGATGTTTTATCGAACGTCTCTTCCGAATACACCCGAAAATCTGATTTCAAGCGGGCAGGTAGATATCTCTACCTAGAAACATGAAGCATATTTATTTAATTACTTTGTTTAATTTCTTATATTCATAATGTTAAAATTAGTATATTGAAACAAAAGTTCCTTCTATATAAAAAAATAATTATCACTAACCGGACCACTGATTTAACTATTATTAATAGTAAGATAAAATCATTACTAAGCAGTTATTACTAACGCGCGTGATTGTTAATTATTCAAGAATAAGTTTTTTATACGCAACGTGAAGTTGAGTATCGCGCGACGCTCGTCGCTCGGTTTCCTGCGAACTTTAAAATCGCGCACGCACCTGAATCCAGTTACGGTCTCGCACGACTGAACAAACTGGAAATTTCCACGGAACCTGACGTTGCTTTGCACGCTGATATTTTCCCTCGCATCGGAGCGTTTTTATACGGACGACCGGCGTTAAGCAAGAAACCGCGAAGCGACGATAAAAATCTCAAACGGAGTTAACGCGTGATCTGTGCGCGATGTCGATAGCGAATGGATTCGCTTCTGTTCGCCAGTTGATAATAAAGAGACGAGCGAACGAACGAGAAATTTGTTGCAAGATTCATGCCGCTTTTTAAAAAATTGATTGAGAGAAGATAAAAAATTAATTTAATTTTAAAAACATGTATTAATTAAAAGATCAATTAATCTAGAATGAATATATATATATATATATTAGAATCTATAAATTAATCCAAAATCAATTAATCAAATTATTTGAAATTATATTAGAATTGATATATGTCCATTTGATATAGATTGACTAACGATTCAGGATAATTAATTCAAATTTAATATTCTCTGTATCGAATTAAATGAAAGTCTTTAAAAAAATTTTCCGGATTAGACTATTCCGGATTTACTATTAGAAGTAAAGATTAAATTTAGAAATTAAAGATTAAATCCGCCAGCACATTATGGTTAATATTTTAAATTAACTTCCGCTCCCCCTCCCCCCCCCACACACACACATCAACGGTGGAAGCTAGAACGTTATTTTTTGTTTAATTTATTTATCTTGTCGGGATTTCTTTTTTTTTTCAAATTACACGTTAGTTCCTAAGAAGGAGACCCAATTAGGAGCAGTAGAAAAAAAAAGAAAATTGACGGATATGTTTTACTTTGTATATCGCAAGTCGGCAATTTTATCCGCATAAATTACCCGCGTAAACGCCACTTAACGAGGCATTTAAGCGCTTCCTGTCTCTCATGTCTTCTCACTTAAAAATATAAAAACAATCCTTGATAAGTAACATCTCGGACAACGTATCATACGGTTTGTTTCGTTTTTATCATCATGGCGCACAGCGATACAGGAGATAGTTCCAAAAGTCGTCCATTTTGATTATTGCAGTGATCGCGTTTTGTGAATTTGGAGCGATTTCGATTCTTACAATATATACTTAATAGAAAAAAATACGTTCCTTAAATATTCAATGTTAATTGAAATTTTAATTTTAATACTTCGATATTGATACGTAAGTAAATAGTGCGTAGCAAAGGACAATAATCTTCTCATTATGGCGTTATGGAGGAGGATGATTTCGAAACATCGTGTATATAGTTACGTATCTACGTCAAACGAGTTACAGTTACCAGACTGTGTAAAATTTTAATCGAAAATCGAGATTACGGGCACTTCTCAGCGTAGGCCGGCTTGTTGGCCTAGAAATATCCCGGCTCGATCCTCGCCTCGCGCGAAGGATGGCGCGTTATAAGTTCGAGCGTGTTGGAGAAGCGTGTAAATCGTAGCTCGTGCGAGACGCGACGTACTTAATACTTTAATTAGATGTTCAAGCGGGTTAACTTGCTGGACGAGTTACGATTTCCCAGTATCGAGTACCGCGTGGTCATATCCTTACGATCCTGCCAAGGGAAATCGACAATTAGTAGTAACGTTGTTCGATCAGCGCAGGATGTAACTAATTTTCCTAGGAATTTAATGTACGACTGAGGAATAAATGGATTGTTTTTATTTAGAATAAAATGTAAAATGCAATTAACATGAAAAACATTATCTTAATAATTGTTTTGTATTTCGCTTGATTTTTTATTATTTTATGTTTTATTATTTTATTAAATTCGAATGTGTGTCGTAAATTTGTTCTCTATATTTTTTTTTAAGTTATTTTATCTTTTTTTAAATTTTCTTATCGTTTTATTCCTAAATAAGCTATCTAGTAACATAACATGCAAAAAGAGAAGAATATAATTTTATCAATTATTTCATAAAACCTTAAATTAAAAAATTTTATTCTATTTCATTTTTCTTTTGCTATTTCATTTTTATTTCATTTTTATTAATTTATTTTCTTAATTTTCTTTTTAATATTTTTTCTGTCACCCTTTTTATTTTTTTTCTAAATTTTATTTAAGGCTACTTTTCTGTGTATAGAATATTAAGAATTCTTAGGATATTTATCAAGAATATATAGACAAGGGAAACGGAAAAAGATGCGTTACAGCTCCTCACCTTGAGTGATTTACATTGCTGCCGGATATAGGTATTCCATGGCAATTACGTGATCACCGTTAATGACACATATTATAAATAATTTTATGCGATTCTTATTTGCCGGAGCTCTATCGCGTCTCTCACCTCTTGACTCGATTTATTCTATATCGTATCACGTTGATATATACTTGTCGCTGTATAATATTTCTAAATGTCACCCAGACTTCCAATACCACATTGTACTGGTAATAAATCAATCAATATCAGCGATAAATCAATATCTATCATTGATGCATTTATTTAGACAACGTCGTTTTCGTACGACGAAACCTTTCACAAATTATTAACCTCGGCACTAAGTCTTAATTTTTAACATGACAAAGTGGAGTCAATTATTATCAATTCATAAAAAACTTAATTGTTTATTACAAACAGTTTCTAATTAAAAATAATAAATATAAAATTTAGATTCAAACATTCCGAAATATAAAATTTGTAATATATATATATATATATATATATATATATATATATATATATATATATAATTATTTAAAGTTATACAATTGGATACATACAATACAATCAGAGTACAATTTTAATTATATTATATATATATAATATAATTTTTTATAATTTAATTTAAAATATGTACTTTTAACTTAATTGCGTACGAAGATTATTGACTTAAAATAATTTTCAATTTTAAATAATTTTTAATGTGTGTTCAAATTAAAATAAAATAATAGATAAATCATTTGAAATAATTTGAAAACATAATTTAAAATAAATTTACTATTCTATTGAGAATAGATCCTGTATCGCTAAACGAATACGTGTCCATGTTTACACGGATACGCTACTGTAACAAAGTATCTCGCGAGCATGAACGTCTTATTATGCAAATGGCCGCATCCGATACATCTCTAGATGCTGTATATCTACGCTTTAAACGTTGTAACCGCCACGCTGCTTTCACGAGGTCTCGATAGAAATCATCGGACTCGCGCTTTTCTAATCGCTGATTTACGATATTCCGCGCGCGGATAATTATCGGTCGCGACTTCTTCTTTTTCTCCTCCTCCTCCCTTTCTGCCTCTCTCCCTCTGTCTCGTGAGATTAATGATGCGCATATACTTTTTCGCACGCGAACGCTCTGAAAATTATTCGCACTCTGAGCGGCGCGTAATTACGCATTTCGTCACGCCGCCGGGTAACAAATTGCCGGATCGAGTCAGCATTCCGGCGCCGGGACGCCCTGCGATCTTAACGATTCTCTACTGTTTCCTCAAGGCCCTTATCGAGACGCACGTTGACCCTTTTCAATCCTCATTTAATAAGAAAAAATATCAGAAATTCTTACGCAATAATTATCCTCAAAACGGTCGTTAAATTTATACAAAAGTTGATCATAATAATAACCGTTATAATTAATATACAATCTAATTAATAAATTAATGGTTCAAGAATATATAAATAATGGTAATAATATATTATATGTTATACCTTAATACCTAAAAAAGAAATTGATTATATAGATACGTTTATCCTTTTAAATTGAAAGTGATTTAAGGAAAAGATTAATATTGTGATTGACCCGGCTGTAAATCGCAGACCTGTTTATCGGATCCGCACCGCGATTTATTTGCACTTTACATAATATTTAATTATAAGAGGGGCAGAGAAAAAGAAAAGAGAGAAAGAGAGAGAGAGAGAGAGAGGGAAACGTGAGAAAGAGAGAGAGGGGAAAGAGAGAGCGAACATTAAGGGGGCAATTTTATTTGCGCGACCGGTCCCTCGGGACTCCCCTCAGCATTATTTATCATTTTACGACGCGTATATCCGTGCATGGGCCCAATATTTTCGGGATATCGAAGGAGGAAGCATGTACCAGACGCATCCTCCGTCGTGACAGTGGAACACTGACTCATCTCGCGATTCGAGGACACAATTTATCGTCCTGCCGGAGAAAATTCGACTCTCATGAATATTTATCGCGCTCGCCGCATGCAAAACAATTTCTTTATTTTTCTCCGGTTTGACTCCTCGCCCTCCTGCCCTCACTCTTCTCGACATGTTTGCTCCCCTCTTCTTATCGATGCATGCGAGTACGAACGAAGGAGTCATGTACTTCCACGTGCAAAAATTAGGACAAGCTCTTGACACGCTAATAAAAATTTTATTACAAGAAAGATTACTTTCATAATAAATAATTCTTTGAATATTTCAGTATCTTATTTCCAAAAATTAAACATTTAAGTAATTATTGATTCTAATATAAGATCATTAAATAAATTTAAGTTTTTTTATAAGATAAAAATATAATTATTTTTAGGTTTATATTAATAAAAATCTAACTATTTATATGTTACTACTTATTATTTATTTATCAATATTTTCTTTGGAAATATAAGTCATGTTCATACAAGCATGTTCAGAAATTTTTTTACTTCTGTCATTCTTTTTTCTAAAATTCTAATTAATTAAGAAATGACAGTTAATTTCGTACGTGACAGTGTGTGAAATTCGATTTATCTTAACGAGCGTCTCTTGAGATAATTAATGCATAAATAATTAATGACTACGCGTATTCGTCAACGAGAATCCGATTCCCGGCTAGCGCTTTCTTAGACTTCGTTAGATCGTGAAGCGCAATCGTTAGATCGTGAAGCGCAATCGTGCCGCGTACGCAAATACTGTTATAACGAGGAATTAAGGATAATCTCCAGAGGATACGGCGCAGCGCGGCGCGACTGGGACAGGCCGGAGAAGGCCCCGAAAAGACGGCGGGCCCCAAGAATCCCGGCGCTTAACTGTACATTATCGTTATACTCCTTCTTTTGGTCATTGTTCGAATTAAGGGTCAGCTCGCGCTCGTAAAATTGCCGAGACCTACTTTGACTCGCACACCGGACTTTCACGTCGTTAGTTTGTACCCTTATTTTCTTGATCATTGGCATCGCGACGGGGCGGCGAAACAGGGTGAAAAAATTGACGAGGCTTTCAGCGAAGCACAGCAATATGGCTCGCAAAATATTGTCAAATACAAATAAATATAAATACATAATAAATAATGAAATAAATATTAACAATCATGTGAATAACTCGTAAAATAAGTTTATGATTTATACGATACCTGTAAATAATATTTAAGGAACGGAATAAAATTTAATTAGATGCATAACATAATAACGAAATAAAACGATAATAATAAGCAGATGATAAGTAGAAAATTCTTTTTTTGCTTTTTTCGATCTTGTTTTGATACCACATTGATACTAACTATTCTAGCACGTAATTAATATACCGTAATATTAATGATAGCGCCCTGCTGACGTCGTCCACGATGATTTATCTATGACTGGATATATATTAGCCTTTTTAACGACAATGACGAAAAAACGTTATCGTTTCGGTATTGATCTAGATCCAGAAAAAATCAGCAGGAAATTCGATAAATAGGTACGCACGAAAATCTCGCGCGGCAATTGAAAGGCGTATCTCGCAATCGAGCATAGCTTGTAATTAGCCTCCAAGGACGTTGCAACTATTTTAAATTAAGCAAATCCTGATCCTGATATCACCGTGTTTCAAAGTTGCTGATTGATGCCGATAATATTGCTTAAGTCTTCATTAAGCGCAAACCAGATCGTTGAAATTCTCATCGAATTCTTTAGACTTTCAAAGTATTTAAATGAATAAATCTTAATCAAAGTACATCTAATGCGCAGTGAGAAATAAGAAATAAGTAATCGTATATCGTCTTTTGATATTACTGTCTGATAATATGTATATTTACTTATATAACTCTCGAGAGTGCTGCATCCTAACGGAATCACATTATATCCGATTTTATTTCAATTCTTTTTTCAAGGTCCTTTTTTTCGAATTTTCACGAAGATACATTCGCGTTTTGTGAGAAGGTTGTGCGCTTTGTGCGAGGTTCCTTGAAACAGGATATCCGCATCGTCGAATCGATTCCGAAGTATGTCGAAAAAAGGCGTTACGGACGATATATCGCGGGGATAACAAAAAAGAAAAAAAAAAGGAAGAATTGGCAACGTGCGCCGATCGTAACGGGGTCCGGCCCCCGGAAAGTTCCTTTATTTATTTCATTGCACACGCGTTATCCTCGTCCTTGAGGGAAGTTACAGGCAGAACGGCCCATGAGTAACGATCAATGTCGCTGATTGAGTAATCGCCTAGCGGTACCGATCAATCTTTCCAAGCGTGCTTTGCTTCTTATCGCCGCTAAAAATAAATTTACTAATATATCCGCTATGGAAAAAGAGAGAGAAAGAAATCACAATCGCTAAATGCGCGACATTCTCGATATCGCTTTTGTCTCGGACTTGACTTTTTGTGAAAACACGTCAGAGAATGTTCAATAAATACTGTTCAATATATTCAGATTACAGTTTAATAGACATCTTTTGTTTTCATTTAATATTTTTATTGTTTAGCGAATTGATATCTTGTTTAATCCATGATATCATAGATTATTATTCGATATACACATACTGAATATTCGATACACACACACACACACACACAATATGATACTTTATCACATTTATTAATATAATTAGATATTTCTACTTTGTCGTTTCTGATTGTTATCAATTAACTCACGAAGTGACGCACGTGTTCAGTAAACGGTATTGCTTTTCTATTAAAAAAAAAAAATGGCAGTTTCCTTTATTCATGACGTCTGTAAATGGATTACGCGACGATCGATATTTACCGTAAGCGTTGCAATCGCACGGGTTACGCGATTGCGTTACAGATGAAGACATTTGCATTGCACAATCCCAACATGCGGATAGCGAAACGGGAAAGAGACTTGATCTACATTTAATTTAATAGTACAACATCTGATACGACATGATTGCTAATTATCGACGCGAAGTATGTTATCGCTCGTTATATAAATGCGCGCTGCAGATTCCATAGAGCGCTTCAAGGATCCAAACGCATCTGAATAATGTCTATGTATAATAGGAAATACATAAATAGAATTCGAGGAAAGTCTTTAATTCAAGAATTCGAATAGTCATTTCAAGAATCAAGCTGATCAGTGTTGAAAATCCAACATTGCCGAAATTAAAGTATCCGTGGAAGATCATGACTCGATACTAAAGCCCTGCTATCCTCCGGTAAGACCCACAGTCAATAGGTATAATAAGCCTTAAGCCGTAAGAAACTGACTAATCACAGTCGAATATGAGGAGAATAATTGATTATAATTGGTCAATTTCTTACGGCTTAAGGCTTACTTATCCGAGACCGAGGCTATAATTTCCACTACAAAGATTTTTAGGAATTATTGCTGGATGCATCAGTTGTTCATGTTCGAAAGTGGAATCGTATCTCCTTTGATGTTTAAAAGATTGACTGTAATGTTCAATCTTTTTCTCCTATCTCTCATAGTTCTCACCGTGAATACACACATATACGGATATATAGATGGCTGTGTTTCGCGTGTGCACGCGCTCGGGCACTTTTCTCAGGTGTCTATTTAGTGCTCACGACGGCATGGAAAGTCTCTCTCGTGCCGAAACAGGTCGCGAGAAATATCAGGCTGGAAACTCGTTCGAGACGAAATTTTCATCCGATTTCGTGTTACGAGAAAATACATAAGATATCGAAATATTGCTATTCACTTATTGGATTGAGGAAAGAGTACAATCTATAAATTCGTCAGCACGATTGACAAAAATAAAATTCTCTGAAAACTTGAAAAAATATGTAAGATCCGTCTAATACTTTTAAATTAATATGTATCTTTGAAAGAAAGAATATTAATACCTCATTTATATCTCAAAAGAACTTAATACATATCTTTGAGAAGAAAGTAGAAAAATAAAAGAAATTGCAGTATTTAAGTGTAAAAGAGATTAACGACTGAATTGCAGAATTAAAATCGTTATTATGAGGCATAAAAACAGTGTAAGTAGAAAGGAGGGGAAAAGAAGTGCTCAAGGCCGAGTGGCAACGCCACTCCATAAATACGCGTACCCGTGACACTTGTTCCGGCGATTTAGGAATTTACATGATCGAGCGCACTTAATGCACACACGCACATGCACACGCACACACGTGTACACTGCGTAAAGTCCACTCGAGACTAGTTATCCGTCGAGAATAAGCAGCCGCTAATACCGGGACGGCCTTAATACGACTTTAATGCATCTCGAAGGCGTTCACCCCGCGATACTCCCCTCTCTGCCACGTCTTATTCGCGATATTTCTACTTTTCTTCAATTTACGAAATTATGTCAACTGTTTTTCGGTATCCTCGCGGTTGCGCCTTCTTGTGAAATCGCTAAACGCGAGATAGAAAACCGGAATCCTCGGAATTCAGACAGGTGTTCCGGCGATCCTGCAGCGAATCGATCACCGTCGGATCTATTCCGGTGGAACAGGTATATCCACTTGTTTTTTTCGGCACGTGCCTATGAGCTTTGTTCTCTAATAGTTAGATATAGATAAATAGGTTTTACTGTTGAATTAAACAAAGTTCGAAAAATCTGAGATTTGCCAAGAATAATGTTTTGAAAGTTCGGAGTTTCCGAAATCTGTAAGATATAATATCGTAACGCAATTTAAATTCAAAACTTCAAGAATATGAAATTCGCGAAATTTAACATTTCGATAATTTTCAATAATTTCGAATCTATACAAGATCTCATAATAACAGAAAGAATTTTGGGTTTTAACACGCAAGCAAAGAAGTCTTCCATTTGTGCTCACACCGCCGTATCTCCTTTTTTTCCTTCTCTTTGTTGGATTGCCATCGTGTATGGAACGCAGAAACACACCATCGTATCTCCCCTTAACGATAACAACCGACTGATATGATCGCACAAATAGAACAAACACATGCGCGATGTTGGGTAGAATGATGAAGTGGGGAAAGCGTCCTACTGACGAACAAAATACAGGTCTGCGTAAAAAATACTCAAAGTTTACAGCGATAAAATTTCCATGAATTTATTATACAAGGACCACCTTACGGATTCTCTAAATTCGACAACATTTCAAAGTTTGCGAAACGTGATACTTTAGATTCGCAGATGAAAGTGAGAATTCGAGATGGAGCAGAATTCAAAATGCCGAGGATCGAAAGACTGATCGAGACAGGGAAAGTTTAAGATTTCGAGATTCGAAAAATTGAGAATTGAATCGAGAATTGCAGAAACCGAGTTTTTAGCCTTTGTACACAGGGCGCCCTTTGTATTCCGAAATGAACGGCCGGCACAATGGTGACCGTGGGATTTCGTATGCGGACAAGAGGACACGAATTCCTTCGCTACCAAAGACAGGAATAAAACGGATGTCGGGCTGATTTTAAATGCACCCTGCGTAGTCCCTGCATCTCCTTGTCTCTCTTCCGTTTCGTTTGGCGATTCAAACGCCAGTGCATCTTTCCGAGAGATTTGCTGCTTAATCTTTTACACTCCACAATACGAGATTTTTAAAAATCTTATAGTTATAAGAGAGAAGCACGATTAAACGAATAATATATAAATTTAACATAACACTATATTATAATGTATAAATTACGAAATTCAAAATTAATATTGCTGAGAGATGATTACCACGAAATTAAAATGTAGTTTGCTTTTCATTAGCTCTCTTTAGTATACCACTCTGCAATTGTACAATAATCGCATTTACATATGTATGTTACGATTAATTGTATCATTTATTTTATTAATCGGGAAGTGTTCCAGAAATCGTGTTCGGGCGAGCGTTTCATGAAATAAACGGCGAAGAAAGCGAGTCTACGAGTCGATTTCCCGAAATTCCGACGCGTTCAATTAAAGCATCGGACATAATAACGCTCCGCTTTCTCTGATTTTGGCGCTGCCGGAGCGGAGCGTTGCTCGCCTCTCGGAAGAGAGATCGTTAATCGGGAGAAACAAACGAGGAAATAAAATTCGTAACGAGGACTAATTACAATGCCGAGTCGCACTGCCGGTTGCGCGGTGGCTTCCGTCGTCTTCCGACAAGTCACACCATATGCATACGTACACAACGCAACAAACATACGCGCATGTTTCTGCCTTCAAGCGGGCCAAGCGAGTCTCACGAAAACATCGAAATACATCTCCGATTCATCGTTGCGATTATTACATTGTAACATGACAAAGCAAAGACAAATAAAAATAAAGTTAGGAATCTGCGCATGTATGCGTTGTATTTTTTGAAATTTTTGAAGCATATGATTTTTATTAGACGCGTAGAATTCTCAGAACCCAAAATTTTTGAAGCATATATTTAGAAAAATGTTTGTTTATACTAACAAGATGTATATGGTAGAATATATTTTGGTGAAATCAAACAAAATTTTTGATTATCATAATAGAACTCGATATTTTATAATTAGTTTAATAAACTAGAAGAATTTTATTAATATTTCTAGTTAAATCTTAAAACTTTAGTTAAATTTTAAAACTTAGTTATATTTACTAGATATTCTTCGCAAACAGTACGGGACACTGTCATTGGCGACGAAGTTCTATGTCTTGTAAGAAAAAATCACATAGAATAAAAAGCGCAGCATTATAAGATTTTTCATCGATTTATTCTAACAAGATGATTCCTTGAGTCTCCAAAATTAGGTTCGAAGACGAAAATAAATGACAATTTTTAATCCTGTACAAAAATTATTTCAAAAACCTGAAGTCCTGGAATCACATCTGCAAGATGTAATAATGACACATGTTATCAGAAATATCAAAATTTCTGTCTTCCATAGTAAAATTATGCGTACGTTACAATGATTAACTCGATCATTAAGAAATTCTGGTATATTTAATAGGAAAGAATTAATCAAACTCGTCTGGTAATTTTTACAAGAATTCTAATTCGTCTATTTTCAAACAGACATACTGGTTGAATCTACCAGATTTTCCATTAACGCAACCAGATTTTTTTCTAGTGTACAATAATAAGATACGATATAAGATAAGGAGGAATTTAAAAAAATAAATGTTTAGATATGTGCCCTTTCAAAGCCTGTCTAATTAATACTGAATATATTATGTATATTATTGAATATATTATGTATATTATGTGTATTAATACTGTTAAAAGTATCAAGGAATTTTAATTCTCTTTATTTACTATGATAATCTTTTCGAGGGTTGAGATAATTATACTATTGAAGAACGAAATTGAGAGAGATTCATATTCTGAATGCGTATTAAATTGTCACGAAAGTGTATATGGAGGCTACAAGAAATTCAGCTTTTAACGCAAGCGATTAGGCTGGAATTTCAAGCTAGAATTGGTCTAGAAAAGTACCTCAGCTCACATACTTTGTATGTGAGTCTAATTGTTAATTAGTAATTAGTAAACCGCGGCCATTATTTCCCGCCTTTGCAACGAGCAACTTAAATTCCGAAAATTATTGCGCTACGCGTCTGAGAGCTAACGAATTACGCTGGAACACCATTTGTCTTAATTGTAATTATTCTGTGACGTAAAAAAATCTTTGCACCTATTTTGAGAACAAATATTGTAGATTCAAATTTAATGAAATATTTTAATTTGATTATATGTCATATTCTTTTAAATCATTTTTTAATTTATTCTAAATTATTCTTATAAAATATTAATTTAATTCTTAAAATCAAGATCAAATCTTTTAATGAGATTGCTATATAATTTAGAATTTTTTTTCAAAATTGGCAGATATATATGTATATAATATTCCTACATTTGAAAATATGAAGTTGCTTGAAGAATTCAAGAACCAAGTGGTACTTATTGAGGCGGGTATTTCACAGGCTTTTGTTGGGTGTTCGTTTAAAAACAGGTGGATATTTAAAAAGCCACTCCTACTATCTGCACTCGTCGAGCGACCCATAAATAAGACAATTTACCGAGTATACTCGGACATTGCTCGACGAAGCGAGAAACCCACTCGATCCTGCGTGCGGTTATGATTCCCTCGGATATCGGCATAGTTTACCTCAAGTCTCGCGTCTCTCGTCGAGTATTTGTATCCTTACTTAAATTACTTAACCGGCACTCTCGGAGTGCCCGCCAGGCACTCGACACGCACGCACGCACTTCGCGTGCGAGGGACACGGATGTCGAAAGCTATGAAAAAATTGGAGGGGACGATTCTTTCAAGAATTTTATGAGTTACTGACAACGCGTCGATTTCAAGTAATTTGCGAATGCTCGCGATCCTCAAAAATAAGAGCAGAGTGAGATCCGAGAAGTTATCTTTCTTTCTATAGTAATTTCGCTTATATTCCTTTACAACCATATATACATCTTTATTCGTCAACCTGTGTTTTTTATTTTCACATTTACATAAATATTTGAATAAACGCTAAACTTTGCTGCGGATAAAGCACCTACTATGCATTTATGCAGAATCCATACCTCTTTGTGAGATTAAAAACGCGTCAACGCCGTGACGACTTGCATCAATTACGTAAAGCGATCTCCCGGAACCCCAGAATAAGGAGCAATTCTGAGCGTGTATCACTTTAGTCACTGAAGCGAACGAAGCAAAGCGGAGAGAGAGAGAGAGAGGGAGAGAGAGACAGACTCGAAAAACCAGCTTGTTCACCGTTTCCCATACGAATATGGAAATCACGGTAACGGATGAAACGCATTCTAAACGCGACAAGGATGCATCACCGCGCACGTGCTCCGATGCATGCGTGCAAGCCGATCCCCTCACGTGCGACGCTAATAGTCTTCTCTGTTCCTGGCAAGAGAAAGAAGAGATGAACGATATAAAATAATAAAATAGACAAAAATTATTTAATTTATATAAATAATAAAATAAAAATTATATATTATAGACAGAAATATTAATTGCAAAATAAAAATCAAAAGTAAAATCATTGTACTTGAGAAATTGATATTATGTCTAAAAGAGGAACTCGAATGGATAATTTCTACGTAAGAAATAAGTCAAGTTTGTTTTCAACACAGAAAGAACGATTTTGCTGAAATATATAAAATTTTAAGAGCCAGATATAAATCTGAAAACAGATTTTGTTGAAGTATCAAAATTATTGTGTAGGACAAGCATAATAATATTGCATAATAATATTGCAAAAAATTTTGACATTCTAATAGCTAGTTTGAGCATCCTATATAATTATTTTGATGGTCCAAACAAATTATTTTCAGATTTGTATCTAACTAAATTTTTAGATACATCAGCAAAATTATTCTTTCCGTGTCTCTGTATCCAGTAAATCTTGCTTTATATGCAATATTTATTTTTTATTTTTATTTACCATTTTTATTATTCGTCTCTACCTCAAATTTGCATTTACTGTTCTACATCTGCTTTGAGATTACATTGAGCGTTTCTACTAAAATTCCTATTCTGCTATTCTAAGTAGTATCTTGATAACGATCCATCGTGTTTCGTTCGTGCATGAACGGAGCCATGAAAAAGTGCAACGGAGCGATATGTAGCATGACGGATGTACAACAAACTATGCAGAGAAAGAGAAGAGAGAGAATGGACGTTGTCCCAAATAATGCAAAATTCCAAAAAAATATGTACTGCAGACTGTCTTTCTAGTTGTCTCTAAAGAGAGAGAGAGAGAGAGAAAGAGAGAGAGATTTTCCGTCAACGTGAGGAAATTCACAGCATCTTAGCTGCATCCGCGCTGCATCCTCTCGTCCCGTCTCACTTTCGAAATCGAGGGCCGCACAGATCGTTTTCTAACGGGATTTAATGTAAACCGCGATGCGCTGCGCACGAGCCTCAATGCAAATGCGTTTTCCAGTTTTGATGAATTCTGCGATAACGCGAGAGCACGAGGAATATAGAGGTGCAATTCGCCTGACAACCGCGTCTTTAAAACAGTCTTGCAAAAATGCACGCGCCTTTGTTTGTAAATCGATGCAGTGCGTTGACCGCATTACCGTTTTGCTAATTATTTTCAATAATAACCGATTTTCATATTTGGAAAATTCGCTTTTTATATGCAAATAAACAAAATAAATGAAGTAAAATAAAGAGGTAAAATAAAGTAAATATCTTCTAACACGTGAAATATAAAGTGAAATTCAATATAATACGTCTCCTAATTTTAATTATATAATTGTAATAACGTACAAGTAACATAAAAATATATAAATATTATAAGAATTAGTTATTATAATTATTAGAATAATTAATATAAAGAATCGAAATTAAATAAGAGAGCGCGAGTGAATATATAGTATCTTTTGCATTTATTGAATCATTCAAGTTATTCTTTGTTCACGCTCACTCGCTTAATTTAAATCCTTAATTTTATGCGTTGCCATTAAATATCTAAATATTTAGTTGTAAAAAATATCAATTATTATTAAATAAAATATTTTGTATTTAAAATACTGTTATTAAAAATATCTTAATTATACTTAATTATACTGTTATTTAAAATATTGTTATTTAAAATATATCTATGTTTCAAGAAATTTAAATCCCACTCAAGTAAAACACGCGACATTCTCGGCGCAATGAAGAAGATCGTGAAGACGAAAGCTGAAAGATTTGTCGGAGAACAGTCGGTGTCTCTCCGTCACGGTCGCGTCCCGCGTACCTGTATCAGAGCAATCTCCATTTATTTCTCCCGATTCGCAAACTCTACAATGCTGCCGATTTCGTAAGTGTAGCGTAGCGATCGCGAAAAGTGTTTCAGCGAAAAGCGTTTACGCGCGCGTGCAGCGGGAATTGGGCCGAGCATCCGCTTCCCTCGATATAAAAGAGGCGCCACGATGCCGTCGCCTTCTCATCATACATCGTTTCATCGCGCTTATTTATCACATTTATTCGCAGTGGCTTCTTATTATTTATTTGCCTTCCTCTCGCACGCTGTCTGCCAGTCGTCTTTCTTACTTTCCGATTTATTTACTTCGCCTCGCTGCTCGCCAAATTTTTTCCCACCCTTTCTCCGCAACGAGCCTTTTCCGGTGAAATTTTTCGGATTTTTACATGACGCGGAGAAGTCTTTATCTTTTCTTCATTTTTATATTTATTTTCTTCTTGTTTCATTTAATGTAGAATTCTTAATTAATTGATTTGCTCTGATAGTTATGTTGAAGTATTTCGATTATATTTTATTAAGTTGAAGAAATCAAGAAATAATTGACATAAGCTGTCAAGTTCTTTTGAAATGCCTTAGAATGGAATAACACATACTTCGCACGGTAATATACATAGTACGATGGTAACTGGGAGATGCTTCATTTTTTATATTTAGTTTGTAACACACTTTGGAAAAGTGTGCACATCGTGCGCGTACATCCGTTATTAGCCGTTAATTTCGCGTGTTGCAATAAGTTTCCATCGAGTTTCCATCGAGATAAGCTGTACCCGTCACATGGCCGATCATTAGAAGGAACACATTTATACCGGTAATTGGATGCGTAGCCAACTCCAGTTTTACTGTTAAGAGAGCTGGACCATTGGAATTTTAAAATGACGATCGTAATCGCTTAAACATATATCAAGTGCACGGACAAGATACGTGAGAGATCGATTTGACGTTATCACATCTTTTTAATAATAATTTGCAATTCATCAATAATTTTGTATCTCTATGTAGCATTACGCCGTTAGCACTTTGAGTAATGTCATATTGTCATGTGCGAGTATCGCATCAAGAAAGATCAATATAACATTAAACAAAAAAATTGTTATCAAATTTATTATAGCATAACATACAATTGTGTAAAGACAAATTTAATGTTTTAATGATTATTTGATTAACATTATGCCTTAATATGCAAAGATTATGAACATTTGCAAATTTATTAATTTAAATGTGAGTTGTTCATTACAGGAAGTTAGACAAAATATTAATTGCAAACAAAATTTATCGCAACTGCGTACCATAAAAATGCGATTAAAGCAGCAGGAATACCATTATGTGCGCAGCAAGGTGCTCGAAGAATCAAAGAAAAGAAGAAATTTTCCGGTTTTCGAAGAATATTAAAGTGGTTTCGCTGATTGGCCGATTGCTTTTTTGCGAGCGGCAGATTTGGCGTATTGATATTCCACCGCGATACACTTGACTTTTAATACCACTTCTTCCCGACTCTCTCGCGTCTAATTGTTTACGGTAAGTGGGTTAAGCGGTCTTGCTCCCTTAATTGCGTCGGCCAGTTTCATAATTTTTTTTTTTTTAATTGAATCGGCTCCTTTAATTGTGACGACAGAGAAAGCTGTCGCCGGTTTTAAAAGGCTATCTTTTCGGCAAGACTAGACGATAAAACTAGCAATAAAATACTCTCGAAATATTTTCGCGCTTATGACACATCGAGCAAGACGCTATGAGCAAGATCTTAAGTTTTAGGTACGATTTAAAATTATTTTAATCAAGGCTATAATATTCAACATGAGAATCGAAGAACTTGATTTTATTTAAAAAAAAATCTACATGTAAAATCCGTGAAATCGAATCTACATAAAATATATAAGTAATGCAATATATATTTAAATAATATTACAAATTTTTGTGTCAAAAGAACAATTTAATTATTAATTTAATCTTTTAATGATTCTCGAATCAGTTGACAGTTTGAAGTCGATTTTTCTTCAGTGAATTATTATTTACATCATTTTTTTAAATTTTGAATATTAAATACTTTTCTATATAATGAAATTTCAAGTTAAAATTTGATTATTGTTCATCTGCAGTCCATCAAGAAATATTGCCACGTCCGCTTCGCGAAGTGAAGTATTTGCCACTTATTTCATATGATTATTATTAAAGAATGTTTATAAGAGCGTTCCATAATCAAAACTTGATGAACAGGATTCGATGTTTTGCGTGCAATAATATAACAACTTCCCTTTTCTCTCCTGTCCGAATGCAGTTTTATTACGCAACACGCTCCAATTTATTTGCAATTTATTCGCTTCGCGGCTGAAGCAAATACTCTATTAATACTTGCTTCGTGTCTTCCCTACTGAACCTGTTTGTTTCTCGGCGAACACACCGTTACATCATAATTCTCGGCATCACCAGTTTCTCAGCTACTTTTGCGGCTTGCTGGCTCGCTCGCTAAGGACTTTATTGCTTCATTTGTCCAATATCATTTCATGATCGTAGTACCCCCGACTTCCTCACCGCGTTTTCATTCTTCGTCATTCTTGCTGCACCCCGCGCTTCTCCCCGTTTTCTCCGCTTTCGCAACCAGTTCACTGATATTCACTCGCGTTGCTCCGACAACATAAACGCCGGACTTACAGACTCTCGTTAGAAGTTTCGCAAGAAAGATAATGTTCCTTCCTTTTCACTACAGACCTCAAACCAAAATTATTTGTCGGCCGATTAAAATTTGAAAATCAAAATTTTTGTTTTTATCTTTAGATTTCATGCTGTCGTATATTGTGCAATGGTATATAAAATTCTTGAAATTTGAAAAAATACAATGCCCTAAAAAGTTATAGTGAATTTGACTGAATGCACTAGTGCGCACTGGCATATACATTAAAGCAGTACACTGATTTAATCTGAATGTAAAAGTAATATATCTCGAATAATAAAATATCTAATACAAATTTTATGAACTAGCATAATGAAGTGTATTGAAGATTTCGCGACTTAACCCGTTTTTATATTTATATTAAACACATTTTTAATTTGTAACAGCTTTAATGCGCACATTAAGTGCGTCCAATCGAATTCGCTATCAGTCCAAATTATGCGTGAAAGTGTTAATTCTGACATCATTTCGAGACATTTCACGATGTCATTTTTAAATTTTACGATCGTTCTTTCTTTAACTTCTTTAGATCCATTGGAAATTTTGAAAGAAAGATGCAAGTTTGCGAAACCGCGATTACAGAATTCATGAGATGAATCATTTTGAGAGCGGAGAGAAAAAGAGGAAGATGTGATGTATATTGAGAAATAATATCGACCAAATGAAGCAAATAAAAACGTTGCAGACATATTATTAAGGCATATAAAGGCACTCGTAAAATTTTACCAATTCCTGACTATATAGCACGAGGAATCACGCTCGAGAAGAATAAAAAGATGATTGGGAAAGAGAAAAGACAATGACGATAAGAAGTGAAATGCCTTTACGTTTTTTTTCTCACTCCGCCCATGCGAAGATTGACTCGCGTCTGATTTTTCTTTTTCTCTCGCGTCCGAAATTCGATCGATTGAACCCGAGTCTCGGGTACCGATGGTCTCGAGTTCCCCAGCACAAGAAGATCCTTGGCCTCTTTTATCGGGAAGTAGCAAGATGCTTTGTCACACGCAAACAATCCGCAAACGTGACTTAATTCAAAACTTGATCCGAAAAGAATTTTCTCTTAGAACTCGCGGTCGATAAAAATTTGAAAAATGTTTCAAAACAGACTTCGATATCTAGATGGATTCTGCACCTTTAGAAGTTAGAATATTTAGAATTTCGAATTTTGATATCATTTCTGTTGTTTTAGTTTGTGTAATTCTTAAATTCTCGAATAAAATTAAAGTATTTTGCGCGGTGTGAAATCAACGAAGAATCGTTCAACTGTCTGATAAAGCAGAGCAAATAAAACATTAGCGACAAACAATTGGTTGGAAATTGCGGAAAGAAAACAGCCCTTACTGAATGTTGTCAACAATCAGGCATTCACAGAATTGGCGAAATTGTCGTGATCGGCCGGGCCTCATTAGTCCGTTCGATCTTCCGCGCACATAGATTGTAAGGGATCGACACAACTCACTTCCCTCAGTATCTCTTTCTGTTTTTTTCTTTGGAACCGTTGCGAGATCATCGAACTTCACGATTCGATTTCCTTCAGGCGATGTGTTGCTTAAACGCGATGCCCGCCGATCGTTCCCGGTTTCCTACTGTATATCGATTTCGCGCGAGAGATCGAAACTAGATCGCGTTGCACAAGATGCAATCGGAAGGGAAAAAAAGATCGCTGCAAGGAACAATTGCATTGTGGCCCCTCGTCGCTCTTGGGACCTACATTTCCTGGGCTCCCGATTTCTCAGCGATCAATAATATTCTCGGAGATTTCTGTATTATAATTCAAATGATAATTGAATTATAATTATCGAGAGAATGTGAACAATCAGGATTTTATATATATATATATGTATGTGTGTGTGTGTGTGTGTGTGTATAAAATTTTTAGATTAAATTATTCTAATTTAGTATTATTATACTCAATTTTTATTATTGTTTAGTCTTAGCCCATTAAACGCAGTATTTATAGATTTAATTAACCGTGACTTTAACTATTTTTCGAAATATCTTTGAAAGGTATTCTTGGTTCTCACTATCGTCGTCGTTCTTCAGCGATACGTGTTGCTTCCCTTGCATCGTTTGCCCATTAACCGATAAACGAACGCAACAGCGTCGTAGGGAATGACCTAGATTTTCCAGAGTTTTCTTACGCGACTATTTACTTCAGTACATCGGTAATGCGGGATCGTTTGGAGCGCCGCTCGAAGAGCAGGACTCTCTCGCATGCTCTATGGCGTGGGAACGCACTGTAGCCGTGTATAAATTCGCTCTAGCGAGGCACAACTCGCGAGATCGGGAGGAGGAGAGACTGAAAGAGACAGAGAGAAAGAGGGAAAGAGAGAGTAAGGAGAGGACGGCGCGCGTGTACGACGCCGAGTGGTATGAGCAATGCTTGCTCGCTTGCTTGCGCAACTTCTTTTCCGCGCTCGCTTATCCCGCAACGGCGCACCACAACGCACTGTACTAAATTAATACAGTGTAGCTGTGCAACAGCCGTGCTCGGCTAAATGCCAACAACGCGAACCGCGCGCAACAATTGATCGCAGCCGCCGCTCTGCGCTCCCGGATGTCCGAGCGTCCGAGTGTTATTCCTCTAACCGGTTACGGAACGTCGGGGCTGCGCCATCAATTGTTGGTCCCGCCGCACCGTCCAAAAAAGGTTCAAATTTTTAAGTGGAAAACATTGGAGAATTTTGATTCGTACCATTGTTCACATTATTGAAAAAAACTAAGATTTTAAGGAGAACATTGCGATTATATCATACTAATACTAAGTTCTATACTGTTATAAATAGAAATTTGAAGTTTTAGATTGAAGAACATGATGTTATGAACAAACAGTAAATTTTCTTTCATTCTCTCTTCTGTTTTGTGTGCATGAATAACGATGATGTGTGACTAATTTTTAAAAATATCTATGTTAAATGTCACACTTAACTCTTTACACTAAGAATCAACGAAGTAGTTTGAAATCAGATATGAGAATCGTGTTAAAACCGCATCATTTCTTTCTTCCAGGTAGTCCGTGGAACTCGAGGATGCGGTGGCGAATGGGACGGAGTCGAAGGCGCTGCGTTTGATGAGGATATCCAATTCAGATCGACGTCGGCATCGCTCAGCAGACTTCAACGAATCGAGATCAACTAGAACGAGTACTGGCGACAACGAATACAACGAGCGCCGCCATATTATTTCCATGGACTTAACGGAGGCTTTCGCGCCAGGAGGTGGCGGCGAAGATCTGCCGAAGACAGACTTCTTCGACTTTGTGGTGTCGCCACCGCCGCACTGCCCCTCAGCCGACGGTGTCGTCTCCGATGAAGAGAGTTTCCTGCATCGCAGTGCCAGTGGCTGCCGCTCTATGGGCGGGTATCTTCAGACCCACGATGACCATGAGGGCTCACATGGTAGTTCACCTTTTATCAAGGAGACAAACAACAATACATTGACGGCATTGCCACCTGTCTCGACTATCACCGGTTCGTTGAGCCATCACCATCAGCATCATCACGTGCATCACCAGGTGCGTTCACAACATGGAAACGTTCAGACCAGCGAAACTGCCATGGATCAATCCGAGTGCGATTATTGGGGCCAGGAAGACGAAAGTAAAGAACAGACATGCAACATTCTATTGGAAGATCTCAATAAGTATTGTTGGTCTTCAAACGCGCACACCAATGACGGTGTTATTCATCCGACGGCCGGCGGTCCCAACGATCATCATCAGACCGTTGGTTCAGGTCGTGCAGGTTGCACCGCCAATGACCGACAGAACACGGATGGTGCCATCTACACTCTGACGGTACTGAATAATGAGGCAAATTCGATGGATGCGTTGGATTGCTGCAAGAGTCCGGCGCCTGCATCCGGCGATTCCTGGTCTCTGCGGCCCAACCTCGATCTAGACGCCATTCTGAGTATGGAACCATCCTCCGGTGAACAAGATCATGAACAAGCTGGCGGCGAAGTGCCCAGAAACGTCAATGAAAGGTTTCATGGACCGGATGGCCGTGGTTTTACTGTGCCCTCATCGCAATACGCTACCGATGATAGTGGATTCGTCGAGAGCAAAGAGTTATGTGCACGAGCGTCTTCGGCCAACTGTTCCGGTGACAACAATAACGATTGGAAGCTATCAGATCAGAATTTGCAGGAGGTCGCAGCAGCAGCGGCAGCTGCAGTTGCTGTTGGTGCCGGAGATTCCGCCGAAAGTCTCCTGAGAAGCGCTCTTCAGGGTAAACTATATACTGGACCGGCTCAATCGGTTCCCTCATCCTCGCCGTCTTCGCAAGCATCTACTATCTCGATGCCGGTTTCGGCAACCGCAGGTCTAATGGTGTCTGATCAACAACAACAACAGCAACAGCAACAACAGCAGCAGGAAGACTCCATGCAGGCTTGTACCGATGAGGATTTGCTGCTTTCGCAGCTAGATCAGACGACTTATCGACCAGGAGATTATGAGAAGCTTAAGAGCATCGCAAATGAAGTAGTGGAATCATATTGTAGCCTCGAACCAGTTTGTAATGTGTCGGCGACCACTACAGTAATGTATACATTAGATCCAGCAAGTGGGAGTCTGGGTACCATCACGTTACCAGCCGATTTAGGCCAGGTGAGCACTGTAACAGTCGTTACGGCTGCTCAACAGGACGTTCTGCAACAGCAATCCGCTCAACGAACCGATGTGGACCAGCAACAACAACAGCAACAATCGAGTCAGTTGCAGTTAACTTCCAGCCGAGTAGGAGGAGTTACCTCTAAACCGCCGAAGAAATACGTCAGACGCGCCAATCGCAATAGTAACAACGCTAATGGCGCTAGTAACGGTAGCGCCAGTACGGAGGCCAGCAACACGAGTCAACAACAGACTAGTGGTTCCGGCGGTTCGCCCGGTAGCGTTCAACGCAAGGAACGCTCCCTGCACTACTGTAGCATCTGTAGCAAGGGCTTCAAAGACAAGTACAGCGTGAACGTACACATTCGAACACACACCGGCGAGAAACCGTTCGCTTGCTCGCTCTGCGGCAAGAGCTTCCGTCAGAAGGCCCATCTGGCTAAACATTATCAGACCCACGTGACTCAGAAGCCCGCCAATATCCAGCAGACTGCTTCCGGAAGCGGCGGAAACAACGGAAATACCAGTCCGACGGCGGAGACTAATGCGACTTCTCCCGCCATCGCCAACAGGGCTCAGGTCGCTGTAGATCCGACAGGAACTGCTTGTAGTCCCCCCAGTTAGTTCAGGACACGAACGCGGCACGATGTTAGGCGCGGACACACGTCGTCCACGTTTTTTTTTATTTCTCTCGGAAAACATAGCGGTCGAAGCTGGTCTCCGCTTTCTTCTTGTTCCCCATTTTTTATACAAGCATGATTTTCTTTCCATGATGGAAACATCGAGCCGAGCTTGCGAGAAAAAGCAAACCATGACGAATATATTAGATAGGCGTATCGTATATAGGGTGTCTAGACTTTACGTACTTTAAGTAAATTTTTTAAGAAATTGTTGTTTGATAAAATTTGAAATAAAATCTAATTTGAATTAGAACTTGACAAGTCGAACTTGACTTATATTTAATTAGTAAATGTATTTAATTAAATTATTCAATTGTCTAAATTGTTCTAAATTTAGATTCATCTAATGAAGTTTACTTAATTATTTCAACCTAATTTCTTTTCATGTTGATTTAATTAAAATTTATTCAGTTACTTGAATTAGTTCTTGAATTAATTTACTGCAAATTAGATCAAATTTGAACTGTTATGTTGCGAAATTGCTTCTTTTAACTTCTTGTAATACAAAAGTACGAATGTTCTATGACACTCTATATACTAATGGGAAATTGATTGAGTTTTACATGACCGAAGGGTTGTTAATTAAAAATTTAATTAAAAACTTCGAACTTTGCGAGATTATCTATCCTAACGTCGGCAATTTCGTTGCCGAGTTTTTATATTAATTATAAATAATTATGGACGGCCACGAGGAGCTAATCACTTCTCTTATACTAACATGACACTCGTGAAATTGTTGTTCCTACGATCATTCAATTACCATTAATGACAAAAATGACAGAGACAATGACAACGGCGACAACGGCGATACGGACAGAACTATGAATGTTTATAGACTAATTGATGATTTATTATATTTAATAGCCACGAGATATTAACGTTGAAAATGTTTTATAAAATAAATTTTTTATATATGTATAACTATGTACATGATGTTTCACAACTACCGGATCCTCTTAATCAAAATTTCTTCGACAATGTAAGAACAATTTTTCTTTAATGAAAATTTTGGAAAAGATCATTATTTATTTTATCAATTTTATGTTGCACATGTTTTTGTGTTACTACAAATTTCTATAAATAAACGTTTTCCACAAATAAAAGTTTTATTAAAATAAAGTTCATTTGAAATTAACTGAGATTAAAAAATTATAGATGTTTTGATATTTTTTTTGTTAAAGAAAAATCAATTCTAAATCGATCGAAGGATTAGCGAAAAGAACATCTGGTAGTTTTGAAACGTACCGTATACACAGAGAGTAGATTAGGCAGTAACTTAGAGCAATAAGTGCAGAGTATCGAGAGGAAGACTCTTTAATAAGTAATTAGTAGCATGAGCTGTGATTTAGGTACATACTCAAGCGGTTTAGAGCGAAGCAAATATAACGAGATGCGTAAGTGCTATTCTCTCATTGGTACTCCTTTTTTTAAATAACTTTTTCTTCTCTCGCGAAAGCACAACTGAAAAAGGGATAACCGCGACAACGATTATTTTCGATCATATTGGAGGTAGAGTGCCGTAGAATCGATTGCCGTAAGAATCGCGTTTTTTTCCGTCCTTTCTTGCCTATTCTCTTCGCAAAATAAGATTCTCCACGAAAGCATTTTTATTGAAATATTAATGTTATTATCACGCGTGTGATAATATAATATTATAATATTGTTGATGTATATATATTACAATTATATATACAATATTTTGATATTAATATTGTAATATTAACATTATATGAGTCCTTTGTTGTTCAGGCAGGTGCCCTATTTATCAATAAGTCTGAATATTAATGCTAAAGTTCATCGTCTTAACGAATAAGTTTTTTTTCAAACAACATTAAATTAATTGAAATATTTTATTTTCTTTATTAGATTTGTGAAGACAAATATAATTAATAATTTTTCCAGAATTTCAATAGAGTGTATGTATACTAACTCTTCAAAGTCGAACTTTTTTGTAGAAAAATACAATTATAAAACTTCTGAATAATAATTATATATGTTTAATAAAATTGTTAAATAACGACTTAGAATAAATTACTATTGATTTATATCGATAAAACTAACGATTAAATTAGTTTAGTATAATTATTAAATATTACTAAAACTAAGATAATCATTAACAAAGCAATTTATGCACTTCACTATTTTCGTAAAAGTAACAAATTAATTAGTCTTTGAATCGTGCAAGTTTCTTGAAAAAAATCGTCCATGAAGAGTTAATATCAATAATAGTAGATAATAAATTATCTTTTATGTTAATAATACCCAGTACTACATCATGATACTCACTGCCGTTGTTATCAGCATTAAATCTATCAGTCTTTGATTTACAAAAATAAACAACTACTGAAGTAATTAATTAATGAACCACTGATCTTAGTAATGTAATCGACGCGATTCTTTCGGCGATCTGGAAAGTTGCGGTAATGCTGGAATTACAATATAATATATTCATTTCGGCGAGTGCGACGACCGAGAGACGTGCGAATACTCTGTAGACGCGTGCTACATTTTCCGGAGGGGCCGCGACCCCGTAACAACATACAGGTCAGAGTTTCCAAAGGGCCCCCTCGGGCTATCGCGAGAGGTTTGCCTGATAATTACATGTTGCGTCGATATTGCGTTACGTGCGTGCTCATCGTGTATGCGCATGCACACGACCTCATCGCAGCCGTGGTCGTATCGGGCAAGTAGCGATAAATTCTCTTCACTTATAAAATGGCGATAATTTTATCCGCCACTCTGTCGACGATTCGTTATCGGGATAATTAATTGCATGGCCGCTGCGTAAAAGTGAGGTTTACGAGGTGCATTTAAAAGATGTGACGCATTTGATTCTTATCAAAGACTTGATTTCAATTTCAAATTTTTTAAAAATCATCTGTTTCCGGAGAGAGTCACGTTATATATAAAAATAATATAGACTCGTGCAATTAAAAATATCACGGAATTTGTGAAAGATTTGATTGGATAAAAATTGAGAGCATTTAAAGAATATGGAGAGAAAAATTCAAAAAGTATCGCTAAAAAATTGGAAAGTCTCGCGTGACTTCGTAATCGCGGTCGCCTCTCTCGCCAATTCCCGCCGATTTGTCCAATTTGTGTAATTAGTCACGTATGTGCAACATAATCCAGACTATTCTTCCGCTGACACTGATACTCACTCGACGACGTAAGTGGCATATGTTAAAAAAAACACATTGTCAGGTATTGCAATGATCACTTAATCATTTATTAACCAATAGTGCTATTGAACGGTACTGCTCAGTTTTTTAGTCATGGATCATGACTTAATGATAATACGATAAAATCAACAGAAATAATATATTTGTTATGTTATATAATTATACAAGTCGATCCATTAGAAAGAGAAAGTAGAAAGAATTATAAAAAATTAATAGATGCTTGTTACTCTAATTAACAGATATCAACAGCAGATTATAATTGTAGTTAAATGGCTAATTTCGATGATTTTATTGTGTCGTTCATATCTTCCTCCTTTTCGTGTTTTACTATTTTAATTAAAAGTAGGAAAGACTTCAAAAGAAGATATTGAAAATTTGTATTTTTTCCTTTTAAAAATTGTTAAAATTATAAGTAAACTATAAATTGTAAAATTTCATCTTTGAAAAAACAGCGAT
Source organism: Cephalotes varians (assembly GCA_037157785.1). Lineage (NCBI taxonomy): Eukaryota > Metazoa > Arthropoda > Insecta > Hymenoptera > Formicidae > Cephalotes > Cephalotes varians. The sequence goes on along the minus strand of JANQDE010000006.1, from coordinate 897,253 downwards.
TCTCTCATTCTATACTATTTTTAATTACTATGTGTACACATAAAATATATTTAAAAGTTAAAAACTGTAGATTTTTTTATCCATACTATGTAATATTTGAAATTATAAAATTTATATAAAAGCTATTATTTTCTCCAGAACTAATGATTCTAGAATTCGTTCTATTAATTTTAATTATTTTTAATGACAAAGTAAATTTGATCTCTAAGTAAATAACTTAATTAAAGGATCAGGTAAACTAGGTCGCACACTGGATCGATGTAGAAAAGAGGCTCGCTTGGTTTGTAGGACACCTCGATATAAGGGCGTTATTACTGCAGCGTCTCATCACGTCTAGGGTACTTAAAGATCGCGATGATGAGAGCGACCTTATAAGGGGTGTTTAAAGTCACCGCCGTCGCAGTATGACCGTCGTGGCTTTCACCAATCTCGTCGAATTAGATTGCGACCCGCCCTAATCCCGCTTCTAATCAACGGCGAATTAACCGCGTGATCGATCCCTCGATCTCGCGATCGCGAAAGGAAAGCGGAATCGTTGCAATAACTTATAAGTGCGTCTTTGAGGATTAATGAGCTCAAAGGACCTTAGAATGAGATTTTTTCTCGGCTCTCAGAAATTTTCTATTCATAAATCTTTGAAATCGTGAATTTACAAGCAGTTAAATTTGTAAATATAAAATAATTTTTATCCAGTTCTTCTATCTTCTTTTATTTTCATCATTTTTACGCTTTTATCATTATTTACATTGTTTCAAATTTTATTTTTAATTTGAAAAATGTTTGAAATGTGTTTGGGATTTTTTCGTTATTGAAATTTAAGATTAATACCCAATAAGTTTTACTGTTAGCCTAAGCTAACTATTTAAGAGAAGCCCACACATAAGCCTGTTAACCTTCTGAAGGTAAGACGAAGGTGTGACACATCCCGTCTTACAACAATGATCTTCATAGATGGAAGATTGCATGAAAAGAGCAACATAAAGGTCGTCATGATCGAATCGCAACGCAAATGAAGAAAAAAACGTTAATAGAATAAAATCGCGAATAATCATAGGTGGCAATCTTATCATTTTTTAAATTTAGAAAATTTTACAAAGATAATTTATTTCCTGACAATGTGTCGAAATAGTCGCTTCGTCGATCGCATTACATAAAAGAATACTCATTGAAGTTTACCGATTCTCAATTCCTTTTTACTCGAGAATCGATCGCTGAGACCGAAATCTTTCCCTATGTTCGAGACATTCATGTTCTTAAATTTAACTTAATTTCTTCTCTCTCTCTCTCTCTCTCTCTCTCTCTCAGCCTATACTTTGCCTAGCATGTACGTACGTAAAGCTAATCCTAGGAATAACGTGGCGGCTGTACAATCCGTTAAGGATACGAATCCGAATCCCGAGGTTACCATGGTAACAAGAATGTAAATGTAAAAGGCGTTCTTTTTTTCCACGGCGTACTTTTTTTTAATGCGATGCAATAATACTCAAAGAAGTCAAGGGCCGCGCGACGAAAAAGATATAGATTAATTTCCGATGAAAAGAGAGATAAACGCGCGCATTTAGCTAAAATATGGCTGTTTGATCTTCGTCGTGAATCAAAAATAGAATCGAAGACTTCCAATTAGCTGTAAATGCGCGCGAAAAATGCAAATCCTTGCACTTCGAAGAAGTTAACGAAATATATTATGTTATATATAGGATGACCACATGCTAACAAAAAATATTTCAACGGCAAATTTGTGAGAGATACTTGAAATCCATTTCCTTTTTACAACAATTAATCTCTAATTTCAATTAAAATTCTCTTAAAAGCAAAATGAAATTTCAATATAAAATTATATTGATATTTAAATATTGCTTTTAATATTTACATTATTTTAAAAATTTTATCACAAAGACTGAATCTTTAATATAAAATAATGATAAAAAGAAAATATTTTAAAATAATTACTTCATTACTTTTAAAATTATACTTTATTGATTTTAAATTAATTTGTTAAAATCGCATGTAAAATTTATGACGGACAAAATTTGAAAAATCTGTCGTTGAGATAGTTTTTGGTAATGCGGAAACACCCTGTATGCGTGTTGGCCTACCCAGTACAAAAGCAGATCGTTATGATTTTATTATATCATGGATTATTGTGTTATGTGAATAATTACATTTTATGTTGTTAACGCGAAGTCGTAATATATATATATATATAAATATAATACATGTTTCTCTCTCCATACGTAAAGATATGCAAATATATGGTTTTATATATATGTATATGTATACATTAGCAACGTACCCACGTGCATTATGTCGATATCTTTTTCACAATTGTATCGCTTTTTCCTTCCTCAATTCTTTTTCAAAGACCCACATAGGCTCGTTTTGAAATTCTATGTAAGGTCCCACCTGTTGTGTTTTATAGTTTAGTAATAACACGATTGTTTCCCTCCTAATTTCAGCAACCGTCGAGTGATCTGCGAGACAATCTATACGAAACAATTTATATCGAAAGTATGAGCTGCTGAGTGCAATATGTGTACAGTGAACCTTCGTCTGACTTATCATCGATGAGAATATTTAACTAATATAGATTAGAAAGACACTTAACAAAAAAATTTCCGTCGTAAACTCTCCGAACTCATCGAAAAATCGAACGAACAAAAAATGACGATAATTACGGGACACTGTGTATAAATGCGTGGAATTGCAAGCGATTTGACACAGAAATCATTCGTTTCTCTAACTTATGAATTAATTATGAATTAATTAATATTGACCCGACTTTGATATATAATCGCTCTCTATTCTTGTTAGTTTAACGTTTTTAATGTCTTAGAGAAATGGCGAAAAAATTCTAAAACATCCTACATAAGGAGGAGAAAGCACTCTGTATCATCCTTCAGCAGGATACTCTTCGCTGTTGCTCACGAGTGTATAATGATTGAAATAGTTTTGAGTGGCGGACCAGCTGGCATAGCAATTTAGAGATTTAGATGCGAAGACGAAGAAATGTACCTATTATTTTTGTACTTAGTTTTAATAAAGGTTTATATGCTTTTTTATAAAAAAAAAAAGAGAAACGCCTAATCGATTGCATTCGAAATGTCTTCGACTTTTAATCGAATAACGAAAAAACTAAGAACATTAATATTTTTAGAGCACTTTATACTTCATCATTGAATTTTCGTGAATAAATATTTGAATAAATTTTCGGAACAATCACTGATCAGGACGGAAAATTTTTTAATAAAATAATCCTTATAAATCCAATTTAACAGATCAATGCCATATACAGTCAAAGCTGAATCTTAGTGTTTAATAATATTATTATGTAAATTTTTTAATAGACATTTATCAGGTCAAAAGGTATAATAACGCTCGTATGTATCATAAAAGAAAAAGGCATAAATAGGTAAGTAAATAAGTCAATAAATGAGCGAGAAAAATAAAATATAGCATTGATAAATCATTAATCTGACGAGAATCTAAAATTCGTTGGATTTATTAATTGTTTAAAAAATGATTTGTAGGTAAACAGGTTTCATCCGGAGATGAAATCAAAGTGTGTAGTTTGAGGTCTTTTGTATTTTAACACATAAATTTCACGTATTTGTCGTTTAAATGTTATGTATAATATAGGTGATTTCAGGGTATAGTGCAGTTTTACAATTAGTAATGAGTTCTTAATTACATGAACTAAAAAATAAAAAAAATAAAAAAAAATAATTTTTCAGTAAATGAAGGCGTTGTAAAGAACACAATTATTTATTTGCTGAAAGTTTCTGTGCTTTCTCGTTGTAAATTAAAAAACCTTTTTAAGTCATCATAAAATTCTTGGTTCATGCAATAGCGACATTCAATTCAAACATGCATATCAAATTTCAAATTAATTGGATTATTAGGATTATTAATATAGGGAGTTATATACAATGACGACTTCAAAAACATCGTTTCGAAAAAAACGCATTTAAAATTTGATAACATGTTCAAAGTAACATAAAAAAAATTCAGTTTTTACCTTCAATCAACTATTCCTGGACCATACAAATATTCTTTCTGTTCTTCGTAGTACTAAGATTCTTCAGTTTGTTTTCTTTCACATGTTAATACCTCACAGTTCCGATTAGGTTTAAGCGCGTTTTGTGCATCGCTCACTTTGACGTAAATACTTTCTCTACGATCAGAGTCTGACAATCTTATTCTACACATTAATCGATTTATAAAAGAAAAAACCAATTTTTTGAAAATTCTAAACTGAGCAGGGCCCTTAAAACACTGCAAAGAATTTTATTGCGAAAAATATCAATTAACTGGATTAAGCAAACAATGATTAGACATGACACAAATTTTTATTTATCGAAGAATTCGTTCATTAGATATCCTCGAGTATTTTTGGAATATTTTATACTTTTATTTTCTGTGCCATTACTGATTTAATTCGGTAGATAATAATAAAAATTGAGGGAATTTCCATTATTGCCCTCGAATAATAAACGGTTATAATTAGCGGCCAATAATTAGCATAATAGCAATCAAGTTGACTCATCGAATCGAATCATCGAGATTTCTTCTGGACCGGCTCATACTCTCCTAAAATTGTCTATTCCCTCTCCGAAGTTGTTCTCGCATTAAACAGCTTGAAGAAACGGACGTTATATTATATTCGCGCATATTGATTAATTTAACAATCCGATTTTTACTCGCTCTTCTTCGACAAGCGTGAAACGCGAGAAACACAACGCCGCGCATAATGATGGCTGCTGATGCCACCTGGCGGCATTAGATTAAACGCGATCGACGATATTCGGATTAATTGTTTAATGTAAACGATCGAGATAATAGGGATTTATAATAATAATAGGGTTTCTGCAATACAATCCTTCAGATACATTAGGAGAAATATTCCTTTTTGTTGTCATTAATAAGCATAAGATTTTAAGGTTTTACGTTTTTGATGCGCGAAACACGTACGCGTCGCGAAAGATCATCATATTAATGATCAAATCAATTATAAAATACTTAGCTAAACAAAGTCTTTCAGTTAAATTTTTTTTGTAAATCTTAAATTTAAGCGAAAATTTTATCTAATAAAAACGGAACAATCTGTAGAGGCCCTCCACCACCCCCGCTGATTATAATCAACGGTCCTCTTTTCTTTGAAAATGCTTTTTTTATTTCTTTATTACCATTTTCATCAATAAATAATTTATTTTACAAAAAATAAAATATAAAATAATGAAATACAATCTTTTTGCTCGTAATACATAACAATATTTTACATAAAAATACATGAAAATACTTATTTGAAATACATAAAAATAAAATTAATGTTATACAGATTGTTCCGCTTTTATCGAATACAATTGCTATTAGAGAAATTCTAAATAACTTGAAAATTTTTCTTCAAAATTTTTCTCAACAAAATTTTTTTTCAACTCGATGTTTAAAACATCTTCGATAAATGAACGAATCTATAGAGGCCCTCCACCACCCCCGCCAATTCCAATTGGCGGTCCTCTTTTCTTTGAACATGAGCTTCATTTTATTTTATTAATTATTTTTTTCATACAATTTTTTATGTGTGCTAAAATGTAATAAAATACAATACAAATCAAATACATCATATAAAATATACAATTAAATTGTGTACATTCATATCATATTTCTAATTCTGGATTACATGAAAACATTTGAAATGCATATAATTAACACACAGTGTATGGACAATTAATTACGTGATATTTATTTAGCAATTATCAATTTAAAATTAATTCTTGTAAACTTTTAAACTTTTTGTAAATGCTTGTAAATTTTAATATAATACAGCAACAAAGTCTAAGAAAATCATTAATAAAATTAACAATTATTTTCTTAATCATTTCAATACTAGTACATATTTTGCAAAATTTTAGAAAAAAAGAAACAAATATTCTCGCGTGAAAGTACAAACGAAACTTCAATTTAAGTCAATGATCGAGTAAGATAAATCTGAAAATTCGTAAATAAGCTAATGCACTATACTCACGATATTTAATTGATATTTGATAATTTCTATAATATATTTCACGATAGAACGCGAATATTTCTTATTAATTTTTCTTTTACGCGGTTACTTTTACTTATGGCAATAAAGCGGCTGTTCATTTTCGCAAGTGTGATTAATCGAAATCATTTAGTCTCTAATTGCGAAATTGAACATCCGCTTTATTGCCGTTAATGACCGCGTTCTAGAGAGAATAATTGATCCAACAATCTTGATCAGATCGAAACCTCTGCGTTGAGTGACACACTTAGGAGTCAACGCGGAGAAGAACAATTTCCATGAAGAGCGATCATAATGGACCTCGTTTCTAATCAATATTCGTAAGATCGATCCGCAAAGAAAAACAAACCGTTAAACATCGGAGGCCTCGCTGCAGGAGGAAACGAATCCCGTATCTTCCGGATTGCTTCCGATAACAATAATTTCGGCAGTGATTCAATGACAGTTACCATTTTCAAAGTTTTAAACAATACAATTATTATGCAATTTCCGAATATTTATTTTAATCGATATTTATTATTCTATAGTACGTGACATAAAAATTCATGCGGGAAAATATGTTTCCCCGTTATGAGATATTTCTTTTTATTAAAAAAAAAAAAAAAAATACATGAATAGAATAGTTTTTACGGAAAAGTAATTACAAACGAGTATATTAAAAATATTTATATATATTTAAAAATAATAAAATACATGCGCATTTATTTAATTCTAATATATGCGGACAAATAATTTTGGGGTACCAACTATTCGAGACGAGTCGAACCCGATAATAGATTATGAAAAATGTAAAAATATTTAACAATATTTAACATTAACATATATCTTATCATTTTTTAATTCCTTTAATAATATATTTGATTCAAAATTATCGATATAATTTCATAATCTAATATCAGGGTACCCATTCGACTTGTATCGAATTTTTTAAGTATCCGCACATTTTTTATTCATAAATGGAAAATAAAATGCTCAAAGAGAAATTTAAAATTTTTTTCCATAAATTGATTAAAATTAACTTTATCAAATAAAATATTTTACGATTTGCATATGTATTTTATTATGGAAATATTTAAACAATTATCTTAAAAATTAATATCTATTTTAAATCAGCTGCCACGTATTCTGAAAAGAGACCAAAAATTAAAAAATATGTACGTATATACACGTTTGTAATATTTTTAAACATGATTTAAAAATATCGATAAAAGCGTGCAAATTTCTCTTGATTTAAATCTATTCTTAATAATCTAAATTTACATATCATTATATTCATGTTCAATTTACTATACTTAACAAGTTTCATTGTTAAAAAAACATTAATACTACTTAACGGGAGAACATTCAATGAGAAGAATAAAAATCTTCTCTCAAAATAATTAATTTCGCGACTGTGAAACATGTGTGGTAGTCGTCATTGACTCATTGCCAAAACTACTGCTTCCGGAAACAGCCAAAAAAATCCGGGTTTAATTTCGTCTCTGCAACGGAAGCTTCCAATTTTCAACGAGCCGCCTAATTAAACATCGTGGATAGATATTACGAAAAACCGACAAGAAATAACTCCTCACGATGAAAATCGTTTCGACTCTACGCTGGTACGAACCACGCATTTGTTAGCGTCCACTTGACGCGAGGGACAGCGAAAAGACTTTTTTGCCGAGGCAGCGATCGCAATCAAAAACGTGGAAAGAATGCAGTATTCGTATGACCCTTCACAAATATTTACCGCGGACAAATTAATTTTTTTAATTTAGAATATTTTTGCAATTTTTTTGTAGCTGACAGTAATGCCAAATCCTGAATCTCGGAACTATTTTCTCAAATATATTCGCGATTCTATAGATACCAAGTTAATATTCGATCATTGGCTTAGCGCGAAATTTTTTTATTCTTATTTCGAAAACTTCTATTATCATAAAAATTGATCACAATTTATTTCAAACGCGAATTCTTAAAAAATTTGCCGAATTTATTAATAATTTTTTGGTATTAAAAGTTAAGTTTTTCCAAAAGAATATAAAATAAAAAAAATGTATATTTAATAACACTTTAATTTAAAAAATTTCGTGTTATAATGCGTATTTTATGTAATCCAGATTACACAAAGAGATACATAATTTTGTACATGGAAAGAATGATTTTACTAAAAATTTAGCTAGCTACAGATCTGAAAATAATTTTATTGAACCATCAAAATAATTATGTAGAGTGCTTAAGCGGTGATGATAATGTTGCAAAAAATTTGAAACATTGTAGTCACCAATTTGAACGTTCTACGTAATTATTTTGATGGTCCAACAAAGTTATTTTCAAATCCGTATCTGGCTAAATTTTTATCTCCGTTAAATTTTTAAATACTTCAACAAAATCTTCCTTTCCTAATGTACGTACATACCCTATGTACATACATCATACCCTATGTACGTACATACCCTATGTACATACATCATACCCTATGTACATACATACCCTATGTACATACATCATACCCTATGTACATACATACCCTATGTACCTATTCTTATTTCTCTACCTACCCGTTTTTATACTTATTCGTTTTCTATTTAAATTTCTTCTAAAATAATAAAATTAAATTTTTTTCATTGACGAGAAATTACAGCCCCTACCCGAATTACATCCCTACCTACCCGTATACTTACTCATTTCCTACCCGATTTTTATATAGCTGCTTGTATGTATATTTCTGCCCACCCGTATCTTTATTATCTAATATAGTTGTGACCGTGATTATTGGAAAAAAACAAACACGAACTTAAAAAAAAAAGTTTAAATCGCGACCGTTTGGGAATTTTATAGGAGTTTTTTATTTACGCGAAATTGGGATTTAATTTAAAATGGTACTTTTCTGTTTCCAATTACGTGCATTCGCACGTACTCAAGAAAACTTATAGGCTTACCTTTATTATTATACTTTACTGATTGATGTTATACATCAACCTACCTTAAAAGATCCTCTTCGTCTTCTTTCTTCTGACCAGATTGAACTCACCTTTCGTAGCTCCTGGCCAATATATTCTGGCTTCATAACCAGAAAAGGAGAAATACTTCTTTTTGTTGCCGACTAATTATCGGCAATAAGCGTAAGATTGTACGCTTTTGATGCGCGAAACACGTACGCGTCGCGAAAGGCCATTATTAATGAAATCAATTATAATAAATACGAAATGTTGAACAATGTTGACAACAATAATAATTTCATTAACATATGAATGAATTTAATGTTAATTCTTTACTCGCGTTTTTTCAAATTTTTATTAAAAATACATACAATTATTAAAATATACAACCGAGAAATAAATCTAAATTTGGAAAAAGTCTTTCTACCGACAACGTTTTGATTCGAAGAAACTCGATCGCGAATATAAACTTTGCTTAAATCATTTAATGTAAATTACATAACATGAACAACAAAATTTTAATTTAAATAAATAAATGAAAATTACTAATTCGATAGAAAAATTCGATTCAAGGCCCATACATGTTTTCATCGATTCGAACGAGTCGTTTGAACTGAATTTCATCTCAAAAGCATGCGGAGATGAGAAATTCAGATGAATGACGTAAGATCCGAAAGGGATAATAAATTTCCCTCACAATTAGAATTAATAAAAACATCTCTTTGTATTTTGTAAATTATTAGAATCGTTTTTCATATAATATATTGTTTTAAAATTAAATATTTTAAGTGACACGAAACTGATTAATTTTAAAATAATTACAAGGTAAAATTCTTCTATTTTGTGACAAAACATATATTGGATCTTACGTCACATTAACTGGTAAAATCCAGTTACCAATAACTACGTATGGATAAGTTAGAAAAGTTTAGGCTAAGTCAGTGCATTAAAATAAATACTAATAACGAATAATCGTAAGCATGTCTTTTATAAAAAAATAAGATCAATAAATTAAATATAACATGTACACACAGAACTGTGACAAAACTAAAAGAGTTTCTTAGAAAGCAATATCTGTATATATATATATATATATATATATATTGCTTTCTTGCACCAACTTATATAAAATTTAATACTGGATGAGTATTTGGGGATAGGATAAATGGGAAAAGCAACAATGCAATATTTGTTACACTGTAACAAACATTTTTCCATATCTTTAAATCTACAGAAAACGATTTTAAATATTTTTTTATTTATTCTTTTTTTCTTTTTTTTTCGTTTTCTGTATTTCATATGTATAAATATTTTATTCTTTCTTTTATTAATTATGAGATATGAATATCTTGAGCAAAATTAAATAATTAGTAAATAAAAAAAAATCAATATTTTAATTTTCAGAATTGTCTTTGATCTCTTATCTCTCTTTTATGTCTTTTATTCTTATATGTAAAAAATGATATAATATATATATATTTTTTTAAATAATAATCATGGAAAATTTAATAAATTTTGATATATTCGATTTTGATATATAAAAAAATATTATTAACTAATATAATATAATTATTAAAAAAAATAATATTCTACACACACACACACATATATATATATATATATATTATATCCTCATAATATTCTCAATTTTCGAAAAATCTCTCTCTTTGTATATAAAGTGTGCATACGAAGATGTACAAGTACATCTTCGTATACACACTGAAACAATCAAAAAATTCAATAATAAGAAGCATCCAGCATTAAATTTATCCTAAACTGCTTTAACTTATCCATTTTAAGGCAACGGATGTATGGAATGCTATATACTTGTATATAATATTTAATATAACGTTATCAAACTGATGCATAGGCATGCATCTAGATATATAGTATTTATACTTAATTACCACACATCCGTAACCTCAATAAAAAAATTAATTCGTCACTCACCAATCCGATGCGCAACAGCGGAGTTATATCTGCAACGTCGCTACGATGATTCTGTAACAAGCAAATATAAAATCCAAATTAAAAAACAATATTCCGAAAAATAAATAATTATTAAAGATTTCAAAAATAATCATATAATTTTCAAAATATAATTCTTATAAGCATCAAATTTTTTTATTCATCATTCAATTAGATATTTAAAAAAAT